>JANUWF010001131.1:2270228-2960342 GCA_026120185.1 Voacanga thouarsii
TTTCTTTATTCTTCCTCTTTATTTATTTTGGTCTTCTTGGCTTTACTATTATTGTTATATCTTTAGCCATTGAGGACAATGTCCAATTTAAGTGTGAGGGGGAGAATGAGGTTGAAGACATATTTTTATTTCGTATCATTTTTGTGAAAATTTTTCAAAATTTTGGTAGTTTTCATTGTTTAAAGAAAGGTTGTAATTCTTTTTCTCACTTGGATACGATTTTTTCTCATTCATTCGGTGGATCTTTATGAAATTGGTTTAGTAGATAAGATATTGCCAAGACTTGAGAATTTGGATTAATCTTATTTACGCATTGGTGTTTGAATGTTATTTTATTCATCGAGTTTAAATATGGAGGATATGATGAATGTGGGGAAAGTTTATTAGCTAACACTTGTATTATGAGTTTAAACGTTGCTTGGCTTAGAGTTGTGATGTGGAGTTTGAGTTGAAAAAAGATCTTTGAGAGGAAAGATTGTGGAGAATTGTGAAAAATTGAAAGAATGAGTTGATTGCGTCCTCTTTGAAGATGAATAAAAAAATTATTTTTGCTTGATATGGGGGCCAATACGGATAGTAAAGAGAAATCCACATTCTTGAGGCCATAAATTCCCTAAAGCAAAAAAGAGGAAAGTTGTTGAAAGAGGAGGATGACTAAAAGGGGGCCAATACGGTGTGTGAAGAGAAATCCATGCATTTAAGGCTATCAATTCCCTAAGTCATTAAAAAATTTTGTGAGAACAAGATTGGAGTACTTTCCTTACATCATGTCTTGAGTTGTACAATTTTAGGATTTGTAATCCTTGAGTTTGTAGATGGCTTGACTTGTGTGATTCATGTTATTTATATTTTTACTTGAAGAGTGAAATAATTTTCTCAGACTAAGGTATGAACTCGATTAATTTGACTTCAAGAGCTTTGTGAAGTATTGTCAAATGTTTCAAAGTTTGAAGTGTTTTTAAAGGGGTATGAATGACAAGAGTTTTATCCAAAGGTTGAAGAAAAGTTATAATATTTGTGAAGTTAAAACATTTTTGGAATAAGAAAGAACTTGTGTTTTCTTGATGATTTTCTTAGTTAAAATGTTTTTCTTGAGGAGAAGCAAAATTTCAAGTGTGGGGGTATGTGATAAGGGCTAAAATTACAATTGTTTTCCTAGTTATTTGAGGTTGTTTTGAGATACATTTTTTGCAATAACTAGGTATATTCCTTCTTATTTGACATTTTACTTGAAGAAAGTGTTTTTAATGAATTTATGCATATTTGATTTCATTTCAAGCAAAACAGGGAATTTTTCAAAGCACACTAGGCGCCAAGTTTGGCAAGTGGACCAAGTGCCAGGTCCACTCTGGACGTCCAGAGGAAAATAGAGAAAAATTCTGAGCAAGAGCATATCACACCTGGCACCAGGCTGGTCAACTAGACCTAGTGCCAGGCTCGTGCTGGAATGCCAAAATCCTATGCCCGAATTTAGGAAATTTTCAATGATTTTGGTAATTTTCAAATCCTACTCGGTCAAGACTCCTCAAGCAATGAATTTAGCATCTAAGAGGCCTATAAAAGCAAGAGAAAACACAAGAAATTAAGTGTGGATTCAAGAGCTAAAAATTCAAACACTCATTGAAGGAGGAATTCAGCATTCAAGGAGGGTTGTCCAAAAAAGTCTTTAAGGGAAAAGAAAGAGGCCTATCTTTGAGTGTTTTTTTTTTATCTTTGTTTTCTTTTTCTTAAATAATTATGTATTTAATGTTTCCATTGTAATATGACATAGTTTTGTGGGATTCATGATTTCTCGAGTAATTTAGTCTTTTGATCAATTAATTATTATTCTTGGTATTTGATTACTTTTTTCTTACAGGATTGGTTGATTGATTTTTGTTATTGACTTGCTTGAACATGGGGTTGATAGTGATTTCAATTAATTGATTTCACATTTGTTATCTCTTAACTTGCTTCAAAAAGGGTTAATTGTCTAGAACATTGGTAATCAATGGTTGGTTGATGATTGCTAGAATATGGATTTGTTAACTAATTTCATGTATTAAATTACCTAGAATGTGAGGATTTATATGAGGATTGATTTTAATGCTTCTTTTGGATAAGTTAGTCGAGACAGAATATGTTCACTAATTTAATTAGAAGATAGTGATTACATAGATTGCAAACGAAGTGGGTCTATATTAAATCCTTCATGAAACCAAGATAATAATTGATTGTGATATTGCTTAAGTGATTCATTATCATGTTTTCAAGAGCTTTTATCTAAATTGCATATTTTCACATCCTTGAGTTGTATATATTTCTTTATTTTTCTTTATTTTTCTTGCTTTATTTGGGTCGGTTAAAGAATGAAAGAAAAATGATTAGTGTGTACCTATTCCATTGAGGATCGATACTCATTAATTCTTGATGCTATGCTTGCGATGAGTATACTTGCTCATATGTGTATTTTGAAATTAATATTTTAATTAAAATTTGACTAAGGGATGGTTATAAATTTGATGATTTTTATACACCCAAAATTTACGCATCATGTTTTTGGTGCAGTTGCGAGGAACAATATTTTGGAAGCTTTTATTTGGTTGATTTAACCATGTTTATATGTTTATATGTCTATATGTAAATATTTATATATGTTCTTTGTGTAAATAGGTGCTACATCTTGTTATTTGTAATATTGTATGAAGTAATTAGCTTAGTTCATGTTGTACTTGTAAATACCAATCACTATTATGTTTAGATAGATTGTGAATATATCTAATGTGTGTGTTTTTCTTTTCTTTATTTTTATTTTTTATTTGATTTTTATTTTTCTTTGATCACGATATTGACATCATCATGGACAATTACTTTTGGGCACAAGATAAAAGGAGCTATATTGTTTAGAATTTGGCAAATTACGAAGCTCGAATTGACGCTTTTTGTGAGACATCACTTGAAGCCTTGATGTATTCTTTACAAAGTTATTTGTTAAGTGGCATGAAGAAGTATCCCAACAAATGAGCCATTAAAGAACAAAACTAGCCAAGTTGGTGGAAGATGCCACAAAGTCCCATATACTTGAACAAAAGGACCCCCAAGGAAATGAGAGAGGATATGACGAACAATAGCCCAATATGGATAGGGAGGTATTTGATTCTTCTCTATGTGCTCATACTTCTAATCTTTCTTTGTCAAATTATTTCTTAGGTTCTTCTCATTTCTTAGAGAATAATGGTCCCAATGATGATGTATTGAATTTACCATACCTCAAGGAGTTAGATTTATCCATAATGTATCACAAGAAACCCTTGAAGGATATTGACAAATTCTACCCTTCACCCCAATTTCAGGGACGTAACTTGGTATTTATAGAAACATTGAAAAGTAAGGATTTCTTAATCCCATCTTTAAAATCTACATTGCTAAGTCTAAAAGGGAATTTTAATTGTGACAAATCTTTTGAAGGGTTAAGTGGTGATTCTAATAATTTTACACTTTTTTGACATAATTTACATCTTTGTGTTGGGAACTTTATTTGTATGTCTAAAAAGGTGCTAAGGAAGGGGGTCATGCATCTTTTTCGAAGGTTTCATGAGGAGTGGTTCAGTAATATTCTTTATCCAAGTTTTATCAATTATCTTGGTGTTTTCTTAGTATAAAATAATATTGTTCATCTTGAATTGAAGATTAAAATTTTGGATCAATTTTTCTAAAACATTTTTAGAATAGTTTTTGTGGTTTTCACTATTTAGCAAGGTTGTAGTTATTTTTCCTACTTGGATGTGAGTTTTGTCATTCATTTGGTGGATTTTTATGAAAGTAGTTTATTGGATAGGATATTTTTCAAACTTCATATTTTGGGTTAATCTTGTTTATGCATTGGTGTTTCAATATTATTTAACTCATTTAGTTTGAATATGGAGAATATGATGAATGTGGACAAAGTTTGTTGCCTAACTTTTGTATTATGAGTTTAAATGTTGCTTGGCTTTCAATTGTGATGAGGAGTATGAGTTGAATAAAGATCTTTGAGAAGAAAAACTGTAGAGAATTGTGGAAAATTCTTGTGAGTTTAAAATTGATAGAATGAGTTGATTGCGTCCTCTTTGAAGATGAAAAAAAAAAATCGTTTTTGCTTGATATGGGGGCCAATATGGATAGTGAAGAGAAATCTACATTCTTGAAGCTATGAATTCCCTAAAGAAAAAAAGAGGTAAAATGTCAAAAAAAAATGATGAGTGATGACTAAAAGAGGTGTGTGTGAAGTGAAATCCATGCACTTGAGGCTATCAATTCTCTAAGTCATTGAAAAAAAAATAGGTTGAAAAAGTTGAGTGCTTTCCTGACATCATGACTTGTGTTGTGCAATTTTATGATTTATAATTCTTGAGTTGGTAGATGGCTTGACTTGTGTGATTCATGTTATCTATATTTTCACTTAACGGGTGAAATAATTTTCTTAGCCTAAGGTATACACATGATTAATTTGACTTCAAGATTTTTGTGATATCTTTTCAAATGTTTCAAAGTTTCAATTGTTTTCAAATGGTGCGAATGACAAGAGTTGTATCTAAAGTTTGAAGAGAGGACTTAATCTTTGCTATGGTTGGAGGAATTCACCAAATGAAGGAGGGTTGTTCAAGAGTATCTTCAAGTGAGAAGGAAGAGGTTTGTCTATGAGTTCTTTCTTTTATCTCTGTTGTCTTCTTCTTAAAAAAAATTTTGTATTTAATGTTTCCTTTATAATTTGACATTATTTTTATAGGATTCTTGATTTCTTGAGTAATTTAGTCTTTTAATCAATTCATTATATATCTCAGAATTTGATTACTTATTTTTCTTATGGAGTTAGTTGATTGATTTTTGTTATAGACTTGCTTGAAAAGGGGGTTAATAATTATTTCAATTAATTGATTTCATATTTGTAATCACTTAACTCGCTTCAAAAAGTGGTTAATTGTCTTAAACATTGGTAATCAAAGGCTGGTTGATGATTGCTAGAATATGGATTCATTAACTAATTTCATATTTTAAATCACCTAGAATATAGGCTTTTATATGAGGATTGATTTTAATACTTCTTTTGGATAAGTTAGTCGATACAAAATATGTTCACTAATTTAATTAGAAGATAGTGATTCCATAAATTGAAACGAAGTGGGTCTATATTAAATCCTTCATGAAACCAAGATAATATTTGGTTGTGATATTGGCTAAATGATTCATTATCATGTTGTCAAGTGCTTTTGTCTAAATTGCATATTTTCACATCCTTGAGTTGTATATATTTTTCTTTATTTTTCTTCTTTTTATCTTATTACTTTATTTGGGTCCGTTAAACAATGAATGAAAAGTGATTGGGGTGTACTTATTCCTTTGAGGATTGAGACTCGTTAATTCCCGATGCTATGCTTGCGATAAGTACACTTGCTCGTGTGTGTATTTTGGGATTAATGTTTTAATTAAAACTTGACTAAGAGATGGATTTAAATTTGATGATTTTTATACACCCAAAATTTACGCATTAAGTTTTAGGTGTCGTTGCTTGGGAACAATATCATGAAAGCTTGGATTTTGTTGATTTAACCACGTTTATATATTTATATGTCTATATGTAAATATGTATATATGTTCTTTGTGCAAATTGGTGCTATATGTTAGTATTTGTAACATATTGTGAAGTAATTAGCATAGTTCATGTTGTACTTGTAAATACTACTAACTTTTGTGTTTAGGTAGTTTGTAAATATATCTAGTATATGAGTTTTTCTTTTCTTTACTTTTCTATTATTCGTTTTTCCTTTCCGTTTTTTCTTTTCTTTATTTTTATACTATTATTATTATTATTATTATTATTATTATTATTATTTGATTTTTATTTTTCTTTGAGCGCGAGATTGACATCATCATGGACAATTACTTTTGGGTATAAGATAAAAGGAGCTACAGTGTTGAGAGAATTTAGCAAATTTGCATGCTCGAATTAACATTTTTTGTGAGACATCACCTGACGCCTCAATGCATTCTTTACAAAGTTATCTGTTAAGTGGTATGAAGAAGCATTCCAACAAATGAGCTATCAAAGAATACAACTAGCCAATTTGGTTGAAGATGCCATAAAGGCCCATATACTTGAACAAGAGGACCCCCAAGGAAAGGAGAGAGGATATGAGAAACAATTGTCCAATGTGGAAAGAGAGGCATTCGATTCTTCTCTATGTACTTATAATTCTATTATTTCTTTGTCAAATGATTTCTTAGGTTCTTCTCACTTCTTGGAGAACAATGGTCCTATTGATGATGTGTTGAATTTACTATGCCTTAAGGAGTTAGATTTATCCATGATGTATCAATGAAACCCTTGAAGGATATTAACAAATTCTACCATTGACCCCAATTTCAGGTAGGTAACTTGGTATTTGTAGAAACATTGAAAAGTAATGATTTCTTGATCCCATTTTTAAAATCTACATTACTAAGTATAAAAGGGAATTTTAATTGTGACAAATCTTTTGAAGGGATAAGTGGTGATTCTAATGTTGTTACACTTTTTGGACATAATTAACATCTTTGTGTTGGGAACTTGATTTGTATGTCTGAAAATGTGCTAAGAAAGAGGGGTCATGCATGTACATTCATTACAACTACTATTTTCAACGAACCCTCCATTTTTTTTTTTCAAAATCATCCCTTCTTTCTACATTCATCATGCATATATTCTACTTTGAGCATTAATCTATTTTCCAAAGGTTTGATGAGGAAACATGATGAGTGGAAAGAGTTCGTATCATTGTTTTGGGTTTGATGTTGTTTAGGTTGTTAAGTGTCTTTTACCCCCAAGTAATAAGGAAAATATTTTCAATCTTAAGTGTGGAGGGGTGAGTTATGTCCTTATTTGCTTTGTTAGGATTTTTATTAGTACTTTTCTTTAGTTTGTTTTCTTTTATTTAGGTGTGCATTCATTTTGTTATTATTTTCCTTGTGCTTTTATTTGTGATTTCTTCTGCTGGAAGGAATAAGTCGTCTTAGACAAGCTCTCTTCTCAATTTCTAGTTTTGATATCTATTGGAACTTATTGCACTTGGGGAGTATTGCTTAACTTTCTGCCTCCTTTACCTTTTTGGTCCCTTTGGAGATGCTTTTATGTGTTAATTTTTGGGCAATGAGGACATTGTCTAGTTTAAGTGTGGAGGAGTGGTTTGGTAATATTTTTTGTCCAACGTTTTTATCAATTCTTTGGGTTTTTTCTTGGTATAAAATAATTTTGTTCGTCTTGAATTGCAGATTGAAAACTTTTGATTAATTTTTCTAAAGAATTTTCAAAATAGTTTTTATTGTTTTCATTGTTTAGCAAGGTTGTAATTCTTTTGCCTACTTGGATGTGAGTTTTGTCATTTATTTGGTGGATTTTTATGAAAGTAGTTTATTTGATAGGATATTTTTCAAGACTAGTTTGAATATGGAGAATATGATGAATGTGAGAAAAGTTTGTTGGCTAACTCTTGTATTATGAGTTTAAACGTTGCTTGGCTTTGAGTTGTGATGAGGATTATGAGTTGAAAAAAGACCATTGAGCGAAAAGATTGTGGAGAATTTTTGAAAATACTTGTGAGTTGAAAATTGAAAGAATAAGTTGATTGCATCCTCTTTGAAGATGAAAAAAAAATATATTTTTACTTGATATGAGGGCCAATACAGATAGTGAAGAGAAATCCACATTCTTGAGGATATGAATTCCCTAAAGTGAAAGAATGGAAAAATGGTGAAATATGATAAGTGATGGCTAAAAGATGGCCAATATGGTGTGTGAATAGAAATACATGCACTTGAGGCTATCAATTCCATAAGTCATTGAAAAAAAAAAATAGAGAGAAAAGTTGAGTGCTTTCCTTACATCATGACTTAGGTTGTGCAATTTTTAGATTTATAATGCCTAAGTTGTTAGATGCCTCAACTTGTGTGATTCATGTTATCTATTTTTTTACTTGACAGGTAAAATAATTTTCTTAAACTAAGGTATACACATGATTAATTTGACTTCAAGTGTTTTGTGATATCCTGTCAAATGTTTCAAATCATACCCAATTTATTCTTGTATTAGATGTTTATTTGATTAATTAAAGTCTATTTTGAGTTATTTGTCACTTGGGTTTTGATTGATTGAATTAGTTGATTAGGTAATTCTCTTATGTTATACTTGAGAAAGGATGCATGAGAACGGTTCCCTTTTATGTTAATTTAGTAGATTCTTTTTCCCTTGATGAACATGAGAAGGGATTTAGGGGATTTAAAATTTAGTGATATATGAATTTTTGGGGTCACATAAAGATAGGGATTCTTGGGTTTTTCGGCTTTTAATTACATTTCTTTAAGTTTATGCATCATGGCTTTTGATTTGTATGATAGCGAAATCTATGGGTTGAGTCCAATAGTACGAGATTTATTACTCAAGAGAGAGTGAATTTTACTTTACTTTGGAAATCTAGCCAATGCTTGAATTTGCTTGAATTTATTAGCTAATGTTTTAAATTTGAGTATTCTTTAGGGAATTCTTATTTAATTACAGGGCCAATCTCATTTTCTTACTTGAATCTTGCCTTATGATCTTTTAGTCTTTACTTTAAAATTGTGTTGATGTATTTTGTGTGGTACTTTTACGTCTGTAATTAGTCATAGTAGTTATTTTTACCTCTTATTTTAGTTAGTTGAACAATAGAACTTTGGTGGAGTAAGGGTAGTTAATGTACTGTTTCTTAGGATCTCTGTTACTTACCGACTATGCTCTTTACCACAGGATGGGTACACTTGCCCCATTGTGTGTTTATGTGAGTTAAATTAGTATTTTATTTCAAAACATGGTTGAGCATTGGACTTATTTTCTACCCCATCTTAGAATTCTACTAGAACAAACCCGCAACAACATGAAGCCAAAAGCTAATGCCTTTTTCACTTACAAATAAGAATCTCACAACAAAAAACTTGCCATAGAGTTTGAGAAACGCAGCTTAAGAAAAAAAAAACAAAACAAAAATCGTCTATCAAAAATTTTAGAAACTGATAAACAATGAACTCCACTAATTCCCTATTTAAGATTCAAGAGAAGATATACATATCATGCAAGAAAAAAAGTGGGAAAGGGGTTCACCTTTCTATCAATTACAACCCAGCAACCCTCCTTGGCATTGTACTCGCAGCATTTTGCATTGTATAAAGATCTGATAGGGCAGCCATCTTTCCTTTCTACTATGATTTGTTCTTCTCTACAAAAAATCAAGAGTTGACCACAATCAATTGTTCGCATTGTACTAATCCTCTGCCACCTTTTTTCCTCTATGACTGGTAGTTGAGGGCTTTCGCAATGGGGCATGGCCAGAGTAGAAAATAGATTTTGGGAAGGAAGGCTATCGTTGATTTCGGCTAGAACAGGTTGGATCAGGTGAGCCCTCCTTCAAACCTTATTCAATGTTGCTTTAGAAGAGTCCAAGTAGTAATGTTTCAAGTTTCCGCTATTAACAAAATAAATAAATGAGGATTTTTAAAGTATGCCTTCAAAGCATACATTAATGTAAATAAATTATATATAGTAAATAATTCATATATCAAATTTATATAATTTTTTAAAAATTAATTTATGTACAATAAATTATTACACTTTCTTATTAAAATTTTTCTAGAAAAATTACACCAATTAACTAAATATTAAGAAATTTCTATCAATTTATTTATATTAATCACAATATTATATATAGTTACTATAATACTATATGCTTTAAAAGTATTTTTGTTTCACTAAAATTTTAATTAATATGTAATTTTTAAAAAATTTAATTTTTTTAATTTCAAA
This sequence comes from Voacanga thouarsii, assembly GCA_026120185.1. Taxonomy (NCBI): domain Eukaryota; kingdom Viridiplantae; phylum Streptophyta; class Magnoliopsida; order Gentianales; family Apocynaceae; genus Voacanga; species Voacanga thouarsii. Next base: position 2,280,055 of record JANUWF010001131.1, read on the forward strand.
TGATCATATAAATTTGATCGTATACTTAATCAATCCAAATTTGCATATGATAATGGAAGAAATGAAATTAGATAAAGCCAACATGTCAGTCCTTACACATTATGATTAAGGGAAAATAATATTGGTGATCCTTAAATTATTTTCAAATTTAACTTTCTTAAATTATTTTAAAATATAACTTTTCCTCTCTAACTAACAAATAGGTAAAACTTTCCCTTGAACTCTAAAATCATTTTGATCTGACCTTTCATTAGTTGGCCAATGGTCAACTCTCATTCCTAACACCAGATTAAATTATTCCTCCTGCCTTGGTAAATTTTTTTAGAAAAATACAAATTCTAAAAATATAAAATAATAAATTTTTTATCCATTTAAATCACCCGCCCCCTCCCCTCTCCCGCCATTAACAAAATAAATAAATAAGGATTTTTTAAAGGTATGTATTCAAAGCATATATTAATTTAAATAAATTATATATTTAGTAAGTAATTTATATATCATATTTATATATTTTTTTTAAAAAAATCATTTAGATGCAATAAATTATCACGCTTTCTTATTAAAATTTATTTAGAAAATTTACACAAATTAACTAAATATTAAGCAATTTCTATCAATTTATCTATATTAATCATAATGTTATATATAGCTATTATAAGACTATATGATGGAATGTATGCCCACTAAGACTGTATTTCTAAGGTAATTTTGATTACATTAATAAAATTTTTATTCTCCTAAATTGTTTGTGTTTTCGCATCTTATTTTTTTCACATTATCGTTGGAAAAGACACATTGTGTTTAAGTAAGTGATCCATATGAATGTAGGTCTTTTATAGTAAGGTATGGATCATGAGTTACTTAACACATAAAATGTTGTTCTTAACCGGATGATGAGAATGGAATCGCATCATCATAAGGTTATTCTGTTATGAATTCTAGATGGGGAATGGCTTACCATTAGCCAGTGAGTAGTCCTCTCACTTCTTAACATAAACGTATTTCAAATACGTAGAACTGGACATATAGCAGTGGTTTCTAAAAATACTATATGAATAAAACTTGGACTACTATTGCCACAACATGGACTTATGCCTTATGGCTTGAGTATGGATTGGCGGTCTGGCAAAGCTGGAAGCGTATACTTTGATATAGTATAGTTGAGGTTCTATCGTATGACCAATATACTTATATATTGGGTATATGTAACTAGTTAGTTAAGATAAACTTGTACAAGATAGCTTCTACACTATATCAACCCTTGAAACTGTTTGAATGATCTAATAATCCAGAGCCCTGGGAACATAACTTTGATGTTTGCTTTAGAATAGCTCCTTTGGAAAGCGAAAATATTCTAGGAAGTCGTGGATCATTAGACTAGAGGTCTAAGAATAGTAGATATTATTTAAAGAGGTGTTAGTACACTTTTCCTCTCTGGATATACAGTATCACGTAGAGGGGTATATTTATCATTATACCTGCAATTCGGAGACTTTGCTCACACAGCATTGTCCTTAGGGTCAATATTTTCTTATGCTGATATTGGGAATTATTTAAAATGAAAAATACAACTATTTATATATCCGAGATATTTTGGACATTTTAGTAGCCAAAGTTATATGTATTTTGGTCCTCAGAATAGCCCATAAGTGCTTATAGCATTGGGATGAGGAATTGGATAAAAATAAAATGGATTTTATTTTATTCAAGTAGCTTGGTTTATTTATTGGGTTAGAATAAAATAAAAGGTCCAAAGAGAGAATTAATTAATTTATTTAGTGGGTTAATTAACTGTTCAGGGCTTGAGCCAAGTTTGAATAATTAAAATTAAACTAGGCCTAAACTAAAATAGTCTACAATATTGGTCTTGTTTATTTAAGTTGTATAATTAATTATATTTATTTGGTCCTAGTTAATATGATTAATTTGGCCTAATAGCCTAGACCAAGTGTCCAGTTGGCTTGGCCCGAACTTGTTTAGCTTAGGGCTAACTGGTTTGGCAGATGGTTAAAGGATGCACATTAGTTCAAAATTTTGAAACTCTCAGATGATAGCTAGAGGTCATAGTTTGGATTGATTAGAAGGACTTAACCCCCCTTGCCTTACAATGCACCACCACCTAAACCATCATTAGGGAACTTGATTAACCAAATGATAAGTAGCACAAAAATACGGTCTTAATAAGTGGATACAACCACTAGGAAGATGACCAAAAAGTCTTTTATCTATAAGGCAGATAGAGCCAATGAGATATTAAGCATTTTTCACACTAATGTGTGTGATCTATTGTGTACACTAGCGAGAGAAGGGTTTGAGTACTTCACTATTTTCACAGATGATTGTACAAGGTATGGTTACATTTACCTGATGAGGCACAAGTCTGACTCATCTATCAAGTTCAAAGTATTTAAGGCTGAAGTGGAGCATTGAACAAGTAAACTGATCAAAACTTTACGATCGGTTAGTAGTAGAGAGTACCTTCTCGATTAATTCAAGGATTACATGATACATTATCGGATAGTATCCTAACTCTCTGCACTAGTGACACTGTAATAGAACAGAGTAGGTGAGAGAAGGAACAAGACATTGATAGAAATGGTCTGGAGCATGATTTCTCGTGCTATTCTTCCGGTTTCTTTTTGGGAATATGCCCTTAAAATAGCAGTATATATTTTGAACTTAGTGCCTTTCAAGTCAGTACCTAAAACACCTTATGAGATGTGGACTGTGAAAGACCGATGGAAAATTAGATACGCAGTGGAAGATAGCAAATTAAAAAATTTCCCAAGCTAAAGTCTAGGAACACTTACTTTTAGGGAATTTAGTTTGAACAACCGGAGTTGGATTTAGGTTTGACGACGCTTATTGAACAGGAACGTCTACTTGCTCCGCAGGAATACCAGCTAACCGACGGCTCCTTCGCACCAAATACTTACAGCGTTTGCTAGCTCTTGACCTTCCAGAGTATTCTCTAAACCTCTATGGACCTTTACCGGTGGAAGTAGAACTAGAGTGAAGAAGAGTGGAAAAAAACAAAAGAGCTAAACATTAAAGAAAAATGAAGAGAAACCCCAAAGAAAAAAAAAACGGTGGTTGTTGCTTTGTTACTGAGGAAAACCAAAAAGCTAATTTCCTTTTCCCTGTGTAAAATTTTGGTCAACCCAAAACCAACAGGTATACGAGATCATATTATTGGATATCTCAGGCTCGTATCCTATACGGCGCAGCGAAATAATAAAACGAGATACCATCCCAAGACCCGCATATGTGTGAAAGACAAGACATAAATAGATCAAAGATAATAGTTTTTTACCTTTCTTTGATCGTCCGAAGAACAAAAATTTCCTTCTTCAAGTTGAGGAGCAATCCATCAATCCTCTTGATCAAACTCCACGAGAGTTGAATGTCCAACCACTATAATCACAGTGTGTGATTATCTCTAACAGTAATCCACATAGAGGAATACTCAAGAACCAAATTTTCCTATGCTAGCAGAAAAAGATGGCGGCTAGGGTTTCTCAAGAACAATCTTGAGAGAGAGAGACAAGAGAAATCGTGTGCCATAGGGTTTGGAGCTATTTTTGTGTCGTACACTTAGCTAGGGTTTCGTGTGTTCTATCATCATGTTACACGAAAATCTTGCTCTATATAGACTCCAATCTCAGAATCCTAAAATAATTAGAATTCCCTAATTGTAATTAGAAACATCAAATTATCACAATTATAATTTGGACCACAAATTATAACTAATTATAATTTGTCCACAACAACTTCTCTTTCTCGCAACTAACCCCACTATGTTATCAAATAACATCTTGAGTATATAATCCTCTATTGTGTGTGACCTATTAGGTTTCCCAGTCGATTGGTAGTAAACATGAATTAATCCAAATGTCTTTGAGATTAATAATCCATAATTAATTAGAATTAATCATATTGATTCTAATCGGGATTGGTTTATTAATTCATCAATTAATAAACCCATATTCCAAAATCATGAGCGGTATCTAGCAACATATCATGATTACCCAAGAGTCCAGGAAGTCAAGTGGCTTGACATGAACCCTTCAATAACAAACTACAGTGCAATTAACTCCTTTCACCATATAATATCTCATTCGATTCGGAGTACGGAATCAGTGCCAACTCCCTCCAGAATTAATTTTGGCCCGAATACAATAGTATTTGTACCAAGAATCCACTACTCTAGATGTGTATCAATTGGAACTATTTCCAATACACAATCTCCTTGGCCAAGGACTTCTCGAGTAGTAATTCCTACTAGTGACCGTGAGATATTCGCCCCTACTATTTGGAGTGGTGAATCCTTTATTAACCCTCTAAACTACTTTCGTTTACCTTATAATGTACACAATACCTATCCCATAGGTGGCCCTCGATCAAGCTCCAGAAATTGGAATCAAAGTACAATACTAAGCAAACAAAGTACCTTGGAGATCTCAAGTTTAAGGATACTTGCACGTTTGCTATATTGAGATTATATCACTGGCACTAAATAGTTATCCATGTGATTATCTCATAGCTAAGTCATCCAATGAACTTGTTCTATTAACAAGTATCAATGTGTTAACTTTGAGTGTCTCAATACTCACGGATATGAGAACCACCGCCCGATCAAATTAGGAAGTCTAACACATGCTAGTCTTTATACATTAATGATGTCTTGTCTCATTAATACTATGACTAGGGACTATTTAAGTACTAATAGTATACAGTGTAGTAGGAATCTCATATCATGACCTCTATCATGATTTTCTTAACACAGTGTTGTATTGGGGACTTTATCGAACAATTATATTGCTTAAAAGTAAACAAAAGAAACTGTAAGATAAATAATGCTTTTTATTAAAATAAAATGTGCCATATACAATGTACAAATGATTGTCTCTATGGCACAACACTAACACATATATCTAACTAGCTTTCCTTTTTCCTTCTTGTGTCGGCTACTAAGGATTCTCAAATCCTTAAGCCGTCACACTAAAAACCCTAGTGGTTTTGGATTTTATTAAATTAGCCCAGGACTAATTTAATTAGCTCTTTTATTAATCCACTTAGGTTCAATATACAAATTACCCAAGATAATTAATTAACAACTAATTAATTAAATTAGTTATTTTATTAATTAATTAAACTACTTAGGCCCAATATAAAATTATCTAAGATAATTAATTAACAAACTAATTAACTAAATTGACCTAATTAATTATTCTAGTCCAAATAAATAATTAAATAGACTTCTAGAATAATTTTTTCTAATAATAAATTCACCCAATAAGCCCATATAGTTAATAAATTTACTAAGGCTATTTGAGCTACTCTAGGGACCAAAAAACATATTATTCTTGGCTACTTAAATGACCAAAATACACCTGTTAACATATAGTAGTATCTTAATAATTTGATATATTCCATTTATCACCAAATGAAAACATTGACCTCGAGAATAGTATTGCAAGTGCAGTGTCCACGATCTGCAGATGAAATGATGAAAATACCCCTCTACATAACACCCGTTATTGAGATAGGAAAATCACTAACACATTTCTCAATGACATCTATCATCCTTTGATTGCTAATCCTATAATCCATGACATCCAGTATGTATCTACTTAGCACAGGGAGCTACCCAAAAGTGTACACACTTAGTCACACTTTTCCAAGGCCCTGGATTATTATATTATCTTGAACAATCACAAGGGGGTCATTGCCTCATGTAACAAAATATAAAAACTCTATTATATAAGTCCATCTTAATTAACTAGAGTCATACACCCAACGTACGAGGTTATTGGCCTTACAATAAGACCTCACACAACATACATCAAAGTCTACACGTCTAGCTTTACCAGACCACCAACTTATACTCAAGTTTCAGAGTAGTCATCCATGCAGTAATTGCGATAAACTAATCTTTATTTATTTTAGTATTTTAATAAACATTATTATCACGCGGTTCAGTTCGATGTATTCCACATAGGCTTACACTATTGGTCTGAGTAAACTATTCACTAGTTAAAGGTAAACCATTCCCCATTAAAAAAAACATAGTGTAATGATCTAAACCTTGAAAAAGTTCCATTGTGCTTCAACAATCAATCAAGAACAATTTTTTGCTTATATGTTAGTAGCCCATAATCTACACCTTACTTTGAAAGCACGATCCGATCACGTAGATTACTTGCTAACACAGTTAGACCTTTAATGTGTAAATATATGTAAACAAATAATCATAAATAAAATACTTTTATTAATTTTCAAAATACAGAAGTACATTGGACATTTTGGACATATATTCCAATAGACTAGGTGTAAGCTAAGTCTAAACGATCTTAAGATATAGAGTTGTCCAACTTATGTACTAATAAAGGAAGATAAGCTAGAACCAATGTCAAAATTATGCTACTTTATTGGGTAACCAAAAGGAACAAAAGTGGTTACTTTTATCATCCCAAGAAGCAAAAAGTACTGGTAAGTAACAATACTTGGAGGATGATAAAAGTAAATCAATAAAAGGTTCACCTAGATTGGAACTCCAGGAGAAGTTATCTTGTGAATCAACTTCTTCTGAATAGATTATGGAACAAGAAGAGCCATAGCCTTAGGAACCTGTACAAAGGGGGCTTCGTCATAGTGGGAGGGAATCTAGGATTCCAGAAAGATGGACTGGAAAGATTTCTGACCTAGTCTCCGACCATTAGGAATAATATCCTACTAGATACGAGAAGGCTATTACTGATGTCGATGCAGACCTATAGCGTGAAGTAATGGAAGCCAAGATTGAGTTTATGTACTTCAATCAGGTTTGGGATCTTATAGCTTTTTCTGAAGAGATAAAACCAATTAGGTATAAGTGGGTATACAAGAGGACAAGAGGTGTAGATTATAAGGTAGAAACCTTCAAAACTAGGCTTGTGATGAAAGGGTATAATCAGAAAGAGGGAATCGATTATGACGAAACCCTTTCCCTGATAGCCATGCTTAAGTCCATCCCTATCCTCCTTGCCATTGCATGTCACTATGACTACGAGATGTAGCAAATAAATGTTAAGACGGCCTTTTTTAATGACCATCCTAGCAAAGATACATAAATGTCCTAACCAGAGGGTTTTATTGCTAAAGGCCAGTGAACATACAGTTTGTAAGCTTAAGAAGTCTATTTATGACCTTGAGCAGGTATCAAGAGTATGGAATATTTGTTTTGATAAGACTATAAAGTTTTATGATTTTACTCAAAACGAGGATGAACTTTATGTGTAAAGGAAACTGGAAGGCATTAATATGGTTTTTCTTTTGCTATACATGGATGGCATTCTACTTATTGGGAATGATGTAAGGGCATTGTTATCTATTAAGGTTTGGCTATCTAGTCAATTCAGTATGAATGACTTGGGAGAAGGCAGCTACATTCTTGGCATTAATCTTCTCAAGAATAGGAAATAGATAATGTTATATTTATCCCAAGCTACATACACTGACAAGATATTGGGTAAGTTCAGCATTAACTCATGCAATGGAGCACTAATCCCTTGCAAACATGGGTTGTCTCTTTCTTCAAAGGACTATCGCAAGTCTTAAGAAGAAAAATATAGAATGAGTAGGATTCCCCATGCTTCGGCTGTGGGAAATCTCATGTACGCCATGCTGCGTACTAGGCCAGATATCTGCTTTGCTGTAGGCTTAGTCAGTAGATATCAATCAAATTTCGGGGAGGTTTATTGGCAAGCTGTTAAGTTTATTCTCAAGTACCTTAAGAGAATAGGAGAGTATATGTTGGTTTACAGGGTTAATGACTTGGTTCTAACTGGATACACATACTCAGACTTTCAGGCAGATAAAGATAAGAGAAAATCCACTAGTGGATATGTCTTCATCTTGTCTGGATGAGCTATTTCATGGAGAAGTAATAAGCAATCTTTTATTGCTGACTTAACTATGGAAGCTGAGTATGTGGTGGCTTCAAAGGCATTCAAAGAGGTAGTCTGGTTCCAGAAGTTGCTTACAAAACTTAGAGTCATGCCACAAATGGATAAGCTTATTGTATTGTATTACGACAACAACGGCACAGTCTCGTAATCCAAAGAACTGAGGAACCACAAGAAGGGGAAGCATATAGAGAAAAAGTACCACCTGATCCGAAAATTTATTCAGGGATGGGAAGTCATGGTGGAACTGATAGACTCGAAGAACAATCTAGCTGATCCATTCACTAAGCCTTTAACCGAGAGAGTCTTTAAAAGATAATTAGATGACATAGGGTTAGGCATCTATGGACTTATATAGTCTCAGAGTGCAACTGGGAGATTGTTGGAATATATGCCCGCAAAACTTGTATTTCTAATTTAATTTTGAATAAATTAATAAAAGATTTATTCTCACAAATTATTTATGTTTTTACATTTTATTTTATGCACATTATCACTGACAAATACCAATTTTATTTAAGTAAATGATCTATGTGAATGAAGGTCTTTCACAGTAAGGTATGAATCATGGGTTATTTAACGGATAAACTATTGTTCTTAACTGGATGATGAGAATGGCAATCTCATCATAATAAGGTTATTATGTTATGAATTCTAAATAGGTAATTGTTTATCTTTAATCAGTGAGTAGTCCTCCTACTTCTTAACGTAAGCATATTTCGAATACGTAGAACTGGGCCTGAAGTAGTAGTTTCCAAAAGTACTATATGATAGAAACCCCGACTACTACTGCTACAGTATGAACTTATACCCTATGACTTGAGTATGGATTGGTGGTCGGGCAAAGCTAGAAGCATGTACTTTAATATATTATAATTGAGGTTTTATCGTAGGACTAATAAACTTGCATATTAGGTATATGTGATTAGTTAGTTAAAACAGACTTGTACAAGATAGCTTCTATGCTATATCTCCTCTTGAAACAGTTCAAATGATCTAATAATCCAGGGTCCAGGGGAACATGACTTGGATGTTTATTTTAGGGTAGCTCTCTTGGAAAGAAGAAATAATCTAGGAAGGCATAGATCATTGAACTAGAGGTCTAAGGATGGTAGATGTTAGTATGAGAGGTGTTAGTACGCTCTTCCTCTTTGCATGTACGGTGTTACATGGAGGGGTAAATTTGTCATTACAGTTATAGGTTGAAGACTTTGCTAACACAACATTGTCCTTGGGGTCAATACAGCATTTGCTAACACAACACAGTAAGGTATGGATCATGGGTAACTTACCACATAAACTGTTGTTCATAACTGGATGATAAGAATGGAAATCTCATCATAATAAAGTTATAATGTTATAAATTCTAGATAGGGAATGGTATACCTTTATCTACTAAGTAGTCCTCTCACTTCTTAACATAAACGTATTTCAAATATGTAAAACTAGACCTATAGTAGTAGTTTCCAAAAGTACTATATGATAGAAACCTGGAGCACCACTGCTACCATGTGGACTTATGCCTTACAACTTGAGTATGGGTTGGTGGTCAGGCGACGCTAGAAGTATATACTTTAATATACTATAGTTGAGGTTCTATTAGTATGACAAATATACTTGTATATTGGGTATATTTGACTAATTAGTTAAGACAGACTTGTAAAGATTGTTTCTACGCTATATCGCCCCTTGAAACTGTTCAAATGATCTAATAATCCAGGGTTCAGAGGAATATAACTTGGATATTTATTTTAGGATAGCTCTCTTGAAAAGAGAAAATATTCTAGGAAGTCATGCATTATTAGACTAGAGGTCTAAGAATGGTAGATGTCATTATAAGAGGTGATAGTATGCTCTTCCTCTCTGCATGTACGGTGTTACATAGAGGGGTATATTTGTCATTACAACTGTAAGTTGAAGACTTTTCTAACACAACATTGTCCTTGGGGTCAACATAGTATTTACTAACACAACACAGTAAGGTTTAGATCATAGGTTACTTAACACATAAACTGCTGTTCTTAATTGAATGATAAGAATGGGAATCTTATCATGATAAGGTTATTATGTTATAAATAGTATATAGGGAATGACTTACCTTTAGCAAGTAAGTAGTCTTCTCACTCCTTGACATAAGTGTATTTAGAATATATAGAACTGAACTTGTAGTAGTGGTTTCTAAAACTACTATAAGATAGAAATCCGTACTACTACTGCTACAATATGGACTTATGCCATATGGCTTGAGTATGGGTTGATGGTCAGGCGATGCTGGGAGCATATACTCTAATATACTATAGTTAAGGTTCTATTAGTAAGACTAGTATACTCGTATATTAGATATATGTGACTAGGTAGTTAAGATAGACTTGAACATGATAGCTTCTACGCTATATTGCCCCTTAAGACTGTTCAAATAATATAATAATCCAGGGCCCTGGGGAACATAACTTGGATTTTTGTTTTAGGGTAGCTCCCTTGGAAAGCAGAAATATTCTAAGAAGTCATGGATCATTGGATTAGAGGTCTAGGGATGGTATATGTCATTATGAGATATGTTAGTATGCTCTTCCTCTCTAAATGTACGGCGTTACATAGAGTGGTGTATTTGTCATTACACCTATTGATCGGAGACTTTGTTAACACAGCATTGTCCTTGGGGTTAATATTTTCTTATGGTGACATTAGAAAATAATTAAAATATAAAATGTGGCTATTTTTATAGTAGGGGGATTTTGATAATTTTAGTATGTAAAGCGATGTGTCTTTTGGTCATCGAAATAGCCCATAAGTCTTAATAGCTTTTGGATGAGGAATTGGTCTTCAATAAAATGGATTTTATTTTATTTTAAGTACCCTAGTTTATTTATTGGGTTAGATTAAAATAAAAAGTCCAAAAAATAATTAATTAATTAGTTTAGTAGGTTAATTAATTGTCTAGGGCTTGAGCCCAGTTTGAATAATTTAAATGTACTAAGGCCTAAACTAAAATATTCTACTGTATTAGACTAGTTTATTTGGGTTGATAATTAATTATTGGACTATTTATTTGATCCTAGTTAATATAATTAATTTGGCTTAATAGTCTAGACCAAGGGTCCAGTTGGCTAGGCCCAAGCTTGTTTAGCTTAGGGTTAACCGGTTTAGCAGATAGTTGAAGGATACATGTTGGTTCAAAACTTTGAAACTCCTAGATGATAGCTAGAGGTTAAAGTTTGGATTGATTAGAACTCTTCAAGGCTATCGGGGTTCATAGGCAATGTGAACAAACTGTGATTCTGAGAATAAGGAAAAACTCGAGCTTCTTCTTTGGTCTGCTATTCTCGCTGGTTTTGTTCTCTGTGTATCAGTTCTTTTTTTTATTTTTTATTTTGTACAGAATTAGGGAATTGTTCTTATTTATACTGCTCTTTAGTAGATTGTCAAGAGATTGTAAAAGGCTAATTCTTTTTCCCATTTTCACTTTCATCGAGTCTTCAGACGGAGGAATATTCCACAAGGCCAAAAACATTGTGTTGATGCCAAGAAGAAGCCATAGGCCTGCTAGACAACAATCGGAGCCATCTTCGAAGGCAGAGACTTCAAACATACCGTTTGTGCCTATTCAACCCAATCCTACACAGCCAAAAAAGTCAATTTTACGATAATGCAAAGGTATAACTCTTTCGTTGGTACATTTTTTTTACTGCTTTTGCATGTATGTTTTCTGTATTTAACCTTCACTATATACCTTAAAAGTATTTTCGTTTCACTAAAATTTTAATTAGTATAAAAATTTTTTAAATAATTTATTTTTTAATATCAAATGATCATATAAATTTGACTATATGCTTAATTAATCCAAATTTGCATATGATAATGGAAGACTTGGAATTAGATAAAGCCAACATGTTAATCCTTATATATTATGATTATGGGCAAATAATATTGACAACCCTTAATTTATTTTAACATTTCACTTTTTTCCTCTAACTAAAAAATAGGTAAAACTTTCCCTCAAACTCTCAAATTGTCTAAATCTGAACCTTTCGTTTGTTGGCCAATGGTCGACTCTCATTGCAAACACCATCCTAATACCAGATTAAGTCATGTCTATTTCTTCTCCCTTGGTAAAATTTTTTAAAAAATAGAAACTTTACAAATATAAACTAATATTTTTTTGTCCATCGAAACTCGCCGCCCCCTCCCCTTCTCAGAGTCAATATTTCCATATGATGACAAGCGAAATATTTAAAATGATAAAATATAACTATTTGTTAGTAAGGGTATTTTAGTCATTTTAGTAGTAAAAAATTATATATCTTTTAGTTTCCAGGGTCGCTCATGTAATACCCTGCTACCTAGGCCCAGTAGGGTCGAGGATGTCACCCCGTCCAAAGGACAAGGGATCTTTATAACTAGGTCACACAAAAGAAAATAAAAGAAATACCTTAAAATTTAACTTATTACAACCCAAAAATACAGGTACAAATCCAAAATAAATTGATTACTACTATCTCTCAAAACAACACATAAAATAAATAACATAAAGTCTTCAAAGTAGGCAACAAATCTAGCTGCTCATCTTCACATAGGATCGACCTGAAAACATGGCATAAAAGGTGATGAGATAAAAATCTCAGTAAGACTATGTGTGCTTTGAGTATTCCAGGCAAAACAGTTCATGTATGCAAGTTGGAAAATTTTCATAAGAAAACGTGCTGGCAAGCATTAAATAATGTTAAAAATAAAGAGTGGCATTTTGCTTTTCAAATCACACATGTGCACAATAAATACAACCACTCAAACGAGTAGCCATAGGTTACCACACGTTAGGCCCCATAACCATATAATGGTTAAAATGCCACACTTTGTGTAGACTGACAAAAGATAGGTGTACGGCCTACCGGGTAAGATACTCCTCCTTCTCTACACCCAAACTTACCGGTTGTCCACTCCGAAAACACACAATCCACATGACTGAAACTTGCTAGCTCGGACCGATATGATCTACTGGACTGGCATCCTATTCGGGAAGGACTCACCCCTCAGAGATGGCCACCTACTGAGAGACTTACCCTAACCTTTCAAAGACTAGTCCTAGTAGTCTACCCTTATTGAGTATTCAACGTCGATTGTCCCACTTGGGAGAAAACTGATAATACATAGCTTTATTTAGAAATAGCAATTAAGGGTTTCCAAAATTCTTGTCAAAGTTGGATTTTAGAAAGAGTTTAGTACTTGTGCAAAACTACTTGTTTAAATTTTCAAATGATTCGCTTGACTAAAATAAGAAGGAAACAGTCCTTAATTGCCTTTACAAAATGAGTGTCCATACACATCGCATTTGGCTTGCCATAGAACCTTTTGTCTTCAAATAAGTTTATGCAGGAGCTTACCTGATCCTTTACTTGATCAAATTCAAAAATCTTTCAAAGCTGACCTAACCCCGCCTGGGATAAACACAAGTCATAAGGTTATACTCAAGCTATATTCGCTTACATAAATAATCCTAGTTCAACTTATTACAATCATGACCTTAATGCCCTAAGCTTTAAGGCTAGAAGATAAAGGATTTTATAAAATAAGTCCAGCTTGATAAGTCAAAATAACTACGGGTTGTAAAATAATTACTAATAAGTTATAGGTTCAAATAATAAATCCTGAGTACTATTGCTAATAAATACACTAGGGTTTAATTGTTAAATATTAGTAAATGGTAATTTTTAAAAAATAGTTTTATTATAAATAAATAATAAATTGCAATTAATTTTTAATAGATAATAAATAATTAGTAATAAATAAAATTAATGATAAATGAATTATATTAAATTTCGTTTAGTAAATAACAAACAAATTTTAATATAAATAATATTTATGAATATAGGTAAAAGTTTAAACCACGGTCTACAAGGTCATTAGTATTTTATTTATTATTATTTATATAAAAAGGTCTTATTTACTATTATACATATATATATATATATTATTTTTAATAAAAGATATTATTTATTCGACTAGTAAAATATCAATATTCCATTTAACATTCCATTTCCAAAACTTCCTAAGGATTTTCGAAATCTTTAGAGAAAAATATAGTAATAATTTAATTAGGGTAATAAAATTTTGCTAATTAGAATAGCCTAGGATCAACAAGGTCATGAACATAATTTTCCTATTGCTAACAAGATTCATGAACATATACTTCAACATCAATTAACAACCTATTCTATTCATGAGCAAAGGCTTAATCCATACCTACCATCACATGGCCAAATCTCTACTAAGCATAATCATACTCATGGCTTCAATGAAAATAAGAACATAATATCCTATTCACCAAAGGTGACATAACATCTAGCATGCTTAAACATTCATAATTTCTTAAGACATGGAGAGCATACATCGATTCTCAAGGAATTTCATAAAGCTTAATCATGATAAATCATTCTCATGCTCCAATCTCAACCCCTTCATACATATGCATATACTCAATCCCCCATTCATATTCTATCCTCTCTATTAATAACTAAGAGACATGAATTTAGAATTTAAAAGAAAGGTTAAGGAGAAATACTTGCTTGATGATTATTTCAATGGAGATTTAAGAAGGCTCACGCGCTTAAGAGTCTTGAATTGTCCAAGAGAGGAGAAAGAAAACAGCCATGGTTGTAGCAACCATTTCGACGAGAGAGAGAGAGAGAGAGAGCATTAACATGATATGTTAAAGGTTGAAAAGAAGAAGATGAACAAAAGACTTGTTCTTGGTTAGCATGATGATGTTCTTGAGACTTCAAGGGAAAAATCTGGTTTTAATCCGAATGCTAATTTTTGTTTTCGAGATTTGATGTTATAAATTCTAGAAATGGACTCTAGGGAGTATGTAGGCATATTCTGGGGTTTTTTAGAGGGATTGGAGGTGTTTAGAGTGGTCTTTGGCTTGAAGAAAGGTAGTGTGTGTTCTTGGTGTTCTTGGTGAAAATGGAGAGAACTAGAGGAGGAACGTTAGACGAATTACTGAAGAGGGCTGACCGAATGATTGAGGGAGTTCAGGGATTTTGGTTTTCAGTCTAGGAAGGAAGAGAAAATTTTGGTTGTTTGAAATTCAAATGGAGAAATTTAAGGAGTGTTTTGAGGTAAAAGATATGGTAATGGTGTTTGATTGATGAAGGGTTCTTGGAGCTACAATGGAGCCGATTGGACTGTTGTGCTTTGTTGAAATGAATGAGGGTTGATGGAGCTTTAAGGCTGGCCAAATTTTTGAGTTCAATAGCAGAAGAATTTCTGGTTATGAAGCCTAATCCAATGGTGTTTTCATGGAGCAATTGCTGGAAATTTTGAAATTCAAATGGAAGTTTGATTGGAGTGATTGCAGGAGGAATTTGAGGTGTGGTCATGGAGTTTAGTCGTGCAAGGTCAGTGGAGGGGGTAATGGAGTTCAGTTCATGGCTGAACAAGGGTTAACTTACAGAGGTTTTGAGGGTGGTTTTTGGCCAAGGCTTGAAGGAAACAAGGCTGGAAATTTTCTAGTTATGGTTCAAATGATTGCTGCATTTCCTGTGTAGTTTTTCTGCAATATTCCAGCCCGATTTGCAGAGGGTTTTGAGAGGTGTTTGAGGGTCCTTCAAGGCTGGTTTCTAGCCTTCTTTATGGAGGAAAATCAGAGATAATTTACTGGTTTGAAGGCAGAAGAAACAGTTTCGATTTCAAGCTGCTATGCAACGAAACTGCCCAGATTTTTTTTCCTGCTTTGAGCAGTTTTGTGCAGTCCGGTTTTTGTACAAGAATTTCAGTCTTCAAGATGAATAAATTGGCCATTTTTTTGGCAACAATTAAGTAAGAAAGATGGCTGAGATTTTCGAAAGTTAGGTTGCTCAAGAATTTGGAAAAATTTCAAGTTTCTTTCATGAAGGATATGAACACTATGGAGTGGAGTTTGAAGGCTCAACCATGGAGATTAATTTCTCTTGGGAACCTTCCTTAACTCCTTCCCTATTTTCAGTCAAATCTCCAACCTCTAAGAATCATTTTTGAAATTCAAAGACCAAGAATCCTTGCTGAATTTTCTGGAATTAAAAACATAGATTTGGATAAATTTTGAACAAGCTTAATTGGTGAAGAGGTTAGGACAAGCTAGAGGTAATAGAAGGATAAGAATTCTTATAGAATTCTTTTTAGGACATAAGGATAGGATTAGGACATTCCCTTCACATCTCCCTTAGGACAACACTCTTTTTTTTTTTTTTTTAATGGAATGCAAGAAACGAAAATCCAACCTTAATTAAAATAATCATGATAAAACTTAAATGATGGGATTTGAATTCATGACTTTAGACATTAATTCCAAAGCTCTAACTACTAAACCACAATAACTCTTGTTCTTCTCTCCTCACCCAAATATTCTTCTTATTTAATCCTCAATCTATCTTCCTATTTTGACCTCAAGCAAAATTACCATTTTACCCTTCCTACTCAATAGGCATAACTAAGCCTTTTAGCCTATAAATCATAATTCTAAAGCACACAAAATCATTCAAAAATTTCATGCAAAATATATCCCGACCCCTTTATTCTAGGGTTGGCTTTAGGTGGGATTTCACAGCTCAAGTAACCTTGGTAATTTATTTACTATGCCAACTTATTAGATGAAATTAATATTGAAAGAATTATTCTAAGAGTCCAACAATTATTTATTTGGACTAGAATAACATATTGAGACAATTTCATTATAATAAAATTATAATATCTTGAGTAATTTTATATTGGGCCTAAGAGGATCAATTAATTAATAGAAGAGCAAATTAATAAGTTTTGGACTTGTTATATGGCAGAACAAAACCTTGGCCCGCCAAATAATTAAAAGGTGGCAAAAGGTTTAGAAACCCTAATAGGTGGCCATCCTTTATAAGGAAAAATAAAATGACTGGTGACTACCACTTGGAAATAAAAATAGGAAGTTGTTATTTTATCATGTTGTGCATGCTACAATCTCATGTAGAAAAACAACCATAGGTTATTTTCTTTTGGCCACTATTTTCTTCTTCCTTTTCCTTTGGAACAAAACCTCTTCCTAGTTTCTTCCATTATCTTCATCCTAGTTCTACTTTGACAGGTAGTTAGCCTATAGAAGGTTCGATAATACTCTGAAAGATGGAGAGCTAGCAATCTAGTGCATGTTTCATGTGGAAAAGTAGGTATTAGGCTGGAATACCCATCGAATAAGTAACTGTTTGAATCCAGATGGCTCTATCAAACTTAAATCCAATTTCAATTGTTCAATCTAAGCACCATAAAAATAAGTATTCCTAGAATATTGAATGGAAAAAATTTTAAATTATATATTTTCGCTGTGTATTTTATTTTTTCGTGGTCCTTTATTCATGGCATAATAACCTCGTCATAATGAGATTCCTATTCTCATCAACCAGTTAAGAACAATAAGTTTATATGTTAAGTAATCTATTATCCATACTTTATTATGAAAGACCTCCATTTACACGGATCATTTACTTAATAAAATAGGTCTTTTTCAGCAAAATTGTGCATTATAAAATAATATAAAGAACACAAATGACATGGAGAATAAAACTTTTATTTAGTAACAAGAATTTCCATTAGTAACTTTGTTATTAAGGGCATAATTTCCAATAGACTGCTAAAAAGATATGCTTGACGCTTCCTAATCATAGCAATTTCTATTCTATAAGGATTCCACATCTTCACAATATACTTTTTAGAATATTTTTGCCAAGATCTTTCCTAGATCTTTTGAAATCCTTCTCCTAATCCACCATGAATATTCCATGCATCAAATATTGCCAATATCAATTTTAACAAGTTTCCAAAAATAATTCTTCTACATTATCAAGGAATTTTGTCAATTGCCTTAACAACCTCCCCCTTTAGCATTGTTTGATGTAATACCATAATTTATAGAATATCCTCAACAACAATAAGTGTTCAATGCAACACAATACCTTCATACAAATATAATTCCTTAAATAGTAGGTAAAACTTCAAAACTAACACCATGAAAATATCCATCAAGAGTAAGTAATCCCACTTACTATTATGGACCAAATATAATAAATTGTTCAAATTGTTTAATAGTCAGCCATCAATTGATATAGATGGCAATCAAACCAACTAAATAAGACCTAGTCAGTGAAATGAACGAACCAGTAGTAGTAGCAAATTGTAGCTGAGTGTTCACCAGAGTGTAGTACAAAATTACTTGAATAGAATAATAACCCAACACCATTCAAATGGTGCATGCTTCTCCTAAATGCAGTAGCTCCCCTAAATCATAATTCCTAATACTAGCCCTAATCTAGTGTATACTCCCCTTTTTGTAGCAAAGAATACTAAAGACTTAATCGAACCGATAGTGAAGGTTGAAGAAAGTAGCCAAATCATCCTGGATATTTGTTTAACAGTTTAGGACAATATTCAATTATTGCTGCAGATGATCAATTAGGATAGTAACGGTGGCCAGTTACTATAGGCAATCATTCAACTTAGAAGTAAGTGCTTCAATATTAGAAGCTGTGGATGATGCAGATGTTGGAAATATGCCCTAAAAGACATGAAGGTCTAAGTATGTTGGTAAGTGATCTACGCGTTAGGTCATGCTTCAAAATAAGGTGCAGATTATGATTACTTAATGTACAGATAAAAACATTCTTCATCGATTGATAAAGTTAGACACTTCGACAAGGTTTAGATCATGACACTATAGTTTCTATGTGAGGATTGGTTTACCTTTAAACAGTGAGTAACCCTCTTACACTAATAGTATAAGTGTTTTTACAACATTTTTTTAAAATCCCAAATAGTAATAATATTAAATTATAAATTATAAATTATTTGTATATGGTGCCTACTTTTTTTTTTAATTCTCTACTAATGATAATATATTAAATTATGTACCACATAATATTTCTATATATGATAGTATTAAATTCCTCCCAAATCCATTAATCATTGTCTTTTTTATATTTACTAAATTTTAGTGAAGATTCACTAATAAATGATTTTAGTGATTTGAAGTAATAACGATGTGTATTTTGATTAATTAAATCAATTACTTAAACTTTGGCCACCCTAAATATTTTTTCTGTGTCTGCCCCTGGACTATGCTATAGTAATTTTTATAAAAGTATTATAATAAATAAAGATTGGACAATTGCTACTACTACATAGACAAATACTCTATGGTTTGAGTAGGAGTTGATGGACTATTGAGGTTGGATGTATACATTTTGATATGCTGTAGGTGAGCTTTCCACCATGATATCAATATCCTTGTTTATTAAGTATATATTTTTTGTTTGATCAAGATAGAATTGCATAATAGAGCTTCTATATCTTTCTTCATAAAAAACATGATCACCCCATTGTGATAGTCGAAGATAATTTGTGAAAATCAGGACCCTGAGAAATGACTAAGAGTGTTGCTTTAAGGGCTGCTCCCTTTTGGACAAACAGTTACACTATTGGAGGTCATAGGTTATGGTCTAGAGGTTAAAGAATGGTAGATGTCATTGAGAAGGACAACAATATCAACCAATCATATCTCAATAATTGGTGTCACATAGAGGGGCATTTTCATTATTATACATGTAGATAAAAAAACGCTAATATAATATTATCCTTAGGATAAATATATTCATATGGTGATGAATAAAGATATTTAAAAGGAAAAATGCATATATTTATTTAATAGGGGCATTTTAGTCTTTGTAGCAACCAAAGATAATAAATCTTTTAGTCCCCATAGTAGCTCTGGAAACTTAAAGGGCTATTTTAGTCATTATATAAATTGTTTGGATTATTTGTGGAATAGAGAATTTATTTATTTTATTCTAGAAAGTCTATCGAGCTAGAATTATTAATTAGTTTGAAGATTTATTCCTAGGTTAGATTAATTAATTATTTTTAGAAGTGCAATTTAATATATGGGCTTGAGAAAAATAAATAAGGATTGGCGTAATAAATTTGTTAGGTCATGTATTTAATATTTTAGGTTTTGATGTTAAACAAAATGCCCAGATAAAATAATAAATATAGTAGACTAGATTTTTATTATTTTTTATTTTATTAAAAGACTTGAGACAAATAATTAAAAGGCCCAATTGGTAAACATAACCCTAACCCATTTTGGATTAAGGTTGGCCAGCCTGAGGGTATAAAACCTTCCAGAATGCTGGCCAAGGAAAGGACAAGGAAACCCTAGCCGCCATCTTAAGCGCGCTCTCTCTCTCTCTCTCTCTCTCTCTCTCGTAGTTCTTGCTCAGTAAAAATAATTCTAATCTACTTTCACTGGTAGTTTGTTTTGTGATATTAAGAGAATATATTGGAATGTCAAACATTTCAATATTGTGCACGTTTCATATGTAGGAGTAGACGTTTGGCTGGTCTTCTAGTTAGTACATATTCAGATGTCACGGTTCATAGGAGTTTTGGACAACCTACCGAATAGCAGATTATATTTACTGCCACAGTTTCTTCTAATTCTGGAAGAAAAGTAAGAATGCAACCTAAATGCTTATTTAATATTTACTTTCCACTACGTGATAGGAATCACCCTAAGCACGAGCACTCAAAAGAAGATAATCCAAGCCACAACTCATGGCTTCTTATGTGAGATCTATTTTCAAGAGGTTTCGACAGGAATTTATGGCCAATCAAGCCAACAAACCAAGGGCTAAGAGATTGACGAAAGAGTGGATAGTGAAAGGAAGGCTAAAAGGTGTACAAAGAAGGCAACAATCTTTGTGGAAGGCCAATCCAACAAATGAACAAGGATTAAAGAGCAAACAGGCAAATGAAGGAATGCGACCCAAGTTTTTTCTCTTCCTCCTCTCTAGAAGAGTGTTATTGTTTATCCAAAATGAGCTCTCACCAAGCTATCACAAAGACTAAGATAGAGTTATACTCCAAAAGACGAAGAGAAGAAGCTTGGAGATGCTTGATGTGTAGGAGTAGAAGATTGGCAAGAGTTCTAGTTGAACAGCAGGCGCCTCCCTCTCCCTCTCCAATGCAAGAAGTTCCAGTGCAACCTGTCCCTCCATTGGTTAATCCACAACCAATAAAGAAAATTAAGTACTCTCTCTTAGATATGGCTCGAAAAACTGAAATTTTCCACTGCATTTTTCCTTTAATAGTTTTTTACGATTCCTTTAATTGTAGTAGAAGGCACACAAAGATTGGTTGTCTAAATAAATTGGAATATGAAAGATTTTATGAGGTGCAAGAATGACGGGCAGAAACAGAGGAGCATGCTTGAATAAAAAATAAAAAAAAACAGAGAAAAAAAACCGCAAGCCTTAAAGGCCGCACAGAAGCATTAAGATCATACCTTTGCGCGCTTTAAACCTACTAGGTTGAGTAGGAATGGATTGAACGATAGGAATCGCTTCGCCTTGCCCACTTGAAGAAGCTTCCGATTGAAAACCCGCTAGCCTCCTACTTCGCCTTGTTTGCATGAACGCTAAGCCTTTCAACTCTCAGAATATGCCACTACCCAACCTCTAGTCGGTGAACACAACGGTGAAGAAGAACGGTCTTAAGTCTCCTTAGTTCTCTTGCTATTAGTTAGCAAAGCTCAAAGGAGGACAAGCAGAGGTGAGGAGACATGAGAGAGAGAGAGAGAGAGAGAGAGAGAGAGAGAGAGCTGCGTGACTCTTGTTGTTATTAGGGAGATTAGGGTTTTTTCTTTCTCCAGAGACTTGTTTATTGGTTAGCCAAAACTAGGTCTCTGATTATCTGATAAACATATTCCCGAGATATCATATTTCAAACACCGGATGTTATCCTGAGAATAAGTTTGGCTTAACCCTAAACTCATCTGAACCGTATCTAGAAAAAATCCTACAGTCCAAGCTATTGGGCCGAAATAATATTTATTATTTTTCTTGGACCCAAAAGGCCCAAAATAATAAACATTAATTATTTATTTTCTGGGCTTATATAAATAACCCAATAAATAATTAATGAGCCTAAATAAACCAAAATAATTAATCTTCAATTATTTATTTCTTGGGCTTATATAAATAACCCAATAAATAATTAAACATTAATTATTTTCCCTAGTTTAAGCTCAGGTTAATTTCCTAATTATTCATATTGGACCTAGACCCTGAATAATTAATTAACTAATTAAACCAGATAATTAATTTCTCTCACCTCCTATTTTTATTTATTTATTTATTTATTTTATTCTAATTTAATAATAAATTAGACATCCTAAATAAAATAAAATAAAATAAAACCCTCTTGACCTGAGACCAATTCCTCAACCCAAAATTAGTTAGGACTTACGGGCTATTCTAAGGACCAAAAAGACACATTGCCTTGGCTGCTAAAATGACCAAAATACTCCTTCTATATAAATAGCTATATTTTGCATTTTAAATATTTTCTAATATCACCATAAGGAAATATTGACCACAAGGACAATGCTGCATTAGCAAAGTCTTCGACCTACAGGTAAAATGACTAAAATACCCCTCTACACATTGTCGTACATTTAGAGAGGAAGAAGTGTACTAACACCCCTCTAAATGACATCTACCATTCTTAGGCTTCTAGTCCAATGAACCACGACTTCTTGGAGTGTTTCCGCTTTCCAAGGGAGCTACTCTAAAGCACACATCCGAGTCATGTTTCTCTGGGCCCTGGACATTTTAGACCATTCGGACAACCACAAGGGGCGATATAGTGTAGAAACTATCTTGTACAAGTCTGTCTTAACTAACTAGTTATATATACCCAATATACAAGTATATTGGTTCTACTATATAACATCAACTATAGCATATGAAAGCATATGCTTCCAACTTCGTCAGACCACCAACTCATATTCAAGTCGTAGAGTACTAGTCCACGCTGTAGCGGTAGTAGTCTAGGTTTCTATCATATAGTACTTTTAGAAACCACTACTATAGGTCCTATCCTACGTATTCGAAATACGCTTATGTCATGAAGTGAGTGGACTACTCACTGGCTAAAGGTAAGCCATTCCCCATTTGGAATTCATAACATAATAACCTAAACATGATGAGATTCCCAGTCTCATCAATAGGTTAAGAACAAATGTTTATGTGTTAAATAACCCGTGATCCATACCTTACTGTGAAAGACCACCATTCACATGGATCACTTATTTAAACACAATGGGTCTATTCTGAACGAAAATTGTACACAAATAAAAAGTAAATTCACAAACAATTTCTAAAAATAAATTCTTTTATTAAAATATTCGATTTTACATCAGAAACCTAGTCTAAGAGGGCATACAATCCAATAAAGAAAAAGAAGAAAAAGTTGAGAAGGTTGAAAAAAATGTGATGATGATAGTAAAAGAAGATGAATTACATGGCTTTGAGAAGCAGGGGAAGCTAGAAAATGAGGCCAAGTGCCAAATAATGCTCGATCAAAATGAAGAAGTAGTGCACAAAGAAGTTGAGACAAATGATGATCAAAGTGATGAGGAGCTTAAGCATAATGAAGAAGAAGAAGTGGATCCATTGAGTTCAATAAATAGGGTGACTAAAGAATTTTACAACATTCTTTTTTTTCTAGAAGATAACCCAAACCCATTGGGAATCTTGGAGGAGAATGAGCATGAAGGAGTAAAGCATGATGGTTTTGAATTTGTTGAGGGAGCTCTAAAACAAAGGAAGAAAAATGAGAGTTAGCTAGAAGGGTTGTATGAACAAATAAGGAATGAAGCTAGTGGGAGTAAGCCATCTAGTCCAACCTTGCATGAAAACCCTAAGACTAGAGATGAAAGAAGGATAGAGAAAGGCAAAGCCTTGTTGGGATCACAAAGGTGTAGGGACATCAAATACTACAAGTTTCTAGGATATGGGCATTCCTTCCAAGAGTGTCCAAACAAGAAGATGGCATTCATAAATAACCAGGGTAATCTCTCATCCACTGAGAAAGAATGTGGTGAGGCATTGGAAGAAAAATTTAAAGGGGAAGAAGGTAGAAAAAAGGGAATTATGATTGAACCCACTTGTTCATTTATTGGAGTAGCAAGGGAAATTGAAAATTATTGTGAGGTGTGGAAGAAAGAGAAAATTCGCAAAGAGAGAATATATTTATTTCAAGATGTCGAATCAAACAAAAACTATGTAGTGTCCTCATCGATGGAGGGAGTTGTAAAAATGCGATTAGTGCTATATTAGTGGAGGAGCTAAGAATAGAAACCTTAAAACACCCTAGACATTACAAGTTACAATGGTTGAACAATTGTAGAGAGGTGAAGGTAAGCAAACAAGCTAAGATTGCCATTGATTTGGGAAAGTATAAGGATTAAGTGGTTTGTGATGTATTTCCCATGTATGTGGGGCAAATTTTGTTAGGAAAACCTTGGTTTTTTGATAGAGATGTGATCTATGAAGGAAAGAGGAACACTTATTCTTTGAGGAAAGATGGAAAGAAGATCACTCTACTTTCCTTATCCCCTAGTGATGTTTTGAGAGATCAAAATATCTTGAGGGAAAAGGAAAAGGAAAGGAGAGAGGGAAAAGAGAGGAAAAAGAAGACGAGCTAGAAAGAAAATGAGGAGAGAAAATGAGAGAAGAGGGAAGGGTAAAAGAAAGGGAAACAAGAGGTTGAGGTGAGAGAAGGAAGAGAGATAAGAATTGAGGAAATGAAGAAAGACAGTGATGAGACAATACTGACCAGCTCAAGTTGGAGAGAAAAAGAAAAGAGAGATAAACAAGAAAAAAGAGAGAGAGGAGGAGGAGGTAAAATGAAAGGGAAAATATGGTTAGTGAAAAGAGAAAGTATAGAGAATAATGGAGTACAAAGCCATGACATTTTACTTTCGCAAAAACTCTATTGTTTGAATTCTTGTACCGGTGTTAATTCGAGGAGGAATCATTTTCAACAATAGGGAAATGATAGGAATCACCCCAGGCACCAAGGACACTAAAAAGAAGACAAAGAGAAATCCAAGCCACAACTCATGGCACCTTAGGTGAGATCCATTTTCAAGAGGTTTCAACAAGAATTTAAGGCTAACTAAGCCAACAAACCAAGGGCCAACAGATTGATCAAAGAGTGGATAATGAAAGGAAGGCTAAAAGGAGTACAAAGAAGGTAACAATCCTTGTTGAAGGTCAAGCTAACAAATGAACAAAGATTAAAGGATAAATGGGCAAATGAAGGAATATAACCAAAAGGAGCTTCAAATAGAAACAATCTTGCTTCAAAACTATTTGGAAGATTACGGGGACAACTAAGACTACCTTAGAGGTCAACAACAAAATTTGGGATGCAAAACATCATGGAAACCGACGAGGGAACTGTGTTGCCCGAGGAAGGACCAAACAGGCTTGGAATAGCTGCCCAAGAGTTGGCCAGTGCTAACCCTGATGCCTCAACCCAACACTAGCCCTATACTATCAGAACACTTTCAAGAGACAGTTTTGAGCTGGCACTGGCCCTAGTGCCTGAACCGGCACCAGCCCATGTATGTATTACCCCGAATTTTTGTTATTTTTCTTGTTTTAGTCTTTTACATTTGTAATTCAATTTCCACATCTTTTTTTATATTTTTACTTATTTAAAAACATGTAATATGGCCTCAATATTTGTATTAAGGCCCCCTAATTCTATGATTAGTTTACTAATTAGTTAGGTTATGTTGCAGGACTATAAATACCCTATTGTAACATTATAAACATAACTTTTGATATTTTGGAAGGAGAATTCAGATTTTCTCTCTAGATAGAGTTATTGAGAGTGATCCTCATGGGTGTTTCCATTAAACATCAAGACTAAATCAAAGGATTTAGTCGCACCCTTAATCTTGTCTCTAAACCTTTAGGGATAATCTCAACTCCTTCTCTATTTTTATGTACTAGGTTACCTAGAGTGTTTGATAGGGTTGAGTTAGGTGCCTCAAATTCCTTTTCTTGGTGTTCTAATCTCTAGTTAGATTAGGGTGTTAAAGTATCTTTGAAGTGGATAGATTTACATTATCATAAGAGTGTTAATTTTTTTTTTTTTTTTTTTTGCATTTTTGTGTTCTTGTGTGTGAGTTTGTCAGGGTTCTTATTTTTAAGCTTAATCTATATTTTTGGAGCTTCCTAAGATCATATCACTATGCATGTGTGATATTTGATCTAACAATAGATAGGGTTGAATTCTTTGAAAGTTCCATTTTTGCAAGAATAGACAGCTTTGCTAAGGATAGTCCAACTTTTCGTCACATAGACATTCTCACTTGACTTCTAAGTTAAGTAGCTTTTGTGGGTGTGATCGTCAGCTTCTTCAATAAGGTCCTAATTTGCTTGATGTTATATGTAATTTTAGCTTACTAGACAACCTTTATGTACTCTGTCAAAAAGTCGTCTATGGTAACATTGAGGTTTTGTGAGAGGGCATCTGTGCATGCTTCACAACGTATAGGAAGATCAAGTCTCCCATATTGAACTAAAGTCCATGACCTATTTTATAAAGCATAATTGCCCTGCTTTCAACAATGTAAGGATGTCAACAGGAGGTAACTAGTTATAACATGAAAGTTTATATAAGGTAACGTAAAGGACTATCAAAATTAAAGATTAGATTATCCTACCTCTAGCTAAGATATCGCAACTTCACTGGTCAAGATTTTACATGCCTTATGCACATTGATCTCTGGACCAAGTCCATTAATATGTTTGTAATATAGTACTCCACAAATTTCTACTATAATCTCAATACTAAACTCAATAAAATTCCTCAGACATACATAGAATGGTAAGAGAGACTTTTTTATCTTTAATTATTTCCTTCAGATTTGCATAAAATCATTTCATATTAAACATTTCAATAGAGTCAGCAGAATCTACCAAGCCACTTTCTTCAGAATGTCCTCAAATCCAAAGTCTTTGAATTTTTCAGTCTCAATCATTCTCTCCACTAATATTGCCATTCCAGTTACTACCTTGAACTATTCTACACTTTCTACATCATTGAACAAGTATTTCACAAATGTACTAGACTATCTCTTTGCCAGTTTTTGAGGAATTTTTCTTTGATTTTGTTGACGATCTACTTTTCCCATTGCCTAAAGTAGATTTTTCTTCCACAATTTCAATTTCTTCTTTCTCGATAATGATATGATCTTGAGAAGCATCAATTTAAGATTTGAAGCTCAAAACTAAGTGACCTAATTCAAGACTAGACCCCTAGGTAATTTAGCTTCCTAGAACCCAAAATCTAATGAACTAAGCCAACTAAATTAACACCCAAACACCCCTAACCCAAGAAGGATCAAGAACAAATAGGATGCGAAGATTTAGACAACTAATTGAACTCCTAAAAGAACCCTAGATTGGCAAAGAATCTAATACCCACTTTAGAAAGAACAATGATCTATCCTAAGAAGATTAGAGACTAGATTCTTAGGTTGGACTAAAGCCTAAAAGTAGTCTTAATTGATTTGTGAATCATCCAATAGGATCACCCTCAAGAACTCTCTCTAGAGAGAACAAATGATTTCTCTATTCAAAATATCAAAAATTATGTTTACAAGAGTTACAATGGCATATATATAAATGCCTTGCCCTAAACTAATTATCAAATTAATCCTAACTATTAAATTGCCTTAATGAAGGATCATGGAAAACATCAAAGAAATCGCAACGGAAAATTTTTCAATTTTTTGAGCCATATCTAGAAGAAGATACTTACTTTTTCTCGCTACCTGCGGATTAACCAATGTAGGGATGGGTTGCCATGGAACTTCTTGCGTTGGAAGGAGAGAAGGAGGTGCCCGCTGTTCAACAGGAATTCCCGCCAATCTTCTACTCCTACTCATCAAACATATCCAAGCTACTTCTTTTCGTCTTCCAGAGTATAGCTCTACCTTGCTCTTAGCGTTAGCTATGTGAAAGCGCCTTTTGGGATAATCAAAACACTCTCCAAGTAAGAAGGAAGAAAAGGAAGAAACTAGAGCGAGGGAGAGAAAAGACATGGCACACATTGGAGAGAAAAAAACTTCAAAAACCCCATGGGTCTTTTCTTTTTTTTCTCCTACATATTTTTGGCCAGCTTAGGGTTTCCTCAAGCCCTAATGGACTGAAAATCATTAAGCCTAATGGGCTAAGTGCTGTGCTAAAAAATCAATCCAAGACTGGCTCAATCCTCTTAATTAATTAACTCTCTTTTTTGGACCGCATTAAATAGCCGAGACTAATTAATTAATCTAATTGGACTCTTAATGTATGTCAACATATATCAGCCCAACTAATTAATTTTTTTCTGCCTAATTCTCTCAATTAATTAATTATCTTTGTTGGGTCTTATCAAAACTCAAGACTAATTAATTAATTCTAATTGGACACTTAGAATAAATTTTATTTCTCTTTCAAATAATTACCCATTAAGCTCAAATTGTGTCTAAACAACACAAAGGTAACTTGAGCTACTCCGGAGACCAAGAGACATATTATTCATGGCTACTAAAATAATCAAAATGCCCTTACTATTAAATAGCCGTATTTTATCATTTTAGATATTTCCAATAATCACCATATGAAAAAATATTAACCCCAAGAATAATATTGCTTAAAGCAATGTCTCTGACCTACAGTTGAAATAATAGAAATGCCTCTCGATGTAACACCCATCAATGAGACAAGATAAATGTAATACCCTGTATTTTAACCTTTGATTGGCTACTACTTGAAATAGGCTAAGAATTTGTATCAATGGCCAAAACAAAAGGTGATCAATAAAATGAAGCGAATATTTTGGTATAATACCATTTTGTCAGGACCTGAATGTAATTATTAGATTTATTCTACCCTAAATATTCAGAAGACAACTATTGTTAATAAAATAAGAATTTGAGGATATGCTGAGAATAGAAATTGATCAGTGCGATGAAATGTATGTTTTGATGTAAATTAACTTATTCGGGTTATCGGGGATATTTTCGTCATTTTGATCGCATCGGCGATTTTGAAGAATTTGACCAAACCAAAAAAAATTGAAGAATTAAAGTGTTACCAATGGATTAAAAAAAATGTTTGGAGTTAGATAGTAAAATAAAATATTTTTTCATTTCGGACCCAAATTTTGATTATTTCGGAGAAAAGTGAAATTGCGGTTAAAAGAAATGGTACGTGTGGTGTTTTGTGATGGTAGCCACGAACATATGTCAACTTAAGAGAGGTTGCATGAAGAATTCATGCAAGACATATGGAATTAAGGAATTACAAAATAAATAATTGAATGATGTGTTTAATTGTGATTGGAACACATCATTTGTAGAGCCATTTAATTAATACCTTGCCCAATTTATTTGGCCAATATTTTTCCATGAAGAGGTGGTGGATTGACTGGAAAAATAGCCAGAAAAATTGGCAGCCAAAATAATGAAGAGAAGAGAAAATTTAAGAAAGAAAATCAAGGGAAATGGTGTGTAATTTTGTGATTGGAACACACCTACATGGAAACAACCATATAATTAATTGAAATAAAACTACTTGGCCAAAAATTCTGATGAGTGTGGCGGTGGGAAGGCAATTTTACAGTCAAGAATTTCGGCTGCCTTGAAGGAGAAAACTAAGAGAAAAAAAGAAATAAAAAGAAATTAGCAAATGAGAGAGAAAAGGTGAATAGTGTGTGTTCTTGGTGTAGTGTGTGCATTCTTGAGAGTTTCTTGGAGCAAATCACACCAAAGAACTCTATATACAAGGTGAAACCTCATCTTGCTAGAATTAAAGTTGTTGGGTGAATGGTGATTATTTTGATGTTAATTTTAACATGAAAACATAATTTTCATGTCTGGATTTTAGATCAAAAGATTTTACATAAACATTGTTTGTGAAATTTGTGTGTGATTATGTGTGCTGGTGGCCTAGGGGATTTATGGATAATATTTTGTGTGATGAAGGAATGAATATTCATGGTTGTTCGAATGGTTGATCTTGATTGATGAGATGATGATTAAAAAAATGGAATGAAAATGGGAATTACTTAGTTGGAAGGATGAATTATGCTAACATTTGATTGAATGAAGTGAACTTGTGTTGATTAAACATGACTTTTATGAGTTGTTGGAATCTGAAAATTGAAGGATCAAAGATTATTTGAAGGGAAAATTGAATGAATTTAATGTTCTCAAGGTGTTAAAGGTTAAAGGAAATCAAAGGATAACATGAATGGTTGAGTTAGGACAAATTATTAGGGATTTTTTGCCTTTGTATTGTGTCATGGAAATCTAAACTCAGGAAATGGCCTTATAGAATTAAATTTAAAAGTCTTATGATCGTTTTGATATTTCATAGACCCCAATTGGAGTTGTAGATTGAGAGTTATATGCAAAACAAAATCATGTGTCAAGAAAGAAAATTCCAGAATTTCCGTTAGAAGATGAATAAAGTTAAGAAGGATTTATTGTGTGATTTTGGGATGAAATGAATGAGAAACATGAAGATAATCCCTTTTTCATGAAGAGAGGAAGGATATGGAAAAAGGAAAATGTAAGAATTGAACAAACGACAAAAAAAATGACATGAACGGCCGTTGTGCGTTTTCTTAAACGTTAACTGAACATCAGTTGACTATCGGGCACGTCGGCTAATTGTCGGCTATTTTTCAACCAAACACAACAAAACATTAAAACGATGTTTGATGTAGGTTCCATGGGAAACGGAGAAAACGATAGTCAAACGGTGTGAACGATAAAAGCTTATTTTGGACACGAGGTGGTCCTATTGACTTCTAAAACCTTTTAAAAGTTAGTATGCTTTATTTTTCCATAAAATGCTACTTTTTACACTATTTTGGAAATTCCTGAATATATTTAAGGTTTATCGGAGCAAGATTTGTTTTTATGCCATTTTAGACTTCGAATGAACATCATAATTGACTTGGAAACCTTAACAGATGATTAAATCACGAATTTTGTGAATTTAGTCCTTTTTGGATTAAATACTTAGGATTTTCAAAAAATGGTAATTTTTTAAATCGGGTATTCACATATTGACTAGAATGCCCTGTTGGAACATTTTATGGAAACATGATGGAAACTTTGAATTTAATCCTCCTTTAGGATTAGAATTCTAGATGTCTTGAAATAAGTTCCTTTGGAAATCGGGTATTAGGAAAATGATCAAAATATGCTTATTAGAATGCCTTATAAAAAAATTTGGAAATGGGTATTCGATAAATAACTAAAATATCCTTATTGAAATTTTTGTGAACACTTTTCAAATCAGGTAAGGGTAAAATGACCCGAATACCCTTGAAAATTCCTTTTGGAATCGGGTATGGGTTAAATGACTCGAATACCCTTGAAAATGAATTTTGTGATCGAGTACGGGCAAAAAGACATAAATACTCACGGAAACTTGTTTTAATGTGCAAAAAGAACTCTTTACCCTATTTCGACATGATTTTGGAAAATAATCTCTCGGTATGAGATTGACTTTTGCAAAATGACATGTTAACTCTGAAAACTGCTTTATCGACCTGATGTGCCTATGGAATGAACTGATTGGACCTGCAGAGCCTATGGGAATGATTACTTGACTTGCGAATCAGTGGGATCAATTTTTGGAAAACGATATTTTGGCCTTAAAAATATTTGATTTGAAAATCTTGTAGGAACAAATAATCCTCTAGCTCGATCAGCCAATAGGGATTGGTATTGGAATGTTGAATACTCAGCAAGGACTTTGATTTTTGCACTAGCTTATGTTAGAGATAGACAACCCCAAGTAACCAGGCTAGTTCTGGAGTTTGTCTTACTCCAAACAGGGTGACAGGACATTGAGATGAATCGTCCTGGCTAGCTGTTTAGCACTTGGCAATTACCTTATGCCTGTGGGCAAATTTTTTGATAGTCGTTCGTTGAATGCCGAGCGGGGACACTTGGTAGCATTCAACACCTTACTGCCTCAATGGTGAATGACGTCAGAATTGGGACCCCTTGGCTTACGGTGGCAAATAAAATATTTAGTGTGCTACAGTACACTTAGTATGCTACTGTATACTTATTATTTATTATTAGTAGTACGTTGCGGTGTACTTCCCTTTCAGCAACATACAGTTAAGTACTGTAGGTTGAGCACAATATGACGTGGTGCCGAAGGCGAAGCCTTGTGAGCATTACATGTAGGCCAACCTTCTATTGGAGAAGTGCTGTGATATGGAAATTGGGGCAATGATTTGAAATTGAAACATAGTTTTTCAAAAATGATTGAGTTCTGAATAAACTATTCTTTAAAGAGTTTTAGAATTTATTTTAGTTGAAAAAGGAAAAGAAAACCTTTCTGTAGTGCCTTTTAGGGGACAACAACGTAATATTGCTTTACTTTTTCTATTTTTTGTAAGCACTGGCACACACGGGACTCACTGGATGATTTTTCACTCACACGTATCTTTTATCTTACTATTTTATAGTATCTGGAGTTGAGCAGACCTACAAATAGAGAGATGATACCACAGTGACAACAGTTTAGGCCCGGACACTTTCCCTTTTGATTATGTACTTTATTACTAATGTAATGTGAAGATTGCATGTACGAAATTCTCTGTTATATATGTATGTGACCATTAGTATGAGCGGTTTGTATCAATCTTAGCCTTCATTACTCTTTTGGTTCTTTGTTATAAAGACCCTTTGTCTGGGTAACTGGACAAGACGTTACCCGGTTTTGGTATGCTTCCACTATTACTTTTGGTAAGGATGTTATACTTAGTATGAGAGAGTAGTTATCATAGAATTGTAGTATCGTTATAAGAATTTATAGAACCCTTTATTTTGTAGGCATGATGGATAAGAACGATAAGGGCAAGAGACTAATAGATGATTATAGCAATGATGAGAAGAAAGAATCGGGTAAGAGCTCGGGTGTGAAAAAATCTTGGAAGATCAAAATGGTCTACCGAAAGGGCATGCTGGGATGTTTCACTTTGACTGGACCTGGCCCTGTCCATTGTCATGCACCATATCTCGTCGGGAGTGCGTTTAACCCGACAGTGCCTGTTGTTCAGCCATTTGTGTGAAACCTCAGTCTAGAGAGGACCTACTCCCGAGAGGACGATGGCGCCACTTAGCCAGGCAGGGGAGGTAGGTGGCGATTCTAATGATGTTGATGGCGATATTGAGTCACACCATTAGGATAATGACGAGGAGGACAGTATCCCCGACGATGCAGTGTTGCCCAAGAATAATGAGGAAGTATTTGGCGGGGACAATCCGGGAGTATTAAAGGAGGGGAGGCCCGATTGGAGGATAGCCCTCTTTTAGATGCTTCAACTATGGGGAGGCAGGGCATAAGAGTTTTAATTGCCCTTACCCTTGAAGGACAGGAGGATGGAGTCGACCAGGAGGAAACAATCAGGGGCAGAAGTCAGGACTAGGAAAAGGGAATCCAGGACAGGCTTCTACCTCTAGACCTAGACCTGCCAAACCACAAGTGAATGCTTGAGTGGTTATATTAGAAAATACGGATAATCATGTCACAGTAGTGGAAGGTAAGTTTCTTATTTTTTTTTATCATAATGCTGAAGTATTGATAGATTCCGACTCTACTCATTCCTTTGTTGCTAATTTATTTCTTAATACTACTGGGATTAAAGGGGAAGAAACTTCCTATGAAATGATTGTTAGTACTCCACTAACTAATTATGAAAAATACATAAAAGATGTAAGATTTTTGTAGAGACTGAAATATTAGGAGGAGATTTGATATGTTTGCCTATAGAAGATTACGATACTATCTTGGGCATGGACTGGCTATCTCAATATCATGCTCAAATTGATTGTAGATATAAGGTAGTACAATTCCGTCGGCCTGGGAAACCTATCTTGGAATTTGTAGGTGAGGTTGGAAGGAAAAGTAATGCTTTTATATCGAGACTCAAGGCCCAGAAGATGATTAGAAAAGGGTATACTAGATACTTAGATTATGTCATCAATAAGCCAGGAGAGGTGATGTGTCCAGACTTGGGTATAAAAATCATACAAAAACTAAGCACATTCCCAATCAAGTTTAAATTAAAACGTTCAAACCTAAATCACATATATGAGTAAGAATACTCATCATTAACCGAGCATAGGGTTCAAACGAGTATCGATCCTCAAGTAACAAGTAGACATTAATTACCTTTCTTTTATTGTTTAACCGACTCGATAAAGTGAAAAAGAAACAAAATAAAATAAAGGAAAATAAAAACAAAAATATATACATGTCAAGGATGGAGAAGTACGTAACTCAAACCATTGTTTAGATAAACATGATCTCAAAGGACCTAACCACAATCATAACTAATTGTTCTCTTGGCACCATGAAGGATTAAGATAAATTAGCATCACTTGGTCTGTCTCAACTAATTCATCCAAGAGATGCATTAAACATGATTAACCTTTATTAAAGCATGAAATTAACGCATGAAATTAATCAATGAATCCTTGGTCTGACAAACATCAATTAACCTTTATTTACTCAATCCTCAGCAATTAGCCTCTTTGGTCTAGCAAGTTAACAGCCAATAAATATGAAATCAATCAATTTCAACTACCATCAACCTCTTTGGTCTAGCAAGTTAATGAAAAGAAACAACCAATTAATCTCGTAATACTCACAAGTAATTAAATACCAAGAAACAAAATGAATTAATCAAAAGATCAAATAACTCTAAGAATCATGACTATCTAAAATAATTTCAAAT
Organism: Voacanga thouarsii; assembly: GCA_026120185.1. Taxonomy (NCBI): domain Eukaryota; kingdom Viridiplantae; phylum Streptophyta; class Magnoliopsida; order Gentianales; family Apocynaceae; genus Voacanga; species Voacanga thouarsii. Next base: position 2,314,674 of record JANUWF010001131.1, read on the forward strand.
TACAATGAAACAATTAACATATCATTGTTCAAGAAAAAGAAAACAAAGTAAAAGAAAGCACTCATAGACAAGCCTCCTTCTTCTTCCTTTGAAGACCATCTTGTACAATCCTCCTTAAATTGCAGAATTTCTCCTTAGATTGTGTGATTTTCTATGATGATTAATGAATTCGCCCTCTTTCCCTTGTGTTTTTTATCTATTTATAGGCTTAGGAAGTGCCTAAACTCATAGGTACAGTGTTCTTGACCGAGTAGAAGTTGGAAGATACTAAAATTTCGCAGATTACCAAAAACCGCGTAGAAAAATCATAGCACTGCCTCATCTTCAGGGCACAGCTGACGTCGCCTTGGCTCTCGGAGCCGGCGCCGATTGTGTTAAGCTTCTCTACTTGTCTGCTGATTTTTCTCCGAATTTCACATAATGAAGACCAGAATGCAGCCGGCGCCGCCTTGACTCTTGGAGCCGGTGCCGGTTCCACTCCGTTTCCCTCTATTTTACCAATTTTTTTGTTGTTTCGAAGTTCGTGTAAATGGTGCATGGCTGGCGCCGGTTCTAGGGCCCTAGCTGTGTGCCGCCTCTCTTCTGTTTTGCGACATTTTTGTTTTGTTTTACCTTAAAAATCTGAAATAATGAACAAAATACCTTTCCAAGGGTAAAATCTCAAATATGAAAGAATATAACTAGTTATTGAACAAAATGTATCACAAAAGAACCTCAAATAACTAGGAAAAATATGATAAATTCAGCCCCTATCATATTCCCCCACACTTAGCTCTTTGCTTGTCCTCAAGCAAAGTATCAAGAACAAGTAGGAAAGCACAAGGTTTCATTAATCACTCAATCAATTTCAAAACAATATCTTTAACGCTTCCTTCATTCAAGAACATAGAACACACGATACTATATCTTTCACAACTAATGCAAGACTTGTGTTAGTGATAAATGACTTAGTAGAACCATCTCAATACTTCACAATATCCTCAAACCATTGAAAAGAATTTAGTTCAAAGAGAATATGCATTCCATTTGCTTACTTTTCATACACTCTCTCCACTAATCCGAGACAGGTCATGATTCTACTTAGATCAAGTAGGACTTTTAAGCTTGTAATGTAAGGCTATAGGCTTGTAATATAGCTTATCAAATGAAGGATATAGGAGATTCAAAAATCAAAGAAAATCTGAGAGTTAGCAAGAAAAGGATAAACAAAATGAATCAATAATTTCCAACTCTTCTTGCTCTCCTATTCCCAAAATAAATCAAACCATAACCTTATTCAGCAATTTCTATGCACTTCAAGCAAATCCTGCATTTTTCTTCTCTTTTTCTCAACTCTTCTTTATTTCTTTCACAAGATCACTCGAATTTTCCAGCAATGGTGTTAAGTACTTTAATATGGACTTAACTTTTATAGCTCAATCACCATTCCTTTTGTGATCTTTTCTTTCTTCTTCTTTCTTTCAATAAATTTTTTTTCTCTTCTTCTTTCAACAAAAATTATTTTTCTTCTTCTTGCACTGCTACTGTTTTTTTTTTCGCAGTTTCTTTCTTTCAATTTGTCTTTTCTTTCTAGCAGCTTTTTGTTTTCTTTTTTATTTTTCTCCTCTCTTTTTCTATTCTATTTCTTCTTTCTTTTTTCCAACTTCTTTCTTTCATTCTTACTACTACTTTTCTTTTCCCAGCTCAACTCATTATTGATCCATGATTGAAAGTAACAAGTCATGATCTTTATCCCAACATTCTTTCTCAACATTCTTATACATATACTTTTATCCATCAAGAGCATAAAGATTTGGAAAATTATTCAAACTCTCAGCACAAGTAATGGACAAAGTCTTGTGACGGGTTTTAAAGAAAGAAATCAACAATATAGGCTCAAAATAGGCACTAAGGATGCTATGAAAATAGGTAGGCTTGAAAAGCTCAAACTATCCAAAGAAGGCCTATTACCGTCATCCCTGAGTTAAATCATGATTGTCTTTCTTATTTCGCCTGAAGAGGTATTCAAGTAAGTTTTAAAATGATCCATGAATTTTAGTAGAAAAATAGGTTTAAGAACAATGCAAAGTATTAGATCAAGAACTACTTCATCCAAGTGCGTGCAAAAAGTCATGCATAAGCCATAAATGATCTAAAACATATGCTCTATAATCTATCATAAAAACATGCATTAAAAATATAGCTTGAAATCTCAAGAATTTACACAAAAGTTTGAAAACATTTTCGCTCAAAATTTTCTCCTAAGAAGGGTAAAATATATGTATAGAAAACTTGTCAATCAAATCACTCCCCCACACTTAAACTGGACATTATCCTCAATGACCAAATAAATATAACAAGAACAACAATACCATGGGACCAAAAATATAAAGGAGAAGAGATAAGCAAAACAAACTTCTATTCGGTTGTGCATTGTGCTGTACAAGAGTTGGATGCTTGAAGAATAAGGCATTGGCAAAGTACCTAAAAATAAAAATACAGAAGAGCACACCAAAGCATAAAAACTAGAAAAGAAAAATAAATAAAAAACAAAAGAAAGAAAATAGTAGAGGATAGAAAACAACCGCCTTATGAGAAACCAGAAGTTTCTACATGGTAGTGTCGAAGAGCATCTCCACCTGCTTGGGGTTGAAAGGACCTTCACCCACATAATATTTGACACAATTGCCATTGACTTTGAAGGTGCCCCTAGTGGGGTGAGTGATTTCAAGGGTGCCAAAGGGGAATATCTTACTTATCGTGTAGGGTCCCCACCACCTTGATTTCAATTTCCCTGGAAAAAGCCTTAATTGAGAATTGAAAAGCAACACTTGATCTCCTTTTTTAAAGTCATGTTGTTGAGTGATATGCTTATCATGCCATCTTTTGACCTGCTCCTTATATTGCAGTGAACGATCATAAGCCTTCGCCCACAATTCTTCCAAGGCGGTTAGCTGAAGCTCCCTGAACTTACTAGCTGACTTAATATCAAGGTTAATAGGTTTAATAGCCCAATAAGATTTATGCTCAATTTCAATAGGTAAGTGACAAGCTTTGCCATAAACTAACCAAAACGGAGTCATGCCAATTAGTGTCTTAAAGGCTGTCCTATATGCCCAAAGAGTGTCATTTAATTTTAAGCTCCAATCCTTCTGAGTGTGATTAACAGTTTTTTCCAAGATTCGTTTGAGTTCTCTATTAACCACTTCGACCTGTCCATTTGTTTGGGGGTAATAGGGGGTGGCCAACCTATGGTTCACACCTAGGTGTTTGAGAACTCTTTCCATTTGTGCATCACAAAAATGAGTCCCCCTATCACTAATAGGCACCTTAGGCACACCAAGTCGAGTGAAAAGTTTTTTCAGAAATTTTACCACAGCCCTTGCATTATTTGTGGGTAAAGCTTGGGCTTCTACCCATTTAGAAACATAATCCACTACCACCAAAATATATTTATTCCCCCAAAGAACTAGGAAATGGTCCCATAAAGTCTATTCCCTAACAATCAAATACTTCACAAGCTTGAAAAATTTGTAATGACATCTCATTAGATTTAGAGATGTTACCTGTACGTTGACACCTATCACAACTTTGGACAAACCTGTGGGCATCTTTAAACAATGTGGGCTAATAGAATCTGGAGTCAAGCACCTTTTGTGCAGTATTGTTAGCTTGGTAGTGGCCTCCAGCAAGTCCTTCATAACAATATCTTAGAATATCCTCTCCTTCCCTAGAGTCCACGCATCTACGAAAGATTTGGTCCGTACAACACTTAAACAAATATGGATCTTCCCAAAAGTAATGCCACACTTTAGAGAGGAATTTCTTCTTTGATTGCATCGTGAGATCTTTTGAAGTAATTCCTGCAACTAAGTAGTTAGTAAAGTCGGTGAACCATGGGGTATTTGGAATCTCACCTTCGATAAGCAAGAGTTGCTCATCTGGAAAAGTGTCATCAATGTCTTTTTCTATCAAGGATTCCAAATTTGGATTATCCAATCTTGACAAGTGATCCGCGACCAAGTTTTCTGCACCCTTTTTATCCCTAATTTCCAAATCAAATTCCTGCAATAATAAAACCCATCTTATCAACCTTGGTTTGGAATCATGTTTGGTTAGTAGGTATTTCAGGGTTGAATGGTCTGTATAAACAATGACTTTGGACAGAATAAGATAAGAACAGAATTTATCAAAGGCAAATACTATGGCAAGCAGTTCTTTCTCCGTTGTTGTGTAGTTTTCCTATGCATCCATTAAAGTCTTGCTTGCATAGTATATAGGTTGGAAGTGCTTATTTTGTCTTTGTCCCAATACTGCACCAACAGCAAAATCACTTGTATCTCACATTAGTTCAAAGGGAAAAGACCAATCAGGTGCAATTAGAATAGGTGAATTAATCAACTTTTCCTTAAGTATGGTAAAAGCGTTGAGACATTTCTCATCAAAATGAAACACAGCATCCTTTTCAAGTAAAGAGGTAAGAGGTTTTGAAATTTTTGAGAAGTCTAAAATAAACCTCCTATAGAAACCTGCATAACTAAGAAAGCTTCTTATGGCTTTTACTGAAGTAGGAGGAGGTAGCTTTTCAATTGCTTCAATTTTTGCTCTATCAACCTCGATACCCTTCTTTGAAATTTTATGCCCCAACATAATACCTTCTTGTACCATAAAGTGGCACTTTTCCCAGTTAAGCATGAGGTTAGTCTCTTCACATCTTGTTAGCACCTTTTCAAGATTAGATAAGCACAAGTCAAATAAATCACCAAAAGCTGAGAAATCATCCATAAATACCTCCATGATGTCCCCCACGAGTCCTTCAAATATAGCTATCATGCACCTTTGGAATGTTTCGGGACTATTGCAAAAGCCCAATGGCATCCGACGATATGCAAAAGTACCATATGGACACGTGAAAGTGGTTTTTTCTTGGTCCTTCGGAGCTATGGGAATTTGTAGGTAGCCAGAAAATCTATCTAAGAAACAATAATACTCATGTCCAGCTAACCTTTCCAACATTTGGTCAATAAAAAGGAAGAGGGAAGTGATTTTTTCTAGTGGCTTTGTTTAGCATCCTATAATCTATGTAAAACCTCCAACCCGTGACCAATCTTATCGGGACTAACTCATTTTTATCATTGGGACTCACCGTCATTCCTCCATTCTTTGGTACCATTTGAGTAGGACTCACTCAAATACTATCAGAAATAGGGTAAATGATGCCTGAATCTAAGAGCTTAACCACCTCACCTTTTACCACTTCACTCATATGTAGGTTCAACCTACGTTGGGGTTGCACTATAGGTTTTGCACCTTCTTCCATCAAGAAATTGTGCGTGCAAAAGGATGGGCTAATGCCTTTAATATCAGTGATCTTCCAAGCTATCACTCCTTTATATTTTCCCAACATACTTACCATCTTAGTCTTTTGTTCTAGATCGAGATCTTTGGCAATGATGACAGGTAACTTACATTCTTTAGACAAGAACACATATTCCAAATGCTCGGGTAGGTCTTTTAAGTCCAATTCAGGAGGATCTTCTATAGATAATTTCATTCTCCCAAAACTGCTTTGTTCTATTTCCAACTTATTCTCTCTATCTTCATTGTGAATGTCCTCCGAATACACCATTACTGTTTCCCTCAACCCTTCCTCAATGGATTCCTATATCAACTTAAAAATAAGTTCATCAAGCATATCAACTCTTAAACAGGAATCAGTAGAAGATAAAGGGTGTTGCATGCTTTTGTGGATTTGAATGACTACTTCCTCATCCCCAACCCTAAGTGTCAATCTTTTCCCATAAACATCAATTAATACGTTTGCTATAGCTAGGAAGGGCCTACCTAGGACTAACATAACTTTGGAATCTTCATCCAAGTCAAGAATAATAAAATCCACTGCAAATATGAATTTATCAACTTTTACCAACACATCTTCTATTATGCCCCTAGGATATTTAATACATCTATCCGCGAATTGAATACTCATCTTAGTGGGTTATGGTTCTTCGAGGCCTAGCCTTTTAAATGTTTTATATGGCAATAAATTAATGCTAGCCCATAGGTCAGCTAATGTATTACAGACATGAAGAGTGCCAATTAGACATGGGATACAGAAACTCCCTGGATCTTTTGCTTTATGCGGAAAATTCGAGTTGTCCTATAGGATGTCAGAGCATTCTTTGTTGAGGACTACTGTGGGAAATTCTTCCAATCACTTTTTATTGACCAACATGCTTTTGAGGAATTTGGCATATTTAGGCATGTGAATTAAACCTTCACTCAAGGGGATGTTTATGTGTAGTTGTATAAATACCTCAAGAAATTTGGTGAATTGAGCATCTTTTTGGGCCTTATGTAGACGAGTAGGGTACGGTATGTTAGATTGAAAAGTAGATTTTTCGAAAAGTGGACAGGGGATAGCCATCACCTGTTCAGTTCTGTGTTGTGTGGTCTCAGGTTTTCTAGATAGCCGACGTCGGTTCCTTTCTTCCAGCCGGCGCCAGTTGTCATCTGGACCGTCTAGTAATTTTTTTCCACTTCACAATGTGACAGCAGCTGTTTCCTCACCGACTGTTGGGGTTAGGTCGTGCGATTTTATCACCATATCTGTCAAAAACCAAATTTGTCGTTCTATGTTGCGGATCATTGCTTCAAATTTCTCAAAAGTGGAGTCGATTTCTTAGAAACACCTCGTGACATGAACAGTAAATTTCCCAATTAAGATTTCAAGCTCTGTTGATTCTGGTGTTATGTGTGTCATCTTAGGAGTGCAATGGAGGTACTGCCCCTTATTAGACTTCCTCAAATTCCAATTCGTCATTTTTCCTAAACATATAAGCGAGTTAGATACGGAATTACTGATAAAAATAAAATTACAAGGTTACAAAGTTAGGCAATGTTAGTAAGTTAGGTTACAAGGGTGTACAAGATTACATGAAATACAAAAAATAGCACATTTTTGCGAAAAGAACAATTATACATAATTTACATATTTACATATTTACATATCTACATAGGTACATGGTTAAATTAACAAAATCCAAACTTTCATACTATTGTTCCCCGACAACGGTGCCAAAAACTTGATGTGTTCGGTCTTGGATATAAAAATCATACAAAAACTAAGCATATTTCCAATCAAATTTAAATTAAAATGTTTAACCCAAATCACACATATGAGCAAGCGTACTCATTATTAACCGAGTATAAGGTTCAAACGAGTGTCGATCCTCAAGGAACAAGTAGACATTAATTACCTTTCTTTTATTGTTTAACCGACTCGATAAAGTGAAAAAGAAACAAAATAAAACAAAGGAAAATAAAAACAAAAATATATACATGTCAAGGATGGAGAAGTACGTAACTCAAACCATTGTTTAAACAAACATGATCTCAAAGGACCTAACCACAATCATAACTAATTGTTCTCTTGGCACCATGAAGGATTAAGATAAATTAGCATCACTTAGTCTGTCTCAACTAATTCATCCAAGAGATGCATTAAACACAATCCTTGATTAAATTTCCTTAGTCTGGCAAATTTAAAGCATGAAATTAATCAATGAATCCTTGGTCTGGCAAACATCAATTAACCTTTAATAACTTAATCCTAAGCAATTAACCTATTTGGTCTAGCAAGTTAACAGCCAATAAATATGAAATCAATCAATTTCAACTACCATCAACCTCTTTAGTCTAGCAAGTTAATGAAAAGAAACAACTAATTAATCTCGTAATACGCCCAAGTAATTAAATACCAAGAAGAACAATCAATTAATCAAAAGATTAAATAACTCTAAGAATCATGACTATCTAAAGCAATTTCAAATTACAATGAAACAATTAACATATCATTGTTCAAGAAAAAGAAAATAAAGTAAAAGAAAGCACTCATAGACAAGTCTCCTTCTTCTTCCTTTGAAGACCATCTTGTACAACCTTCCTGGAATTGCAGAATTCCTCCTTAGATTGAGTGATTTTCTATTATGATCAATGAATTCTCCCTCTTTCCCTTATGTTTCTTATATATTTATAGGCTTAGAAAGTGCCTAAACTTGTAGGTACAGTGTTCTTGGCCGAGTAGAAGTTGGAATATACTAAAACTCCGTAGATTACCAAAAATCGCGTAGAAAAATCACAGCACCTCCTCACCTTCGAGGGCACAGCTGACGCCGCCTTGGCTCTCAGAGCCTACGCCGGTTATGTTCTGCTTCTCTACTTGTTCATTGTTTTTTCTCCGAATTTCACATAATGAAGACCAAAATGTAGCCGACGCCGCCTTAACTCTTGGAGCCGGCATCGGTTCCACTCTGTTTCCCTCTATTTTGCCAATTTTTTCGTCACTTCGAAGTTTGTGTAAATAGTGCATGGCCGGCGCCAGTTCTAGGGCCCTAGCCGGCGCCGCCTCTCCTCTGTTTTGCGATATTTTTGTTTCATTTTACCCTAAAAATCTGAAATAATGAACCAAATACCTTTCCAAGGGTAAATTTTCAAATATAAAAGAATATAACTAGTTATTAAACAAAATGTATCACAAAAGAACCTCAAATAACTAGAAAAAATATGATTAATTCAGCCCCTATCAAGAGATTAAGAAACTCAAAATGCCCCTATGGTAAACGTGTATTTAGATATTTTCCAGCAGAATTGAAAAAATTACCACCGGAAAGAGAAGTAGAGTTTTCTATTGATTTATTGCCAACGACAGAACCAGTTTCAAGAACTCCTTATAGAATGGCACTAACAGAACTACAGGAACTTCGGAAACAATTATAGGAATTAATGGAGCAAGGATTCATTTAGCCTAGTATTTCACCTTAGGGAGCACCTGTATTTTTTGTTAAGAAGAAAGATAGGTCACTACAGATATATATCGATTATCGATGGTTGAATACAGTGACGGTGAAGACTAAATATCCACTGCCCATAGTTGATGAATTGTTTGACCAGTTACAAGGAGCAAGATGTCTTTCGAAGTTTAGTCTTGAGGCATGGATATTAACAAGTTCGGATTCGGGAAGAGGATATACCGAAAGCTATAGTTAACACACGATATGGACATTTTGAGTTTGTAGTGATGCCCTTTAGTGTTACTAATGCACATGTTCTTTTCAAGGACTTGATACACCAGACATTTCAGCCTTACTTAGATAGTTTTATTGTTATATTCATAGATGATATCCTAGTGTATTCTAAGGATCCTTAAGAACATGAACAACACCTTCGAAAAGTATTGAGGAAGTTACGGGAAACTAAATTATATGCAAAATTTAGTAAGTGTGAGTTTTGGCTACAAGAAGTAACATCCTTGGGACATGTGATATCTAAAGACGAGATTATGATGGATCTTGCAGAAGTCAAAGTGTAACTAATTGGAAACATCCCAGACTCCAACTAAAATACGAAGTTTTCTGGGATTATTAGGATATTACCGAAGATTTATTGAGGGATTTTCTAAGATAGCTTCACCTTTGAATCGACTCACTCAAAAGAAAGTTCCTTATGTTTGGATCGAGAAGTGTGAGATAAGTTTTCAGGAACTGAAGAAAAGATTAAGTTCTGCTCCTATTTTGGCATTGCCGATGATGGACAAAACTTATGAGGTGTACACGGATGCATATATTTTTGGAAGAATTTTGATGTCTAATTAAATATCATCCTGGAAAAACAAACGCAGTAGCAAATGCCTTCAGTAGGAAGGCGCATTAATCAACTCTTTGGATGTTATGAATTCCAAAATTGGAAGCAGTTGCAGTAAACAGAGAAATAATAAGTAATATCTCTATTCAACCTATTTTTGTATAACTATTGAAAGGAGAGAAAAATAAAGATGAAGAGTTGCAAAAGTCAGTGTAAAATGAGGTGAGGAAGGGAGAAAGTGAATTTCAAAAGGACAATGATAGGATTATTTGTTATGGAGATCGATATTGTATTCCGAAACAATCTGTAATAAGACAAGTTACTTTAACAGAGGTACATCAAAGTAAGTATACCATCCATCTAGGAACAGTAAAGATGTTTCATGACTTGAAACGGCGTTATTGGTGTATTGGTATGAAGAAGGATATTTCAGACTTTGTGGCTCATGTTTAATTTGTTAGTAGGTGAAAGCCGATCAGCAACGTCTTGGAGGGTTATCACAATCATTACCTACACCATCGTGGAAATAGGATGAAATTACCATGGATTTCATTACGGGATTACCGATGATAGTAGGACAGCGAGATGCAATATAGGTGATAGTGGATCGACTGACTAAATCCGTTCATTTCATTCCCATTAACCAGCGAGATTCCTTAGAGAAGTTAAGTAAGATTTATATGGAGGAAGTAATCAGACTACATAGAGTACCCTCTAGTATTGTGTCAGATTGAGATCCTAGATTTACTTCGAAGTTTTGGACTAAATTGTAGTAGAGATATGGGACAACATTAAAGTTCAGTACAGCAGCGCACCCACACATGGATGGATGGACTGAACGAGTGAATAGAGTTTTGGAAGACATGTTATGGCTTGCTCTTTGGATTTTGGAACTAAGTGGATTGATAATTTAGTGTATGTAGAATTCGTATACAATAATAGTTATGTATATCAACAATTGGAATGGCCCTATTTGAAGCCTTATATGGAAGGAAATGTCAATCCCCATTATATTGGGAAAGTTTAAGACAGAGAACAAATGAACATGATACTTTTGATCTTGAAAAAGTTCAACATGCAGTAGAAATGATCAAATTTAAGTTGGAGGCAACTCAAAGTAGACAGAAAAGTTATGCATATCGACGTAGAAGAAATTTGGAGTTTTTAGAAAAAGATCATGTATTCTTGAAGTTGACTCCACAGCGGCAATTGGGAATCAGAGGACAAGGGAAGAAGTTAGCACCTAGGTACGTTGGACCATTCCCTATTATTGAAAGGATTAGAAATGTGGCTTATCGATTGGAGTTACCAATAGAGCTTCAAGGTATTCACAACGTATATCATATCTCCTAACTTCAGAAGTATATAGTTGATCTTGCATACATTTTGAATGAAGAGCATATTGATATGACTCTAAACTTGAAGTATGATGAAATGCCTATTTGGATCATGAGGTATGCTGAAAAGAAATTGTAGAATAAGAAAATTTCACTTGTAAAAGTGTTATAGAATCAGCATCCAATGCAAGATATGACCTGGGAAACGGAAGCGAAGAAGCTGAAGAAGTATCCGAAATTATTCCAGGTGTAAGCTAATTTCAAGGATGAAATTTTTATAAGGAGTGGAGATTGTAATACCCTATATTTTAACCTTCAATTGGCTACTACTTGTAATAGGATGAGAATTTATATTAATGGCTAGAACAAAAGGTGATCAGTAGAATGAAGCGAATATTTTCGTATAATAACATTTCGTCAGGACCTAGATGTAATTATTAGGTTTGTTCTACTTGTACCCTAAATCATCAGAAGACTATTATTGTTAATAAAATAAGAATTTGAGGGTACGATAAGAATGGAAATTGATAAGTGCGATGAAACACACATTTTAGTGTGAATTAAGTTATTCGGGTTATCGGGGATATTTTCGTCATTTTGATTGCACTTGCAATTTTGACCATGAATTTGACCAAACTGAGAATGAATTGAAGAATTTAAGTATTATCAATTGATTCAGTGGAATTTTTTGAGTTCAATGGTAAAATAAAATATTTTTCCATTTCGGAAACGAATTTTGATTACTTCGGAGAAAAAGTGATATCGCGGTTAAAAAAAATGGTACGTGTGGCATTTTGTGAATGGTAGTCATGAAAAAGTGTCGACTTATGAGAGGTTGCATGAAAAATTCATTCAAGACATATGGAATTAAGGAATTACAAAATAAATAATAGAATGATGTGTTTAATTGTGATTGGAACACATCATTTGTGGAGCCATTTAATTAATACCTTGCTCAATTTATATGGCCAATATTTTTCCATGAAGAGGCGGTAGATTGGCTGGAAAAATAGCCAAAAAAATTGGCAGCAACAAGAATAAAGAGAAGAGAAAATTTAAGAAAGAAAATCAAGGGAAATGGTGTGTAATTTTGTGATTAGAACACACCTACATGAAAACCACCATATAATTAATTGAATTAAAATTACTTGGCCAAAAATTCTGATGAGTGTGGTGGTGGGAAGGCTGTTATACAGCAAGGAATTTTGGCAGCCTTGAAGGTGAAAACTAAGTGAAAAAAAGAAATCAAAAGAAATTAGCAAAAGAGAAAGATAAAAGGTGAATAGTATTTGTTCTTGGTGTAGTGTGCATGTTCTTGAGAGTTTCTCGGAGCAAATCACACCAAAGAACTCTATATACAAGGTAAAACCTCACCTTGCAAAACTTAAAGTTATTTTTCGGTGAATGGTGATTATTTTGATGTTAATTTTAACATGAAAATCATGATTTTCATGTCTTGATTTTAGATCAAAAGCTAGGGTACATAAACTTTGTTTGTTAAATTTGTGTGTGATTATGTGTGTCGGCTGCCTAGGGGATTTATGGATAATATTTTGTGTGGTGAAGGAATGAATATTCATGGTTGTTTAAATGGAATGAAAATGGGAATTACTTGGTTAGAATGATGAATTTTGCTAACTTTTGATTGAAGGAAGTGAATTTGTAGTGAATAAACATGACCTTTATGCGTTGTTGGAATCTGAAAATTGAAGGATCAAAGATGATTGGAAGGGAAAATAGAATGAAATTAATATTCTCAAGGTGTTAAAGGTTATAGGAAATCAATGGATAACATGAAAGGTTGAGTTATAACAAATTACTTGGGCTGTTTTTGCCTCTGTATTATGTCACAGAAATCTAAACTTAAGAAATGTCTCTATAGAATTAAAGTTAAGAGTCTTACAATGGTTTTGATATATCATAGAGCCCAATCGGAGTAGTGGATTAAAAGTTATGTACAAAACAAAATCGTGTGTCAGGAAAGGAAATTCCAGAATTTCTTTTAGAAAATGAATGAACTTAAGAAGGATTAATTGTGGGATTTGGGGATGAAATGAATGAGAAACATGAAGATAATCCCTTGTTCATGAAGAGAGGAAGGATATGGAAAAAGGAAAATGGAGGAATTAAACAAACGAAAAAACAACATGAATGACCGTTGTGCGTTTTCTTAAACGTCGGCTAAACGTCAGCTAACCGTCGGGCATGTTAGCTGAACGTTGGCTAACCGTTGGGCACGTCAGCTAAACGTTAACTAACCATTGGGGCACGTCGGCTAGACATCGGCTAACCGTCGGCTTTTTTTTTTACCAAACACAACTAAACATAAAAATGATGTTTTATGTAGGTTCACCGGGAAATGACCAATGACACGTTGGAAATGGTGAAAACGGTAGTCAAACGGCGTGAACAATAAAAGCTTATTTAGGATACGAGGTGAGTCCCTTTAACTTCTAAAACCTTGTGAAAGTTAGAATGCTTTATTTTTTCATGAAATGCTACGTTTTACACAATTTTGAAAATCTCTGAATATATTTAAGGTTTATCTAAGTAAGATTTACTTTTATTCCATTTTGGGCTCGAATGAACATTATAATTACATTGGAAGCCTTAACGGATGATTAAAGAACGAATTTTGTGAATTTAGTCCTTTTTGGATTAAATACTTGACATTTTCAGAAAATGATAATTTTTGGAATCAGGTATTCACAAATTGACTAGAATGCCCTTATTGGAATATTTTGTGGAAACATGATTGGAAACTTTGAATTTAATCCACTTTTAGGATTAAAATTCTGGATTTCTTAAAATAAGTTCCTTTGAAAATTAGTATTTGAAAAATGATCTAAATGTCCTTATTAGAATTCCTAATGAAAACCTTTAGAATCAGGTATTCGGTAAATGACCAAAATATCCTTATTGGAACTTTTGTGAACACTTTTCAAATCAACCAAGGGTAAAATGACTCAAATACCCTCATAAAGTATTTTTGGAATCGGGTATGGAAATAACCCGAATACCTTTGGAATTGACTTCTGTGATCGAGTATGGGCAAAATAACCTGAATATTCATGGAAACTTATTTTAATGTCTAAAACTAACTATTTACCTTGTTTCAACACGGTTTTGGAAAATAATCTCTTAGTATGAGATTAACTTTTGGAAAATGGCATTTTGATCCCAAAAACTACTTTATTAGTTTGATATGTCTATGGAATGAACTGATTGGCTCTGTGAAGCCTATGGAAATATTTATCTGACATGCGAGTCAGTGGGATCATTTTCTAGAAAATGATATTTTGGCCCTAAAATTGTTTGATTTGAAAATTCTGCTAGAACAAATAATCCTTTGGCCCGATCAGTCAGCAGGGATTGGTATTGGAACGTTGAGTAATTAGCAAGGACTTTGATCTTTGTATTAGCTGATATTATAGATAGGCGATCACAAGTAACCTAGCTAGTTCTGGGGTTTGTCTTTCTCAAAATTGGGTGACAGGACATTGAGATGAGTCGTTCTAACTAGCCTTTTAGCACTTGCCAATTGCCTTATCCTGCGAGCATATTGTTTGAGAGTTGTTCGCTGAATGCTGGGCGAGGACACTTTATAGCATTTGACTCCTTGCCGCCTCGATGGTGAATGACGTCAGAATTGGGACCCCTTAGCTTATGGTGGTAAGTAAAATTTTTAGTGTGCTGCAGTACACTTAGTATGTTATATACTTATTATTTATTCTCGGTAGTATGATGCATTGTACTTACCTTCCAGCGATGTATGGTTGAGTGCTCTAAGCTGCAGTTTAAGCACAATGAGATGCGGTAAAGCCTTGTAAGCTTTACATGCAAGCCGATCTTCTATTGGAGAAGTGCCTGCGATGTGAAAATTGGAGTAATGATTTGAAAGTGAAACATAATTTTCCAAAAATAATTAAGTTTTGAATAAACTTTTCTTTAAAGATTTTTGGAATTGATTTCAGTGGAAAAAGGAAAAGAAAACCTTTCTGTAGTGCCCTTTTTGGGACAAAAACACAATATTGCTTTACTTTTTCTATTTTTTGTAAAGTACTGGCACACATGGGACACACAGGGTGATTTTTCACTCATACGTGTCTTTTATCTTACTATTTTGTAGGATCCAAAGTTGAGCAGACCTACGGATGGAGAGATGATACCAGAATAACAACAATCCAAGTTCGGACGCTTTCCCTTTTAATTATGTACTTTTTTACTGATATAGTATGAAGATTGCGTGTATGGGATTCTCTATTATATATGTATGTGACCATCAGTATGAGTTGTTTGTATTAGTCTGGGCCTTGTTTATTCTTTTAGTTCTTTGTTACAAAGGCCCATTGTCTGGGTAACTAGACGGGATGACACCCAGTTTTTGTATGGTTCCGCTGTTACTTTTGGTCGGGGTGTTACAATAAATGTACTAACACCCATCTGAAAGACATCTACCATCCTTAAATCTCTAGTCTAAGAATTCATGACTCACTTGAATGTACTTACTTATTATCAAAAGCTATTCAAAAGCACACATTCTAGAGTTACGTTCCCAGGGCCCTGGACTATTTAGATTATCCTGGACAATTACAAGGGGGCATTTAACCTCACTAAGTGAAGCATAGAAACTCTTTTACATGAGTCCTTCTTAACTAACTAGAGTAATACACCCAACATACAAGGATATTGATCTCACAAAAGAAATCTCACCCAACATACATCAAAGTATAAAATCCTAGCTTTGCCAGACCCCCAACTCATACTCAAGTATGAAGGTATCCGTCCACGTTGTATTAGTAATAGTCTTATTTTTATAATTATAGTACTTTAAAAGAGACTACTACTATTGGTCCAATTCTACGTATTGGAAATACGCTTATGCCTATGATGTGAGTCAACAACTCACAGATTCAAGGTAAACTATTCCTCATTGGAAATCATGGCAAAATAGTTGTACCTTGATAAATTGCCCAGTTCCACCAAACGACTAAGAACTCAATTTTATTTATATGATAAGTACCCATAGTTTATACCTTGCTATGAAGAAAGACCCAACACATAGACCATTACTTGTCACATTTGGAACTTTAAATATGCAATAATATAAGAAATAAACTAAATTGAATGAATAAACATTTTGTTGTAATATATTCATACAGAATACATAGTCATTGAGAGCATACTTTCCAACACTTAATACTAGTTTTGAGGCCCTATTACATGCGTTAAAATAGACATAATACAAGCCGTGAAAATTAAATTACATAAGTAAAAGGCTGAAAATACGAAAAATTACAAAAAGTCAGGACCAGTGCCAGTTCTAGCACACAAAGCCGAGGCCAACTCGGTTCTGTCCAAGATAGAATTGGGCAGACTTCAGGCCGACGCCAGGTCTATCATTTTCACCTAGTGTCAGGTAGGCTCTAGTCATCCTCCATAATTTTGTTTCTCTCCAATCCCTACTCATTTGACCTTCATTTCTTTTCCATGTGTCCCCTTGATCTTCCAAGTGAAATGTTAGTTGTTTTAAGCTCCTATTGATACTCCTCCAGTCTTCAATCCTTATTTAATGGTTAGCTTGATCCTCCTCATAGATTATTGCTTGTGTTGTGCATCGCCCTTCCTTTAGTATCTATCTCTTGACAATCTTCTTGGACTAGGGTTTGTTGAATTTGCTTCCTTGAAAATTCTTTTAAATCCTCATCAATAATGTTCTTACCCATGGAAACATGTAGTATGATTTTGTTCTTCTTCCCCCTTCTTGAAAATGGCTTTCATACCTAATTTGATTCTTATCATTTCCCCCTTCTTGAAGTAGATTCATCTTTGAATCGATACTTACATTATAATTTAAATAAAACATTTTGTGTGATGGTAAAACTTTTAGTTTTTTATCCTTACCAACTCTCTTGTTTTCTCTCTTCTCAACCCAAATTTTCATTCTCATTTTACCTCCACTCATTTTCTTTTTCTCACCCTATTGTTTGGCTATCTCTTGCACCACTTTACATTGTGTGTGCCTCCATCCATGCTTTCTCACTCTCCTCCCTTCTTCTTTCACCTCAAGCTCTTTTATCTCTTCCCTCTTCTCTTTTAGCTTTCTCTCTTTCCTTTCATCTTCTTTTCTCTCCTACTCTTGTTTTCCCTTCTTTTTCTTTTTCCTCTCTTTTTGTTCTCTTTCCTTTCTATCATCCTCCCTTAAAATATTTTGATCTTTGACAATCTCACTTGGGGACATTAGACAAAGTATGAATTACTTTTCCATCCTTACACAAAGAGTAAGTGTTTTTCTTCCCATGGTGATCTATCTCCCTATCATATAGCCAAGGCCTTCCTAACAATATATGTCCAACATGCATGGGAAACATATCACACATCACCTTATCTTTATATCCCCCCATGATAATTGTAACCTTCACTTGTTTATTCACTTTTACTTCACCACAATTGTTCAACCATTGAAGCTTATAAAGTTTAGGTTATTTCAAGGTCTCTACTCCCAATTCATTCACCAATGTAGTACTAATCACATTTTTACAACTCTCTCCATCAATAATCAAGCTACATTATTATTTTTTTTTATTGGACACCTTAAATAGAAAATATTTTCCCTTTGTAAATCCTCTTTTTCGTCAACCAAACAAACTTCAACAACTTCCCTCATAAAACCAATCAATGTACATGGTCTCTCAAGTGTATCCCCATCTCTTCCATCCACTCTTTCTCCCCCACTAGATTTTATGTCATTTTGTGAAGTTGAACTAGATGCTTCATTCTTATTAACTTCACATGTTCTCATTTGCTCTTGCACAACTTCTAGCCAACTCTTCTTTTTCTCTTCTTGTGGACGTGAGCTTTCTCCCACTTCATAAGTACTTGAAGCACCTTTGGGACCTTTATCCATAGCACGCACTTGCTCATTCTCCACCTCAATCCATGAATTCTTTAACTCTTCAACAAATTCCATACTCTCTTACTCAACTTCTTCTTGCTCATTCTCCTCTATCACTTCTAATGGATGTGACTTTTCATCTAGAAAGAATAAGATATTATAGAACTCATTTGTAATCGCATTTGTTAGACTCAATTGACCCACTTCATCTCTTTCGTCATCACTAAGCTCCTTATCAACCTCATGAACATTTTTCTCAACTTCTTCATGCACTACTTCATTATTTTGATTGAGAATTCCTTGGCATTTGGCCTCATTTTCTAGCTTGTCCTCCTTCTCAAAATTATGCAATTCATTTTGTCCAACCCTCTCAACTTTTGCTTCACCTTTTGCCCTTCTTAGCTCCTCAATATCTACAATATTTTTCTTGGCAACTTTGGTCTCAAGTTTAGCTCTTTGCTTCTCAAATTTATGAATCTCACTTTGCTCGTTAGAGGACTTCCCATGGCAATCAAATGAATTGTGTCGATATCCATTACAATGCTTATAAGGAATTGCACTACCTTTTGCAAATCAAAACTTCTTTCTTGATCATTCAATCATAGGTAATCACATATCCTATAACTATATTTCCAATAAATAGAGTAAAAATAATCTTGTTTTCTCATCATTCCTCATTTTGTAAAATTTCACATTATATTTCCCTCACTATACATAGAGCTTCTTAGACAATTATAGGACATGTGAGCAAAACTTTCACATATTATCCACTCATTGGGTACAAACCATTCCCTCATCAAATCTTTCATCTCTTCCCAAGAAACCACCGTTTGAAACTCACTTCACCTCTTTGTGCATTCACTTACTCCCACCATTCGAAATTATTTTTGGAGAAATCCATTAATACACAGCTCACCTTGTTTCTTTCAATGTACTTAAAGCATTTAAACAAATTTTCCATTCTTTTTTCCCATTCATAGTACTTCCTCAAATCTCTCGTCCTAAGGAACGGAGGTGTCAATTTCTTATTGTAATTTAACTCCCTATTCTCTACATCCTACTTCCTTCTTTGTAACCCATCCTTACTTCCTTCACTTTCCTTTCTTGGACAGTCACATGTGTCATAGCTAAAATCCCAACAAGTAGAACAAACATAATTTGGCTTTCTTCTCAAACCACTTATGGAAGAATTTTGCGATGCATACTTTTTCCTTGGTCTAGATACTTTTGGACTTTCATACAAACACCTATACTCCCTTTTTTTTTTTTTTTACATACCACTTTTTGTCCTTTGCAACCCACTCATTGAATATTTTTGTGGTCCTCCAACACAAACTCCAACATTCCAATAATTTATGCCCACATATTCATCCCCATCATGTCTCAAATCATATTCATCAGTCCCACCATGTCTACTTCAAGTTGAACAAGGCACTTCATAACAACCATATTCTCCATTTTCTTTCCAACTAGCCATAGTGTATATTGCAAAAAAGTTTCAAATGACAAATTTTGGATAGAAGTAGAAGAAAATTCTTCACTTCACTCCCTCACGTGTTTACACTTAATTTTTGGTAGTCACTCTTCACTCATGTTTGTACTCTTCTTGGCTTTTATAACAATGAGCTCATCCTCTTGCCTTTTTCTTTCAACACTCAAATCCTCAAAGATTCTTTTCCAAAACAACCTCCTTAATTGCTTAGGAATTAGTCTAACTAGATAAGTCAAGCCAACCCTGTAACACCCCACTATCTACGCCCGCCAGGGCCGGGGATGTCGCCACATCTAAAGGACAAGGGATTTTTATAACTAGGTCACACAAACAAAATTGTGGAATAAAAATAATACTTTAACTTAAAATTTATTACAACCCAAGAATAAATCTAAGAATAAAAAAAATAAATCCATAATAAAATTTATCCACTCTCATCTCCCCAAAGCACTACACAAAATAAATTATCAAAAAATCTTCTAAGGCAGGCAATATCTTGCTACTCATCCCCACAGCAGGATCGACCTGAAATCATGGTAAAAATGGTGATGAGACAAAAATCTCAGTAAGTCAGTGTGTGCTTTGAATGTCCAGTGAAAACAGTTCGTGAATGTAAAGTATAAATCTTTATAAGAGAAATATTAGCAAGCAATAAACATTAGTTAAAATAAAGAGTGGTGTTATGGCTTTTTCAACCATACATAATCAATAAAATCAACACTCAAAAGAAATGATAATGGGTTATCACACGTTGGGCCCCATAACCGGTCAGAATGTCGACACTTTGTGTAGATTGACAAAAAAGGTAGGTGATCGGCCTACCAGGCAAGATACTCCTTCTTCTCTATATCCAAACAACAATCGGGTATCCATTCCAGAAAAATACAGTCACCTGACTGAAAAATAAACTGCTAGCTCCGACTAGCACGACCTACTAGACTGACATCTTATTCGGGTAAGACTCACCTCTCAGAGGTGGCCACCTACTGAGAGACTTACCCTAACTTCTCAAAGACTAGCCCTAGCAGTCCACCCTTATTGAGTACTCAACGTAACGTATCCTACATGGGAAAAATGAACCAAACACAGTTCCACTTGAAAATGGCAATTAAGGGTTTCCAAAGTCTTTGTCAAAATCAGTTTTAGAAAGAGTTTTGAGTTTGAGTAAATCTGCTTATTGGTTTTCAAATAATTCATTTGTCTAAAATAAGAAAGAAGTCAATCTCCAATTGCCTTTACAGAAATGAGTGTCCATGCACTCTACATTGGGCTTGCCATAATAAACATTTTACACCAATCAAGTTTTATGCAGGAGCTTACCTGATCCTTAGCTCGAGATAAAATAAAGATCTTCGATCGCTGACCCAACCCCGCCTAGGGTTAATATAAATCACAATCAAACTCCAGCCAAAATCTACTTTCACAAATAAGACTAACTCAACTCACTACTACCATGATCCTAGTGTCCCAACCTTTAAGGCCAAATAATAAATAAAAGGTTTATAAGCTGAGCATAATTTGATATTTAAAATAATTAGTGTTTTGGGAAATAGGTACTAATAAGTTGAAGGTTTAATTCTTGCTAAGAATAATTTAGAGTTTATTTGATGAAAAGTCCTAGGTGGTATTAGGTAAAATAAATTATTTACTAATAATTAATTATTTGAAAATAATTGCTAACTAAAATTAGTTGAAAACAAATTTTAATGGGTCTTAATTGGAAGCTAATAAATAATTTCTAACAGGTTTTGATTAAAAGATAATAATTGAAAGATAATAAATTTTAATGATATTTATGAATATAAGACTTACAAAATTAATATTTTTACTTATTATGATTATTTATATAAAAGGCTTTATTTGATATTATTATTATATATAATATCTATATATTTTATTTCATTAATAAAAGCTATCATTTATTTGACTAAAATATAATAATCCAAATCTACCTTCTTAGGGTTTTCGAATTTTCTAGCAAAAATTATAATATTAAATATTTTATTGAAGAAATAAAATTAACTTAGGGACAACTAGTTCATGATCATAATTCCACTTGCTAACTACAATCATGAACATATACTCCACTTCAATTCATCAAATTATCCAAATCATGAATAAAAACATAGATCCAAATTTATCAAGGCATGATCCAACCTCTACTAGCATAAACATAATTATGGCTTCAATAATTATACATGAATATAAATCCTATTCATCATAGATGACATAATCTCTAGCATACTTGATCACAAATACTACCTATGACATGGAGACATGTACTAAACCCTAAAAACACCATATAATCAACCAAGACAATCAACTCATGCATAAATCCCATCTCCATCATAAACACACATTTATTCATACTTCAATCTCCACTCACCACAACAATATATGCTCAAATCCTATTCATAATCCATCTCCTACCAATATCATCCTAGAGACATGAATATAGAATTTAAAATGAGGGTTGAAAAGGTTTACTTGATTGATGAGTACCTTAAAGGAGTTTTAAATGGATCTCAACTCCTAGATGTCTAAATCTGTCCAAGGAAGATGAAGAAAGCATGGCCATTGGTGAAGAACCATTCGGCCAAGAAGAAGAGAGAGAGAGAGAGAGAGAGAGAGAGAGAAAAGAGAATAAGAGAGTCCATTAACATGCTTATTCATATATATATTCATTAGAGATCAAAGATTAGTGAAGATGAAGTTGTTTGAACAAACCTACCTTGAAGGTGTTCTTGAGCCTTCACAAAATTTCTGATTTTTTATCCAAAAGACCAAGTTGGATTTTGGAGTTTGATGTTAAAAATGGTATGGATGGACTCACGGCAGTGAGTAGATGAAATCTGGAATTTTTGAAAGAAGTTTGAAGTGGTTTGGAGAGTTATTAGGCGAAAGAAAGGAGTAGGTGTTCTTGGTGTTCTATGCGTGCTTGAAGGTTGAAGAGAATAGAGGAATTTTGGTTAATGCTGGCCAAAATTCTAAGGGAGAGAGTGACCGAATTGTTTTGAGAGGTTTTTGGAAGATGATTTTTCTGGTTTGAAAGGAAAAGGAAAGGCTGGTTGTTGAAATCCTAAAAGAATATTTTTGGGAATCAAATTTGGAAACAAAATATAGCAAGAATATTTTGATCAATGGAGAGCTTTTTGGAACTGCTATGGCCGATTGATTGCTCTGTGATTCGGCTGGATGAAAGCTAGTTGAAGAAGGTTAATGGTGGCCGAAAAGAAGGAGTGCAATGGTGAAGGGAAGGTCTGGTTGTTTGAGGGACATTTTATGGAAGGTTGCTAAATTAAATTTGCTAGAATTTTGGTATCCAATCAAGGCATGATTGCAGTGATTTGTTGGAGATATTTTCGGGCAGCCATGATTGATTTTCATGCAGAATGCTGGAGAAGACAATGGAGTATAGTTCAGGGCTGTTCAAGAGAATTTTGTGCAGAAAAATGGTGAAGGTTTCGGACAAGGCAGAAGGAGAACAAAGATAGAAATTGTGTTCAGTGATTTTGCAAGTTTGAAGGAAAATTCTGGGCAGATTTTTCTGCCATTGTTCAGTTAGTTTGCAGAGGGTTTGAGGGGGTATTTAGAGGTCTTTCAAGGCTGGTTTCTAGCCTTCTTCATAGAGAAAAAACGTGGCAAATGAGCTGGAGAAAAACTGGAAGAAAACAGCTTGGTTTGAACTCACCTATGCTGTGATTTTGCCCAGAAAATTTTCTGGTTTTGCACAGCATTTGTGCAGTCCAAAATTGGCCAGAAAATTCTAGGTTTCAAGCTGATCAAGAGGGCCATTTCCTGGCAGCATTTGGAAGGGAATAATGGTTGAGAATTTCGACTCTTTGCATGCACAAGAAGCTGGAAAAAAAATTCCTGAACACTTCATGAAGGAAATGAACCTAGCTAGAGTGGAGTTTTGAAGGTTCACTAAGGGAATTAATTCTCTTGGAACCTTCCCCAACTCTTCCACATTTTCAGACCATAAGATGTCTTTTCCTTAGACATTTTGAACCTTCAAAGCCACAGCACTTTACTGAATTTTCTGGAATGAAATTGGCTAGAACAAATTGACCAACCTAATGAATTGAGAAGTAGAAAAAATTAAAGATCAAGAAGAAATGAATTCCCTTAAGAATTTTGTGTAGGGCAAAAGAATAGGATTATGATACTCCTATTATATCTCCCCTAAGACAACACCTCTACCCTATTCTAAAGCACATAAGGTCAAAAATATCACTTCCCAAGCAAAAATAAAATTTAATCTTGCTAAAGCTCCAATGATGGAATTTAAACCCAAGACCTCAAGAATTAATTTCAAAACTCTAACCACTACACCACAATAACTCTTGCTTTTATTTTCTCCCTAAAATATTTTTCCTATTTAATCCTCAAGCTATCTCCCTATTTTCACCTCAAGCAAAAATTACCATTTTGCCCTTCTTACTCAATAATCATATCCAAGCCCTCTAGACTAGAAAACACAAATCCAAAGCACATAAAATCATAGAAAAATATATTTAAACATGCAATAAAAGATGATATGCATCCCAACCCCCTTACTCTAAGGTTGGTTTTGACTGGGGTTTCACAAACCCGCTAAGGATAATCCACTAGGGGTCTTAGGGGAATTTAATTCAAACTTGATGATTACCAAGGACAAGGAAAATTCAAGCAAGAATTTCAAAGAATTAAGGCTCAACAAACTCAAGGTTTCAAGAGTGATTTATGAAGGTATTCACTAAGCAAAAACAACAAGGTTTTGAAGATAGATAAGCTCAAATCACTTCCAAATATCTCAGGAAGATTTAACTCCAACTTTTAACCCACTAATAATAGCAAATAAATCAATGAAGTCAATTAGAAATGGAAGATGCAAGCTAATAACTCATATAATGAATTGTAAAGTCACTTAGGCATTTCATCAAACACTTGGTAGGCAACTACTCACATGAAGAATTTTTAAATGTTAGGATGCTATCACAACCTCAAGAACACAATTTAGCAATTAACAATTACTTAAGGAAATGAGAACACAAGCAATTTCAAGAAATAGAAGTAGGAGTTCAAGATGTGCAAATGTCTTACAAGCTTGAGACAAATTCAAAGACAAACAAACTTTATAGTAGCTACAAGAAAGATTTACCTTACTAAGAACAATTTACTATTGTAGAAGACAATGTAGTTCATGAATGGAAGCTTGAGATAGTCATGTATCAGCAATCACAAGCCATTGATGCAATATATCAAACATTTGAGGTACAACCTCGTAACTCAAGAGGTTACAAAATTCTCACACTTGTAGCAACACAAAAACTCAACAATCACAAGAAAACTAATCCCAAATAATTATAATAGTATCAAGGAACAATTTCAAAGCAATAACATAGCAAAAACTTCAGTTTTATAGCTCCCAAAATTAGCAAGAACATAAGTTACGAGATTTTCTTGTATTTAGAATTTTGCAGCAAAAACACCCAAGGAACCTCAAAATTTCTACAACTTTAAAACTCAAATAACTTCCTAATCATCAACCAAACATGTAGGCTCAATTTCACAACAAACCCATAGCACAATTTGAAGTATTCAACTCTTAAAAATTGCAAGAAAATTAGTTACGGGATTTGATTTTGCAGCAATGGGTTGCATGAGATTTCTACCTTATTTGAGCTCAAAATCAACAAATATTCATACCAAATGATTCCTCAAACATCACACCAACATATAAGATCAATTTAGCACTAAGTTTATGGCATAATTTAAGTTCCAAGCATTCAAATATGGCACCCAAT
The DNA here is from genome assembly GCA_026120185.1 of Voacanga thouarsii. Classification (NCBI taxonomy): domain Eukaryota; kingdom Viridiplantae; phylum Streptophyta; class Magnoliopsida; order Gentianales; family Apocynaceae; genus Voacanga; species Voacanga thouarsii. The sequence continues at coordinate 2,339,808 of JANUWF010001131.1, forward strand.
AAAGTGACAAAATTTTAAAAATTTTCACAAATGCTTGAAGAGATTGTAGCTTTGCCAAAGAAAGTTGTGTTAATGAGAATCAATACAAACTTGCTCTGATACCAAACTCTTTGATATAATCTTGAGAAGCACCAATTTGATATTTGAAGCTCAAAACCAAGACACATAATTCAAGATAGAACCCTAGGTAATTTAGCTTCCTAGAATCCAAAATCTAATGAAATAAGCCAACTAAATCAACACCCAAAAACCCCTAACCCAAGTAGGATCAAGAACAAATGGGATGGGAAGATTTAGGCAAATAATTGAACTCCTAAAAGAACCCTAGATTAGCCAGGAATATAAGACCCACTTTAGAAAGAATAATGATCTATCCTAAGAAGATTAGAGACTAGATTCTTAGGTTGGACTAAAGCCTAAGAGTAGTCTTGATTGATTTGGGAATCACCTAAGAGGATCACCTTCAAGAACTCTCTTTAGATAGAAAAAATGACTTCTCTAATCAAAATATCAAAAGTTATGTTTACATGAGCTACAATGGCATATGTATAAACGTCTTGCCCTAAACCAATTAGCAAACTAATCTTAACTATTAAATGGCCTTAATGCTAGTTTTGAAGCCCTATTACATGCCTTAAAATATGTTAAAACATAATACAAGCCATGAAAATTAAATTACACAAGTAAAAGGATGAAAATATGAAAAATAACAAAAAGTCAGAACCAGCCCGACTAGGGCCGGTGCCGACTCTAGTACACAGAGCCAGCACCGGCTCGGTTCTGTCTAAGATAGGATCGTGCCGACTTCGGGCCGGCACCAAGTTCATCATTCTCACCCTACACCAAGTAGGCTCTGGTCACCCTCTATCATTTTGGTGCTCTCCAATCCCTATTCATTTAACCTTCATTTCTTTTCCATGTGTCCTATTGATCTTTCAAGTGAAATGTTGGTCATTTTGAGCCTCTATTGATACTCCTTTATCCTTCAATCCTTGTTTCATGGTTGACTTGATCCACCATATGGATTGTTGCTTGTGTTGTGCGTCTTTTGGCCCTTCACTTACTATACATCTCTTCACAATCTTCTTGGACCTAGGGTTGTTAAATTTGTTGCCTTAAAAATTCTTTTAAATACTCTTGAATATTGTTCTTACCCATGAAACCATGTAGTGTGATTTTGTCCTTCTTCCCCCTTCTTGAAAATGGCCTTCATGCATAATTTAATTCCTATCAAACAGTGTCAAGAATCTTGGTCTTCTTAGATTCCTCTAACATCTCCTCAATAATTTCCTTATAACTCACTTGTTTAGAGCTTCCAATAACATCCAGCACTGTATCAAACAAATTTTTATCAACAAAATACTTTTCCCTAGCCTCTAAAATCCTATTCACTTCTTAAGGATTCATATATGATTTTAACACAGATAGAATAATGGGATCTAAAGGTTCCACAACAGTAATTGAAGCTTCAAGGGTCCTAGAATTTGCATCAATATTCATGTCTAAATCAACCCAATTTACATTCGCCTTCTCTATAGTCTTCTTTTCATATTCAATTTCTTTAGATATTTAGATAACAAATGGGTCCACAATGAATTAGGCTATACAGATTTAACTAATATTTATCGTTCAATATACTGATCAACAAAAAATTTTGGTACAAAAAAACTATTCATTTTATAGATTTCAGGATTCCTAAGATTTGTGCAACTTAATACAAAATTTCTCAAACACCCAACTGACAGTACAATATCACCGCATGTATTAGCTTAGTTAATAATGGGTTCTAGTGTTTTAACAACATTACCTATTTTTTCCGTAGCAGTGATCTTGCAGAGGTTTCTAGTAGACTTGGTTGTGTCACCGTTTAGTCCTCTATGATTGTAGTAAGAGCCTTTGGCATTCTCCTTTGTGGTTTGTCAGCTATGTTCAGGTTTTTCTTGCTGTGTAGTTCTAGGTTTTAAATGAGAAAGAACGAAAGTTGTTGAGTAAAATCTCTTTAAAGAGTTTTCCATAGTGTTGAACAGCAAGAAGAGAATTTCAATTTAGGGTCATGCCCCTTTTTTAATACTTAACCACCTTTAGTCCTTCTTGCTCAATCAAATCTATAGTTTCAAAGGGTTGTGATTGGTGCACAATCTTCAAAACTCACAACCTTGTAGAGTCAAGTCTCTTCATAACTTATGCATGTTTCCAATATCCTCCAGGCTTTCCTATTTCTCCTTTTTTTTTTCAAAATATTTCTAAAACAACATTAACAACAAAAAGAAATTTGTTATATATAGGTTTGACGTGTAAAACTTCCATGTTAGAATGATCAAAGTTCTGATATTTTTCGTAATTCTTTAAATCACATAGCATCAAGAAGTTTTGTTAGGATATCTATCAATTACTTCTATGTGGAAACGTACTTAATTTGTACAATTTTCTATTCCACAAGTTCTCTAATAAAATGGTGTTTTATATCAATTTTCTTTGTTCTGCTTTTGTTGAACTGGATTATTCAATATGTCAAATTTACTTGTATTGTTATAGCAAACAATTAATGCCTTTTGTGTAATCATCCTACCAAAAAAAAAAAAAAAAAAGACTTTTGGCAACGCCAAAGAAAGTGTGGTAAATTGATCCAAAACTGCAGTAAATACATTTTTGCCACAAAAAGGCCATGGTTTTCATGGTGTTGGCATTACAGCTATTGCAAAAAGTTAGCTTCTACTATAAAACTATGGAGAATACTTTTTGCCACAAATTTACCACAATTTTATAACCATTGTAAATAAAGTATTGTATTTGTGCATGAATTTTTGCCACAGTTTTTCCTAAAATTTAGTAAATGCGGGCAAATTTTAATTTTTTGTTATGGTTTTTCCAACATTTTTATAACTTTGGGGAATATCATTTGTTACAATTAAATTTTCATTGGAATTAGAACTTTTTGTCATGGTTCTTTTGCAAATTGACATAACCATGGGCAACCCCCATTTGCTATGGTTTCCTTATTGTTGTAGTTAAAACTTTTGGCCACATCATTCTCAAAATTAGAAAAAAAATCATTTGTCATAGATTTATGACAAATTTTTTATGTTTTAATACTTTAATCTTTTTCACTACAAATGCAAATCCGTAGTAATGTTGTATTTATTCTAATAACCATATTTGAAATTATCCGTCATAAATGAAAAACTATAGTGAAAACATTAAATTATTTTCCCCTACTTTAACAATAACATTATCTACTACATATATAGAACCATAAAAATATCCAATATTAACAATCACCTACCATCCATTGATCATTATGTCAACATTCAAAATGGTATCTTCCAGTAGTAATAACTTAATACACACAAATAACCTTGTCAAAATCCAATAAGTAACATTAATCTTACCCTTGATATTAATTCAAAATACTCCAAAACAAAACAAAAATTCTAACCGTGATATCTATCAAAAGTCATAAAAATTCATTGTGGACAAAAATTAATGCCATAGTTAAATGAACCTTCAATCACGATAATCTTCATTCCTCTTGCCATTAAGAAATATTACTATAGAAATAATAAGTAAATTTTGAATTAATTAAAAATATTTAGATAGTTGAAATTCAAACGATAATAAAAAACTTAAAATTTATTACAAATGATTAATCATTTTTAATAAATAATGAGACATCTTTTGCATGTTTGATCTATGAAAAGGAAAACCAACATCTTAAAAATATCTTATTTTTCCTACACCAAAAATAAAAGACTAGAAATCACTAAACAAACCATGACTGTTGCATTCTCATATTCATAATATACTCATTCAGATTTGAATTAAGGTGTTGAGCAATTGATACATCGATCGCCTAAAATAAATGGAATGTTGGTATAAGTATAATATTAACAATTAATAATCATTTAAAAACATTTAATTCAGACCTGATGACCATTGTTTGTGCAAGGAAGGCTACGGTTTTTATTCGTTGAAGGACCCCTTCCTCTTTTCTTGGCATTATTCTCGTATTCTAGCACCAAAAAAAAAAAAAAATCATCTAGCATAGTTTTTTTAAATAGAACAATGAATTCTAAGTAATACATATCTAGTAGTTGAGAAATTCATGAGATTCAAAAGCTTCATTAGATTGATAGGTCAGAATGGCCAACTTTTTTTTTTTTTAAAGAAGATGCACATTATATGTAGAACCAAATTTATATGGGGAAATATATACATATATACCTAAATTAAAAGTAAGAAGGCCACTCAATATTAGAATTGCATTTTTAAAGAATAAACAAACGTTTAGTTGTAAATTCTTGTTGGATGTCAATATAAGATAATATAGGGTTGGGGTTTGCAATGGTGGGCAAAACTTCAAAAAAAAAAAAAAAACCGAATGGTACCATTAGAATACAAATCGAATTGATTACATTGCCTTAGAAAGAGAAAGTGGTATCTAAAAGATATTATGGACTTAATGTAAATGTACTTCTTATTTTTTGTAGTATAATTTAGTAAATATGAGTGTTGATTTTACAAGAAGTATGAGTATTAGTGCTAACTTTTTTTTTATTATTATCTAATCAAAATATTGGGAATATATAATCAATACAACAAATTTAAACTAAAATCAAATTGACTAAGAATCAACATACAATCAACTTAATAATAATAAGAATAACACTCAATTAGAAACTTAGACGTAGAAGTAGAATCCCCTTTAAATATCCTTATTAAGGTAATTCTTGACTTAATAATTAACCTAATATCTTAGACAAACGGGAATTTCCAAATTAAATTATATTTTGTATCAATTTATATAATTACAAGTTATATAAACCAAAAGAAGCTTACCAAAAACTATGGCCAACAAATAATGTGTGTGTGTGTGTGTGTGTGTGTTTATGTTTGAATGAATATAAATATATATATATATATATATATATTCTTTTGAGGAACATTGTGATCTTATACTTATGTAATGCTGTGATAGCCTACTATTTCATAAGAAAAGTATAGCTAAATACAAGAAGCCTTTGAGATCTTATTGTGAAGTAGTCAGCTACACAGTTATGCAGCAAAACACAAATAATTCTCCTAACGGACAGCATTAGTTCGATTTTCCACAAGAAATGCTAGGATGCACTCAGCTGAAAAAGGCAAAATTCAAAGTTGCAAAAACTGGGCAAAGAAAGCAAAAGAGAAAAGGCATAGGCTAAATTTGAATCCGCTCTTTCGAGTGGTGGAAAAGGTTTTGTCAAAGCAAACTCAAACTTCAGAAGAATAAGCAAGTGAAGGACCGTGGGAAAAATAAATATGCAACAAATTAAAATTTTTCTTAAGCCAAAGTCTAAAAGTACTTACTTCTAGGGCATTTTATTTGAATAACTGGAGTTGAATTTGAATTTGACGAGACTTTGTAAATGGGAACGTCTGCTTGTTTCGTAGAGACACCAGCTAATCGCCGGCTCCTTCATATCAAACACTTACCATGTTTGCTAGATCCTAACCTTTCAAAGTATTCTCTAAACTCTACGAACCTCTACCAATGAAAGTAGAATTAAGGTGATGAAAATTGGAAGAAAAACAGAAGAGCTAAACATTTTAGGAAAAACGAAGGAAAAAAAAAATCGGCCACTATGGTTTTGCTAAAGAAAAAAACAGAAGCTATTTTGTCCTTTGGAAAAATGGTCAACCAATTTCTTGGAGGCACACATGATGCCTTTATAATTAAAACAATAGCTTCCTTTTTCTTCTCAAAAATCAACCTGCATATTTTTCTTTTATTTCCTTTTTCTCTTTTTTTCTTTTTCTTTGCGCAAAGCAACTTCCATCAAACCCTGATGGTCCATGTAATATTAATTAGTCTAATGACTAATTAAATAGCTCTTTTCTTAATTAATTAATCCACTTAGGCCCAATATAAAATTACACAAGATAATTAATTAATAAACTAATTAATTAAATTAGTTCTTTTATTAATTAATTAAACTCTTGGTTCCAATACAAAATTACCAGGATAATTAATTAAAAAACTAATTAATTAAATTGACCTAATTAATTTTCTAGCCCAAAAAATAATTAATTAGATTCATAGAATAATTTTTTTTAATAATAAATTCACCAAATAAGCCTATATAGTAAATGAATTTTGCTAAGGTTGTTTCAATTACTCTGGGGACCAAAAGACATATTATTCTTGGTAACTAAAATAACAAAAATGCCTCTAGTAACAAATAGTTGCATTTTAATCATTTTAAATATTCCGTTGATTACCATATGGAGATATTGACCCCAAGAATAATATTGCAAGTGCAATGTCTTCGACCTACAAGTGAAATGATGAAAATACCTCTCTATGTAACACCCATCATTGAAATAAGAAAATAGTACTAACACATTTCTCATTGATATCTACTATCCTTTGATAGCTAGTCCAATAATTCATCATTTCTAGTATGAAACAACTTATCTCAATGAGCTACCCATAAAGCATACATGCTTGTCACATTTCCCAGGGCCTTAGATTATTATATTATTCCGGACAATCATAAGAGGGTGATTTCTTCCTGTAATAAAGTATAGAAACTCTATTGTATAAGTCTTTCTTAATTAACTTACACCCAATGTACAAGGTTATTGGCCTTGCAATAAGACCTCACCCAACATACATCGAAATGTATAAGTCCAGCTTCACCAAACCACCAACCTATACTCAAGTCTTAGAGCACTGGTCCACACAGTAGCTGTAATAAATTAATTTGTATTTATTTTAGTACTTTAATAAAAAATATCATCGTGGTCCAGTTCTACATATCCCAAAATACGCTTACATCATTGGCATGAGTGGACTACTCATTGGTTAAAGGTAAACCATTCTCTATTTGAAAACCATACTGTAATGATCTAAACATTGATAAAGTTCATAGCTTCATCAATTGATCAAGAATAATTTTTCGCTTATGTGTTAGTAGCCATAATCTACATCTTACTATGAAAGCATGACCCACACACTTAAACCTTTAATGTGCTAATATATGTGAACAAACAACCATGAATAAAATATTTTTATTAATTTTTAAAATATAGAAATACGTAACTATTTTGGACATATATTCTAACAGTCTCCCACTTGTACTAAATAGCTATGATAGTCCATATGCACCTACTCCTATGATGTCCAAGTGTCTTTTGAACATTTTCTCCATCAAAGGCTTGGTAAATGGATCCACCAAATTATTTGCAGAGGAAATCTAATCAACCACGATCTCCCGTCTTTGAATGAACTCTCGGATCAAGTAATACTTCTTCTCAATGTATTTGCCCTTCCTTTAGTTCCTCGGTTCCTTACATTATGGCACAGCTCCAGAATTGTCACAATATATTGTTATGGGCATGTCCATGTTTGGTACAACTCCAAGTTCTGTGAGGAACTTCTGTAGTCAAACCATTTGTTTAGAAACTTCTAAAGCAACCACATACTCAGCTTCTATGGTAGAATCAGCAATACAAGATTGTTTAATACTTCTCCATGAAATAGCCCCTCTAGATAAAGTGAAGACATATCCACTAGTAGATTTTCTTTCATCTTTATCCACCAAGAAATCTGAGTCCGTGTAACCAGTAGGAACTAAGTCATCGGCTCTGTAAACTAGAATATAATCCATCGTTCCCTTTAGGTAATTAAGTATATACTTTACATCTTGCCAATGTTCTTTCTCAGAGTTTGACTGATACCTACTAACTATGCCTACTGCAAAGCAGATATTCAGCCTACTACAAAGCATGGTATACATGAAACTTCTTACTGCCGAGGCGTTAAAAATCCTACTAATCCTCTTCTTTTCTTCTTATGTCTTAGGAAACTGCTTGGGAGATAAGTTCAATCTGTGCCTAAAAGGCATGATTATCCATTTGGACTGATCCATGCTAAACTTAGCTAATATCATTTCAATAGAAGAGGATTGAGATAAGTCTAACATTCTTTGCTTTCTATCTCTAAAAAACTTAATACAAAGAATGTATCTAGCTTCTCACATATCCTTCATGCTAAATTGACTAGATAGCCAAACATTTATAGATGACAATGTCTCTACATCATTTTCAATGAGTAGAATATCATATACATAAAATACCATAAAGGACATATGATGCTTAAATTTTGGGTGTATAAAAATCATCAAATTCAAATCTATCCCTCAGTCAAGTTTTAATTAAAATATTAATCATAAAATACACATACAAGCAAGTATACTCATCGCAAGCATAACATAGAAAATTAACGAGTATTGATTCTCAAAGAAATAAGTACACACTAATCACTTTTCATTTATTGTTTAACCGAACTAAATAAAATGAGAAAAGAACAAAAAGAAAAATAAAGAAATATATACAACTCAAGGATGTATGAATATATAATTTAGACAATTATCCTAGAAATCATAACACTGAACCACTTAACAACTCCCTCAATTAATCATCATCTTGATTTCATGAAGGAATATAACGTAAAGTTCAATCGTAGCAAATTTTCTAATCAAACCAACATAACAAAAGATGAATTAAACATAACTTCTGATAGCCATGAAATTAGCCAACAACCCTATGCTCTAGACGAAATTAACTAACCTCTGCTTATTTAAGTTCTTTGACCGTAACATCGTTTTCTAAGTCCGTTAAGCAATAACAAATATGAAATCAATAAAATTAAATTAACTCCTAACGTCGTTTCCCAAGTCAATTAGAAGCAAATCTAACATCATCAATTCCTCCATAATCACAAGTAATCAAACACCAAGAATGATAGAAAATTAATCAAGTAGTTAAATTGCTACGTAAGTCATGAATCCCAAAATATTTTCAAATTTTAATGAAAACATTGAATACATAATTGTATAAGAACAAAAAAACAAAGGCAAAAGAAAGCACTCATAGATAAGCATCCTTTTTTCTCCCTTGATGACTCTCTTGAACAATCCTCCTTGGTTGGGTGAATCTCTCATTCAATGAGTGATTGAGAATTTTTGTATTTGAATCACCTCCACAAGTATATATCTCCTTCTCATGTGTTTTCTCCTATTTTTATAACCCTTTTAGATGCTAAATTCATTTATTGAGAGATCTTAGCTGAGCAGGAATTAGAAAATATCAAAATCTTTGGAAATTTCCTAAATTCGTGCACAAGATTTTCGCCTTTCCAGAGCGGGCCATGCATCGGGTACCTTCGACCCACCTGGCGCCAGTTACATTCTGTTACTCTTTTGAATTTTTTATCTATTTTTGCTAGCCAGATAGAATGGACCTAGTGCTTGGTCCACTTGCCCGACCTGATGCCAAGTCTATTCTATTTTTTTCCTTGAGGTTGGCCTGATTTCCTCTGCTCAACCAGAATGGTTTCTGGACCCGGCTCCTGGTCCTTTAGTTGGGCCTTACGCTAGGTTTGTTCTTGAATTATTCACTTTTTGCTCGAATTTAACTGAAATTTGCACAAATTTGCCAAAAACACTTTTTACAAGTAAAATGTCAAATAGGAAGGAATATGCCTAGTTATTATAACAAATGTATCACAAAACAACCTCAAATAACTAGGAAAATAATGGTGATTTTAGTCTCTATCTCATACCCCCACACTTGAACATTTGCTTGTCCTCAAGCAAAACATTTTAGTCAAGAAAAATCATTAAGAAAACACAAGTCCTTTCTTATTCAAAAATTTCTTTACTATAGCAAAGATTATGTCTTCCCTTAAAACTTTAGATACAACTCTTATCATTCATACCATTTGAAAATAATTAAAACTTTGAAACTTTTAATAAGATACCACAAAACTCTTAAAGTCAAATTAATCAAGTGTATACCTTAGTCTAAGAAGATTATTCACTCTTCAAGTACAAATATAGATAACATGAATCATAGAAGTCAAGCAATCTACCAACTCAAGCATTATAGATCCCAAAACTTCATAACTTAAGTCATGATGTAAAGAAAGCACTCCAATCTTTTTCTCTCTAATTTTTTAATGACTTAGGGAATTGATAATCTCAAGTGTATGGATTTCTCTTCACACACAGTATTGGCCCCCCTTTTAGCCATCACTCATCATGTTTTTCAACAATATTCCTTTATTTTGCTCTTGACAATTCATAACCTCAAGAAAGTGGATTTTTCTTCACTCTCCGTATTAGCCCCCATATCAAGCAAAAATAACTTTTTTCTCATCTTCAAAAAGGAAACAATCAACTCATTTTTCCAATTCTTTAACTCACCAGAATTTTTCACAATTTTTTCCACAATCTTTCCTTTCAAAAATCTTTTATCAACTATAACTCAAAGCTAAGCAAAATTTAACCTATAATAGAATAGTTAGACAATAAACTCTTCCCATATTCATCATATCCTCCATATTCAAACTAGATGAGTCAAATAACATTCAAACATCAATGTATAAACAAGATTAATCAAAATTCTCAAGTCTTGGAAAATATCCTATCCAACAAACCAATTTCACAAAAATCCATCTCATGAATGACAAAACTCATATCCAAGTAAGAAAAAGAATTACAACCTTGCTATCAATAAAAACCATTGAAATTTTGAAAAATTTTCACCAAAAAAAAAAATGATATGGAAAATATTTCTTCATTCTCATTCTCCCCCCACACTTAAACTGGACATTGTCCTCAATGGCCAAAGGTATAACAATGAAAGTACAGCCACGAAGACCAAAATTAATAAAGAGGAAGCATAAAGAGAAGAAAATAATTCCATTACATCATAGCTCCAAAAGTTCCAAACTTTTAAATCTTCAACTGTTCAAAACTTTCAAGAAACTTGCAACAAAATTGTTTTTCAATCAAAATCTTTTAAACCAAAATTTTCTAAAATAGCTCAATACCAAGAAAACACCAAGATAATTTATAAAAATTTGGACAAAGAATATTATCAAACCACTCCCCCACACTTAAGATGGAAAATGTCCTCATTGGTCAAAAATTAATACAAGAAAGCTTCTCCAAAGGGATAAAAAATGATAACGGAGGGATAGAGTTAAGCAATACTTCCCAAGTGCAGTAAAGCTCCAATAGATATCAAAACTGGAAATAGAGAGAAGGGCTTGTTTAAGAGGACTTTATTCCTGCCTATAAAACTAAACACAAATAAAAGTATAAAGAAAATAAAAGCAAAATAAAGCACACCTAAATAAAAGAACACAAACTAAAAAAAATAAAAATCCTAACAAAACAAATAAAGACACGACTCACTCCCCCACACTTAAGACGGAAAATGTTTTTCTAATTTGGGGAGGGAAAACAAAACACTTAACAAAACCAAACACAAAATAAAGATAGAAACTCTTTCCACTCATCATGCTTCCTCATCAAGCCTTTTGAAAAAAACTAAAAGCTCAAAATAGAAGATAGGCATGATGAATATAGAAAGAAGAGAAGTTTTTGAAAAATAGAAGGTTTATGAAAACAATTTTTCTAGCTAAAGCAAAACACATAAACCTCTTTCACTAACATTCTTTTAGATACACAAATATTTTTGTTAACATATAAGTGCACATGGTCTCTAAAGAATGCTTCAAACTTGAAATCACCTTTTAACCCATCAAAAGAATGTTCACAATTAAAATTCTCCTTTAAACTTAGTATTTGAGTTCTCAAAGATGAGATCAAGAAATTATTACTTTTAAATATATCTACAAATGACCGGTTACCTCCATTTGAATGGGGTGAAGGGTAGAAATTACCACCATCCTCCAAGGACTTCTTATGATGTAGCGTTGAAAGATCTAACTCCTTCAGTCATGATAAATTTAACACATCATCATTTGGACCCTTGTTCTTAAGGAATTGAGAGGAACCTAAAAAATCAAGTGATAAAGAGATATTAGAATTATTAGCATGTAGAGTAGAATCGAATACCTCCCTTTCCACATTGGACAATCGGTCCTCAAATCCTGTCTCCATTCCTTGGAGATTCTCTTGTTCAAGTGTATGGGCCTTTATGGCATCCTCAACCAACTTGGCTAGTTGTGTTCTTTGATAGCTCAATCATTGGGATGCTTCTTTTTGCCACTTAATGGAGGAATTTGTATTAGCGACAAAAGAATGCATTGAGGCTTCAAGTGACGTCTCACAAAAAGTGTCAATCCGAGCTTGCAAATTTGCCAAATTCTTATCATTATAGCTCTTTTGATATTGTGCCCAAAAGTAGTTGTCCATGATGATATCGATCTCATGCTCAAAGAAAAAAAAATCAAATAAAAAATATAAAAAAACAAACATAATAAAAAATAAAGGGGAAAAATAAATAATTGAAAAATAAAGAAAAGAAAAACACACGCATTCACAAACTATCTAACTACAGCAGTTAGTATATTTACAGTGCAACATGAAGTAAGCTAGTCAATTAAGTCACACAATTTTACAAACAACAAGATAGAACGCCGATTTATACAAAGAATATATATACATATTTACACATATACATATGGACGTATAAACATATAAACATAGTTAAATCAACAAAATTCAAGCTTTCATTATATTGTTCCCTGGCAACGACGCCAAAAACTAGATGCATAAATTTTAGGTGTATAAAAATCATCAAATTTAAATCTATCCATTAGTCAAGTTTTAATTAAAACATTAATCCCAAAATGCGCATATGAGCAAGTATACTCATTGCAAACATAGCATAGGGAATAACAAGTATCGATCCTCAAAGCAACAAGTACACACTAATCACTTTTCATTCATTATGTAACTGACCCAAATAAAGTGAGAAAAGAATAAAAAAATAAAAATATATATACAACTCAAGGATGTATGAATATGTAATTTAGAGAATTATCCTAAAAATCATAACAATGAACTACTTAACAACTATCTCAATTAATCATCATGTTGACATCGTGAAGGAATATAAAGTAAAGTTCAATGGTTTCCCGAGTCATGAATTCACTTATATAGACTTCACTTATTTTCCAATCCATAGATTCACTACCCTTTGATTAAATTAGCAGATTTTCCATTCAAACTAACATAACCAAAAGATGCATTAAATATAATTCCGTATAGACATGAAATTAGCCAACAACCCTATACTCTAGGTGAAATTAACTAACCTTTGATTGCTTAGGTTCTTTTATCTTAACTTCGTTTCCCAAGTCCATTAAGCAATAACAAATATGAAATCAATAAAAGTAAATCAACTCCTAACATCGTTTTCCAAGTCAATTAGAAGCAAATCTAATTTCAACAATTCCTCCATAATCACAAGTAATCAAACACCAAGAATGATAGAAAATTGATCAAGTAGTTAAATTGCTACATAAGTCATGAATCCCAAAATATTGTCAAATTACAATGAAAATATTGAACACATAATTGTTTAAAAAAAAGAAAACAATGGTAAAAGAAAGAACTCATAGACAAGACTCCTTCTTCTCCGTTAAAGACTTTCTTGAACAATCCTCCTTAGTTCGGTGAATCTCTCATTCGATGAATGATTAAGAATTTTTACTTTTAAATCCACTTCCACATGTATATATCTCATTCTCGTGTGTTTTCTCATACTTTTATAGCCCTTTTGGAGGCTAAATTTATTGCTTGAGAGATCTTGGTCGAGTAGGAATTAGAAAATACCGAAATCTTTGAAAAATTTTTAAATTCGTGCATAGGATTTTCGCCTTCTAGAGCGGGCTTGGCACCGGGCACCTTTAACCCACCTGGTGCCATGTACATTCTGTTCTTCTTCTGAATTTTTTCTCTATTTTTGTTGGTTAGACAGAATGGACCCGGAGCCTGGTCCGCTTGCCCGGCCTGGCACCAGGTCTGTTCTATTTTCTTTCCCTGAGGTTAGCTTGATTTCCTTTGTTCAACCAGAATGGACCCGCGCACTGGTCTCTTGGTTAGGCCTGGCGCCTGGTCTATTCTGGAATTATTCACTTTTTGCTCGAATTTAACTCAAATTTGTACAAATTTGCCAAAAATACCTTTTACAAGCAAAATGTCAAATAGGAAGGAATGTACCTTGTTATTATAATGAATGTATCACAAAACAACTTCAAATAACTAGGAAAATAATGGTGATTTTAGCTCCTATCAACATATTATTCTCATCTAACTTCCTAAATATACATGGTTCATCCACGTTTTGTATGAAACCATAAGACTTTACAGTCTCATCAAAATACATGTTCCATGCATGTGATGCTTGCTTAAGTTTATAAACGGACTTCTTAAACTTGCATACTATATATTCTTTGTAAAACCCCCACCTAAGCCTACCCTAGAGTTAGCAAGTTAGGTTGTATTTCATGACATATTGCATGACTAAATATTTTCTACAAGAATTTATGTATTTTAGAATTATTATATGTGGACTATATGACTTATTTATATTTGATGAGTATTGGGGGCAATTAGGGAATTTTTCTTAGAGATTTGAGAAGGAGAAGCTTAGAATGTAGGATGGAAGAAAATTAAGTTGGGAAAATAGGAATAAAAGTAAATGTGGTTAGAGCTTTCTAGCTAATTCCTAAGGTCTTGAGTTCAAATCCCATCAATTAGGAATTTTGTCTTGGGAAATAACAATAGTAATATTCTAACTATATGATCTTGTCCTAAAGAGAATCTAGTGGAGTTTGAACTTCCAATATTTTAGCAAATCATGTCCAAACATATTTGGATTTGAAAATATTTTATTTCATGAATTCTTTCTATTTTCTTATTAAATGTTCTAAACTATTATGGTCTTGGAATTTAAATAAATTCCAGCTTTTTGGAAACATCTTGGTCGAATCATAGGAGAGCTAAAAGGATGTTTTATCATCCAAGATTAAATCACCCCATTACTCTCCTAAAGAACTTCAATTTTGGTTATCTTGTTATGGTACAAGCTTAGAAAAATTATTTAGTTCTTCTTCTTGATAATTTTCGAAACTTGGGCAGCTTGGATGTCATTTCTTTCTTTCCAAAGCAAACAACTATTGTTGTGAGCAAAAGCTGGAAATTCTTGGTGAATTTTGAAGCATCCTTAGGCCATCTAAAACAAAACTTTTCCAACAAACAGGAATGCCATTTAGCCATGAAATCTTCGAGCATTCAACTTCTTGAACTAGTTCTTCAATAGCCCTTATTCTTCATCAAGTTGCTAGCTAGAAAACTCTATTAAAGGACCTTGAAACACTACTGTTTTATCAAAATGCTTTAAATTTTTGCTCAACAAACCTTACTAGATTTCACTAAACAACCAGAATTTTTCCAGATATGTTAATCTTTATTCAACTAGTTTTTGTTCTTCATTTTTCTTCACCATTTTAGGCCACCCTTAGCATGATAGCTGAACATCCTTTCTTTTACCTTCAACCATGGCCAACAAACTCCATTAAAGCTCCTCAAACCTCTCCTAATTTCTCTCCATTCAAAATACTTTAAGTTTGAAAATTAAATCCCATGCTTTGCTCCCTTAAACAGTCACTTATTTAGCAACCAACTCCATCAAACTAAACAAGAATTTCTACCCACATTAAACAAAGAATTTCAGCCAGCTCTAAAGGCTAGAGCACTCTCCATTTCCCTTCCATATCTTGATTAATTAAGTGAGCCACCATTGAAGAGCAAGAAACCTTCAAAGATAAAAACACCATTAGCAATCTTCTTCCTCAAAAACCTCCACCAACTCCTCAAGCATTTCTCAAATTAAAAATTTGAATAAGCTCCTAGACTACTTCTCTCCTAGAAAAACCAAAATACCTCTCTTGGCAAGGCCATTCGGTCACCTCCAATCCAAGAACTCTTCTGCTTCTTCTAATTTTCTCTCAAGTTCTCTCAAGAATACCAAGAACACACACTACCTTTCTACAACCATTTAGCCACTTCTAAACATCCCAAACCACTCTAAAACCTTCAAAACAATTAGAGTGCAACCTATTCTCTCTATTAACATATTTTATAACACCAAATTAAACAAAGTTCTTCCTTCACTGGGATCAAACCAGCATTTTTTTCTTTCAAGTCAAGAAGATCGAAAAGGTAAACCAAGTTCAAAACACATCATTTCATATTCATTCTTTTCATCTCTCTTATTATTATTATTTTTTATCTTACTCTTCTTCTCAATTTCCTCTTAACCAAAATGATTTATACAAACCTTTTCATTTGGACTCTCAAATGTGTTCATCAAGGCAATCAAGCTTTTGATTGGCCAAACACCTTCTTCAAAACGGTCATCAAGATAAGTATGTTGATCTAACATTTCATTTGAACTCAAATGGTATAGGATGATGTCAATATAGAAGGGTTGATGTGATTTATGATGATGTTGGGGAAATATTTATGGTATAGGTGATTTTTGTGATAAAGGTTGAGACATGCAATAGGATTGATTTATGTATTATATTTGGGTCTTGAATTTTAAAGTAGGATTATGGCATGTTTGTTGGGAGATATGAGAATAGAATCTATATGTCATTAAAGCATATGATGATATGGTTGCTGATGGAGATTAATGTTGTTATTGTTGTTGCTTTAATAATGTTGGTAATACCATCAATAATTATTATCGCCTTACAAACATTAGTATTATTTTTATGAATACTACTTTTGTTGTGATAAATAATTAGTAGTACTTCTACTTGTATGATTGCTACTTTATTTATTAATAGAAAAATTGTTAATTCTTTTAATTATTAATAGTAATATTATTGTTACTTTTGATACTTAAATCGTTATCATTATTTTTATTACCATCGTCACTATTAATATTATTTTTAATAATAGTATTATTATTAATATTATAATTATCATTATTATTATTGTCATTATTATTTTTAATATTATTATTACATTTATTATTGTTGTTATTAAACATTATCATTTTAGAAAATTATTATTATTTATTTATTATTTTTTATCATCCTTTTAGTAGCATTATTATTATCTATAAAATTATCAATATTCTTGTTAAAATGATGTGTCCGGACTTGGGTATAAAAATCATACAAAAACTAAGCATATTCCCAATCAAGATTAAATTAAAACGTTCAACCCAAATCACACATATGAGCAAGCGTACTCATCATTAACCGAGTATAGGGTTCAAACGAGTGTCGATCCTCAAGGAACAAGTAGACATTAATCACATTTCTTTCATTGTTTAACCGACTCGATAAAATGAAAAAGAAATAAAAAGAGAAAAATAAGAGAAAAATAAAAATAAAAATATATATATGTCAAGAACGTAGAATTATGTAACTTAAGCCATTGTTCAGACAAGCATGATCTTAAAGTATCCAACCTTTATTATAATCAACTATTCTCTTGGCATCATGAAGGATTACAGTAGACTCACTTCTTTCCCAATCCATGAACCCCTCTCTTCTAGATAACTTAGTATCACATACTCTGTCTCAATTACTCTTACCCAAAAGATGCATTAAACTTGATCCTTGATTAAATTTCCACATTCTGGCAAACTTAAAACATGAAATTAACCAATGAATCCATACTCTGGCAGATATCAATTAACCTTTAATTACCAGTTCTTAGCAATTAACCCCTTTCTCAAGCAAATTAAGAGACAACAAATATGAAATCAATCAAATTGAAACCACAATCAACCCCTTTCCCAAGTAAGTTAATGGACAGAAACAATCCACCAATCTCGTAATAAGCACAAGTAATTAAATACCAATGACAATAATCAATTAATCAAAAGATCAAATAACTCTAAATATCATAAATATCTAAAACAATGTCAAATTACAATAAAAAAATTAATATATCATTGTCCAAGAAAAAGAAAGCACTTATAGACAAGCCTCATTCTTCTTCCTTTGAAAACCATCTTGCACAACCCTCTTTGAATTGAAGAATTCCTCCTTTAATTGAGTGATTTTCTATGATTATTAATGAATTCCCCCCTTTTCCCTTATGTTTTTCATCTGTTTATAGGCTTAGGAAGTGCCTAAACTCGTAGGTACAGAGTTATTGACCAAGTAGAAGTTGGAAGATACTAAAACTCTGTGGATTACCAAAAACCGAATAGCAAAAACCAAGCATCACCTTATATTCAGGGCACACGGCGCCGGTCGTGTTCTGCTACTCTACTTGTTTGCCGATTTTTCTCTGAATTTTGCACAATGAAGACTAGAATGCAGTCGGTGCCGCCTTGACTCTTGGAGCTAGCACCAGTTCCCCTATGTTTCACTCTATTTTGACAATTTTTCGTCACTTCGAAGTTCGTGTAATCCTAGTACATGGCCGGCACCGGTTCTAGAGCCCTAGCCGGTGCCACATCTTCTCTATTCTGCAACGTTTTTATTTCGTTTTACCCTAAAAATCTGTAATAATGAACAAAATACATTTCCAAGGGTAAAATCTCAAATATCAAGGAATATGACTAGTTATTGAACAAAATATATCACAAAAGAACCTCAAATAACTAGGAAAAAGATGACTAATTTAGCCCTTATCATATTCCCCCACACTTAGCTCTTTGCTTGTCCTTAAGCAAAGTATCAAGAACAAGTAGGAAAACACAAGGTTAAATCAATTACTCAATCAATTTCCAAACCATATCTTCAATGCTTTCTTCATTCAAGAACATAAAACACATAATACTACATCATTCACAACCAATGCAAGACTCGTGTAAGTGATAAATGACTTAGTAGAACTATCTAAGTACTTCACAATATTCTTAAACTATTGGAAAGAATTTAGTTCAAAAAGAATATGCATTCCATAAGCTTACTTTTCGTACACTCTCTCCACTAATCCGAGACATCATGATTCTACTTAGATCAAGTAGGACTTTTAAGCTTGTAATGTAAGGCTAAAGGCTTATAATGTAGCTATCAAACGAAGGATATAGGAGAATCAAAAATTAAAGAAACTAAGAGTTCGTAAGAAAATGATAAACAAAATGAATCAATAATTTCTAACTCTTCTTGCTCTCCTATTCCAAGAATCAATCAAACTATAACCTTGTTCAGCAATTACAACTCCACTTAAGCAAATCCTGCATTTCTCTATCTTTTTCTTTCTCAACTCTTCTTTATTCCTTTCACAAGATCACTCAAATTTCCAGCAATGTTGTTAAAGATTTTATATGAACTTAACTTTTTACAGCTCAATCACCATCCATTTTGTGATCTTTCTTTTCTTCTTTTCTTTTCTTTCACTCCCGCTGTTGTTATTTTTTTCTCACTTATTTTCAATCTCTCTTTTCAATTCTTCCTAGCAGCTTTTTGTTCTATTTCTCTTTTTCTTTTTCAATTCCTCCATTCTCTTTCTTTTTCAACTTCTTTCTTTCACTCTTACTACTGTTCTTCTTTTCTTTTCTTTCTTTTTCCTTTCCAGCTCAACTTGTTATTGATCCATGACTGAAAGTAACAAGTCATGATCTTTATCCCAACATTCTTCCTCAACATTCTCTTACATATACTTTAATCCATCAAGAGCATAAAGATTTGGAAAATTATTCAAACTCTCAGCAACAAGCAATGGACAAAATATTGTGACGGGTTTTAATGAAAGAAATCAACAATTTAGGCTCAAAATAGGCACTAGGGATAATATGACAATCGGTATGATTGAAAAGCTCAAACTATCCAAAGAAGACCTATTACCGTCATCCTTAAGTTAAATCATAACTGTCTTTCTTATTTTGCCTCGAGAGATATTCAAGTAAGTTCTAGAATGCTCCATGAAGTTTAGTAGAAAAACACGTTTTAAGAACAATGTAAAGCATTTGATCAAGAAATACTTCGTCCAAGTGCGTGCAAAAAGGCATGCATAAGCCATAAATGATCTAGAACATATGATAATAGTCCATTATAAAGACATGCACAAAAAATATAGCTCGAAAGTTAAACAAAAATCTGAAAAATTTTGAAAATTTTGCTCAAAGGTTCAAAGAAGAATTTCAAGAAGAATAAAGCATAGAAAAATTCTCATTCTAACCACTCCCCCACACTTAAACTAGACATTATCCTCAATGGCCAAATAAATATAACAAGGGATAAACAATGCCAATGGACCAAAAATATAAAGGAGAAAAGATAAGAACGAAAATACTTCCATGCCGGAGTCGCTCAAATTTTCCAAATTTGTGCTCAAAACAAAATTGATAAATCTTGGACAAAGCATATGACCAAACCATTCCCCCACATTTAAATTGGAAAATGTCCTTATTAGCAAAAAGAAGAAACACAAGAACGCATCTCC
The DNA here is from genome assembly GCA_026120185.1 of Voacanga thouarsii. NCBI lineage: Eukaryota > Viridiplantae > Streptophyta > Magnoliopsida > Gentianales > Apocynaceae > Voacanga > Voacanga thouarsii. The sequence goes on from JANUWF010001131.1 coordinate 2,360,030, forward strand.
AAAAGGACTAAAAATAATAAGGGGTTAGAAAGTTTAAGTAATACTGCCCAAGTGCAAGAATGCTCTAATAGATATCCAAACTTGAGATAAAGAGAAATGCTTGTCCAAGAGAGCTTTATTCCTATAAAATAAAACACAAAGAAAAGCACAAAGAAAATAATAATAAACTAAAAACAAACCAAAATAAAAGAAAATAAGCTAAAGAAAAATACTAAAATAAAAATAAAACAAAAAATTTTCATACTCATCATGCTTTCTCATCAAATCTTTTGAAAGGCATTAAAGCTCAAAATAGAAGATAGGCATGATAAATGTAGAATGACGAGAGGTTTTTGAAAAATAAAAGGTTTATGAAAATAATTTTTCTCACTAAAGCAAAACACCTAAACCTCTTTCTCTAATATTTCTTTAGACACACAAATATTTTTGTCAACATAGAAGTGCACATGAACTCTAAAGAATGCATCACATTTGAAATAACCTTTTGACCCTTCAAAAGATTTGTCACAATAGAAATGCTCCTTTAAACTTAACAATTGAGTTCTTAAACATAGGATCAAGAAAATCCTTACTTTTTAAGGCATGGTCTACAAAAACTAAGTTACCTACCTGAAATTGGGGTGAAGGGTAGACATTACCACTATACTCCAAGGACTTCTTACGATATAGTGTTGAAAGATCCAACTCTTTGAAGCATGACAAATTCAACACATCATTATTTGGACCCATATTCTCTAAGAAAATAGAGGAACCTAGGAAATCATGTGACAAAGAGAGGTTAAGATTATTAGCACATATAGAAGAATTGAATACCTCCCTTCCCACATTGGATAGTTGTCCCTCATAGGTTCTCTCCTCTCTTGGGAGATTCTCTTGTTCGAGTGTATGGGCCAACATGAACTTATGATTCTCCTCAACAATCTTAACTAAGTGTTTCCTTTGATCGCAAAATTGTTGGGAAGCTTCGTCATGCCATTGAACAGATGGATTTGTATTGGTAACAAAAGAATTCATTAATGCTTTTAATGACGTCTCACCAAAAACATCAATGTGAGCTTGTAATTTTGCCAATCAATACACTAATGTTTTTTTCTTCTTTTTTTCTTCTTTTTTTTTTTTGAATGCAAGAAACATGATGAACATGCAGTAATAATGAAGACATGATAAAAATAACAAAACAAAATGACAAGAATAAAAAAATTTTCAAACAGCAAAACTGACTTCACTGCTTTCCACGGCCTGCACCTATAAAAGACAAGAAGAAAGTTAGATAACCAAAATTCATATTTAAAACAAAATTAAAAGAAGAAAAAGTTAGTAAAATTAAATAACTAAATATACAATATATACAAACATACAAAGACAAGTTAGTGATTATGAACATCTATATACCTATTTACATATTTACAACATATAGTGAAATTACAATACAATTATACAAACAACAACATAGGGACTTCTTCATACAAGGAACGTATATACATATTTTCATATTTACTTATTTACATATTTACATGGTTAAATCAACAAAATCCAAGCTTTCATGCTATTGTTCCTCGGCAACGGCGCAAAAAACTAGATGTGTCCGGACTTGGGTATAAAAATCATACAAAAACTAAGCACATTCCCAATCAAGTTTAAATTAAAACGTTCAACCCAAATTACACATATGAGCAAGCGTACTCATCATTAACCGATAATAGGGTTCAAACGAGTGTCGATCCTCAAGTAACAAGTAGACATTAATCACCTTTCTTTCATTGTTTAACCGACTTGATAAAGTGAAAAAGAAATAAAAATAAAAAAATAAAAGAAATATATATATATATATATATATGTCAAGGATGTAGAATTATGTAACTTAAGCCATTGTTCAGACAAGCATGATCTTAAAGTATCCAAACTTTATCATAATCAACTATTCTCTTGGCATCATGAAGGATTAAAGTAGACTCACTTCTTTCCCAATCTATGAACCCCAATCTTCTAGGTAACTTAGTATCACATACTCTGTCTCAACCAGACTTACCCAAAAAAGGCATTAAACCCAATCCTTGATTAAATTTTCATACTCTGGCAAACTTAAAACATGAAATTAACCAATGAATCTATACTCTAGCAGATATCAATTAACCCATTTCTCAAGTAAGTTAAGAGACAACAGATATGAAATCAATCAAATTGAAACCACCATCAACCTATTTCCCAAGCAAGTTAATGGACAGAAACAATCAACCAATCTCGTAATAAGCACAAGTAATTAAATACCAAGGACAACATTCAATTAATCAAAAGATCAAATAACTCTAAATATTATGAATATCTAAAACAATGTCAAATTACAATAAAACAATTAACATATCATTGTCTAAGAAAAAGAAAACAAAGTAAAAGAAAACACCCATAGACAAGCCTCCTTCTTCTTTCTTTAAAAACCTTCTTGCACAACCCTCATTGAATTGAAGAATTCTTCCTTTAATTGAGTGATTTTCTATGATGATCAATGAATTTTTCCCCTTTTTCCCTTGTGTTTTTCATCTTTTTATAGGCTTAAGAAGTGCTTAAACTCATAGGTACCGAGTTCTTGGGCGAGTAGAAGTTGAAAGATACTAAAACTCCGCAAATTACCAAAAATCGCCTAAAAAAAATTAAGCACCGCCTTATCTTTAGGGCACAACCGGCACCACCTTAGCTCTCGGAGCTGGCGTCGGCTGTGTTCTTCTTCTCTACTTGTTCGTCGATTTTTCTCAGAAATTTGCACAATGAAGACCAAAATGCAGCCGGCACCGCCTTAACTCTTGGAGCCGGTGCCGGTTCCCCTCTTTTCTGCTCTGTTTTGATAATTTTTTATCGCTTCGAAGTTTGTGTAATCCAGTGCATGGCCGGCGCCGGTTCTAGAGCCCTAGCCGGCACCACCTCTTCTCTATTCTACGACGTTTTTGTTTTATTTTATCCTAAAAATCTATAACAATGAACAAAATACCATTCTAAGGGTAAAATCTCAAATATGAAGGAATATAACTAGTTATTAAATAAAATATATCACAAAAGAATCTCAAATAACTAGGAAAAACATTACTAATTTAGCCCCTATCATATAACTTTTGGACAATATTACTATTTTTGTTATACTTAATTATTACTTATGTCACTTACTTATGTTATTATAATATCAATTTATTCTTATACAAATATTGATATTAAATTCTAGAATATTTTTATATTAATTATTTTTGGAATTCCTAAACCATTAGTATTATATTTGAGTATTGTTATTGTTTGGATGGACATGGATATTTAGAGTTGTGAGCTATTTGTAACTATACAGTTTTGTTACTTAGTTGTGCATCAATGTGACATATACCCTATGTTTACCCTAGACAAGGCTAGGTTGCTTTGAAAAGGACTTGGAAGATTATCCATGAGATCAACTGATCAAGTAAGTCCTTGCATAAAGATATTTGTTAAACTAAAGCACTTATGTAAGTCAAATGCACCGTTTACAATGAAAGATGTACTTTGTGATGCAATTATGGATATTTTATCTTTTCTGCTAAACTTGAATAATTTTAGATCAATCAAACAGTTTTTCGAAGCAAAATGTAAAATTTTTCTTAAACTAGTTTCAACTAGATAGTTTGAATACCATAATTGCTACTTCAAAGAATGACACTTTATCAATTTCACTTTGCCCAAGTGGGAAAAAAAAAATGAATGTTAAGTACTCGATAAGGGCATGTTACTAGGACTAGTCTTTGAAGGGTTAGGGTAAGTCTCTCAGGAGGTGGCCACCTCTGAGGGGTGAGCTCTGCCTAGATAAGACGCCAGTTCTGGTTGGTCAAATCGGTTCGTGCTAGCAACATAGTTCAGGTGGACCATTTATTCCCGAAGTGGACAACTAGTAAGTTGGTGTAGAGATGGAGGAATATCTCACACTGTGAGCCAATCATGCACTTGTATTGTGATGCAATGTTTCACAGTATATGGTCATGATTTAAGGTTTCATGGCCATATCTATTATGCAGGGTTTCATAGTCAAATTTTATTTGAGTGGTTTATTTCTTTACAAGTTGTGCACTTTATTTTGGAAAAAATGATAAAATATCACTCAATGTTTAAAGATAGGTTTTCTGGACTTGGAGACTTTTGATTGTGATTTGTTTAAAATTTACACACATGAAAGGTTTTCTTAAATTATCATGAGCACACACAAGACTTACTGGGAAATATTTCTCACCACCTTTTTATGTCATGTTTTCAGGTCGATTCTGCTTTGAATGTTGATTGTTTTATCTTGCCTTATATTTTGAAGATTCATTTTGATTGTATTTATTTCTCGAGAGATTTTAGTTGTTTTTTATTTGTTTTGAGACTTGTGCAAGTATTCTTTTGGGTTGTAATAAGTTTTTATTTTAGATTATTTTCATCTATTTTTCTATTACCTAATTGTAAAAACCCATTGTCCTAAGGACAAGGTGACATCCCCGCCCTTTTTAGGGTTCGTAAGTAGTGGGGTATTACATTCTTGGCCTTGCATAATAAAGTCTTCAAGCTGGGATATATAAATGTCTTCGCTAAGATAGCTGTTAAGAAAGGCTATTTTGACATCTATTTGCTATATCTCGTAATCATAACAATATACAATGGCCAAGAGAATGCATATGGACTTAAGTATGGAAACAAGTGAAAAAGTATCCTCATAATTGATCCCTTCTTTCTGAGTACAACCCTTTGCAACCAGCCTTGTTTTAAAGGTTTTCACCTTTCCATTCGCACCTCTCTTTTCCTTGTATACCTACTTGTACCCTATGGGTTTAATCCCTTCAAGTGTAGTGACAAGATCCCAGACTTGATTAAGATACATAAACTCAATCTCAGCATCCATTGCAACTTACCATTTGTCCGTATCAACATCAACAATAGCTCCATTGTATCTAGCAGGATCTTGTTCCAAATGGTCGACCACCTCAAAGGCCTCTCTTGTCCATCTCTTAGGAACTCTAGATATCCCCCCACTACGATGCAGCTCAAACTGTATGCGAACATCTAATTGTGTCTCTTTTGGTTCCTCAACGGGGTACTAGAAGTTGAAGTGTCACTTAACTTCTCTTCCAAATCTACCTTACTCAAAACCATAGTGGATATACTTTGTTTATCCTCTAAGTACCTAGCATGAGTACTTATAAGTACTTTTTGCTCTTGGGGATGATAAAAGTATCCATCCCTTGTTCCTTTTGGATACCCTACAAAGTAACACAATTCTAATCTTGGGTCTAGCTTACTTTCTTTAGTCAGTACATATGTTGGACAATCCTATACCTTGATATGATTCATACTGGGCTTTTGTCCAGTCCATATCTTATAGGGTGTCTTCGGTTCTAACTTAAAAAGCACCAAGTTCAAAATATATACATTTATTTCCAGAGTATATCCCTAAAAAGAAATAGGAAAAGTTGCATGACTTATCATGCTTCTGACCATTTTCATCAATGTTCTATTCATTCTCTTAGCTATTCCATTCTGCTGGGGAGTCTCAAGTGCAGTTAGCTAAGATACTATACCTTGATATTCCAAGTAGTCATTGAATTCACAAAGGAGATACTCTCTACCACTATTTATCTTAGCTTTTTGATTAGTTTTCCCATTTGACGCTCCACCTCAGCTTTAAAATCCTTGAATATATCAAAAGAATTAGACTTGCACCTTATTAAGCAAACAAAATCAAAACGAGAGTGATCATCTGTAAACGTGATAAAGTAATTATGACCTCCTCTAGTCGGTGAAGATATAGGATCACAAACATCAGTATGAACTAACTGTAGCATTTCCTTGGCCCTATCCTCCTATTAAGTAAAAGACCTTTTAGTTAGTTTACCTATAAGACATGATTCACACTGAGACCATTCCTTTAATTTCAATAAGTCCAAGTACCTATTTTAGATTAACCTCTATATGATTAGGATTTATATGTCCTAATCTTAAGTGTCATAATTATGAGTTATTTAATGTGGTCTTTCTCTTCCTATTATTAGCTTCTGTCTGAGTATTAATTATTTGATGATTAATAGAATTAATATAAAAAAGATTTGTATACACATTTCTAGTGCAAATGCTTTTTCTATTTCTACTAATTGACTTACTAAAATGTAAAGAAATAGAATAACCTTGATTAATCAATCTTGAAACTAAAATCAAATTCTGTTTAAAACTAGAAACACATAAAACATCTTTTAAAACTAAAATCCTATTACAATCAAATAAAAGCTCTAAGTCTCCCACTGCTTTAGCCCATACTTGTGCTCTGTTGCCTACTCTAAGTATGTGCTCTCTTCTACTAAGTCACCTTATCTTGCTGAACCATTACAAGAAGTTACAGATATGGTCAGTGGCTTCAAAATTAACAATCTAAGTGGATGATGGTTCAACTATCAATATAAACTCTAAATAAAGAGTAGTACCTGAAGAGGACTTGGCCAAGAAGTTCGGACAATCTTTCTTGAAGTGGTCCTTCTTACAATACTTGAAACACTTTCCCTTAGGCTTGGCGTTGGGTTTGGACGAACTGGGCTTGGATTTCTTAAATTGGACCCCTGCATTGTTTTGGGCCCTAGTTCTAGAAGATGGTCTAGAGTAAGTAACTAAAATCTTTGATATAGGTTTCATGATTTTCTTAGCAGCCTAGAGTTTTTTTATCAACTCAGTCAAAGACATATTCAATTTCTTCATGCTATAATTTAGCTTCAACTGAGAATATGAACCTGGCAGAGTCTTAAGAACCATGTCATTTGGCTCTCTGCACCAATTGTTGCCCTAGGACCTCAACTTCCTCAAAATGAGCAATCATCTTGAGCATATGCTCACAAACCGAATCCCCTTCAGCCATCCTAGTGTTCATGATTGCTCTAAAAGTTTCCTACTTTGAGGGTCGGCTCTTCTCAGCAAACATGGTACGCAACGATATATCAATGTCGGATGCAATAGGCATGTTCTCGTGCTTAAACTAGAGAACATTGGACATGGAAGCATGTTGGAATATATGCCCTCTAGACTAGGTTGCTGATATAATTATCAAATTTATTAATAAAATAATTTATTCTCAAAAAATTCATTTGTGAATTTACATTTTATTTATGTATGATTTACGTTTGGAAGGACCCATTATGTTTAAGTAAGTAATCCATGTGAATGGTGGTCTTTTATAGTAAGGTATGGATCACGTGTTACTTAACATATAAACATTTGTTCTTAACTGATTGGTGAGAATGGGAATCTCATCGTGTTTAAGCTATTGTATTATGAATTCCAAATGGGGAATGGCTTACCTTTAGCCAGTAAGTAGTCCACTCACTTCATGGTATGAATGTATTTCTAATACGTAGAACAGGATCTATAATAGTGGTTTCTAAAAGTACTATTTAGAAGAAACACAAACTATTACAGCTACAACGTGGACTAATACTCTACTGCTTGAGTATGAGTTGGTGGTCCGACGAAGCTAGAAGTATGTACTTTGATATGTTGTAGTTGAGGTTCTATCGTAAAGCTATATACTTGTATGTTCAGTATATGTGACTAGTTAGTTAAAACATATTTGTACAAGATAGCTTTTGTGCTATATTACCCCTTGTGACTTTTCGAATAATCTAAATATCCAGGGCCCTGGGTAACATAACTTGGATGTTTGCTTCAAGGTAGCCCCCATAGAAAGCGAAAATATTCCAGGAGTCGTGAATCATTGGACTAGAGGTTTAAGAATGGTAGATGTTTTTTAGAGAGGTGTTAGTACACTCTTCCTCTCTAAATGTATGGTGATGCGTAGAGGGTTATTTTAGTCATTACACTTATAGGTCAGAGACTTTGCTAACGCAACATTGTCCTTAGGGTTAATATTTTCTTATGGTGATATTAGAAAATATTTAAAATGAAAAATACAGCTATTTCTATAACAGGGGTATTTTGGTCATTTTAGTAGCCAAGGTGATGTGCCTTTTGGTCCTCGGAATAGCCCATATGCCCTAATGGGTTTAGGTTGAAGGATTGGTCTTGTATAAAATGGATTTTATTTTATTCGAGTAGCCTGGTTATATATTAGGCTAGAATAAAATAAAAGGTCCAAAGAGAGAGAATTATATATTGGCTCATTTGGGTTATTTAATTAATTTAATTATTGGGCTTGTATTAGTCCAGGAATAATTAAATTGAATTAAAGGCTTAACCCAATGAACGAGGCCAAGGCTTGAGGTTTATATTGGTCTATTGGGTTATTTAATTAATTTAATTATTGGGCTTGTATCAATCCAGAAATAATTAAATTAAATTAAAGGCTTAACCCAATAAATTAGGCCATAGGTCAGAAGGCCTGTTTAATGGCTTAACATGATGTGGGCCTTATGGCTCCTATTTGATTTTTGAATGCCTGGATAATAACCTATGATTAAGGTTGTTGGGATTTAGAGGGCAACAGAAGAGGTTCATTAGAGCACATTCTTTTTTTTTCCCTCAAACTGTTTTCGGCTTCTTCTTCTCTCTCGTGCATGTGTTCTCCGTGAAAACAAGAACAGACACATGTATCTCCTGATTAATGCTCAATAGCATTTAGTTGGAGTAGGAAGATCATCTTGTTATTCCATAGCTTTCACTAGGCATTTTTGGCAGAGTTATATTCTAATAGCCAAGAGGAGTCGCATTTGTAACACCCCACTACCTAGGCCCATTAGGGCCGGGGATGTCGCCTTGTCCACAGGACAAGGAGTCTTTATAACTAGGTCACATAAAATAAAATAAAATAAAATAAATACTTCAAAATTAAACTTATTACAATCCAACAATACATCAACAAATTAAAAAAAATAATTGTCTACTACAATCTCTCGAGAGAAATACATAACAGAAATAATAGAGAGTCATCAAAATCATAGGCAACAGTCTAGCTAATGACCTTCACAGCAGGATTGACCTGCAAACATGGAATAAAAGGTGGTGAGATAAAAAACTCAGTAAGCCCGTGTGTGCTTTGAGTGTTTCAGGTAAAACAGTTCATGTATGCAAGTTGTAAAAGTTTCATAAGAGAAAGTGCTGGCAAGCAATAAATAAATGTCTTAAATGAAGAATGGCGTTTTACTTTCCAAAACATACATGTGCACAATAAATACAACCACCCAAAGAGGTAGCCATAGCACCACACGTTGGGCCCCATGACAATATAATGTTCAGAATGCCACACATTAAGCATACTGACACAAGGTAGGTGTATAGCCTACCGAGTGAGATACTCCTCCATCTTTACACCCCAAACTTACCGGTTGTCCATTCCAGAAACACACAGTCCACTTGATAGAATTTGCTAGCTCGGACCGGTATGACCTACCGGACTGGCATCCTATCCTGGAAGGACTCACCCTTCAGAGGTGGCCATCTATTGAGAGACTTACCGTAACCCTTCAAAGACTAGTCCTAGTAGTCTACCCGTATTGAGTACTCAATGTTGCTTGTCCCACTTGGGAGAAAATTTATTATACAACGTTTTACTTGGAAATAGCAATTAAGGTTTCTAAAATTCTTGCCAAAGTTGGGTTTTAAAAAGAGTTTAGCGTTTTTGTGTAACACTGCTTGTTTAATTTCAAATGGTTTGCTTGACAGAATTAAAAAGGGAAAAACTTCCTTTAATTGCCTTTACAAAATGAATGTTCATACATATTGAATTTAGCTTGTCACAATAATTTTAGGTCTTCAAATTACTCCACACATGAGCTTACTTGATCCTTTGCTCTTCTTGAACTCAAAAATCCTCCAAAGTCAACCTAACGCCGCCTAGGGTAAACACAAAGTATTAGGTTACATTCACACAATATCTGCCTTACATAAAAAATTCCTACTACAACTACTTACAACTATGACTAATCGTGACCATAATGTCCTAAGCTTTAATACTAGTTTGATAAAGCATTTTATAAAATAAATCTAGCTTGATAAGTTAAAATAACTAAGGGCTCTAAAATAATTACTAGTAAGTTATAGTTTCAAATAATAAATTTTGAGTATTACTGCTAATAAATAAACTAGTGTTAAATATTGAATAATACTAAGTCCTAAATAATATTGGTAAATGGTAATATTTAAATACTATTATAAATAAATAAATAATAAATTACACTTAATTTTTAATTAATAATTAATAGATAATAAATAATCGGTAATAAATAATAAAATTAATAATAAATGTATTATACTTAATTTTTAATTAATAATTAATAAATAAATTTTAATATAAACAATATTTATGGATATAGGTAAAAATTTTAACTAAGGTCTACAAGGTTATTAATTAATTCTAATATTTTATTTATTACTATTATTTATAAAAAAGATTTTATTATCATATACATATATATTATTTTAATAAAAGATATTATTTATTTGACCAATAAAATATTAATATTTTAATTAATTATTCTAACCCAAACCTTAGAAGAAAAGTATAGTAGTAATTCTAATTAAAGTAATAAAATTTGTTAATAAAAATAACCTAAGATTAACAAGAAAATAACCTTTCACCATGATTTTCCTATTGCTAGGCAAGATTCAGGAACACATTCCCAAACATCAACTAATAGATTAATCCATTCATGAACATATGCTTGAATTAACACATACTATCACATGGCTAATTTCCTACTAGGCATATTCATCATTTATGGCTTCAATAGAAATAAGAACATAAAGGCCTATTCACCATAGGTGTCATAACATCTATCATGCATTAAAGCATCCATAAATCTCATTAAACATGAGTGAGGAACACATATTGATTCAACAAAAAAAAATCATATAGCTTAATCATATATATCAACCCTCATGTCCTAACACCATTCCTTTCATCCACATACATATACTCAATCCCCCAATCATATTCAATCTTCCTATCATCATCTAAGTGACATGATTTTAGAAATAAAATGAAGGATTTATGAAGAAATACTTGATAGTCAATCACTTGATGAAGACTAAAGAAGGTCCACGCGTTTGAGAGTCTTGATGTCCGAAAAATAGCCAAGATTGGCCAACATCATTTCGGCCGAGAGAGAGAGAGAGAGAGAGAGAGAGAGAGCGCATTAGAATGGAATATTGAAAATTGAATAGAAGAGGAAGAACAAGAAGGTTGTTCTACTTTTACCTTTTTGATGCTCTTGAGACCTTCAAGAAAAAAACTGATTTTGATCTGTTCGAAAATTCTAGTTTATGTGATTTTACGTTATAAAGACCAGAAATGAAGTCTAGGGGTTACGTATCAGTGATCTGGAGTATTTCAGAATGATTGGAGGTGATTAGGATAGGTTTAGGCTTGAAGAGGTGTTATGTGTGTTTTTGGTGTTTTGAGAGAGTTTGAGAGGAAAATGATTGCGAAATTCTAGAATGTTGTTGGGTGAATGGCCTAGGGTAGATAGGAGTTCCAATTTTGAGCTAGAGGGAGAGAGAGTGTTTAGATTTTTTTGAAATTCAAATAGAGGAAAATGAAGAGTTGTTTAAGGTAGAAGATTAGCTAATGGTGATTGATCATGGAAGGCTTCTTTGCTCTTCAATGGTGTTGGCTAAACAAGATAGTCTTGTTGAAATGAATGGAGGCTGTTCAGGTTATATGGCTGGCCGAAATTCATCTACAATGGTAGAGAAAATTCTAGTTTGTTCACTTGATACAAGGGTGTTTTAATGAAGCAAAAATTCTGGAATTATTTTAAAATTCAAATGAGTTTTGGATAGAGTAGTCTTAGGAGCTTTTTGAGGTATGATCAAGGAATGCAAGTACTAAAGGTATGTGTGGAGGTCAATGGTGTTCAGTCCATGGCTGGACAAGGTCCAATTTTCAGAGGTTTGAAGGGTGTTTTTTGGCTTTGGCATTGAGAGACCAAGCTGGGAATTTTCTGATTTTCATTGTCCAAGAGTTTCAAATGATGATGATTTTTCTGGTGCAGAATTTTCTGCATTTCCTTGGCCTGATTTGCAGCTGGTTTGTGAGGGTGTTTGAAGGCCTTTTAAGGGTGGTTTTCCAGCCTTCTTTCTGGAGAAAAATAGAGGATATTCCAGCTGAATTGATGTCAAAAAGACAGCTTCAATTACAACTTCAAAGCAGCGAATTGCTGCAGGATTTTTTTCTAGTTTTGCACAGTTTGTGCAGTCCGAAAAATGCACAAAATTTCAGCCTTTATTCTCACATGAAGTGATCATTTTTCTGGCAGCAAATGGGGTAGGATTTTTGGCTGAATTTTTTGAAATCCATTCTGCAAAAATTCTGGAAAATTTCCAGATTTTCCTTCACTAAAAACATGAATAACATGAAGGTAGGATTAACGGTATAATCATGGTGATTTATTTCTCTTGGGAACCCATTCTAATTCCTCTCCTATTTTTGGCCATTCCCCTATCCCTCAAGACTGATTTTTGAATTTCAAGGCTAAAGAATTATCACAGAATTTTTGGAGTTAAAAGAAGAGATTAATGGATTTTGGATAATTTAAATTATGAAATGTTAGAACAAGGCTAGAGATAATAAAGGGACAAGAATTCCTCTAGAATTTCTTTTAGGACATGATCACATGATCAAGACATTCTCTTCATGTCTCTCTTAGGATAATATTCCTATCTTTAAGGAATGTAAGAAAATCAAAAATTCAAACATAGCTAAGATAATCATCAATAAAAACTTAATTGATGGGATTTGAACTCAAGACCTTAGAGATTAATTCACAAAGCTCTAACCATTTAACCACACCAACTCTTGTTCTTATTTTCTCACCCAAATATCCTTCTTATCTAAACCTCAGGCCATCTTCCTATTTTGACTTCAAGCAAAATTACCTTTTTACCCTTCCTACCCAATAAGCATAAATAAGCCATTTAACCTATAAGCCACAATTCTAAAAGTTTATCTTATAAAATCATTCAAAAAGTTTGGTTTTTTTTATGCAGAATGGCATGATATGCATCCCAACCCTTTTACTCTTAGGTTGGCTTTTGGTGGGGTTTCACATCCTCCCCTTTTTAGAAGAATTTCGTCCCGAAATCTCAGATCAGGATACTTCCGCTTTACCCACTTTTCTGTTTCCCATATGGCATCTCACGTGCCATGATGCTCCCACTGTATCTTTACCATCGGAATCTGCTTGTTTCTGGAGAGTCTTGATACTTCGGTACTAAATTTTCACGGGGTTTTCCACATAGCTAAGGTCGGGTTGCAATACTAATAGCTAATCATTCAAAACAACTCCAAGGTCGGCATTGTACTTCTTCAACTAAGATACATGAAATACGTCGTGTATTTCCGTTAACCCATCTGACAAATCCAATCAATACGCCATCAGCCCAATTCTCTCCTCTATCGGAAACGGTCTCAAATACCTCGGATTCAGCTTCCTACCTTTCGGATGCTTCAGAATCCCTCTATTCGATGTCAATCTTAGGAGCACACTATCTCCTACCTGAAATTCTAACTCTCTGCACCTATTATCCGCATAACTCTTTTGTCGGCTCTGGGCTGCTTTCAACCTTTCTCTGATCAACTTGACTTTGTCCAACATTTCCTGAATACAGACTTTTCCAGACTTGCTTATGTAGCCATCCTCCGACCAACTCCAGTATAATGGTACTTGACACTTACGTCCATACAATACTTCATATGGAGCCATTCCAATCGAAGACTGATAGCTGTTATTGTATGCCAATTCTGCATACAGTACACATTCAATCCACTTATCACTGAAATCCAATACACAGGCTCTCAGCATGTCCTCTAATATTTGAATAACCCTTTCTGACTGTCCATCGGTTTGTGGATATGCCGTGGTTCTAAACTTTAGACTAGAACCCATTGATTCTTAAAACTTGCTCCAAAAACGGGACGTAAATCTCGAGTCTCGGTCGGACACAATACTCAAAGGCATTCTGTGCAATCTGACTATTTTTCGCACATAGGTCTGAGCTAACTTCTCTATTGAATCACTTACATTCACCAATATAAAATGCGCTGACTTGGTCAATCGATCCACTACTACCCATATGGCATCCTTTTGGGTCCTTGCCATAGGGAGTCCAGTAACGAAGTTCATGGTCACCTCTTCCCCCTTCCATTCAGGTACTGGTAACGGTTGCAATAATCCTGCCGACTTGTTGTGCTCTGCCTTGACCTTTCGATAGGTCAGACACATCGAGACATATTTAACCATGTTTTTCTTCATCTCGGGCCACCAATAAGCCCTTTTCAGATGTTGATACATTTTTACCTCTCCCGGATGAATTGGATATTTGCTTTTATGCACTTGCTCCAAAATCCTATCCTTTAACTGGTACTCATCGGGTACACACAGACAATCCCGGAAATATAAAACTCCCACTTCGTCCTGTCGAAATTCACTGCCTTGCCATTTAAGCTCTTTGTCCTTGAGAAGTTGAAATTCCGCATTACTTTGCTGAGCCTCATTGATTTCCCGTCTTAGGTCTGGTATCAATCTCAGGTTGCTAACAATAATCCTGTCTTCTTGCACTTCTGCTCTTCTATCCAACACGTCCTGGACCACTTGAATCTCTTGCACTCTCAACCTAGCTATTTTGACTTTCTAGCTCAGCGCATCAGCAACAACGTCGGCCTTTCTGAGGTGATAATTGATAGGGCAACGATACTCTGCCAAAATTTTCATCCATCTTCGCTACCTCAAATTCAAATCCTTCTAAGTGAAGATCTATTTTAGGCTCTTGTAATTGGCGAACACTTCATACTCAGCTCCATACAAGTAGTGCCACCATTTCTTTAGAGCAAATACACTGGCAGCCATCTCTAAGCCAGCGTGGGATAATTAACTTCATGAGGCTTCAACTTTCGAGAAGTATAGGTGATTACCTTCCTACCTTGCATTAAAACTACCCCCAAACCTTCCTTCGAAGCATCAATATATAGTGCGTAAGGCTTATCTTCCTCTGGCAAGCTTAACACAGGTGTTGTCATTAACCACCGCTTCAGTTCTTGGAAACTCTTTTCACATTTCTCATTCCAGACAAAAGGTACGTCATTTCTCAACAGTCGGGTCATAGGCGATGTTAGCATTGAAAATCCTTTAATAAACCACCAATAGTAGCCAGATGAATCCTAAGAAGCTTCGAATCTCTGTGATGTTCTCTGGTTGTTTCCAGTCTGGAACTGCTTCAACTTTTGCTGGGTCCACCTTGATTCTATCCTTGGTTACCATATGGCTAAGAAATGCCATACTATCCAACCAAAACTCGCACTTGCTAAATTTGGCATAAAGCTTGTGCTCTCTTAACTTCTCCAACACCAGCTTCAAATGTTCTGCATGATCCTCCAAGCTTTTAGAGTATACGAGTATGTCGTCGATGAAAACCACCACGGACTTGTCCAAGTAGGGTTGGAAAACTCAATGCATCAAATCCATAAATACTGCTGGTGCATTGGTTACCCCAAAAGGTATCACCACAAACTCATAGTGACTATATCTTGTGCTGAAGGCCGTCTTAGGAATATCCTTCTTTTTTATCCTCACTTGATAGTATCCTTGCCTCAAATCCAATTTAGAGTAGCAACTGGGCCTTTGCAACTGGTCGAACAGCTCGTCAATTAACAGTAGAAGATACTTATTCTTAATGGTCAAGTTGTTCAAGCCCCAATAGTCAATACATAGCCTCAAGATCCTGTCCTTCTTCTTCACGAATAGAACTGATGTTCCCCAGGGTGACGTGCTAGGACTGAGTAGCCTTGCCTCACCAACTCTTCTAGTTGCTCTTTCTATTCTTTCAACTCCACCAGTGCCATCTGATATAGAGTTCGGGATACCGGTTCCGCTCCTAGAACTAAATCAACAGTGAACTTAACTTCTCAGTTGGGAGGTAGAGAAGTGAGTTCCGCAGGGTACACATCGGGAAAATCCCTTACCACCTCGGTATCTTCGAGGGTACACTGATCCTTCAGTTTATTTATCACATTGGCTAAATATCCTTGACATTCTTGCTTCAATAATGTTCGGGCTTTCACTCCAGCTATCAAAAACTTCAACACTTTTACTCTCTCATCATTGAACTATAACACATTGCATCCTGGTCTAATGAATTGAATCGACTTATTCTTACAGTCTACTTTAGCCCCATGCTTAGCTAACCAATCTATACCCAGTATCAAGTCATAGTCATCAATAGCAAAGACTATCAAATCTCCTTCCAAGCTTTCTCTCCCTACTTCAATCTTATAATTTTGCACATACCGATCCGCTTGCACCATTTTTTCCAAGGACGTACTTACCAACAAAGTAAAAGGTAGTTCTACTCCATCCCAACCCAAATGATATGCATAATTCTTGTTTAAATAGGAATGGGTAGATCCAGGGTCTATCAATGCATTAACGGAACGACTTTGGATAGTAAACGTACATTCCACCACTGCTAGATCTACTCCAACCTCCTCCCAGTTAAGAGCAAAAACTTTTGCTTTCACCTGCGACTTCTGCGTTCCATTTCCAGAGGCTCTCGCAACATTGGCTCAATTGGCTCCCGCGATCTAAGCCGGGTTTCCTTATCTGACTTAGAGATTCGCAGATGATTCAAGTCTCCGCAGTGGTAGCATTTATGCACAACTCCTCGGAACAACAATTTTTCTCCATATGGCCCCTTTTCCCGCAGTGTCGGCATAACGGAAGATTCTATGCAGGACCAACTGGTGCTGTTCGGGCTTGCTTTCCCCGATTATGCCACTGCTGGTTGGCAGGACGTTTGTTAGGTTGCTGCCTCTGGAAAGGTCTCGGCAGTTGTCTTAGTGGCAGGAAAGGTCTTGGTACCAACTTATTGCAATACTTATTCTCAGTCCGGGTAGCAATTAAGGTTTCATTAATTATTGCCAAAATAGGGTTTTAAAAAGAGTTTAGCATTTTTTGTGTAAAACTGCTTGTTTAATTTCAAATGGTTTGCTTGACTTAATTAAAAAGGGAAAAACTGCCCTTAATTGCTTTTACAAAACGAATGGTCATACACATTAAATTTGGCTTGCCACAATAATTTTGGTCTTCAAATGACTCCATACAAGAGCATACCTGATCCTTTGCTCATCTTGAACTCAAAAATCCTCCAAGGTCAACCTAACCCCGCCAGGGGTAAACACAAGGCATCAGGTTACATTCGAACTATATCTGCCTTACGTAAATAATTCCTAATTCAACTAGTTACAACCACGACTACCCATGACCATAATGTCCTAAGCTTTAATGCTAGTTTGATAAAGCATTTTATAAAAAAAAATAAAAAATCTAGCTTGATAAGTTAAAATAACTAGGGGTTCTAAAATAATTACTAGTAAGTTATAGTTTCAAATAATAAATTTTGAGTATTACTGCTAATAAATAAACTAGTGTTAAATATTGAATATTACTAAGTCCTAAATAATATTGGTAAATGGTAATATTTAAATACTATTATAAATAAATAAATAATAAATTACACTTAATTTCTAATTAATAATTAATAGATAATGAATAATCAGTAATAAATAATAAAATTAATAATAAATGTATTATACTTAATTTTTAATTAATAATTAATAAATAAATTTTAATATATATAATATTTATGGATACAAGTGAAAATTTTAACTAAGGTCAACAAGGTCATTAATTAATTCTAATATTTTATTTATTATTATTTATAAAAGATTTTATTATTATATACATATATATTATTTTAATAAAAGATATTATTTATTTGACCAATAAAATATTAATATTTTAATTAATTATTCTAACCCAAACCTTCCTAGCCAGTTCACATTTTATAGAGGAAAAATATAGTAGTAATTCTAGTTAAAGTAATAAAATCTGTTAGCAAAAATAACCTAGGATTAACAAGAAAATAATTGTTCATCATGATTTTCCTATTGCTAGGCAAAATTCATGAACACATTCCTAAACATCAACTAATAGGTTAATCCATTCATGAACATATGCTTGAATTAACACATAC
This sequence comes from Voacanga thouarsii, assembly GCA_026120185.1. Classification (NCBI taxonomy): domain Eukaryota; kingdom Viridiplantae; phylum Streptophyta; class Magnoliopsida; order Gentianales; family Apocynaceae; genus Voacanga; species Voacanga thouarsii. The sequence continues at coordinate 2,378,033 of JANUWF010001131.1, forward strand.
TATCACATGGCTAATTTCTTACTAGGCATATTCATCATTCATGGCTTCAATGGAAATAAGAACATAAAGGCCTATTCACTATAGGTGTCATAACATCTATCATGCATCAAAGCATCCATAAATCCCATTAAACATGAGGAACACAAATTGATTCAAACAAAAAATCCATATAGCTTAATCATATATATTAACCCTCATGTCCTAACTCCACCCCCTTTATCCACATACATATACTCAATCCCCGAATCATATTCAATCTTCCTATCATCATCAAAGAGACATGATTTTAGAAATAAAAAGGAGTATTTAAGAAGAAATACTTGATAGTCAATCACTCGATGAAGACTAAAGAAGGTCTACGCGTTTGAGAGTCTTGATGTCCGAAAAATAGCCATTATTGGCCAACATCATTTCGGCCGAGAGAGAGAGAGAGAGAGAGAGAGAGAGAGAGGGCAAGAGAGAGCATTAGAATGGAACATTGAAAATTAAATAGAAGAGGAAGAACAAGAAGGTTGTTCTTGTTTTACCTTTTTTATGTTCTTCAGACCTTCAAGAAAAAAACTGATTTTGATCTGTTCGAAAATTCTAGTTTGTGTGTATTTTGTGTTATAAAGACCAGAAATGAAGTCTAAGGGTTAAGTATGAGTGATCTGGAGTATTTGAGAATGATTGAAAGTGTTTAGGATAGATTTAGGCCTGAAGAGGTCTAGTGTGTGCTTGGTGTTTTGTGAGAGTTTGAGAGGAAAATGCTTGTGAAATTCTGGAATGATGTTGGGCGAATGGCCTAGAGTAGATAGGAGTTCCAGTTTTCAGCTAGAGGGAGTTAGAGTGTTCAAATTTTTTTGAAATTCAAATGAAGGAAAATGAGGAGTTGTTTGAGGTAAAAGATTAGCTAATGATGATTGATCGTGGAAGGTTTCTTTACTCTTCAATGGTGTTGGATGAACAAGCTAGTCTTGTTGAAATGAATGGAGGCTATTCAGGTTATATGGCTGGCCGAAATTCAGTCTATAATGGCAGAGAAAATTTTGGTTTGTTCACTTTATACAAGGGTGTTTTAATAAAGCAAAAATTCTGGAATTATTTTGAAGTTCAAATGAGTTTTGGATAGAGTAGTCTTAGGAGCTTTTTGAGGTGTGATCAAGGAATGCAAGTACTAAAGGTATGTGTGGAGGTCATTGGTGTTCAGTCCATGGCTAGACAAGGTCCAATTTTCAGAGGTTTGAAGGGTGTTTTTTGGCTTTGGCATTGAGAGACCAAGCTGGGAATTTTCTGATTTTCTTTGGCCAAGAGTTTCAAATGATGATGATTTTTCTAGTGCAGAATTTTCTGCATTTCCTTGGCCTGATTTGCAGCTGGTTTGTGAGGGTGTTTGAAGGTCTTTTAAGGGTGGTTTTCCAGCCTTCTTTCTGGAGAAAAACAGAGGATGTTCCAGCTGAATTGATGTCAAAAAGACAGCTTCAATTCCAACTTCAAAGTAAAGAACTGCTACAGGATTTTTTTCTGGTTTTGCACAGTTTGTGCTGTCCGAAAAATACACAGAATTTCAGCCTTTATTCTCACATGAAGTAATCATTTTTCTGGCAGCAAATGGGGTAGGATTGTTGACTGAATTTTTTGAAAGCCATTCTGCAAAAATTCTGAAAAATTTCCAAATTTTCCTTCACTAAAAACATGAATAACATTAAAGTTAGATTGAAGGTATAATCATGGTGATTTATTTCTCTTGGGAACCCATCCTAATTCCTCTCCTATTTTCGGACATTCCTCTATCCATCAGGACTGATTTTTGAATTTCAAAGCTAAAGAATTATCACAGAATTTTTGGAGTTAAAAGAAGAGATTAATGGATTTTGGATAATTTAAATTATGATGATGTTAGGGTAAGGTTAGAGATAATAAAGGGACAAGAATTCCTCTAGAATTTCTTTTAGGACATGATCACATGATCAAGACATTCTCTTCATGACATTCTCTTTTAAGACAACATTCCTATCTTTAAGGAATGTAAGAAAAACAAAAATTCAAACATAGCTAAGATAATCATGAATAAAACTGAAGTAATGGGATTTGAACTCAAGACCTTAGAAATTAATTTACAAAGCTCTAACCACTTAATCACACCAACTCTTATTCTTATTTTCTCACCTAAATATCCTTCTTATCTAAACCTCAAGCCATCTTCCTATTTTGACCTCAAGCAAAATTATCTTTTTACCCTTCCTACCCAATAAGCATAAATAAGCCATTTAACCTATAAGCCACAATTCTAAAGCACATAAAATCATTCAAAAAGTATATTTTTATGTAGAATGACATGATATGCATCCCAACCCCCTTGCTCTTAAGTTGGCTTTAGGTGGGGTTTCACAGCGTTGATACCCAGAAGAAGCGGTCGGCTTGCAGGACAATAGCCTAAAGAATTGATCTCGGAACCAAAAGTAGTTTAGAACAAGGCATCGGCACCCCCTAGACCAATGGAGAAACACAGAGGTAAACAGCTTTCATGCAATGCTTTGTTTTCGATTTTGTTCTATAGCATTCTTTGGTGTCTTTGTTTTTGCCATATTAACATACAAGTGGTATCAGAGCATGGCTTATATGGTAATATAGGTTACATGTTATTGAATAAAATCTATGAGATGATTAAAATCAATGATCCTTAGTATTTTCTAGTATAGGTAGTTTCTTCTGTAAGTCTCACGATTGAGACATAAGAACATTGTAAATGTTTTTTTTTTTTAAGCTTTCATAGTGTTCGTGTAAGCCTATAATTAAAGTCATAGGCATTTGTGGATTGTTTTGGATGATTTTTGGATGAAATCCATGTAAAAAATCAAGACCCAAAACATTTGCAACGCATATAGGAATTTGGAGAAGAAGGTCACTGTAGCAACTGAGCCGTGAAGTCAAGCCGTGCTGCATAATGTGTGAGGAGCCGAAGCCGTCCAAACTAGCCGTGGCTTGGAGATGCAGCCAGGCTGGAGTTGGCCTCAGCTCCAAAGCGTGCAAGAGGAAACTTCCTCACGGAAGCGCAGGCTTCCTCACGAAAGCTAGTTCCTCACGGAAGCCTAGTTTCCTAGCTGAAACTGGGCTACAGCTTCCTCGCGAAAGCTGCTGGGGACCTAGGTTGTGGGCACCTGCCTGGATCGCAGTCCATGGGTTTTTCCCATAGGCATGATCCAGTATGGCGGGTGCACTGAACCAGTGGGAATTTTTTTTTTTCTTTTTTAGTTTTTTGTCCCATACTAGGCAAAGTTATTTTTATTAAGATAGTTAATATTCTTTGAATATTTTTCATGAAAAATAATAGTAAAGAAAATATTAGATTAAACAAGACCATTAATTATTTAATGTATTTAATTATATTATGTGGACACTTAGGTTAAAAGAATAGAAAAGCATGAAAATGTTTACAGTTTTCTAGCATACTTATTTTTTTTTTTTTTGTACCCTATGTGTGTGTTTTCTCAAAGACCAAAGTCTTTAGGAAATTTATGACAAGAAAAACATTTTTCAAATTTAAAAAAAATAGTTATTTTTAACTTGGACAAAAAATAGAAAGCCATTTGTGTTTTATTTTTGCACTAGAAAAATTATTTTTGTCAAATTAAACTTGAGACCAAAGTCTCTAGAAAGTTTAAAAGGAAATTTTTGGAAATCATTAAGGTCTTAACTGTGTAAAATAGATTCATAGAAAATCTCTTAAAAGATTTTACCTTGACATAGAGATTTATGATTTTAGATATTTTACAAAGAGTTAAAGGATACTTAATAGGATATTTTCAAAAGGATATTTTCTTTAAAACCCCTTATTTTAAAAGACTAAGTGGGAGAGAGTTCCAACGGCTCCATGACTTCCATCATGATCCTCATTAGAGATCGTGAGTCTCCTCGTATCACCCTGGTAGTGAATCCGTATAGAATAGGGATACCACAATAATCTAGAACTAATGGATAGATGTAATTAATAACTTGGGATACGTGCTATAATTGGCCAGCGCACATTGGAGGTTTTAGTGCAAGGAATATCCATAGGAAATGAGAAGAAACAACTATTCCATCGATGGAGTTATTCTTCTAAATCATTACCTAGAAGGAAAATTAATTTGTAGTAGTTAATACACTTAGCTTAAAAAACTATTAATCTTTCCAAGAAGCTATGTCAATTTTTCTAAAAGCCAAATTAATCATATTAAAGATAATAGTGATAAGGTTAACTATTATCAAATTTAATATGAGGATAAAATGCACGAACTAATTTTTTTTTTTCCACAAACTGAGATTACTTTTATTTTTTATTTTTCAGAAATAGTTAGTAGAGGTTCTTTTAGTCTTTTGGCCATTATTCTCCTAGAGAATAAGTTAATGGGTCCAAATTATGTGGACTGAAAAGGGAACTTGGAGATAATACTTACTACCAAGAAGTATAAGTATGTCATCTACGAAACCTATCCTATTATCGAGAAATGTTCCACCGATGTTGAGTGAGAGGCTAAGAAGGCATGGAAGAAGATCGATAAGATGGCTCGTTGCTACATGTTGGCCTCCATGTCTAATGTGTTCCAGTCCAAACACGAGCACATGGCCACTACGTATGACATATACCAGTTACTAGCCACGATGTTCACCGATAAGAGTCGGCCCACAAGGCAAGAAGCTCTTAGGATGACCATAAATACTAAGATGGTTGAGGGAGTATTAGTCAGAGAGTATTTGCTCAAAATGATTGCTGCTTTTGAGGAAGCAGAAGTCTTAGGGGCAGTTATTGATCCCGAGAGCTAAATAGACATGGTTCTCGAATCTCTGTTGGGCTCTTTTACTCAATTCAAGTTGAACTACAACATAAACAAGTTAAATATAAGTTTAACTGAGTTAATGAAAGAGCTCCAGGTAACGGAGAAGGCCATGAAGCCACAGTCCAAGGTTATGATTGCTATGACTTCTTATTCTAGAACTAGGACCAAGCCCAAGAAGTTCAAGAAGAAGAAAGAAAATGCAGTAGCCCAACCCAACAAGCCAAAGGGCAAGTGCTTCAAGTGCAGGTAGAAAGGACACTGGAAAAATGAGTGTCCAGAGCTTCAGGCTAAGAAAAACCCTACAAGTATTGTTCTCTATCTAGAGTCAGTTTTAACGGTTGCATCAACTTTTACTTGGATTGTTGATTCTGGAGCCACTGATCATATATGTATCTCCTTGCAGGGGTTTAGCAAGATAAGAAAATTCCAGAAGGACGAGCATGGACTACGAGTAGGAAATGGAGTGCAAGTATAGGCCGTTGCAGTAGGAGAGCTAGATCTTATTTTTTATTGTAATAGAGAAGTTATTTTGAAGGATATTTTATATATACCTAGATTTAGATAGAATTTGGTTTCAGTTGCAAAATTTATAAATCAGGGATATTCTGTTTCTTTCTATTTTGGTATTACTATCAGTAGAAATGGAGAAGTTCTTTATTCTTGGCATATGTATGGAAACTTATTCTTCTTCAATCCTACAAACAATTAAATAAATAATGCTCAATCTGAATCTTTAAGTAAGAAGAGAAAGGCCAATGTCAATGACTCATATCTTTGGCATCTAAGGTTGGGTCATATTAACTCAGTCAGGATTCAGAGGTTAATCCATTATGGACCCTTGAGGTCATTGAGATTGGAAAGTTAGCCTCAGTGTGAATCTTACCTTATGGAAAAAAATGACCAAAATGTCATTCACCCAAAACACTGATAGAGCCAAGGAGATATTATTGGGCCTTATTCACACAGATGTGTATGGTCTTTTGTCTACACCAGCTAAAGACGGTTTTAAGTACTTTATCATTTTCACAGATAATTATACAAGGTTTGGCTATGTCTACCTAATGAGGCGCAAGGCTAACTCTTTTGATAAGTTCAATGAGTTTAAGGCTGAAGTGGAGTGTCGGACAGGTAAACTGATCAAAACCTTACGATCGGATCGTGGTAGAGAGTAGCTCTTCGGTGAATTCAAATATTACATGATACATCATGGGATAGTACCCTAACTCTCTGCGCCGGGGATATCCCAGCAGAATGGAGTAGCTGAGAAGAAGAATAGGACATTAATAGAAATGGTCCGAAGCATAATATCTCATGCTACTATTTTGGTCTCTTTTTGGGGATTTACCCTAGAAACAACGGCAAACATTCTAAACTTAGTGCCTTCCAAGTCAATACCTAGGATGTCCTATAAGATGTGGACTAGGTGTAAGCCAAGCCTGAATTATCTCAGGATATGGGGCTATCCAACTTATGTATTGATCAAGGAAGACAAGCTATAACCAAGATCGGAATTATGCTATTTTGTTGGGTATCCAAAAGGGACAAAAGGAGTTACTTTTATCATTCCAAGAAGCAAAAAGTACTGGTAAGTACTAATGCTAGATACTTGGAGGATGATCAAAGTGCTTCCACTAAAGGCTCAATGAGGTTGAAACTCGAGGAGAAGGTATCGTTGGAATCAACTTCTTCAGACCCGATTATGGAACAAGAAGAGGCACAGCCTCAAGAACCTGTACAAATGAAGCCTCATCGTAATGGAAGGGTATCTAGGGTTCTAGAAAGATGGACGGGAGAGGCTTTCGAGTTGGTCTCTAACCATCAAGAATAAGATCCCACTAAATACGAGGAGATTATTGCTGATGTCGATGCAAATCTATGGCATGAAGCAATGAAAGCTGAGATTGAATCTATGTACTTTAATTAGGTTTGGGATCTTATAGCTTCACCTGAAGGGATAAAACCTATTAGGTGTAAGTAGGTATACAAGAGGAAAAGGGGAGCGGATGGGAAGGTGGAAGCCTTCAAAGCTAGTTTTGTGGTGAAATGGTATACTCAGAAAGAGGGAATCGATTATGAGGAAACTTTTTCCTCGGTAGCCATGCTTAAGTCCATACATGTCTTTCTTGCCATCACATGTCATTACGACTATGAGATATGGCAAATGGATGTCAAGACGGCATTTCTTATTGGCCATCTTAGTGAAGACATCTATATATCCCAACCGGAAAGTTTTATTGCTAAAAGCTAGGAACATATGGTTTGCAAGCTTAAGAAGTCCATTTATAAACTTAAGTAGTCATCTAGAGCATGGAACATTTATTTTGACGAGACTGTAAAGTCTTACGATTTCATTCAAAACGAGGATGAACCATGCGTATATAGGAAATTAGAGAAATAAATGTGATTTTTCTTGTCCTATATGTGGATGACATTCTACTCATTGAGAATTATGTAGGAACATTATCATCTACTAAAATTTAGTTTTCTAGTTAATTCAGTATGAAGGACTTGCAAGAAGCCAATTACATTCTCGGGGTTAAACTTCTTAGAAATAGGAAGCAGAGAATGTTTGGATTATCCCAAGCGACATACATTGACAAGATGATAGACAAGTTCAGCATAGACTCATTCAAGGGAGCTCTAATCCCTTATAGACATGGGTTGTCTTTTTGTTCAAAGGACTGTCCTAAGTCCCAAGAAAAAAAAGACACAATAAGTAGGATTCCCTATGCTTCGGCTGTGGGAAGTCTCATGTACACCATGCTGTGCACTAGGCCAAATATCTGCTTTGCCATTGGCGTAATTAGCAGTTATCAATCAAACCCTGGGGAGGTTCATTGATAAGTTGTAAAGCATATTCTCAAGTTCCTCAAAGGTACGAGAGATTATATGCTGGTTTACAGGGCTGATGACTTAGTTCCTACTGCATACACAGATTCAGACTTCCAGGCAGATAAAGATGAGAGAAAATCCACTAGTGGATATGTCTTCACCTTATCTGGAAGAGCTGTTTCATGGAGAAGTATCAAGAAATCTTGCATTGCCGACTCAACCATAGAAGCTGAGTATATGGCAGCTTCGGAGGCATCCAAGGAAGTAGTCTGGCTCCGAAAATTCCATTCAGAACTTGGAGTCATGCCACACATGGACAGACCAATTGTGGTGTATTGCGATAACACTAGAGCAGTCTCATAATCCAAATAACCAAAGAACCACAAGAAGGGGAAGCATATCGAGAGAAAGTAACACTTGATCTAGGATTTCATCCAGAGATGGAAAATTATGGTGGAACAAATAGTCTCGGAGAACAATCTAGCAGATTCCTTCACTAAGCCTTTGACTGAGAAAGTCTTCAAGAGATACTTAGACGCCATAAGGATGGGCACCTATGGACTTTTTTAGTCTTAGAGTGCAAGTAGAAAAATTGTTGAAATGTATGCCCTCTAGACTAGGTTTCTGATATAACTATCGAATTTATTATCAAAAAATTTGTTTGTGAATTTACATTTTATTTGTGTACGATTTACGTTTGGAAATAACTTATTGTGTTTAAGTAAGTGATCCATATAAATTGTGGTCTTTCACAATAAGGTATGGATCACAGGTTACTTAACACATAAACGTTTATTCTTAACGGATTGGTGAGAATGGGAATCCCATCATGTTTAGGTTATTGTGTTATGAATTCTAAATAGGAAATGGCTTACTTTTAGCTAGTGGATAGTCCACTCACTTCATAGCATGAGTGTATTTTGAATACGTAGAACAGGATCTGTAATAGTAATTTCTAAAAGTACTATTTAGAAAAAACCCAGACTATTACTATTATAGCATGGACTAATACTCTACTGCTTGAGTATAAGTTGGTGGTCTGACGAAGTTGGAAGCAAGTATTTTGATATACTGTAGTTCAGATTCTATCGTAGAGTCGATACACTTATATATTAGGTATATGTGACTAGTTAGTTAAGACAATCTTGTACAAGATAACTTATGTGCTATATCACCCCTTATAACTGGTTGAATGATCTAAATATCCAAGGCCCTGGGGAACATGACTTGAATGTTTGCTTCAAGGTAGCTCCCTTGGAAAGCGAAAACATTCCAAAAGTCACAGATTATTGAACTAGAGGTCTACAGATGGTAGATGTCTTTTAAAGAGGTGTTAGTACACTCTTCCTCTCTAAATGTACAGCAATGCGTAGAGGGGTTTTTAGTTATTACTATTAGTGTTGTGCCCTAGAGGCAATCACTTGTACATTGTATATGACACATTTTATTTTAACAAAGGCATTACTTATCTTACAATTTCTTATGTTTACTTTTAAGTAATATAACTATTCAATAAAGTCCCTAGTACAACACTATGTTAAAGAAATCATGATGGAGATCATGATATGAGATTCCTACTATACTGTATAGTGTTAGTACTTAAATAATCTCTAGTTATAGTATTAATGAGACAAGACATCATTAATGTGTTATGACTAACATGTGTTAGACTTCCTGATTTGATCAGGCGGTGGTTCTCATATTCGTGAGTATTGAGATACTCAAAGTTAACACATAGATGCTTATTAATAGAATAAGTTCATTGGATGACCTAACTTTGAGATAATCACATGGATAACTATTTAGTGCCAGTGATATAATCTTAATATAGCAAACGTGTAAGTATCCTTAGACTTAAGACTCCAAGGTACTTTGTTTGCTGAGCAATGTACTTTGATTCCAATCTTCGGAGCTCAATCGAAGGTCGCCTATGGGATGGATATTGGGTACATTGTAAGGTAAACGAAAGTAGTTGAGAGGGTCAATAAAGGATTCACCACTCCAAATAGTAGGGGCGAATATCTCATGGTCACTTGTAGGAATTAATACTCGAGAAGTCCTTGGCCAAGGCGATTGTGTATTGAAAATAGTTCCAATTAATACACATCTAGAGTAGTGGGTTCCTGGTACAAGTATTATTGTATTCGGGCCAGAATTAATTCTGAAAGGAGTTGGCACTAAATCTGTACTCCAAACCAAATGAGATATTATATGGTGAAAGGAGTTAATTGCACTGAAGTTTGTTATTGAATGGTTCATGTCAAGCCACTTGACTTCCTGAACTCTTGGGTGGTCATGATGTATTGCTAGATACCTCTCATGATCTGGGAATATGGGTTTATTAATTGATGAATTAATAAACCAATCCTGATTAGAGTTAATATGATTAATTTTAATTAATTATGGATTATTAATCTCAAAGACGTTTGGATTAATTCAAGTTCGCTACCAATTGACCAGGAAACCTAATAGGTCACACACAATAGAGGATTATATACTCAAGATATTATTTGATAACATAGTGGGGTTAATTAAGAGGAAGAGAAGGTGTTGTGGACAAATTATAATTAGTTATAATTTATGATCCAAATTGTAATTGTGAGTACTTGATGTTTTCAATTACAATTAGGGAATTCTAATAGGATTAGAATTCTCAGTTTTAGCAGAATTTTTCGATTATATATATGATATTATCAAAACACTAGCTGAGGTTGGAAAAATGGACACTCTAGGCAACACAATACCTTATCTTCTTCTTCTTCTCTCTCTCTCTATTGTTCTTGTGAAGAACCCTAGCCGCCATCTTTTTCTACTAGCACGTGAAGTTTTGGTGCTTGAGTATTCCTCTGTGTGGATTACTATTAGAGATAATCACACACTATGATTATAGTGGTTAGACGTTCCACTCTCATGAAGTTGGATCTAGAGGATTGCTGGATCGCGCCTCAACTTGAAGAAGAAATTTTTGTTCTTCGAACGATCAAACAAAGGTAAGAAGCTGCTACCTTTATTATCTTTATGTCTTCTTTTCCACACATAGGCAGGTCCTGAGATGGTATCTCATTTTATTCTTCCACTGCACCGTATAGGGTACAAGCCTGAGATACCCAACAATTACACCTATAGGTCGAAGACTTTACTAACACAGCATTGTCCTTGGGGTTAATATTTTCTTATGGTGATATTAGGAAATATTTAAAATAAAAAATACAGCTATTTCTATAGTAGGGGCATTTTGATCATTTTAGTAGCCAAGGCGATGTGACTTTTGGTCCTCGGAATAGCCCATAAGTCCTGATGGGTTTGGGTTAAGGGAATGGTCTTGTATAAAATGGATTTTATTTTATGCGAGTAGCCTAGTTTATTTATTGGGCAAGAGTAAAATAAAAGATTCAAAGAGAGATAATTATATATTAAGTCATTTGGGTTATTTAATTAATTTAATTATTAATCTTGTATTAGTCCAAAAATAATTAAATTGAATTAAAGACTTAACCCAATGAATTGGGCCAAGTCTTGAGGTTTATATTGGTCCATTGGGTTATTTAATTAATTTAATTATTGGACTTGTATCAGTCTAGAAATAATTAAATTAAATTAAAAGCTTAACCTAATGAACTCGGCCATACGTCTGAAGGCCTGTTTAATGGCTTAACATGATGTGGGTCTTAGAGCTTCTATTTGATTTTTAATGCCCAGATAATATCCTATGATTAAGATTGTTGGGATTCATAGGGCAACAGAAGAGGTTCATTAGAGCATGTTCTTTTTTTTCCCTCATGCTGTTTTCGGCTTCTTCTTCTCTCTTGTACGTGTGTTCTCTGTGAAAACAAGAACAGACACACGTCTCTCCTGATTAATGCTCAATAGCATTTAGTCAGAGTAGGAAGATCATCCTCTTCTTCCATAGCTTTCACCAGGTATTTCATGCGGGGTTATATTCCGATAGCTAAGAGGAGTCACGTTGATGTCCAGAAGAAGCCGTCAGCTTGCGGGACAACACCTGAAGAATCAATCTCAGAACAAGAAGTAGTTCAGACCGAGACGCCAGCACCCCCTAGACCAGTGAAGCAACGCAAAGGTAAACAACTTTCATGCAATGCTCCATTTTCGGTTTTGTTTCGTAGCATGCTTCGATGTCTTTGTTTTTTGCCATATTAACATACAAAGCTAACATATAGCATACTTGTCATTTCATCAGCTTTCTTCCATGCCCTCTCAGCCTCATGATCCTAGTCCATAGAATCTTCCTGAATTTCTGGACAGGGATCGGTCAAAACGTACTTGTACTCCTTGGGGGTGAGTACTATTTCAGATTCCTTTTCCCGTCCACGTAGTTGGATCCTGTTAACTTATTCCCCTTGAGAATAATGGACAAATGACTAAAACTATATATTTCTAATTTGGAAAAAAAAAACTTCATTCAGAAAAATGTTTATTTTGAAAAACACATATAGAATCCACATTTAAGACATCATATTATTTCCATAATATGGTTAACCTATTAAAACCATTATCAAAAATATGAAAATTTTGATTCTTAGAAATATTGACAGAGCTTTGTAGAAAGGTTAACAATTTTCTAATTGAAGTGTATAACCATCACTAACTAAATTTCCTTAATAGGTAATGATCCAGAAATAGTTTCATCGATACGATGGTCACTATTCTCACCACCTATGGATAATCTAGCATTAATGCCTCCAACGATAAGCTGGCCGACACTAACACGTATCATAGGCTTTAATTATAATTCCTCTATTAGTTCTAGATTCTTGTGAAAATCCATCCTATAAGGGGTCATGCTCAGAATGACGAGATGAAAACCATAATCTCTAACAAGAATCTGTGATGGAAGCCGTGGGTCCATTACAACCCCTCTCCCACTAATTCTTTTGAGAAAATTAGATTTTTAGGAAAAGCGTTTCTTTAAAAAATAATTTTTTTATTAAATTTAGTGAAAACAAAAAAAATCAACTATTATTTTCTTTGTCAACGATAAAACTCTTTAAGAAAATAAATTACGAATTTTTTATTTCACTACTTAAGTTAAAACCATTTTATAGAAACTAAATTTAAAATACTTAAATTCAAAATTATTCTCCATGTTAAGGATAATACCCTTTGGAAGAGTAGACCATGAATTTATTTTATATTACTTAGTTCCATTTTTAAAATGTTTTCCTTAATTTTTTTTTCTAAAGAAAAATTAATTTCTCAAAAACCTTTGTGCATTTGATCACAAAATTAAATATAACAGACATACTCCAAAATAAAATTTTTACATGCTATTTCTAACCTTTAATTCTTATGTGACTAATTAATAGATTAAACATCATCATAATAATAATAATAGAATTAAAATAATCATGTTTAATCATAAGGTGGTTCCCCTTTGCTAACCATTTTCATGCAAAATTATTTATCACAATAAATAAACCATTACAAGAAAAATAACCTCGTGTAATATGGGCCCCAAGAGAAAAATAAATTCCAAAAAAAATTTTTAAAAAAAAACTCCAGGAGGCCTCGAACAGAGACCCTTGCCCGAGACAAGACCCGTGCGAACCGACCATGCCCTTGACAAACCCAGCCGCAAGAGGCTTTGTATAAGCCTCTCATGGATCAAGGAAAAATTGCCTTGATCCTCCCATGGCTGTACATGGGCCAGCCATGGCTTGGGAGAGAAAAAATTCCCAAGCCGCACGCAGCTTGGGGAATGCCTCGCACGGCTGGCCCTTCGTTCCGTCCTTTGTTTTTCTTCCGTTTTCATTTTCTCTTTAGAGGTTTCCCTCAGGCATTGATCCAGGCACCATTTTGTTACAAGAATTCATAAATAAATTGAAAATACAATTTTAAATGCCTATGCCTTTCAAAACGAGGAGTACATGAATTCTATAGAAAGCGATTAACAATAAACAGGTGACTATGCCTCCACGCACGAGGTGTACACAAAATCTAGCTATACCAAAAACTACGAGAGATCCATACAATCACAAAGATTATATTTTTATTAGTAAAGGAACCACTTTTTCGGTTATTAACCCTAAGCATGCTCCTAGATTATAAACCTGGCTCTGATACTACTTGAAGGATTATGGGAAAATAAATACGTAGCAAATTAAAATTTTTCCCGAGCCAAAGTCTAGGAGTTCTTATTTCTTAGGTGTTTTATTTGAATAATCGGAGTTGGATTTGAATTTGACGGCGCTTCCTAAATAGGAACGTCTACTTGTTCGCAGGGACACCAGCTAACCGTCAGCTACTTCACATCAAATACTTACCACATTTGCTAGTTCCGAACCTTCCAGAGTATTCTTTAACCTCTATGGACCTCTATCGGTGAAAGTAGAATTAGGGTAAAGAAAATTGGAAAAAAAAATAGAAGAGCTAAATGTTTTAGGAAAAATGAAGGAAATGGCAAAAACAAAAAAACAGCAGCATTGGTTTCGCTAAAGAAAAAAACAGAAGCTGCTTGGTCCTTTTGAAAATTGGTCAGCCAATTTCTTGGAGGCACACATGATGCCTTTATATTTAAAACAATAGCTTCCTTTTTCTTATCAACATTTGGTCTGCATATTTTTTCTTTTATTTCCTTTTTCCTTGCACATTGTGGCTTTCATCAAACCCTAATGGGCCATGTAATATTAATTAGTCTAATGAATAATTAAATATCTCTCTTATTAATTAATTAATTAATCCACTTAGACCCAATATAAAATTTTAGAAGATAATTAATTAATAAACTAATTAATTAAATTAGTTCTTTTATAAATTAATTAAACTACTTGGGCCCAATATAAAATTACCCATGATAATTAATTAATAAACCAATTAATTATTCTAGTCCAAATATATAATTAATTGGACTCTTAGAATAACTCTTCCAATAATAAATTTACCCAATAAGTTCATATAGTAAATAAATTTCTTAATGTTATATAAGCTACTCTGGGGACCAAAAGACATATTATTCTTGACTACTAAAATGACTAAAATACCGTTACTAATAAATAGTTATATTTTAATCATTTTAAATATTTCATTTATCACCATATAGAAATATTAACCCCGATAATAAAATTTCAAGTGTAGTGTCTTCGACCGACAAGTGAAATAACGAAAATACCCCTTTACATAACACCCGTCATTGAGATAGGAAAATAGTACTAACACCTTTCTTAATAACATCTATCATCCTTTAATAGCTAGTCCAATAATCTATGACTTCTAGTAGGTACCAACTTATCTCAGGGAGCTACCCATAAAGTATACATACTTGTCACATTTCCCAGCACCCTGGATTATTAGATTATCTCGGACAATCACAAGTGGGTGATTTTTTCACATAATAAAGCATAGAAACTCTATTATATATGTCTGTCTTAATTAACTAGAATTATAACGTACAAGGTTATTGGCCTTATGATAAGACCTCACCCAACATACATCAAAGTGTGTAAGTCCAGCTTCACCAGACCACCAACCTATACTGAACTCTTAGGGTATTCATCCACGTAGTAGCTACAATAAACTAATCTTTATTTATTTTAGTACTTTAATAAAGATTATCATTGCGTGATCCAGTTCTACATATTCCAAAATACACTTATGCAATTCGTATGAACTACTTATTGGTTAAAAATAAACCATTCCGTATTTGAAAACCATAGTGTAATGATCTAAACCTTGATAAAATACCCAGCTTCATCAATCAGTCAAGAACAATTTTTTGCTTATGTGTTAGAAGCCCATAATCTACACTTTACTGTGGATGCACGATCCAATCACGTAAATTACTTACTAACACACTTAGACCTTTAATGTGAGAATATATGTAAACAAACAACCATGAATGAAATACTTTTAATAATTTTTAAAATACAAAAACACATAGCTATTTTGGGCATATATTCTAACAGCAAAAACCAAGAATTTAGATTACTAGTACAATACTTTCAACCTGTCTAACTCCAATAGTTTGGGCTGCCCTTTGTGTTCTCTCTTTTTTATGAACTTTCCTATGGTTCTAATCCTCTTTTTGAAAGAACCAAGAAGTCAGAGTAATAGTACCCATAAGCCATTTATTATGCAAAATCACATATGCCAACCTCTTAATTTCTCTCCACTTCTTTAAATAAAAGCAAAGATCAAAACCCACAAATATCAAAATATGGTAAGCAATACCATGAAAAATTAATAGATGCAAACCCTTGCATGCATATAGAGTATTTAGTGCCTATGAAATTCATGAATAGAATATGAAAATCACAATCAAGACCTAAGTTTTCTAAAGGAAATTCTTTTACAGTCTAGGAAGTCAAATGGTAACAAAAGCATCTAATCCAAAAACATTTAGAATTAATCGTTGCCCATTTTGAATTCATATGGTGACAAAAAAGGATTAGCATTGACTAACCTTAAAGAGATTCCTAACACCATCATTTCTACAAAATTGTGCAAAATCTTTTAGGCTGATACATACATGCAACTTTGAACATCCCAAGAACATGTTGGCCTAATTTACATTTATAACAATTTAATTTTTTTTCTCTACTCTCTTGATCTAATTGTGAATATCATTATGCTAATGTTCATATTTGTACAGATATTTTGATGTTTAACAACTATTTTTATTCTTTATAACATAAATAATAGGTTTCCATAATTGTACAAAGAGGTTAAAGGAAGAGAAGCCCTAATAGCCCTTGAATGAAACTAATCTTTGCTACTAAATTTCTTTATCTTGTCATCATAGAATACATCCAATTCGCATATAGTAATACATAACTAAGAGCAAATTCATCTTGTAATTAGCATCACATACTATTCAGCTACTTAAACTATCATGGAGTTATTTTATAGTTGAATCCTGAGTTTAGGCACCAACAATGTAGAGGAACAAAACTAACCATGTTGAAAATAGCAAAAAATAAGCTTAAGTAAAGTAATGGCAGTATTACTTCAATCAAGAGGCAATTGAATTAGCCATTCAAGCACACTTTTTGCATTCATCTCAAGCAACCAGCTTCAAACCAAAATCTTTTACATTGTATTTCATTGCTCACTCCTAAGTAATACTAAATAGCAGCCCCCACTGAAGTACAAAATTGAAAGCATGAACGTATGCAATTACTAAAGAAACGTAAAAGGGAATCAATGATAAAAAGCCCAAAAAGTAAAAGTTGAAGCTGAAGTGGTAATTGCTCATTACAAGCATATTTTGCATATCATTTATACTTCAAAGTTTCTAAAATTCATTCTAAGATTGCTACCTAATCCCCAAATTTTTCCTTATTTTATGTAAGATAAAAAGGTTGAGATTAGATAAGAATTCAAGGAAAAAAAATTGACAAAAGAGCCAAACTAAAGAGACACAACACCATTATCTATACCATGCAACTTCTGAATTTCAAAAGTCGGCATTATGGGAGTCGACAGCACTGTGCCCCTTGCTTACATGTTGTCATGCATTATTAGGATGTAAAAAATGCAGAACATCTAGAGCTTGATGTCGTTATGCCTATTATACTTGTCGTCACCATGCAGTATTCTATCACACGATAACAGTAAATCTAATGACATTGTTTGGAGCTAAGATTAGAGGATAAAAGCATACATGACCAAATTTAGACCACCTTTCATGGCACCATGCAACATTGCAAAAAACCCCCTGTTCTGCAGAATTTTTAGGATTTGCGGGGGAACCTATAAATACCTCATTTTCTGAGAGGTTAAGGTAGAGCCACCCACAAAAATCATCTAAAAGACCCCTAAGGAACACAAGAAAGAGAGAAGAAGAGAAGATCAATGAAAGATTTGAGAAGGAATGAGCAACCCAAAAGAAGATTGCAAAGTAAAAGACAAGCCTTATCTATGCTTTTTATGTTCTTTCTTTTGTTATTTAATTTTGTGGATAATGGATTTATTTGATTTGAGTTATAATTAAAATGTTGTATCCTGATTTATTCTTGTATTAGAAGTTCATTTGATTAATTGATGTCTATTTTGAGTAATCTATCACTTAGGTTTTGATTAATTGAATTAATTCATTGGGTAATTCTCTTATGTTGAACTTCAGAAAGAATGCATGAGATGGGTTTCCTTTTATGTTAATTCAATAGATTCTTTTTCCCTTGATGAACTTGAGAAAGGATTTGGGGATTTAGAACATAGTGAAAGATGAAGTTTTGGAGTCACCTAGAAATAGGGATTCTAGGGTTTTTTGGCTTATAATTAGATTTTCTTAAGTTTATGCATCTTGGGTTTGATTTGTATGATAAGGATATCCATGGGTTAGGTCCAAGGGTAGGAGATTCATTACTCGTGACAGAGTGAATTTTAATTTATTTTAGAAATCTTGCTAATACTTAAATCTAATTTCGATTGATTGAGTAATATTTTATATTTGAGTATTCTTGGGGGAATTCTTGTTTAATTACATGGCCAATCTCTTTTTCTTACTTGAATCTTGCCTTGTAATCTTTTAGTCTTTACCATAAAAATTAGGTTGATGTATTATATGTGGTACTCTTTTATCCTTAATTAGTCGTAGTAGGTATTTTTACTTTTTATTTTGGTTGGTTGAACAATAAAACATTGGTGGAGTAAAGATAGTTAACGTATCATTTCCTAAGATCTTTGATACTTACCAACTATACTCTATACTACATGACGGGTATACTTACCTAATTGTATGTGTATATGAGTTAAATTGGTATTTTATTTTAAAACTTAGTTGATCATTGGACTCATTTCTATACTACTACAACATAGCACTAGCACAAACCTGCAACAAGAAGTTTTGTTGGCGCCGTTGCCAAAGATCGATGCGTTAATATTCCAAAAACTTGAGTTTTATTTGTTCAATCATTTTTTTTTTATATTATTCATATTGTTGATTTCATTTTCTTCTGAAGTAGTTGATGAATTTTCTATTTTAAGATAGTTTGATTTTTGAAGTTGTTTTACTGATCTCTGGTGAATAATTGTATATAATTTTGGCTATGTTCCTTCTTATTTCATAGCTTATTCATTCGTTTATTTTGTATTTGAGTTGTTTTATTATTAGATTATTCATAATTGTGTTCATCTTTGCTTTATTTTACAGGACATTTTTCTTATGCATGCATAGACTAGACTGTGGTAAAATGTTGGCTAAGTTTGATAGTGAGATAGAACGGACTTTTCAAAGATTGTGTAGGGAACAAAACAAAGAGTTTTGAAAACTTTGGAACAATTAGACACTTCAAGTTAAATTGGTGTGAAAATGGAAGTTAATCAAGGAGGTTATGGAAATGGAAATGATAATAGAAGAAGAACAATTGTGATTATGCTAGACCTACTTTTTTGCGTAACAATTCAAGAAGTGTGAGACCTCGAGTGGATGCTAATAATTTCGAGATTAAATCTAAATTCATCCAAAATGATTTAATAGATGGTTCAATTTGATGGTTTGCTAGATGAGGACCCTAATACTCATTTAGCAACTTTCTTAGAGATCTGTGACACAGTTAAGCATAATGGTGGATTGGAAGATGCCATACAGTTGAGATTGTTTCTATTTTCTTTGAGATATTGAGCTAAATCTTGGTTGAAATCCTTGCCATCCAATTTTATTACTACTTGGGATCAGTTAACTGATTTTTTTCTTGCTAAATATTTTCTCCTTGCTAGAGTGGCTAAGCTAAGGAATGATATTTTCTAGTTAGATGGTAAAACAAGTCATGACGCTTGGGAAAGGTTTAAGGAGTTGATTAGAAAATGTCCTCAACATGGTGTTCTTGGTTTGCAAATGTTGACTTTCTATAATGGATTGAGTTTTTTTGCTAAGCAAATGATTGATGCTTCATCAGGAGGAATTGCTTCTTCAAATACCATTGAACAACCATTCTTAGGAATGCAAAAATCAAAGGCTAAAAGGCAAGGAATGTATAATGTGGATACAATGGCATCTTTGGAAGCTAAGTTGGAAGCACTTACAAAGAAAGTGGATAAAATAAATACTAATTCTACTACACAAGTCATGATGTGTAATTTTTGTGAGGGACGACACCCTAATCATTAATGTCAAGGAATAAAAGTTGGGAATGAGCAACAAGTTGAGCATATAGATTACATAGACAATAAAAGATAAGATCACACTTCTTTTGGTAATACTTACAATCTAAATTGGACAAATCATCCAAATTTTTCTTGGAACAATCAAGTACAAAACCAAGGAACACCTTAAGGAGTTTAAGCTAAGTATGCTCAAAGACCCCAAGCCCCTCTACCATTTCGTGTACCACAGCCTCCACCACTTCCACAAGCACAATCAAGGCCATTATTAAAAGACTTGGTTGCTAAGTTTGTGAATTACACTAATACTTACTTCTAAGGTGTTGAGGTATTATTGAGAAACCAAGTAGTGCCAACTTACAAGCTCAAAAGCCAAATTGAACAACTTGCAAAGAAGCTTGCTGAAAGACCTATGTGAACAATCCACGTGTCACTGAAAGCAATCCATGTGACGAACATGAAATACCTTGATCTTCTTCTACTTTGCTTTATACTTGAAAAATTGTTTATTTTTAGATGTTTTGGTTTTGTTCAATTTTTAATAAGTTTTACTGTTGATGAGTCTTAGTTAAACATTTTACCTTGTATAGTTTATTAAGTCTGGAGGCATTTCCTTTGTTTATGTCATTTTCCTTGAAGTCTTGTGATTATATATATTTTTAGCTTTATTTACTTAACATTACTTTAATTGCTTTATTGCTTTATATATATAAATAGTGTGCAATTTTGCATTTTCTGGAAGTGTGATGCGTGTTTTTTAGTGTAGAAAATGTTACCAACAAATTACACAATCAATCAAGCTTTAATAAAATGCTAACCACTAAAACCACACATACAGGCAAATATACCCATTATATAATATAGAAAATAGCAATTATCGAATCCATGAGAACTTAGGTTCCCACCTTACTTTACCCAAGTCTTTATTGTTTAGCCAATAAAATAAGAAAAGATAAATAAAACACTAAACTAAGAGACTAGAGAAAAGGTCAAGTTCACACAAGACAACTCACAAGGATTATTAAGGAGTAAGAAAAAAGAGAAAAGACATGTAAAAAGATAGAAATCCTCAAAGACATAACAATGATTGATTAGCACTTATCACAATTTGATTATCATCTTGGCACCATGAAGGAACTTAAGCAAATCCAATCATTTCCTAAGTCATGAACTTACTTATATAGACTCCACTTCTTTCCCAATCCATGGAATCACTTTCTCTTGATTAATTTAGCAGTTTTTCCAATCACATTAAAATAGCCAAAAGATGCATTAAATTCATACCTCATAAACATGGAATTAGCCAATGACCCTTTACTCGAGGTGAAAGCAACTAATCTTTGATCATTTAGGTTCTTTAATCTTAACTTTGTTTTCCAAGTCCATGAAGATTTAACAAATATGAAATCAATAAAATAAACTTCTAACATCATTTCCCAAGTCAATTAGAAGAAAATGCATCAATAACCCATGATAACAAGTAATCAAATATCAAAGACAATAATCAATTGATCAAAAAACTAAAATCAATATAAAGTCAGGAATCCAAAAACATCTTCTAAATACAATTAAAATAATTAAAACTCAAATTGTTAATAAATTACAAAGAAGATAAAAAGAAATCACACATAAACAAGTAATCCTTCTTCTTCTTCCTTGAAACTTTCCTGAGCAACCTCCTCTTCTTCTTCAAGAATTTTTCTTTGATCCTCCTAAATCTTAGTGTTTCTCTAGGAGCTTCCTATGAGTTTGCAAATCTCAAAGGTGAAAACTAATTTAGAGATGTTATTCTCTTGTATTTATAGGCCTCTTTGATACCAAAATTCATGGCTTGAGAAGTCTAGTCCAAGTAGAATTCAAAAAATACCAAAATCGTTTGAAAAATGCTAAATTCATACACAAAATCGCCATTGTACAGGTTGGACCTAGCACCACGTACATTCTAGTGTGCCCCTGAACTTTTGATTTATTTTTTCTTTGTTCGGCCAAAATGAACCTGACACTTGGTCCACTTGCTAGACCTAGTGCCAGGTGTATTCTGGAATGTGTCCACTTTTTACTTGAAATCAATTTAAATCTGCACAAATTTGTCAAAAATATTTTTTATAAGTAAAATATCAATTAGGAAGGAATATGTCTAGTTATTACAATAAAAGTATTTCAAATTAACCTCAAATAATTAGAAAAATAGTAATAATTTTAGCCCTTATCGAAATGTACGACAAGTTGGCTATCATGGTTCATAGCACTGTGGCCTTCAATACTGCAAAACAATTGAAAGTCTTGGGAGCCGACGGTGCCATGCAGGCCATGCACGACATCACCGTGCATCTTACTCAGACAAAAACATTATTGTTTTACTAAAAAGAATAAATTATAGTATTTAAAGTCTTGCATGGCACCATAGAGGTTATTCCTCACAGCATCGTGTATTGGTTTATAATTATAACGACATCATTTTGGTTTCAGGATTCAAAATTCTCTGCTGTGATGGTAACGTGTAGTTTAGCATCCACGGCGCCGTGCAATGTCGGATTCTAGAAAAATAAAGCACTTCTTCTTCTATCATTTTTCCCTAAACCACTAAAACCCTTTGACGGCAATACACAATTCTCTTCAATCCTTCTTTGTCGTGCAATAATCTTCCTTGCCCATTATTCCAATCAATTTGTACAATCATTTTTTCTAGCGTAATTCCATCCTTCCTACCGATTCAAATCTATTGAGTATTTTTCCTTTTCTTCAATCTATCTTTTTCAATCGAGGTTAACCTCTGATTTCTACCCAATATCATTGAAATTTTTGTGCTAAGAATCTTGGGTAAATGACATTATGCAAGAATTCAAAACCATTTGATGAGAAAGCAAGTTGATTGAAATAATACGGAACATCACTATCTGTCGTGCCGCAAAGAATCTATTTGACATTTTATCTATGCAATCTCTCTTGGGCGACTTCTAAACTTGTTTATATTTTGAGCTATCAATAGTTGATTTAAGTTGGTTTTGAGAATTTTTGAGTTGCTTTAAGTTGTTGGTTAGCCGAATTGTGTGTAGTTTTTGATAATTGTGACTGCTATTTTTAGTTGATTAATTTGAGTTTGGATTAAAGTATGTTATAAGTGCACTCAATTTTTGTTAAATACTTTGGGTCTATTGAGTTCTACTATGGAAGTTTACATTCGATAAATTGTTGAATTATGGTTGAATTTGTGGGTTGATTGCTATAATTGTTAAAGTTTGACTTTGTGAATTTGAGAAGAGGAATTGAATTGTATTTGATATTGGCTTAATTGATTTTTTTTTTTTTTGAAGGAATGGATAAGTATAGTGGATTTGTTGATTGAAAATAAATAAGTGGTGCTGTGTTGGAAGATTTGGTAGTTTGGAGAGCGGTTGGTTAGTTATATTGGTTTTGTATTGATTGATCTAGTAATGAGGAGTTTGTACAAAAGAGTGTGCTGATTGATTAATTTGTGGTAGAATTGTGTTGATTGAAGTGCGAAGGAGTTATATGAGTTATGATTGGTGTAAGTGTATAGAGTGAACTTTTGTTCTTTGTTTTGCTCATTTTTCTATCTTTTCCTTTCCTATCCTACCTTAATTCCTATGGCTCCTAAACACATAGCCACAAGCTCCCTTTAAAGAGAAATAGAGGTGAGGCTTCTTCATCTCACCAACCTTCTACTGATCCTAATGCTAGATTTATTACTTAAGAAAACAAAGAATAATTTGAGATGAGGGACTGGAGGAAAATCATTATGGAGAGAACTCTTAACCCAGTCTTGGACCATGAGTTGAAAATTGGACATTTGTTTAGGTAGGATGGTTGGGGGGCCTATTATAGGTTTTAAAAAAATTATACCATCCTATTCTAGTCGAGGAGTTTTATGTGAACATGGAAACTAAAATATAGAACAATTTGAGCAACATTGATACCATAATCAGAGGAGTTCACATTAGCCTAACTGAAGAGCTGTGTGCTACCATTTTGGGATTGAGAGATGAAGGGAATTGGGCAAAGATTGACTCCTACAACAAAAAGTTGGTGTTAGATCCAGTATAGAAGTTTAAGACAGTCAAGACTGAGTTGCATCTGGTATATCAACTGGCTAGGCAGGCAAAAGTTTTACACATTACTAACTTACTTGCTCACTACGGATTGGTAGTATATTTGTTACGTTTTAAGGTTGCCACAAGGGCAAGTGGTGTTAATGAGAGCAGGCTAGTGGACATTTATGGGCTAAAAAAGCTTATTCAGTCACAGACCATTAACTTAGCCTCCTTGATTTTTTTTTTTTTTTTTTACATAAGAGGTATAATGTATTCTACCTATCTTGACAAAGCTTTTGCCTTCCCTCTTGTCATCACCAAGATTCTGCAGCACTTCCATGTTCCAATAGAGTGTGAGATGATTGCTACTACTGTTGCCAATGATATAGTGACAAATAAGACATTAGTCAACTGTGGTTATAGCTACGATGAAGATTCTAAGAAATGGCTGACTCCTATTAAGTTCAGAGAGTGAAAAGATCAAAGATAGCAGTATCCACCTCGGTGACAATCCTTATATGAAGAGTCCTCTAGAGCTTAGAGGCACAATATAGGACAATCTGCAGCCACTGTTAATTTTTAGGCTGAAGTGTGCATGCACTTTGTGATGCTTTCCAATAGCATACCCATACTCTAAGACACAATGGTACAGCAGGGCCAAATCATTGAGCAGTAATAGATGATAGGTCATATAATGGGACTCTTGGTGAGCCAAGGTCAAATATCTGATGGCTATGTGGAGCAGCTAGAGATGTTCAGGAATGAGCTCAAAAATATGGAAGCAGGGTTAAACACTCTCCAGGCTCAACAGTCCACTTTAGATACTTTCCTTCATACTATATAGGATAAACTGAAGAAATATGGTCATTTGGAACTTGATAAGCCTGAATAGAGCAGACATGGAGGCCATGGGCTATATTAGGGATAGGATTTTTTTTTTATTGATGTATATACTCTTTTAGTACTTTGTTTTGATTCCGTTTTATTTCATTTTAAACTTATTTAGCTTTTATTTCTTTTTGGATGATTATAGATACATTCTTCTTGGATATTGATTCTCTTCTCTTCCAATGCAAAATCAAGCTTTTATTCACTTGGGGAGTACTACTTTTACTCTTTCTTCGTTATTATTTTTCTTCTCATTGCATACGTTCACATTACATATTTTGTGGCCAATGAGAGCATTGTCTAGCTTAGGTGTAGGGGAGAGGTTAAAGTGTTAGTGTTTTCCTTGCAAGGATATATGTGGTTTGAAATTGTATTTGTGGTGGAATTTGAAATTGGAGCTAAATTTTTTTCGATATTTGGCTTGCTTTGACAATCTTTTAAAATTGCTATTCTTTCTCTCTTGATATAGAAACTTGGAATGAGTTTATTTTGACTAGATACTCTTAGGTAAATATGTACATTTGATGTGATATGGACTAGATTTTGAGAATTTGGCTTAACCTTGTGTATGTTATAGCAAGCATGGTGATATTTTATTTCTTAAGCATTGATAAGAAACTTGTGATAAAATTTAAGCAAAGAATCCTAACTTAGTTATATCCTATGATCTTCTAGCTTGTCCTAGCTTTGGGTTAAGTAAATGTGGATTAGGATAAGAAAATGAGTGATTGAAGCAAGGTATTGTAAATGCTAAAAATCATTCATTTTACCTTTAATAGCCATTCACATTACCTTGCTCTAAAAGAAGTGAAAGTCTAATAAGGGTCATGTAGAAGCTGAAAGATCTTTATTATCCATCTCTAATAAGCACCTATATTACCTTGCAAAAGTGAGTTTATAGACCAATCATCAATTTACTACCTAAGATTGCAGTAGTTTTCAAAGTCAGAGAACTTAAGTAACTCATTATTTCCTACTTATGTGAATCACTTGAGTTGTATTCTTGACTTAGGAAATGAGATGACACTTGTTGAATGATATAGACTTGTTTAATTCAACTTTGATGGCTTTGTTTTTATCTATTCAAATACATGTGTTTACACGAGTTTAGTGTAGTCAAATAATCTTTAATTGAATTCTTATCTCAATAGAAAATGAATATATGTTCCAGTAGTAGTCATTGATGCCAAAAATCCACCCTTTATATCTGTGTTTTGCTTAGAGCATTTTAATTTTTATATGTTACTTGAGGACAAGCAAAAGCTGAAGCATGGGGTAGTGATAATTGCTTATTAAATGCATATTTTAGATATCATTTACACTTCAGAGTTTCTAAAAATCATTCTAAGATTGCTACCTAATCCCCTATTTTCTCCCTATTTTATGTAAGATAAAAAGGTTGAGATTATACAAGAATTCAAGGAGAAAAAGATTGAAATAAGAGCCAAATTGAAGAGACGCAGCACTGCCATCCTCAAGTTGCACTCCACCATGCAGGTTTTGAATTTCAAAAGTTGACATTCTTGAAGTTGATAGCACTATGCCCATTACCTTATACTTCATTGTACGTTATCAATATGCGGAAAATGCAAAACATTTGGAGCCCCACAACACTATGCCTATCACATTTAACGTCGTCATGCAGTATTCTAGCACACACCAACAATAAATCTAACGATGTCATTTGGAGCCAAGATTAAAGGATCAAAGCATACACAGCACCATAAAGACCACATTTGATGGTGCCATGCAACAAAGCAAAAAACCCCTATTCTGCAGAATTTTAGGGATTTGAGGAGAAACCTATAAGTACCTCATTTTCTAGAAGCTAAGAGAGAACCATCCACAAAAATCGTTCGAAAACCCTTTGTGAACATAAGAAAGAGAGGAGAAGAGAAGATCAAGAATAGATTTGACGAGGAATAAGCATCCCAAAAGAAGATTACAAAGTAGAAGAGAAACTTTATCTATGAGTTTTTCTATTTTTACTTTTGTGATTTGATTTTGTGGACATTGGATTTATTTGATTTGAGTTGTAATTAAAGGGTTGTACCCTTATTTATTCTTATATTGGATATTTATTTGATTAATTGATGTCGATTTTGAGTAATTTGTCACTTGGGTTTTGATTGATTGAATTAGTTGATTGGGTAATTCTCTTATATTGAACTTGAGAAAGTAAGCATGAGATGGATTCTTTTTTATATTAATTCAATATATTTGTTTTCTCTTGATGAACTTGAGAAAGGATTTGGGGGATTTAGAACTTGGTGATAGATGACGTTTTGGGGTCACCTAGAGATAAGGATTTTAGGGCTTTTTAGCTTATAATTATATTTCCTTAAGTTTATTCATCCTTGGGTTTGATTTGTTTTATAGAGATATCTATAGGTTAGGTTTAAGGGTAGGAGATTCATTACTTGAGTGAGGGTGAATTTTACTTTATTTTGGAAATCTAGTCAATGCTTGAATT
Organism: Voacanga thouarsii; assembly: GCA_026120185.1. NCBI lineage: Eukaryota > Viridiplantae > Streptophyta > Magnoliopsida > Gentianales > Apocynaceae > Voacanga > Voacanga thouarsii. Next base: position 2,405,137 of record JANUWF010001131.1, read on the forward strand.
TGATTTCAATTGATTGAGTGGTGTTTTATATTTGAGTATTCTTGGGGGAATTCTTATTTAATTACATGGCAATCTTTTTTATTTTATACTTGAATCTTGCCTTGTGATCTTTTAGTCTATACCTTAGAAATTGGGTAGATATGTTTTGTGTGTACTCTTTTGTCCTTAGTTTGTCATAGTAGTTATTTTTGCTTCTTATTTTGGTTGGTAGAACAATAGAATTTGGATGGAGTAAGGGTAGTTGATGTACCATTCCTTAGGATCTTCGATAATTTATACTATATGATGGGTATACTTACCCAATTTTTTATGTGTGTATATGTAAGTTAAATTGGTATTTTATTTTAAAACATGGTTAAGTATTAGACTCATTTTCTACCCCATCATAGCATAGCACTAGCACAAACCTACAACAACATGAAGTCAAAAACCAATGCCTTTTCACTTACAGACAATAATCTCACCAAAAAAAAAAAAAAAAAACTTGCTATAGAGTTTGAGAATACATAGGGGAAAAAAAAACCAAACCCAGCCGCCCTCTTTGGTATTGTGCTTGGCAGCGGCATGCATTGTATAAAGATCTGATAGCGTAGCCATCTTTCCTTTCTACTATGATTTCTTCTTTTCTACAGAAAATCGAAGAGTTGACCACGATCAGTCTTAGTATTATACTCCTCCTATGCCTCCCTTTTTCCTTTGTGACTGGCAGCTGAGGACTTTGGCGATGGGGCATGGCAAGATAGCAAATAGATTTTGTGAAGGAAGGGTTTCACGGATTTTGGCTCGAGGGGGTCGGGTCAAGTTAGCCCTCCTTCAAACCTTGTTCAACGTTGCTTCGAAAGAGTCCAAGTAGTAATATTTTAAGTTTCTGCCATTAACAAAATAAATAAATAAGGACTTTTTAAGGTATGTCTTAATGTATGTATTAATTTAAATAAATTGTATGTAGTAAATAATCTATATATCATATTTATATAATTTTCAAAAAAAATAATTTAGATACAATAAATTATTACACTTTCTTATAAGAATTTACTTAGAAAAATTACACGAATTAACTAAATATTAAGAAATTCTATCAATTTATTTATACTAATCACAATTTTATATAGAGTTATTATAATACTATATACTTTAAAAATATTTTCGTTTCACTAAAATTTTAATTAATGTATACTTTTAAATAAATCGATTTTTTTTTAATATGGAATGATTATATAAATTTGACTGTATACTTAATCAATCCAAATTTGCATATGATAATGGAAGAATTGGAACTAAATAAAGCCAACATGTTAGTCCCTACACATTATGATTAAGGGCAAATAATATTGGCGATCCTTCAATTATTTTAAAATTTAACTTTTGTTCTCTAACTAAAAAATAGTTAAAACTTTCCCTCGAACTCTAAAATCGTTTTGATCTGACCCTTTCACTAGTTGGACAACAGTCAACTCTCTTTCATAACTCCATCCTAACACCAGATTAAGTCATGTTTATTCCTCCTCCGTTAATAAATTTTTTATTAAAAAAATTATAAATTTTAAAAATATAAAATAATATTTTTTATCCATCTAAATCCGCCACCCCCTCCCCGCCATTAACAAAATAAATAAATAAGGATTTTTTAAGATATGTCTTCAAAGAATATATCAATTTAAATAAATTATTTATTTCGTATATAATTCATATATCATATTTATATAATTTTTTAAAAAATCATTTAGATACAATAAATTATTACACTTTCTTATTAAAAGTTATTTAGAAAATTTACACAAATTAACTAAATATTATAGCAATTTCTATCAATTTATTTATATTAATCACAAATTTATATATAGTTAGTATAATACTATATAAACTTTAAAAGTATTTTTGTTTCACTAAATTTTTAATTAATATATAATTTTTTAAATAATTTGATTTGTTTAATATCAAATGATCGTATAAATTTGATTGTATACTTAATCAATCCAAATTGGCATATGATAATAGAAGAATTGGAATTAGATACAGCCAACATGCCAGTCCTTTCATATTATAATTAAAGGCAAACAATATTGACGACTCTTAAATTATTTTAACATTTAACTTTTTTCTCTAATTGAAAAAAAAAAGGTAAAACTTTCCCTCAAACTCTCAAATTGTCTTAATCTGACCCTTTTGTTTGTTCGCCAATAGTCAGACTCTTATTCCTAACACCATCCTAATACCGGATTAAGTCATATTTATTCATCCTCCCTTAGTAAAATTTTGTTAAAATTTTACAAATATAAAATAATATTTTTTATCTATCTAAACTCACCGCCCCCTTCCCATACCCCTTCCCCTCCTCCCCCCCCCCCCCCCAAAAAAAACATAACTTATTTAACAAATTTAATTTCAACAAAAATATCCCTCCCCATACCATGGTTAGTAGAAAACAATCATAAAATGGAGTCCATTATAGTTTATGTATATCCACTTTCTAATTTTTATTTCTCTTTATTTGCTTATAGAAAGTAGATTTTGTTTCAACTAAATAAAGTAAAGCAAATAGTGTATATAGGTAAGTGGTCCAAAAAATTGTATATAAATTAATAAAATAGTAAATACTTGTAAATATAAAGATTTGAACACACAACCACCTAAATATAAAAAATTACCTCAACCACAGTACTTAATGATAGCTTTTGTTTTACATTAATATTTTTTTAAATATTTCATAAAATAAGAAAACGTATTCTTTTTCCACAATTTAGTAATACTATGGGTAATTAAATTCCTTTACCATCAATTTCAAATCTTTGTGGCAAATTTTTTTTTTACCCGCACAATTTTCAAATCTGTAGTAAAAAAGAACTTTTGCCACAGAAACATAGTCGTGGCAAAATAAAGTGTTATGAAAATAGTTTATATGCCAAGGAATTCAATATTGTAGTAAAAATTAAGTTTTTACCACAGATTTTGCTATGTTGCAAATAAAAGTGCTGCCAAAAGCCTTTTTTTTTTTTTTTGTATTATAACCCTCCAACATTTGCTTCATCCATAGTAATTGAGTGTAACAACTTCCAGTTGCAATATATTCAACTTCTATAGTAGAAAATGAAATGCAATTCTACTTCTTGCTATACCAAGATACCATATTATTTCCAAGATAGAAACATCCTCCTAAAGTGCTTTTCTAATAATCACAAATTCCAACCCAATCAGCATCACTAAATCCAATTAGATGAGTACTTGAATCTTTACTAAAATATATTCCATACTCTGAAGTATGAGAAACAAATTTGAGAATTCTTTTAATAGCCTTCAAATGCAAATCTTTGGCACTTGATTGAAATCTAGCACATACTCCAAAACTAAAAAAAATATATAAGGACAACTTGCAGCCAGATATAGTAGTCCTCCAATCATGCTTTTGTAGAGATGTTGATCTACATCTTTTCCTTTTCCATCTTTTGACAGTTGATGTGTAGTGTGTAGGTCTCTATGTGTGTGTGTGTGTGTGTGTGTGTGTGTGTGTGTGTGTGTGTGTGTGTGTGTGTGTGTGTGTGTTAGATTGGAAATATTCTCAACAAAGTTACAAGTAAATCAAGTTTTAAAATAAAACACTAATTACCAAAATCACACAACCTAGGGCACAGTATAGAGATTAGTAAATATCAAATTCATAGTCAAGTCAAAGTAGTACCACTACTCCCTTCTTATCTCATTGTTCAACCAAATGAATAAGCCGAACAAAGTAATTAACCTATTTGAACTGAACAACACCCAAGTCCACACATGAAAAAGTCACAAGATTTCTCAAGGAATATAAAAAAGAGAGAAATAGGCTATGGAGAAGTAAAGACTCCCCAATTAGACATTAAGAAGGGAAATTCCTCTTAAGCCAACTGAATTTAATCCCAAGTACATGTATGAGTGTCAAAAGTCAATTTCACCTTTTCTCAAGGCATGAAATCCCTAATTCCAAACTTAATTGACCAATATCTCTATCAAATCAATCAATTTTTGGAAGCATTAAGATCCACTCACATAAACATCCAGGTACAAAATCCCTATCTCTAAACAATTTAGCAATCTCTTTGATTTCCAACTTTTATTCAACCAAAAAGTTTTTATGCAAACTAACATTTTAAGTAAAATACATCCAAGGCCTTTGAAGTTAATTTAAACAAGTTTATCTCCCTTTTTAATGTATTCCACTCCTTCTTTTAATCAAAACATATAACTAAAGCAAATCATATAAGTTTAGCATATGTAACCAATTCAAGTCCTTCATTGCCTAAACTATTACAAATTGTGTAACAAACTAGGATGTTTCAAACACGTGTTTTGTTTTTCAATTCAAAAAGTTTTCCTTAGGATTTCTAACCTCAAGTGAGTGTGCTTCACTCTATCTCATCATATTTGCCCCCTTTCATATTCCTTTTCAATTCTCCTCATATTTTGTGCTTTTTTTACACAAATTTTTTTTTCTTTTACACACATTGTTTTTTGCCAAAGGACATGCACTTTGCATTTCGAACCTTTTTTCTCCTCACTTATAGGTGTCATTTGGGAACCACTTACTCTATCTTGTTCGCTTACCCAAGTTTAGGACTAGTCTAGACAATTTTGCAACAAAAATAAGCACATAACTCAACTTATACTCATCCCATCAATTTTATAAATTTCATAAATTACAAGTTTCATACTTCTAATAAGAAATGAACAAGTCAAAATTAAATTCGTAAGACTTAGTTATCTTTAAAGTTTAACAAAAAAATCAATTCATTAAATAAACATCAAAATATTTTTCAAGTCAAAAGAAAAGGAATTAACTCCACTAATTTGTTAAAAAAAAACTCAAATATGTGCCCAAAATAACTTTAAAAGAAGTAGAAGAAATACTAGGAAAAAAATTGAAATTCCATCCTCACGCTTAAACCATTCATTGGCCTCAATGGATGAAAACTAAAGCAAGAAGCATATCCAAAAAGGAAGTAAAAAGATAAGGGGAAAGGAAAAGAAAATATTTTCCAAAATAAAGTTGCTCCAAAATTCCCATGGGGACTAAACCTCCAAAAGTTGCACTAAGATATCCATTGAAAAGCATCAAGGCTAGAGAAATAAACATTGTTAGATCATTAAGTACATGGCCAAAAGAAAGAGAAAAAGTGCTAAATAAAACAACATAAAGAAAAAATGTATAAAGTAAACCTATTCTAGAAAACTCTCAAACTAGCTAAAAAGATGAAAATACATAAAAATTAAAAAAAAAGCTACAAAATCTCTCAGTCTTGTGCATCCGCAGAAGGCAAATCATCATACATTAGCTCATCTCTGTGAGGAGCCTCCGGTGGAGTTGAAGAACTGCAGGAAAATAAAAATGCAGTGAATGACAGCAAATTAAATTTTCTCCGAGCTAAAGTCTAGAAGTACTTACTTCTTGGATGCTTAGGTTGAACAACGGATGTCGGATTTGGGTTCGATGGAGCTTCTTGTGCTGGAATGTTCACTTGTTCTACAAGAATTCCACCTAACCATCAATGCTTTCACATCTAACACGTACCACATTTGCTAGCTTTTGGCCTTTCAAAGTATTCTTGAACCTTTTATGGACCACTATCGATGAAAGTATATGATGAAATTTTATTGGAAAAGATTGGGAGAGATAACGGAAAAAGAACTTGAATTGGATGCCAACGGTTTTCTTCATGAAGAACCAAACATCTGTTGGTTTTTCCTTTTTTGTCTACATACAACAATTACTACATAGTGGCATGCACACTTAGACCAAAACCACCTCAACAATTCTTTCTTCTTTTCGTTTTCATATATATAAGTGGCGGCTACCCTAGGCTTTTTAACCTTTTAGCCATCATACCAAAACCTTAGTGGGCTAAGGCTTTACTTAATTAGTCCAACACTAATTAAATAGCTCTTTCATTAATTAACTAATTAATTCACCTGGGCCTAATATAAAATTATTTAAGATAATTAATTAATTAACTAATTTAATTAAATTGGCCTAATTAATTTTTCTAGCACAAATAAATAAATAATTAGACTCATAGAACAATTTTTTATAATAATAAATTCACCCAATAAGCTCATATAATAAAATAAATTTACTAATGTTACTTGAGCTACTCTAGGGGCCAAAATACATTATTCTTGGTACTAAAATGATCAAAATACCTTATGCGTAAATTTTGGTTGTATAAAATTTGTCAAATTTAAATCCATTCCTTAGTCAAGTTTTAATTAAAACATTAATTCTAAAATACACATACGAGCAAGTATACTCATCGCAAGTATAGTATAGGTCATTAACGAGTATCGATCCTCAAAGGAACAAGTACACACTAGTCTACTTTTCATTTATTATTTAACCGACCTAATAAAGTAATAAAATAATTAAAAAATAAAAATATATATACAACTCAAGGATCTGAAAATATGCAATTTAGACAAAAGCTTTCAAAAACATGATAATGAATCACTTAGCCAATACCACAATCAATTATTATCTTGGTTTCATAAAGGATTTAATATAGACCCACTTCGGTTGCAATCTATGGAATCACTACTTTCTAGTTAAATTAGTGAATATATTCTATCTCAACCAATTTATCCAAACAATGCATTAAAATCAATTCTTACACAAATCCATATATTCTAGGTGATTTAAAATATGAAATTAGTCAATGAATCTATATTCTAGTAATCATAAACCAACATTTGATTACCTACGTTCTTAACATTTATCCTCTTTTTCAAACAAATTAAGAGATAACAAACATGAAATTAGTTAATTGAAGTCATTACCAACCCCCTTTTCAAGCAAGTTAATAACAAAAATCAACCAACCATCTCCGTAAGAAAAACAAGTGATCAAATACCAAGAACAATAATCAATTGATCAAAAAACTAAATTAACTCAATAAATCATTAATCCCAAAAACAATGTCAAATTATAATGGACATATTGAATACATCATTATTTAAGAAAAAGAAAATAAAGGTAAAAAAAAGCACTCATAGATAAGTCTCATTCTTCTTCATTGAAGACTCTCTTGAACAACCCTCCTTGATTTGGTGAATTCCTCATTCTTTAAGTATTTTTTGATTTGCTTCTTTAATTCACCTTCAATCTCCCTTTTTCTCTTGTGTTTTCTATTGCTTTTATAGGCCGCTTTGATGCTAAATTCATTTCTTGAGAAGTCTTAGCCGAGTAAGATTCAGAAAATACCAAAATCATTGAAAAATTCCTAAATTCATGCATAGAATTTTCTTGCCCTAGAGTGGACCTGACGCCGGGTCAGTTCAACCCACTTAGCCCCAGGTGTGTTCTATTTTCCTCCTGAAACTGCTCTATTTTTCACTACTCAGGCATATTGGACCTGGCACTACGTGCGTATTGGAAAATTCACCTTTTTGCTCGAAATCAATTTAAATCTACACAAATTTGTCAAAAATATTTTCTACAAGCAAAATGTCAAATAGGAAGGAATATACCTACTTATTATAACAAAAATGTCTTAAATTAACCTCAAATAACTAGAAAAATAATGATGATTTTAGCCCCTATCAATACCCTTGCTAACAAGTAGCTGTATTTTGTCATTTTAAATATTCTATTTAACACTATATGGAAATATTGACCCTAAAAATGATATTGCAAGTGCAGCAACACCCATTATTGAGATAAAAAAAAAATTGTACTAACACATTTCGTAATTATATCTACCATTCTTGGATAACTAGTCCAATAATCTATAACTTCCAATAGATTCTCACTTGTATCAGGGAGCTATCCAAAAGCATACATACTTTGTCACGTTTCATAAGATCCTAGATTATTTAGATTATCCCTAACAATCACAAGACAATGATGTCTTCACAAAATGAAGTTTAGAAAATTTATTGTATAAATCTGTCTTAATTAACTAGAGTTATACACGTAACATATAAAGGTAATTGGCCTTACTATAAGACCTTACCCATTATATATCAAAGTGTACAAGTCTAGCTTCACTAGACCACCAACTTATACTTAAGTCTTAGGGTACTCATCCATACAGTAGTAGCGATAAATCAAATTTTATTTATTATAGTACTTTTATAAATATTATTATCGCGTAGTCTAGTTATACTTATTCCAAATATTCTTACATTATTGGCGTAAGTAGACTACTCACTGGTTAAAGGTAAACTCTTCTCCATTTAATAACTATAGTGTAATAATCTATACCTTGATAAAATGCCTAATTTTATCAATCGATCAAGCATAATTTTTCTCTTATGTGTTAGTAGCTCATTAAAATGTCCAACTTTTCACAACTTACTATGAAAACACAACCCAATCACATAAATTACTTATTAACACACTTAGACCTTTAATGTGCAAATATATGTAAACAAACAACCATTAATAAATAAAGTATTTTATTAATTTCCAAAATAAAGAGATATATAGTACATTTAGAGCATACATTCCTACAAGAATAGCTTGTGAAGATGTTCCTATACTAAAATGAGAAGGTTGTGGAGTGTAAGTAAAATATATGGAATCAAAATAAGAGCACAAGTTTGACTACATCTATCCCATATGCCTATCCATATTATCCATTCTTTGTCTAAGAAAATCTATCCTTTGGTTGTAATGGTCTTGCATAGAATCCAATCTTTAATGGATGACATTAAATCCACTATCCATACTCACCCTCATCTCCCCTAACAATTGCATCATTGGTGCCATAGGCTCCCTCAGAGGAGAAGATGATTTAGGAACATAGGCTCATTAGGAATTTCAAGTTTGTTGCCATGAACATCCTCCATAACTCCAATATCAACTCTTTCCAAGACAATCAATTGACCCCAACTCTTCTCACCATACCCATCTTTTCAAGAGTTTGAAAATTTAAAGGAATTGTGGTCATACTCACTACCAAACCCATATCATCACAAATACAATCGTTATGCATCAACAAATTTAAACCCAACTCCTAAAAATATAGTATAGTATAGTAGTAAGTAAGGTATCGATCCCTCAATGAACAAGAGAAGTATACTCTATAAGAAAAACCCTCAACTTCATTCATATGAAATCATCTTATACCACATAACATAATTAGGTTCAATGATGAATTATGTACAAGTATTTACAAATAGAATGGGAAATTGAATAAGGAAATTATCTAAATCTAAACTAAAAAAAATAAAAAAATAAGTAAAAAATGGAAACTTCAAGACCAATTAATAAATTACCAAATTCTTAGGCATATGTAGTGAAATAAAATAAGAACTTATCGTGGATAATGATTACTTTAAGTTGTTAATTTTAGAATTCATGCAAAAGAGTTTAGAATTCCTATTCTTGCAAAGTGAATTTAATCCCTAACCTTATTCCTAATCTAATCTAAATTGATTAACCTTTTCTTAAAGACATTAATACTTCAATTAATTATTTGTCATAGACTAATCACAAGATTGATACTTACCTCAAGACATTATTAACATCAAGTAGCATATATCCCAAAAAGATGCAAACATACACAACTTGAACCATGCAATTCCCTATTAAACTTAACTAAGTCCAAAAAAGATGTAACTTAACCAAGCTTAATAGATGCTACTTAGTTAAATTAACCAAAAAATTAACTAACTTAGCTTTCCAATCAAGCAAGTTAAATATATTAGGCATACATAAACAACTCAACACAATTGATAGAGAAGATAAGCAAAATTACATAAATACTCAAGAAGTCATCTTAATATGATCAAAGATAGAATCTTTAATTTATCAATCTCAAAGTATCAAAATTCACAACAAAAAAACAGCTTTTGAATAGGGAAAAATCCTCAATTATTTGAATACAAAAGAACTCAAAAATAGACAACTTGGAAACAAGAAAGAACAAACGAAAGATTAAAAGACGAACACTTTGGAAGCCCATAATCTCAAATCTTCTTACCTCCTTGCCTTCTTCTCCTCCTCCAAGCCTTCTTGGAAGCTTTCGTCCAAGAGAATTATATTCTTGGTGAAGCATATTGATGATCTTTTGTGAATTGGACATCCTTAGCTTATATAGAACCCTTCTAAACCATCATTGATTGAATTTGGAAAGTTTAGACCGATATTGGATCAATTTAAGATGTTCTAAACTCTTCAGAAGTGTTGCACAACTTGTATGCATAGCCATGCAGCTTGGCTATGCATGGTAACCTCCAAAACTACCTCGACACTGGTACAACCATAGCGCACGGCCATGCATGTTGGTTGTGCATCTGCACGGGCAAGCATACGGTCGTGCCAGTGGCCATGCGTTTGGCAAGGCTAATTTTTCTGCCAAATCTACAAACTTCTGGGAGCTTAAAACTTTTCCCTATTTTCTACGAGCACATGCATGATCATACACTTAGCCATGCATAGCTTTTGGAGCTATTCTAATTTGCATGGACACTAAACATGGTCATGCATCTTGTTATGCCCCTACTAAAATACTTAAAAACTCTATTAGCCATATATTCCGAAGCAACAAAGTGTTAAGCAGTCATTCTTTGTGTGAAAACTTATTATTTAAAGTATATTTTACTCATTTTTCACTTGAAACTCATTATAACACAATATGAGTAAATACAATACATATTGACACAAAAGAATGCATAAAAGGTAAGGAAAAGTACTATATAAATATAATAATTTCACACTTAACACTTGATCCTCCTCTTTCTTGTGTTTTTTCAAGCTTTCTAGGTCTCTCTAAGGTTTTCCCTTGCCCAAGTACACCCTTACAAGGTTTATAAAGGGGTATATATAGCTTTCCCCTTGAAAAGACCTACGATATTAACTGGCCCTATCTGTGTTGAGCTAGCAAGGCTGCCTAGCTCTTTTTTTTCAGTGTCAGTAGGGTACGACACTACCCAACTCAACTTGGGCAGCACTGCCTAAATAGTTAATGTCACACCTAGGTCAGCCTAGGTGGCCCTGGTCCTTTACAGAAGTTTTGTTGCCCTATTTTCTGTTCAGAATTTTTTAGAAGAGGCGACCCTTCCTAAGCTGAACTAGGCGGCATTGCCTACCAAGCTCTATCCTATACTTTTTATCTTTCTATCTTGCTCTTTTCGCCTTGTTTATTATCATGCAATCATTCAAATAATTCTTACATAAAACAAGGTAAAAAGGGTGAAGTAAGTAGTCATCTAAGCCAAATTCACAACAAATTATGTACAAATGACTTGTAAAGTATAGAAATAATAAGCACTTATCTCTTCCCCATGCTTGGGCTTTTAGTTGTCCTCAAGCAAATCATAACTATCCACAACAAGCATAAAGCAACCTATTAAAGTAAATAGCATTTGAGGATGGCATTCTAAGTCAATTAACAAGAATAACTCGATATATGTCATGCCCAATATACAACAATACATAGAACCAACTCTATAGAAAGGTGTTGAGTAGAATTTTCAAGTAAAAAGAACGATAATAACTCCATCAATCAAACAAATATTGACATATATGCCAAAAAAAAATCTTGAGAATTATCCAAAAATGCAAAAAAAAAAAAAAAAAAGCACATTTTAGCACTAAACATGAAGAAACACCAAAGTAAGATAGATGCTTGAAAATAATACTGCAATTCCCTACCCTATATTTAAATTAGACATTATTCTCAAGGGAAAAAAATTAACACAATACCAGGAATATCCAACAGGACCAAATGATAAGCAACATTCCCCAAGTGGTATGAAGCTCAAAAGAAGAAGTATTCAAATTAGAGAAGGAAGAGCTAATCTAAAATGGGAAGGAATAACCCTACAAAATAAAATATGAAAATTCCTATAAAAATAAAGAAACTAAAATAAAGCAAACTACACTAAATAAAAGAAAACGTAAGAAAAGAAAGGAAAATAAAATCTAATGAAAAGATATCCTAGGAAAGCAAACTAAAAGAAATGTCCAGAGCTTTTGCACAGAGAAGTCAGAAATAGCTTTCTAGGCTAAAGCTAGAGGCTCTAAGATTTCTAGGTGGGATATGGTTTCCCTACACTATCTGCCAGATATTATTTAAAAAGCCTTCATGTCACTTTTGACTTTCTATGAGATGCTCATAGGTCTCTAGAAATGATCTTTGTCCTATCTATACTTGATCCATTCATTCCCCAATCTACTCATGTACTCTTGATTGGTCTTCTATGTGATTATCATGAGCATACCTCCAGTATTGTTCATGTTGCATAAATTGGGCATGTTATTTGAACCATTGTTGGTGTTGTATTTAGGTTGCTCTCATTTCCACTTGATTAGCTTTCATTTGGTCCATATCCATTATGAGTTGTGCTAATTGTGTCCTCATTGCAACTTGAAACTCTACAGTTCCTGTTAGTCTCCTTGGATTTGGTCTTGGAATGTGAATGATTCAGTCTTGGATTCAGTGTTGTTAGCAGTTGAATAACATCCTCGAAGGCTCCATTTAACTTAAAAGTGTCACAAATCTCAAGAAAAGTAGCTACATGCAATCAAGTAGTCCATCAAGTTGCATCATTTTTTGAATCATTTGAATGAAATTTGGCTTGATTTTAAATTTGTTTACCTCAATCCTTAGCATAGGAATGCAAGATTCCATACTAGATAAAGATGGTCTAGCATACTCTGCCAAAATTCTTTGCACAATACCATTAGCGTTTTGCACATTATCCTTATAAACACCATTATGACCGTCTAGATTCTCCATATTGTCAAGATTTTCCAAAAAAAAATAAATAAATATCATTCCTTCTTAATTAATCACTTTATTCAATTCTTCCTCTCTCTAACCCTTTCTTTTCTCAACCTTCTCAAAGCCCTCTTAATGTATGGATTAAAAACTACAATATCACCACCAACTCTCATACTTATTAACAAGAGAAGTATCCTACACACAACAATTTGCAAATAACTCAAACACTATGAATTCAAACTAACTCAAAGGAAAGATCAAGTCATGTCAAGAACAAAAGTATAGTCCTAATCATAAAATGATACAATAAAAGAATGCTAACTATTCAAGTATACAGTTGTAAATATATCTAAAGTACATATATACACCAAGAAAATGTAATATTTACAAATATTCACAATATACCAAAAAGAAAACAAAGAAAGTCAGTACTAATCACACATATATACAAGGATAAATCAATAACATTCAAAGTTTTCATGATATTAATGATTAATCCTCAGCAATATTATCAAAAATTTGATGTGTTGTTTATGGGTGAGTGTATTTGTGTTAGATTGGAAATATTCTTAGCAAGGCCACAAGTAAATCAAGTTTTAAAATAAAATGTTAATTTCCAAAATCACACAACCTATGGCAAGTATACATATCTTATATTATAAGGATTAGCTAAAATCGAATCCACAGGGGAGTCAACAAGTACCACTACTTCCTTTTTATCTCGTTGTTCGACCAAAGGAATAAGCCAAACAAAGTAATTAACATCCTTAAACTAAAAAGCACCCAAGTGCACACATGAAAAAGTCACAAGGTTTCTCAAGGGATAGGAAAAAGAGAAATAGGTCATGTAAAAGTAAAGACTCCCCAAATAAACATTAAGAAAGGTAATTACCCTTAAGCTCATTGCATTGAATCTCAAGTACCAGTATGAGTGTCAATCCTTTCTCAAGGTATGAAATCCCTAATCCTAAATTTAATTGACTAATAACTTTCTCAAAGAAATCAATTTTAGGAAGTATTAAGATCCATTCACATAAACATCCGAAAGGCTCAAATCCCTATCTCTAGATAATTTAGCAACCTTTTTTATTACCAAGTTCAATTCTCAATCTCTCTCACGAGTTAATTGAAGGAAAACAAAGACTAGATCAATTGATTTAGTATTTAGCTCTTAGCTCCATTTCTCAAATGCATTAAGAATGAACCAATTAATAGAAATATCAATCAATTCCAAATCAACAACCCAACACAAGAAAACCTAAGTAATCATATACAAAAGATTGAAATTCCATAGATCCAAAGTAAATCACAATCCAAAACATCAAATAAGGGATTATTCCATAAAATACAACAAGAAATCAACTTAGATATATATTAATAAAGTAAAATTATAAAGATAAGAAAAAAGAGTACTCATAGGCAAGCTTTCTTCCTTTGCTTTCTTGAAATCTTCTTTGATCAACTCTCCTCATTTTTGAATGCCTTGATCCTCCTTCTTGTTTTTCTTCAAGCTCTCTAGGTCTTTCTAGGGTTTCTCCTTGTCCAAGCACACCAACGATCCCTATGTAAGCTTTATAAAGGGGTATTTATAATTTTCCCATTGAATAGACCTCAAAATATGTGAATAGAGATTTTCTACGACGTAAGGTAGCCCTACCTAAGGTAAGCTAGGTAGGGCTACCTAGCTCTTTTTTCTTTTTTTTCTTAGTGTCGACAGGAGGCAGTGTTACCTAACTTAGCCTAGGTGTTGCTATCAAATAGGTGGCACTGCCTAGGTTAGCCTAGTTGGTCATGCAACCTAGGCGGCCCTACCCCTTTACATATGTTACCCTATTTTCTGTGCAAAATTTCTAAGAAGAGATGGACTTGCCTAGGCTAAATTAGGCAACACTACCTACCATGCTCCATATTGATTTTTTTAAAAATTTCTTCCTTGTTCTTTTCACCTTGTTAGTCATCATGGATCATTCAACTAATTCTTACACAAAACATAGTAAAAATGGTGGGGTGAGTAGTCATATAAACAAATTCAAAACAAATCAAGTAAAATAACATGTAAAATATAGAAAGAATAAGCACTCATCAATAGCTTCTAACTAACACTTCTTGGTGTTTTGAGAGATTTTGATCTATCATATTTAACCATTTAACCAACTTGTGAGTATATTTGGTATGAGAGATAAAAATTCTATATTTCATCTATTTCAAGTTAGTTCACCAACTATTCCTATTTCAAGTTTAGTTTAATTGAGCTCCATGAAGTCTTTTGACATCTATTTTGATGTTATCCAAATAATATGTCATCAACATAAATTGGAGCAATCATAAAGCCTACTTGTAGCTTTTTTACAAAAAACGTTCTACTACTCCTCTCTTGTAGCCTCTTATTAATAGAAAGTTCACTAGCATTTCATAACCATACTATTGGGGTTTATTTCAATCTGTAAAAAGCTTTCTTCTATTTGTAAACATGATTAAGTAATTCTGGATTAACAAAGCCTTCAGGTTGTTCCATATAAACTTCTTCCTGCAAAACTCCATATAAGAAAGTACTCTTCACATCTATTTGTTGAAGTGTAAAGCTTTTGGTACAAGTAGTAGCAAGAAGCAATCTGATTGATTTTAACCTTGCCATAGGAGCAAATCTTTCATTAAAGTCGATGCCTTCAACTTATGTATATCCTTGTGCAACCAATCTAACCTTATTCCTTGTAATATTTCCAAGCTTATCAATCTTATTTTGAAACTCCCATTTGGTTCTGACTATATTCACATTTTTTGGTCTAGGCACAAGTTCTCATGCATTATTTCAAATTGTTGTGGCTCTTCTTGCTTACAATCTAGTGCTCTTCTATCGATGCATCTTTGACATTTTTCATTTCTAGTGTTAATGTATAACATGCATATTTCACCATATCCTTGTAATCAACCTTTAGCTTTTCTCTTGTTTTTCTAGATTTATTAAGTCCTCAATAATCAAATCTGATAGATAATACTTCTTTATTCTTTAAGATGGTATCATTAGTTGGCTGTCCTTTTATTATTTTTCAAAATCTATTTCTTCATTAATGTCAACTCCTTCTAATGTATTCTGGTTATTATCAACTCAAATAATCTCCTCATTATCTCTATCATTAACTCTTTTTTATTAGCCGGCAGAATCTCGTCAACCATA
The DNA here is from genome assembly GCA_026120185.1 of Voacanga thouarsii. Lineage (NCBI taxonomy): Eukaryota > Viridiplantae > Streptophyta > Magnoliopsida > Gentianales > Apocynaceae > Voacanga > Voacanga thouarsii. The sequence goes on from JANUWF010001131.1 coordinate 2,421,004, forward strand.
AACTTGATTGATTCCATAACAACTTGATTATTTTTGTTGTATAGCTGATCTGCTTTTCTATTTTTGGAATATCTACAAAAATTTCCTTCATCACTTCTTGCATTAAATTTTCCTTTTATCACTAAGAATTAGCATTTACTTTCGAAAATATGAAAGCAATTTAACTGAGGTTTTCAAACATTCTAGATTTCATTTGCCATCTTATTAATGTGAGGCATGAAATACGTTTTGTTGATATTAGTAGCAATGTTCGCAGCTTCAACCCACCATCTATGTGACATCTCCTTGATATTTAGCAACACTCTAACCATTTCTTGAATGGTTTAATTTTTGCATTCCACCACACCATTCTATTAGGGCATTTTTGGTATTGAAAACTCCAGTTTGATACTATTCTCAATGTAAAAATCATCAAACTACTTAGTATCAAATTCCTTTCCATGATCACTTCTCAGTCTTTTCAAAATTTTACTTTTCTAAGTTTATAAGTTTAAACACAATTTTTTAAATACTTCAAATACAACTAATTTTTCACTCAAAAATTTAACCTTCATGAACTTAGAATAGTCAGTCGCACACACCAAAACATAGCTCTTTTCTCCTATACTTTCAGTTTACGTTGGCCAAAATAAATCTATGTGCAAAAATTCAACTGTGGTAAATGTCACGATCTGTTGAACTTTCTTGTATAAAGATTTAATCTGCATTCCACTTTAACAAGAATTATAGATTCTTTTGACATTCTTTCCTAATTTGGGTATTCCACAAACTACACCTATCGAACTTAATTTTTGCAACAGGTTATAGTTACATATGCCAACTTTTGATGACACAACTTTACTTGATTTATCTTAGCCATCATGCAGCTATAGCTTTTAGTTGCACATATCAGATGATTGTTATCTAAAGTCTTATTTCCAGAGATCACACATTTTTTTTATCAACTACAAAACTCTTGTTCTTGTTAAAGTTAACATATCTATTATCACCATATAATTCACTAATATTTATGAAATTTACCTTTAAACCATTAACATGTAAATTTCTAAGTTTATGCATACCATTAATGTTTATCATACCATTTCTAACTACTTTATTTTTTGAGTTGATAGGGGCAAAATTCATCTATATTTTCCTAGTTATTTGAGGGTATTTTATGATACATTTGTTGTAATAACTAGGCATATTCCTTCATGCTTAATATTTTATCCTTGGAAATGTATTTTGAAATTTTATTGCAGAAAACAATGAAAAAATGACAAAATCGTCATTGTCAGAGCATGGCTAGCGCCGGTCATGACCTACAAAGCAGGCGCCAGCCTCAATCTGGAAAATAGTGAAATTTTGGACAGAAAAAATAGAGCACACTGGGCCGACCAGAGTACGACTAGCACCAGCCGTGACCCTCCAAGCCAGCGCCAACTGCACTCTGTGCAATGTTGGCTGAGCTTTCCAATTTTTGCAATGATTTGGTAATTTTCAAGAGTTTTGGTATTTTTAAATCTCTACTCAACCTATAACTCTTAGGGAACAAATTTTAGTATCTTGGAAGCTTATTTAAATAAGAAAAATACAATACAAAAGTATGAATTTAAGGATCAAATCAGTAAATCACTTATTGAAAGAGGAATTTATCAATTCAAGGAGCATTGTTCAAGAGAGTCTTCAAGAAAGAAGAATGAGGCTTGTCAATGAGTTCTTTCTTTTACCTTTACTTTTTTCTAGAATAATGATGTATTTAATGTTTTCATTGTAATTTGACAATATTTTGTGATTCATGATGTTTGTATTAATTTAGCTATTTAATCAATTTTCTATCATTCTTGGTGTTTGATTGCTTGTGATTATAGAAGAATTAATGAAATTAGATTTTCTTCTAGTTTACTTAGGAAACGACGTTAAGAGTTGATTTAATTTTATTGATTTCATACTTGTTATTTCTTAATAGACTTGGAAAACGAAGATAAGACTAAAGAACCTAAGTAATCAAAGACTAGTTAATTCTGCCTAGAGTATAGGGTTGTTGACTAATTTCATATTTATAAGGGATTGTGTTTAATGCATCTTTTGGTTATGTTGGTTTGATTAGGAAAATTGCTAATTTAATCAAGAGATAGTGATTCTATTAATTGGGAAAGAAGTGGAGTCTATATAAGTGAATTCATGACTTGGGAAACATTTAAACTTTACTTTATATTCCATTATGGTGCCAAGATGATGATTAATTGAAATAGTTGCTAAATGGTTCATTGTCATGTTTTCTAAGATAGTTGTCTAAATTGCATATTCTTACATCCTTGAGTTATATATATATTTCTTTAATTTTCTTTTTTATCTTATCATTTTATTTGGTCAGTTAAACAATAAATGAAAATTGATTAGTAAGTAATTGTTCCTTTCAGGATCGATACTCGTTAATTCCCTATACTATGTTTATGATGAGTATACTTGCTTGTATATGTATTTTGATATTAATGTTTTAATTAAAACTTAACTAAGGGATGAATTTAAATTTGATGATTTTTATACACCCAAAATTTACGCGTCAAGTTTTTGGCGCTATTGCAGGGAAATAATATCATGAAAGCTTGGATTTTATTGATTTAACCATGTTTATATGTTTATATGTCTATGTGTGAATATGTGTATATTATCCTTGTATGAATAGGTGCCATATTTTTTTTTCTTTGTATATTTATAATTTAATGTTCCTACATGTTGTAATTTTTTTTTTAACTTAATTTGTGAACATGTACCTTAATTAACTAACTTAGTTTAATATTATAGTGTGTATATATGATACTAACAAGTTACTTTATACAGGTAAGATGGCCAATTGGAACAAAAGAAGACATCCTAACATGTCTCAAGAGATGACATCTCGACCATCCAACTCCATTGCCTTAGAAGGGGTACTAGAAAAGTTTGCCACCTATATAACTAACCGCTTCCACGAGATAGATGAGACATTGGTAAATTTTGAGAAAATGATTAGAAATTTGGAAAGACAAATTTGATTTTTAACAGATCTAGTGATAAAATCACCATTAGGGGTGAAAACACAAAATGATTCAGCTACCATTACCTTACAAAATGGTAAGGAGCTACCCAATCCTAGCACGGAGCTGGTACTATCTAAAGAAGATGGACCGGACCCAACCCCTCTTGATGAACCTTTTGAAAAACAAACTAAAAAGACAGATTTTTAGCCACAGGTACCTTACCCTACTTACACACACACAAAGCAAGAAAAGATGCACAATTTGAGAAGTTTTTAGAAATATTCAAACAACTACACATAAATATTCGACTCAGTGAGGCTTCGATACATATGTCCAAATATGCAAAGTTCCTCAAAAGCATGCTTGTTAACAAAAAGAGGTCAGAGGAATTATCCACTGTGATTTTAAATGAAGAGTACTTAGCTATCTTGCAAGACCAAAGAACTTTGCCACGAAAAAAAAGTGATCCAGGGAGTTTTTCTATTCCTTGTCTTGTTAGGACTCTTACATTTTGTAAAGCATTAGTGGACTTAGGTTCTAGCATTAACCTTTTACCATATAAAACTTTCAAAAAGTTAGGCCTAGGTCTGCCCCAGCCCATTAGGATGAGTATTCAAGTTGCGAATAGATCTATCAAATGTACTAGGGGAATAGTGGAAGATGTATTAGTTCAAGTAGATAGATTTATATTTTCTGTGGATTTTGTTATTCTTGATATGGATGAAGATTCTAAAGTTCTTTTAATCTTAAGTCAAACTTTTCTAGCAATTACCAAAGCATTAATTGATGTTCATGGGGAAAGTTGACACTTAAGGTTGGGGATGAAGAAGTCATTATCAAAATTTATAAAAGCATGCAACATCCTATTTCTTTTAATGATTCTTGTTTAATGATTGATATTCTTAATGAACCTATCTTTGATTTTATGCAGGAATCATTTGTCAAATGCTAAATGCACTTGATGGAACAATCCACTATATATTTAGAGGATTCAAATAAAGGCCATGAGTTAGGAGAATTTGAGGAAATTGAAAAAATCAGTTTAGGAAGGATGAAGTCATCCATTGAGGACCCACTGGAATTAGACTTAAAAGACCTCTCCGAGCACTTAGAATATGTATTTTTGGCTAAAGGAGACAAATTTCTAGTAATCATAGAAAAAGACTTTACTTGTAATAAAAAAAACCAAATTAGTAAAGTCTATTGGAAAAATATAAAGGAGTCATTACATGAAAAATCATGGACATTAAGGGAATTAGACCTTCCTTTTGTACTCACAAAATTTTCCTAGAAGAAGGAGCCAAACCCATAGTGCAACCCTAACATAGGTTGAACCCAAATATAAGTGATGTGGTAAAAGGATGATGTGATTAAACTTCTAGATTCCAACATCATTTACCCTATTTTCGATAATATTTGGGTGAGTCCAACTCAAGTGGAACCAAAGAAAGGAAGAATGCCTATGAGCCCAAATGAAGAAAATGAACTGATTCCGATGAGATTGGTAACTGGTTGGAGGGTTTGCATTGAATATAGAAAATTGAATGAGGCAACTAGGAATGACCATTTTTCTCTACCTTTCATAGACTAAATGTTAGATAGATTAGCCGGACATGAATTTTATTATTTTTTTAGATGGTTTTTTCAGATACTTTCAAATTCCCAAAATATTAGAAGATCAAGAGAAGACCACCTTTACATGCCATTTTGGTACTTTTGCATATCGATATATGCCTTTTGGTTTTTGCAATGGTCCCAGAACTTTCCAAAGATGTATAATGGCTATTTTTGAAGGGCTTGTGTAAGACATAATAGAGGTATTTATGGATGATTTTTCTATTTATGGTGATTCTTTTGACTTGTGTTTGGCCAATTTGAAAAAAGTGCTTCAAATGTTTGAAAAGACCAATCTCATACTTAATTAAAAAAAAATGCCACTTCATGGTGCAAGAAGGTATAATATTGAGACATAAAGTTGTTAGTATTGTGCCCTAGAGGCAATCACTTGTACATTGTATATGACATATTTTATTTTAATAAAAATGCATTATTTATCTTACAGTTTCTTTTGTTTACTTTAAGTAATATAACTGTTCGATAAAGTCCATAGTACAACACTATGCTAAGGAAATCATGATATGAGATTCCTACTACACTAGATGGTGTTAGTACTTAGAAAGTCCCTAGTCATAGTATTAATGAGACAGGACATCATTAATGCGTTAAGACTAGTATATGTTAGATTTCCTTATTTGATCAGGCGGTGGTTCTCATAATTGTGAGTATTGAGATACTCAGAGTTAACACATAAATGCTTGTTAATGGAACAAGTTCATTGGATGACCTAACTTTGAGATAATCACATAGATAAATATTTAGTGACAGTGATATAATCTCAAATATAGCAAACGTGGAAGTATCCTTAGATTTGAGATCTCCGAAGCTTGATTGAGGGCCGCCTATGGAATGGATATTGGATACATTGTAAGGTAAACAAAAGTAGTTGAGATGGTCAATAAAGGATTCACTACTCCTAATAGTAGGGGCGAATATCTCACGGCCACTTGTAGGAATTACTACTCGAAAAGTCCTTGGCCAAGGCGATTGTGTATTGGAAATAGTTACAATTGATACACATCTAGAGTGGTAAGTTCCTAGTACAAGTACTATTGTATTCGGGCCAGAAATAATTTTGAAGGGAGTTGGCACTAATTCTGTACTCCAAACCGAATAAGATATTGTATGGTGAAAGAAGTTAATTGCACTGAAGTTTGTTATTGAAGGGTTCATGTTAAGCCACTTGACTTCCTGGACTCTTGGGTGGTCATGATGTGTTGCTAGATACCACTCATGATCCACGAGTATGGGTTTATTAATTGATGAATTAATAAATCAATCCTGATTAGAATCAATAGGATTAATTCTAATTAATTATGAATTATTAATCTCAAAGACGTTTGGATTAATTCATGTTCGTTACCAATTAACTGGGAAATCTAATAGGTCACACACAATATAGGGTTATATACTCAAGATGTTATTTGAAAATATAGTGGGGTTGATTGAGAAAAAGAGAAGTTGTTGTGGATAAATTATAATTAGTTATAATTGTGGTCCAAGTTGTAATTGTAAGAATTTGATGTTTCCAATTACAATTAGGGAATTCTAATAGGATTAGAATTCTCAAGTTTGGGAGGGAAATTTCGTGTAACATATAGTAGCATCACACGAAACCCTAGCAGAAAAAAATTGGACACACGAAAAAAAAACAACAGCTTCTTCTTCCCTCTCCTTTTCTCGTTTTTCTTGAAAAATGAAAACAGCCCTAGCCGCCATCTTTTTCTGCTAGCACAGGAAATTTTGGTGCTTAAGTATTCCTCTGTGTGGATTACTATTAGAGATAATCACACACTGTGATTATAATGGTTAGACGTCCAACTCTCGTGCAATTTGCATAAGAGGATTACTAGATCACGCCTCGACTTGAAGAAGATCAATTTTGTTCTTCAGACGATCACCCAAATGTAAAAGCTGTTACCTTTATTATCATTATGTCTTGTTTTCCACACATAGACGCGTCCTGGGAGGGTATCTCGTTTTATTTTCTACTGCACCGTATACGATACAAGCCTGAGATACCCAAAAAAATTTCAAAGAAAGGTATTAAGGTTGATCGAGCCAAGATTGAGGCAATTGAGAAACTCCCTCCTCCCATTTCTGTGAAAGCTATTCGAAGTTTTCTTGGTCATGTCGGTTTCTATATGAGGTTCATCTTGGATTTCTCAAAAATTTCTAAACCTCTTACATCTTTACTTGAGAAATATGCTATTTTTTATTTTGATGAAAATGTCTCAATGCTTTCAATGTGCTTAAAAAGAAATTGGTCAATTCTCCTATTTTAATTGCACTGGATTGGTCTCTTCCTTTTGAATTAATGTGTGATGCAAGTAATTATACAGTAGGCGCGGTGCTTGGACAAAGGAGGAATAAGCATTTTCAACAAATTTACTATGCAAGCAAAATTTTCAAGACAGCACAAGAAAACTACACCACAACCGAGAAAGAGTTGCTTGCAATAGTATTTACTTTTGATAAATTCCATTCTTATCTTGTTTTGTCCAAAGTCTATGTGCATACGGATCATTCCCCTCTTAAGTACCTACTCACCAAGCATGATTCTAAACCAAAATTAATAAGATGGGTTTTATTGTTGTAAGAATTTGACTTGGAGATTAGGGGCAAAAAGGGAGCAGAAAATTTCGCTGTGAATTACTTATCTAGGTTAGAAAATCCCAACCTAGAGCCTTTAGCCGAAGAAGACATCAATGACACCTTTCCAAATGAGCAATTTCTACTTACTGATGGTGAGATTTCTCAAACATATTGGTATGCGGATTTTGCTAATTACTTGGTTGCAGGAATTATTCCAGAAGATTTTACTAAGCAACAAAAGAAGAAATTCCTCTTTGAGGTAAGGTATTACTTTTGGGAAGATCCCTACTTATTTCAGTATTGTGCTGATCAAATCATTTAACGATGTGTGGATTACGTGGAAAGTGCAAACATCTTAAAACATTGCCATGAAGGATCCGTGGGAGGCCACTACCAAGCTAACAACACTGCAAGGAAAATGCTTGAGTCCAGATTTTATTGGCCTACAATCTTCAAGGACTCTCACTGGTTTGTTAAAACTTACTATAATTATCAACGTACAAGTAACATTTCTAAATCTAATGAGATGTCATTATAAATTTTTCAAGCTTGTGAAATTTTTTATTGTTGGGAGATTGATTCATGGGCCCTTTTCCTAATTCTTTGTATAACAAATACATCTTGGTCGTGGTTGAGTATGTATCTAAGTGGGTTGAGGCACAAACTTTGCTTACTAATGTTGCTCAGGTTATGGTCAAATTCCTTAGAAAACTTTTCACCCGCTTTAGCATACCTAAGGTACTCATTAATAATAGGGACACACATTTTTGTAATACCCAATTGGAAAAAGTTCTCAAATATTTAAGGGTTACTCATAAGTTTGCTACTCCCTATATGTCCCCAAATAAGTGGCCAAGTTGAGGTGGGAAATAGATAACTGAAAAAAAAATTGGAAAATGTAATTAATCATATAAGGAATGATTGGAGTTTGAAATTAGATGATACTCTTTGGGCTTATAGAACTACTTTCAAAACTCCTATTGGTACACCCCCCTATAGATTAGTGTATGGGACACCATGCCATCTACCAGTAAAAGTTAAACATAGGGAGCATTAGGCAATTAAGCTTGTTAATTTTGATCTTCAACTTGTAAGTAAACGGAGATTGCTTCAAGTCAATGAATTGGATGAGCGGCATAATGATACTTACCATAACTCTTAACTCTGCAAAGATAAGATGAAACAGTGGCATGATAGACATATTCATTCTCCTCAAGAGTTCAAAGAAAGGGATAAGATGTTATTATTTAACTCTAGGCTTAGACTTTTAGACTCTTTCTGGATAAGTTGAAGTCTAGATGGTCGGGGCCATATGAGATATATTGCATGTGTCCGTTTGGAGTTATTGTGGTGTCTCATCTAACCAAGGGGATCTTTAAGGTTAATGGAAGTCGAGTGAAACCATATTTAGGTGAAGAACTTGGTAATTTAGAGCATCTCAACGTCACTCTCTATGATTCATGATTTCCTTTTGGTCCTCTTTCCTTCTTTTCCTTTATTTTGTTGTTCTTATTCTTTTTCTAGATTTATGCTTCTATTTTTTTTTTTTTCCTTTGTATTCCTTTAGGTACACTTTCCCTTATGCCTCATTGTGATGAATTCAAATATGTTGACGTTTAAGTGTAATGGGAGTATTTTCTTTTCTCTATTTCTCCTCTTTATTTCTTTTTGGTCCCTTGGCTTTGCTTTTACCATTCTATTTTAGCCATTGAGAACAATGTCCAATTTAATTGTGAAGGAGAGTTTAGTTTTGAAAGTATTTTCCATATATATTTTCTGAAATTTTTTTCACAATTTGTTTTGTGGTTTCAATGCATTAGCATGGTTATGATTATCTTTCTTTTTTAAATATGAGATGTGTCATTCATTTGGTGGATTTCTATTGATACTAAAATGGGTTATTAGATAGGATGTGTTAAGACTTGAGAATTTGGGTTAATCTTATTTATACATTAGTATTTGTATATTATTTGACTCATCTAGTTTAAATATGGATAATACAAGGAATATGGGAAAAGTGTTGGCTAACTCTTGTATTATGGGATTGAATTTTGCTTAACTTTGAGTTATGATGAGGAATGAGAAAATGTTGTGCAAAAATTGTTGAAGATTGTTGTGAGTTCACAATTGAGGAAAAAATGAGTTGATTGTTTTTATGAGAAAGTATTGTTTTTTCTTAATCATGGGACCTAATACGGATAGTGAAAAGAAATCCATTTTTTTGAGGCTATGAATTTCCAAAAGCAAAAGAAAAAAAAAATTATGAGTGATGACTATAAGAGGGCCAATACGGTGTGTGAAGAAAAATCCATACACTTAAGACTATCAATTCCCTAAGTCATTAAAAAAATTGAGAGAAAAAATTGGAGTGTTTTCCTCAAAACATGACTTAAGTTATGCAAGTTTTAGACTTATAATGTTTGAGTTGATAGATAGCTTGACTTGTATAATTCACATTATTCATGTTTTTACTTGAAGGGTGAAATAATGCTCTTAGACTAAGGTATAAACTTGTTTAATTCGACTTCGAGTGCCTTGATATGTTTTGTTTAGCACTGTGTTTTTTGAATGATTGATAGGGGCTAAATTAGTCATGTTTTTCATAGTTATTTGAGGTTCATTTGTAATACATTTTGTTCAATAACTAGTCATATTCCTTCATATTTGAGATTTTACCCTTGGAAAGGTATTTTGTTCTTTATTTTAGATTTTTAGGGTAAAGAGAAATAAAAACGTCGCAAAACAGATGAGAGGCGACACCGACTAGGGCCCTAGAACCGTATGCATTGTTGAAACGAATTTCGAAGCGACGAAAAAATTGTTGGAACAGAGCAGAACAGAACCAAGACGGCGCCGGCTGCATTCTGGAACACATTGTGCAAAATTCAAAGAAAAATCGACGAACGAGTGGAGGAACAGAACACAACCGGTGCCAGCTCTGACAGCTAAGGCGGCTCCGGCTGTGCCCTGAAGCTAAGGCGGTGCTGTGATTTTTCTACGTAGTTTTTGGTAATCTGAAGAGTTTTAATATCTTACAACTTCTACTCGGCCAAGAACTTTATACCTACGGGTTTAGGCACTTCCTAAGCCTATAAATAGATGAAAAACACAAAGAAAAATGGGAGAATTCATTAACCATCATAAGAAATTACTCAATCAAATAAGAAATTCTTCAATTCAAGGAGGGTTGTACAAGAAGGTCTTTAAAGGAAGAAGAAGGAAGCTTGTCTATGAGTGCTTTCTTTTACTTTGTTTTCTTTTTCTTAGACAATGATATGTTAATTGTTTTATTGTAATGTGACATTATTTTAGATATTCATGATATTTAGAGGTATTTGATCTTTTGATTAAATGATTGTTCTTCTTGGTATTTAATTACTTGGGCTGATTATGAGATTGGTTGATTGTTACTTTCTATTGACTTGCTTGAAAAAGGGATTGATGGTGGTTTCAATTTGATTATTTTCATTTTTTTTTTTGTCTCTTAACTTGCTTGAAAAATGGATTAATTGTTAAAAACCGGTAATTAAAGGTTAATTGATGTCTGCCAGAATATGGAGTCATTGGTTAGTTTCATATTTTAAGTTTGCCAGAATATGAAAATTTAATCAATGATTGTGTTTAATGCATCTTTTGGATAAGACTGGTTGAGATAGAATATGTGATACCAAGTTACCTAGAAGATAGGGATTCATGGATTGAAAAAGAAGTGAGTCTATCTTAATCCTTCATGATGCCAAGAGAATAATTAGTTATGATAATGGTTGAGTTCTTTAAGGTCATGTTTGTCTAAACAATGGTTCGAGTTACATAAATCTACATTCTTGACATGTATATATTTTTATTTTGATTTTATTTTATTTTATTTTCCTTTTTATTTATTTTTCACTTTATCGAGCCAGTTAAACAATAAAAGAAAGGTAATTAATGTCTACTTGTTCTTGGAGGATCGACACTCGTTAGAACCCTATGCTCGGTTAATGATAAGTACGCTTGCTCATATGTGTGATTTAGTTTGAACTTTTTAATTTAAATTTGATTAGGAATGTGCTTAGTTGTATGATTTTTATAACCAAGTCCGAACGCATCAATGATTTCAAAGGGTTGAAAGAATGACAATGAAATATCTAAAGTTTGAAGGGTAATTATGATTTTGTCCTAAGTGAACTTCTTGAAATGATGTCTTATTTTTCTTTGTTTAAGGGCTTTGCTTGAGGACAAGCAACAGTATAAGTGTGGGAGAATGTGATAGGGACAAAAATCATCTATATTTTTCTACTTATTTCAGGGTGTTTTGTGATACATTTATTGTAATAACTAGACATATTCCGTCATATTTGATATCTTGCCCTTGGAATGGTGTTTTAGAATTTTATTGTAGAAAACAACGAAAAAAGACAAAACTATCGCCGTCAGAGCACAACCGGCGTCGGCCGTAACCCACGGAGCTGGCGCCAGCCCCGATCTGAAAAATAGGAGAATTTTGGATAGAAAAAAACAAAGCACACCGGGCTGACCAAAGCACGGCCGGCGCCAGCTATAACCCTCCAAGCCGGTGCTGGCTGCACTCTATGCAATGTTGGCGAGCTTTCCAATTTTTGCGCGGATTTGGTAATTTCCTAGAGTTTTGGTATTTTTCAATCTCTACTAGGCCCAGAACACTTAGGGGACAATTTTTAGCATCTTGGAAGCTTCTTTAAACAAGAAAAACACAAGATAAAAGTATGAATTCAAGGGATTAAATCAGCAAATTACTCATTGAAGTAGAAATTCGTCAAATCAATGAGCATTGTTCAAGAGAGTCTTCAAAAAAGAAGAAAGAGGCTTGTCTACGAGTTCTTTTTTTACCTTTATTTTCTTTTTCTAGAATAATAATGTAATTAATATTTTCATTATAATTTGACAATACTTTGGGATTCATGATATTTGTATTGATTTAGCTATTTGATCAATTTTCTATCATTCTTAGTGTTTGATTGCTTGTGATTATAGAAGAATTAATGAAATTAGATTTTCTTCTAGTTTACTTAGGAAACGACGCTAAGAGTTGATTTAATTTTATTAATTTCATATTTGTTATTTTTTAACTGACTTGGGAAATGAAATTAAGACCAAAGAACCTATGTAATCAAAGACTAGTTAATTTTGCTTAGAGTATAGGGTTGTTGACTAATTTCATATTTATGAGACATTATGTTTAATGCATCTTTTGGTTATATTGGTTTGATTAGGAAATCTTCTAATTTAATCAAAAGATAATGATTCTATGGATTGGGAAAGAAATGGAGTCTATATAAGTGAATTCATGACTTGGGAAACGATTAAACTTTACTTTACATTCCTTCATGATGCCAAGATGATGATTAATTAAGATGGTTGCTAAATGGTTCATTGTCATGTTTTCTAGGATAGTTGTCTAAATTGTATATTCCTACATCCTTGAGTTGTATATATATTTCTTTATTTTTCTTTTTATCTTATCACTTTATTTTGTCAGTTAAACAATAAATGAAAAGTGATTAGTGTGTACTTGTTCTTTTGAGATCGATACTCGTTAATTTCATATACTATACTTACGATGAATATACTTGCTCGTATGTGTATTTTAGAATTAATGTTTTAATTAAAACTTGACTAAGGGATGGATTTAAATTTGATAATTTTTATACACCCAAATTTTACATATCATGAGTCATTACCAAAAATAATAGAACTACCTCTTTTGCACTCATAATTGACAAGGAGCTCATTCTTGCTTGTTATGTTCTTAGAGCATCTACTGTAAAAAATACCAGACATATGCCATAGCAGCTTTTAGAGAAACACGTACTACATGCATTTTGATATCATTCTTTCCAATCCATATACGTTTAACCTTTAGTACTTTACTGCCTTTGTCAAATTCTAGCTTTGCAACCTTCATTTATATTGAAGATCTTTAAATCTTTTCAAGTAATTTGTCCTACAAGAGAGAACTAGTCACAATAAACAAGGGTTTTTTTAGCCTTGGGCTTGAATTTTCTCAATTTTCACATCTTTTCATGAACTTTCAAATTTTGCTTTCCAATCTTATTGAACTCATCGTAGCTAAATCCATACTTATCATGGGGATGTCCGTCGAAGGAAATAAATTCATCCAACTTCACTTCACCAAAGTTTAGCCTTTTAATAGATTACTCAACATCTTCCAACCTCTAATTGGTAACTTTCATCTTCTGATTACTAACTTTCAAACTTTCTTCACTTTGTTGAATGTGATGCTGAAGTTTTTCAATTTCTTGTTGTTGTTAGCTGTTTATTTATTGAAGTCTCTGTACTTTCTTCTTCACTTCCTTGTTTAACTTTGCAACTTTAATTCATTTTGATTATAGCAATTCATATTCCCTAACAAGTTTCGCATACTCCTCATCCTTATTATTAGTGTCATTATCACTATCTAAATTGCTATCTTCATGAATTAAACTCTATTCAACACTAGTATTGAATGGAACATTACCCACCAAACCTTCATTATCAGCTCCTTTAGTGCTTTCAACATCAAGATATTCTTGATTATTTTCACCACCACTCAAAAGTTATGTTGTAAGATTTATTTTCAACTTCCTCAATACATTAGCACATTCAGCCTAAATATGTCCAAAGCCATTGCATTTTTTATACTTAGATCCTCTTAATTCACTTTTATTCTCTAAAGATTCCTGCTCAACATTATTCTTTTGCTGAAATCTAAGATTTTTGTTGAAAGGTCTGCCAAACAGCTTGTTGTTCTATTTTTGTCTCCTTAGCGGCTTATTAAACTGCTTTGTCAAAAGACTAATTTTGTCATCTGAGCCCTTATTGTTATCAGAATTCTCTTTAGCCTTTAAAGCTACTACTTCTTCTTGGATTTTTGATAGAAAATGCATCTTATAGGTTTGCAAAGATCCCATAAAATCTTCTAACTACATCACTGATACATCCTTGCATTCCTCTATAGTAGTTACTTTGGCATCAAATCGAGATGGCAAAGATTGTAATGATTTACATATAAGTTTTCTTCAAAATATCTTTTGCCAAGTTGAAAAAGCCTAATTTGTAATATTTCTTAATTTGCTACTAAATACAGTAATGGTTCCATGGTCACCCATCTTTAGTTCATCAAACTATGATGTCAACATCAACAATTTTGACATCTTAATAGTAATTACACATTCATACACAATTTGTAGTACAACCCATGCATCTTAACAAAATCACTTGTAGAAATCAGTTTGAGCTAATCAAGATCAACAATAGTAAAAATAGTATTCAATGTTTTAGTATTTTTATTCTCAAGATGTCGTTCAACATCTATCTATTGATCTATTGGTTTTGATTCTTATACTCCAATGCTAGTATTCACGACTGTAGGAGGTTTCCAACCTTGTTTAATAGCTTGCCAAGTAGCATTGTTAATATTTTTTATAAAAATGCTCATTCTAGCTTTCTGATATGCATAATTTACTCTATTTTGCAATAGAGATCAAGTAACAAATCCTCCTTCTTCCACTGTTCCAGGCATCTTGTTCCAAATCAACTTTCAAAATCTCATATGCTAGATTAATAACAACTCCAACATGGTGAACTACTGTAATACCAATTATGTTGTTTGGTTTATCAATTTACTGTGTCATTGTTAAATATTCTTGTTAATATAGTGTTAGTTTCACATATAAAATAAAAAGTTCAACATACATCAAATTATTAATGTAATTTAGCTATAACAAGCCTAGGTCTGTAGGGCCTGATCTAATAAAACAGATCCATTAAAATTTTAACAAAAGTTATAAGTATACTTATCTCAATCATCTAATGATTCATAGTACACTGTAACAGAACACCATGCTAGTGTTTTTTATGTCAAACTTCCTGAAGAACTTTATTGGACCTAACTCTTTGGATTAAACTCCCTTCAATCTTTTATTTCTGTAGCACGATAGTACTTTGTTGACACAAAAAATCTTTCCATCAGAAAGGTAGTTTTGTTAAAGAAAATCGATTCAAGTTCCTCTTAATAATACGTTGTTGAAGTATCAATAACTTGAATTATGAAGTAATATTAGCAATGAAAACCAACAAACTTATTGAATGTATATGCTTTAGAAATGCTCATAATATTTTCACAAATTCCCTCTCTATTTCTTAGCGTTCTATACTGAATATTTCCCTTTAGTCTCTCAAGCTTTTCACATGCACTTTTTCTGAGTTCCTTAGGAATAGTTATATAGATGTTAGGCAATAGAGTATTTGATGCCTTATTGAATTAAGAGATTGCTAAAAAGATACGTTTAACACTTCCTAATTGTTGCAGTTTCAATTTGATCAAGATTATATATCTTCACAATATACTTTTCAAAATATTTGTTGCCATACCTAAATCTTATAGAATCCTTCTTCTAATCCAACATGAATATTCCTTACATCAAACATTGCCAATATCAGGTTTAACAAGTTTCCAAAAATGATTATTCCACATTATCAAGGAATCTTGTCAATTGCCTTAACATTTCCATTCCAAATTTCATAGAGTTAGTAGAATTTCACGAATAGCTTAGGTTGTTTAACTGTGATTTGTGTTATACTAATCTTGTGGAGCTATTTTTTGCTAATATGTGGATAGGTAGAAGTGAGAATGAGTATTTTATAGTGTGCATTTTTTGATAGGGTATTAAGATGGATTTGAATTCTAAAATTGTTAATTCAATTTTTAGTCTTCAAGATGATGGCTTCTATATCACTAAGTTTATTCCCCCTACACTCCTTTATTATACAAAAGGCTTGGATGTAAGGTTATGTATGTCTCTCTCCATGTATCTTTTCTTTTCTTATAAATAAATGGGTACAGATCTTGCCAAGTTCTCTACCAACGAAGGCACTACTTGTGAAACCCCAGTCGGAACCAACCTTAGAGTAAGGAGGTTGGGATGCATATCATACTTTATTACATGTTTAAATATATTTTTATATGATTTTATGTGCTTTGGATTTGGATTTTATAGTCTAGAGGGCTTGATTATGTTTATTGAGTAAGAAGGGCAAAATGGTAATTTTTTCCTGAGGTGAAAATAGGGAGTAACTTGAGGATTAAATAGAAAAAATATTTTAGAGAGAAAATAAGAACAAGAGCTGTTGTGATGTAGTGGTTAAAGCTTTGGAATTAATTCATGAGGTCTTGGGTTTAAATTCCATCGTTGGAGAGCTTTAGCATGATTAAATTTTATTTTTGCTTGGGAAGGGGTATTTTCGGCCTTAAGTGCTTTAGCATAGGGCTAGAGGTGTTGTCCTAGGGGAGACATGATAGGAGTACTCTAATCCTATTCTTGTGCCCTACTCAAAAATTCCTAAGGGAATTCATTCCTCCTTGATCTTTAATTTTTCTTAATTCTTAATTCATTAGATTGGACAAATTTGTTCTAGCCAATTTCATTCCAGAAATTTCAGTAAAGTGCTGTGGCTTTGAAGGTTCAAAATGTCTAAGGGAAAGACATCTTATGGACCGAAAATGTGGAAGAGATGGGGAAGGTTCCAAGAGAATTAATTCCCGTATAATGCTAATGGACTCTCTTCTTCTCTTTTCTCTCTCTCTCTCTCTCTCTCTCTCTCTCTCTCTCTCTCTCTCTCTGTCTCTCTCTTGGCCGAACACTCTCTTCTTCTTGGCCAAATGGTTCTTCACCAATGGCCATGCTTTCTTCATCTTCCTTGGACGGATTTAGACATCTAGGAGTTGAGATCCATTCAAAACTCCTTCAAGGTACTCATCAATCAAGTAAGCCTTTTCAACCCTCCTTTTTAAATTCTAGATTCATGTCTCTAAGTTGATATTGGTATGAGATGGATTATGAATAGGATTTGAGCATGTATTGTTGTGATGAGTGGAGATTGAAGCATGAATAAAGGTGTGTTTATGATGGAGAAGGGATTTATGCATGAGTTGATTATCTTGATTGATTGTATGGTGTTTTTAGGTTTTAATGCATGTTTACATGTCATAAGTAGTATTTATGATCAAGTGTGCTAGAAATTATATCATCTATGATGAATAGGATTTATATTCATGTATGAGTATTGAAGCCATGATTATGTTTATGCTAGTAGAGGTTGGATCATGCCTTGATAAATTTAGATCTATACTTTTATTCATGATTTGGATGATTTGATGAATTGGAGGGAGTATATGTTCATGATTGTGGTTAGCAATAGAAATATAAGCATGAACTAGTTGTCCCTAAGCTAATTTTATTTCATCAATAAAATATTTAATATTATAATTTTTGCTAGAAAAATCGAAAACCCTAGGAAGGTAGATTTGGATTATTATATAAGGATATTTTAGTCAAATAAATGATAGCTTTTATTTTAAGAAATAAAATATATAGATATTATATATAATAATAATATCAAATAAAGCCTTTTATATAAATAATCATAATAAGTAAAAATATTAATTTTGTAAGTCTTATATCATAAATATCATTAAAATTTATTATCTTTCAATTATTGTCTTTTAATCAAAACCTGTTAAAAATTATTTATTAGCTTTCAATCAAGACCCATTAAAATTTATTTTCAACTAATTTTAGTTAGCAATTAATTTCAAACAATTAATTATTAGTAAATCATTATTTTACCTAATACCACCTAGGACTCTTCATCAAATAAACTCTAAATTATTCTTAGCAAGAATTAAACCTTCAACTTATTAGTACATATTTCTCAAAACACTAATTATTTTAAATATCAAATTCGACTTAGCTTATAAACCTTTTTATTTATTATTTGGCCTTAAAGCTTGGGACACTAGGATCATGGTAGTAGTGAGTTGAGTTAGTCTTATTTGTGAAAGTGGATTTTGACTGGAGTTTGATTGTGATTTATATTTACCCCAGGCGGGGTTGGGTCAGCGATCGAAGATCTTTATTTTATCTCGAGCAAAGGTTCAGGTAAGCTTTTGGATAAAACTTGATTGATATAAAATGTTTATTATGGAAAGCCAAATGTAGAGTGCATGGGCACTCATTTCTGTAAAGGCAATTGAGGATTGACTTCTTTCTTATTTCAGTCAGATGAATTATTTGAAAACCAATAAGCAGATTTACTCAAAATCAAAACTCTTTCTAAAACTGATTCTAACAAAGACTTTGGAAACCCTTAATTTCCATTTTCAGGTGGAACTGTGTTTTGTTCATTTTTCCCATGTGGGATACTTTACGTTGAGTACTCAATAAGGGTGGACTGCTAGGGCTAGTCTTTGAGGAGTTAGGGTAAGTCTCTCAGTAGGTGGCCACCTCTGCGGGGTGAGTCCTGCCTGGATAAGATGTCAGTCCAGTAGGTCGTGCTGGTCCGAGTTAGCAATTTATTTTTCAGTCAAGTGACTGTGTTTTGCCGGAATTGACACCTGGTTGTTGTTTGGGTATACAGAAGGAGGATTATCTTGCCCGGTAGGCCAATCACCTACCTTTTTTATCAATCTGCACAAAGTGTTGGCATTCTGACCAGTTATGGGGCCTAACATGTGGTAACCCATGATCATTTCTTTTGAGTGGTTGGTTTTATTGATTATGTATGGTTGGAAAAGCCAAAACACCACTCTTAATTTTAACTAATATTTATTGCTTGCCAGTATTTCTCTTATAAAGATTTTATACTTTGCATTCACGAACTGTTTTCACTCGACACTCAAAGCACACACGGACTTACTGAGATTTTTGTCTCATCACCATTGTTACCATGATTTCAGGTCGATCCTGCTGTGGGGATAAGTAGCTAGATATTGCCTGCCTTGGAAGATTTTTTGATAATTTATTTTGTGAAGTGCTTTGGAGAGATGAGAATGGATAAATTTTATTATGGATTTGTTTTTTGTATTCTCGGATTTATTCTCAGATTTTTCTTGGGTTGTAATAAATTTTAAGTTAAAATATTATTTTTATTCCGCTATTTTATTTGTGTGACCTAATTATAAAGACCACTTGTCCTTTGGACAGGGCGACATCCCCGGCCCTGGCGGGCCTAGGTAGTGGGGTGTTACACTACTGGTATTTAGGGAACAGAAGGCTTATTGAATGGGATGTGCCTATTATATTGGGGGGTAGATTTGAGATGAATCAAAGCATATATATATATATATATATATATATATATATATATATATATATCCACTGCAACAAATGTAAACGATATGCATTTGCCTACAAATGTTATATGCTCATTAATAATTGCTTGGTTTTATTCAGGGATTTAGCATAATCTGATCATGTTGTCACCAAAACGGTAATAAAAAAGGTTTTGATTAAGTTTGGGGAGTGTAATAAGCAAATTTATTCTCAAACTATTTTGCTTGTCTTTAAAAAGTCCTAAATCTTTTTTTCAGCTTTTTTAGCTTCTTAAGTTATATATATTGAAAAATATTGGTCCCAACTCTCAGCTCCGAGGCAAAGTTTGCCAATTTTAATTATGCACTGATAATGTGCAATATTTTTTATGGACAAAGCTATCATTTTTTCAACTTATAAGGGCGTTTAAGAGAGGAGTAGAGATTAATTATGGAGAGAATGAAAATAAAATGATAAATGTGCCTCTAAAAAATATTGCACATGGTTGGTATGTGATTAGATTTGTTGACTTTGGGGTAAAGCTAGTGATTGAGACCAAAATTTTGGGGGAAAATTGAAAAAATAGGATTTTTTTTTTTTTTACAAACTAAATAATTTGGAGATAAATTTCACTAATTACTCTTTTGGGGCAATATTCTTTGAAGTGCTGAGTAGGGGCGTTCATGGTTAGATGTGGTTTAGCTTTACTCAATTTTCAAATCAAACTAATAATTTCTGCTGAAATTTTTTAAATTAAACCAAACTATTTAAAACTTTAAACCATTTGGCTTAGTTTTTATTGATTTAATTTAATCAATTTTAATATGTATAGAACTCATTGTTAAATAACACGGTAAAATAATATAATTTGTTAACAATACATAAAGTTTAAACATGTAATAATTAGCAACTGAATATAATAATTGTTAATTAGGTTTTAGGAATATTTTTAAATGTCCCTAACTTCTTTTTCACAAGGGAAAGTTTGAAAAGACCAACTTTAATCAATGATATTTACTTGGATTTCAAACATATTATTTTAAAATTATTTAACAAATTAAATTACAAAAAGTATATAAACTACTATTAAATATAACTTCTTTCTTTAAAAAAAATAATAAACTCTTTAACACTATGTTTGGTTCACAAAGCAGGATGGGAAGAGGGAAGAGAAGCGGAAGGGGAACTTCTACTTTCATTATGAGGAGTAAATGTAATGTACTTCTATTTTGTTTGATTGAGATAGAAAAGAAGAAAATGACAAACAATATATTGATTTACGTCCCAATAGGTCTAAATTTAAAAGGGCCTTTTTTTTTTTTTTTAACATGGAGAGGAAGAGCTCTCCCTCCTTATTTATTTCCTATCCATCTTTTATTCCTAATCAATCAATGTAAATCACCCATTTACATCCAAATTTATATCTCTTTCCATTTTCCTTCTTCTTTTCATCTCAACCAAATATACTATAAATTAATATAGTATATCAGTTCAATTTGAGAAACTTTTCAAACTAATTTAAATTTTTTTTTTTTAGGTAACCTCTAAATTGAATCCAAACCAACCTAAGCTAAAAACTTTTAATTTAATTTCATTCAATTTGAATTGGTCAGTCTCGAATTTTTCTAAACACACAGTGATGAGGATGATGGTGATTCACTAATGATGGATCTTGATGTAGTGGTATCAATATTCTCCATACTTAACTAGATTGCGAAAGCCTTACCAAGATTGGGGAGCATCTCAAAAGGTATTACCACTCTCTTAGGAAATTCAAGATGAGTATCAAGAAGGAGTTGAAGGAGCTAGCATCTTTGATCACCTAGTGTATCGTATCTTCCCTTGGACCTTCTTGGGCTAGATCCTCTTCTCAGCAGTCCCTCTCCTTCAATTTCCTAGCATCATTCATTGATTTTGTCATGATTATGTTATTCTTTTATTTGGATGGTTTGTTTCTTATGTGGATGGGTGTTTGAATGATGTTTTGGATGGTATTTTATATCAAGTCTTCATGTATATTTGTTATGGTATTTTTCATTTCACAGGGAATCTGTACTCTTAGTTGCCTTATAGGAGAGTCCTGACTGTTGAAAAGCCTTATGGAGGTGCTCAAATTCTTATAAATGTGAAATGTTCTTAAGATAGGAAGGAAGATATATAAAAAATTTCAATCTAGATGTCTATAGTTTTTTTACTAATGGAGCACAAAATATTAAAACTCCATCTTCAATAAAGGGAAATTTTACTTAATTACATATAATGGCATTCTAGTGTTATTATATTATGTTTTTTTTAAACATTTCATCAAAATACTTTGGAAAGTTCGTTAAAAATGATAAAAATGTCAGATAACCATTTGTCAAATATTTCCATATGCATCAAGTTAAAGTAACACAAACTAATTCGACTGAATGGTCATGACCGCTGATGCAAGATTTACTCCCAATACCTATTAGATTCGCGGGGGGAGTAAGTTGTGTACGAAACTTGCGCGGCAGGTTATGAATATTTTTAGCGATTTTATAAATATTAAACACAATTACAAGAACATTGTATATAATTACATAAACATTACACACGATTGCATGAACATCACACATGATTGTATAAACATCACACGATTTGATGAATAAATTTTAGAATAATCAAAATGACATCGTTCTACTAAAAGAAGTTTTTGAAAAGTGACCACCTTTTCACCATTGGATTGTTGCTATTTTTAATTTGGGCCATCAAATTACCGCGCAAGTTTCTCCTACAGAACTTGCACAGCCCAAATCTGCTATTAGGTGAGCTGTATAAAATAATGTGGTTTGAGCACTGACTGACATCTATGCATATTCTAAGGAGATTTGCTCTAAAGTCCTAAATATAATCCACCTTAAAGTGCTTGAGGTAAAAAATTGAAGAAACATTTTCACACTTGAAACTGATATTTCTCTCATCCTTTTTCACTATTATTGTGCATTTAATCTTCCACTAGGTTGACACACAGTCGCACGGGAGTATAGTCTGTTGTTTACAATATACGGGAGTATAACTTGTATTCATATTAAAATAAATAACAAAAGAATTTCTACGCACAAAATCAATATTTTTCTATTGAAAAGATTAACAAATATATATTCGTGTACATGATGATTACATCCATTACCTTATTACATATCCTGCTTCTTCAAAGTGGAAAGAAGCCTTTATTAGATGATTAGAGAAAGTATCTAGTTAAATCCAAGATTAAAAAGCATTCGAGCACCCCATGACATTCTTCCTCCTCCTGCTCTAGTAGAGTCCCTGTTCTTACTTCTCCAGGTCCTGCTCCTTGAGTTGAAATACCCACCTTATTTTCCATTCCTCTACCTCAACCCTTCTCTATTTCAAAATCACACCATAAAAAAAATTACAATCTTAGCAAAGCCAATGCGTATATACATATTTGGCTAGAAGGAAATTTTGATCAAACAAAAGACGTATATAAAGGGCATATTTCTTTTGTCACCAAAATGGAACTTTCGTTTGTTTTTTTCACCCAAAATACACAACCATACAATTAAAAGCAAATGAACCCAATATAAAAGCAAAGAAAATAGAATTGATAGTTAAACTAAATGGTAGATTAGAAATCAACACACATAGAGTTTCTTCCCATCCTAATAAAGATAATTGGAATCACCATTTACCCATTCTAATCAAATAATCCCAATCGCTATTTCTTCAAAAATAGAATTCATTGAATTCACATAACTCTAATATTTAAAATTAAAAAAAAAACTCTTCACATTTTCTTTAAAAAAAAAAAAAAACTTCATGTAAACTTAATGTTGCCAAGATATGAAATCTCTTATATTTTAAATTAAAAACTCTTCACATTTCTTTAAAAAAGAAAAAAAAAACCTCATGTAAACTCAATGTTGTCAAGTGTCAACACATGTATGTCACTGAAATTGTAATGCTCTTACTAACCTGCTAACTGCGTCCCCATGGAAAATACACAACTATGTTCCCCACTACTGGAAGTGACACCAATAGACCGGCAAAGGCATGACACAGCTCAAAGTTAAAGCATTTGAGCAAATTGGCATTTTACAAGATGTGGTTTTGTGAAGTTTTTGGATTAAAGCCGTGTGCCTTACTTCCACGAGAAATCCCAATGATTAAAAATGAAAAACCATGCCCTTACAGGTCATAGAATGTCCTTTTTGCACAAATTGTAACATTGATCTATCCTTGTAAAGATTTTGAGGATCTTTGATCTTAATGTCATTGCAAATTAGAATAGCACCTAAAAAGATTTAGAATGAGCAAATGGACAGGGCTGGGATGGAATTACTTAAGAGCGACAAAGAGAATTTAGAAGACAAACCTTATGCAATAGTTGTAGAATTAAGAGTGGAAAATTGCCCCAGGAGGAATTCTTATTAGTTTTAATATACCTATAGAAGGCATCATCTCTATTGCTAGCACCTATGTTTTGTAAATCCATCTTTGACTCAGCACAAAATATTGACAAACCCTCTTTTGCGTTTGTCAAGGTCAAGAAGTACTAGACTTCAATAAGTGTGGCTCTTCGAAAGATATCTCAGAACAGAAAAACTAATCCTTTAAAGAAGTGCAAGGTTGCACACTACTGCAACCATAAAACTCTGAATATTCTTGAGGAAACCTGAGATGCATACAACCAACCTTTCTCAAAAAACTAAGGTTTTTTTTCTTAATAGTAGGACAATACTCTCCATGCAACCCAATCAATCCTAAATAGAGAATGGCCTCCTCAGACATAAAAGAAGTTTGAACTTCAACAACTTCACTATGAATGTATGCATATAGCAGTTGGACCTGAAAGCTTTGCAGGCATATAAGTTCCAAGTTAGCAGGCATTTATGAGCCACCAAATTAAAATGTTCTCTGGCAAAAACAAAAAGGACTAACAACAGAATAAAGAAGTCCAAAAGCAAAATCATTTATTGTTCAACCAAAGCAAAGGTGTTCTATGTGGCTTGACAGATGATGGAAAGTAATATAAGAGGCACTTGTATCATCATAAATATATACTAGAACTTTCCAGACAACATAATAACAACAATGTAAGCATGCTGCTCGCATAACAGGACAACCACACAGAAGAAAACGAAATTCAATTATATGAAAATAAAGCACAAAACCCAGTGGAAAATCACATAATTTTCCAAAAACCATGCCAAAGACCAACTCTTAAGCCTTCTTACAAAGGTTGAAATTACATGTTCAAATTATGCACATTTAAATGTGATAACCTCCCTCTTGACATTGCCGGCTTCTATTATCCATGAGTTAGATATGTGACAAATGTTTGGATCAGCAATCTACCCTAATATTAAAAGAAAATAGAGGAAAATTCAAGACTATACACTCCCTCAAAAGTAAAAATACTTGACTTCTAAATATATCTTGTAGATGATTAATCATATACCTTCCTCTAGCTGGGGAGTAAAGCAAATCCCACAAAGCTTTCCCAGTTGTTTTGGGGTTCCTCTTAAGTATGTATAGGCAGTGCACGGTGATCAAGGTTGTCCTAATTGTCTTTTGAAAAATCTTTCTTGGCTTCAGGAGTTTGATCGAGTTCTTCTTCTTGGACAGTATAAAAATTTCAAGCTTTGAAGCATTTTCAATTTCTAATGACAACTCTACTGTTGTTCCACGTGATTATGAATGATAGAACAAAAATTGCAATAATTAGGAGTATAGTTCCACATACTAGACTTGATGATCACCCCCGCTAGTCCAAGCTTCCATACAAATTAGGCAAAATAACCCATCAATCTCGTTCCTATTCCATTCTTCTCCACCAGACATTCCCTCTTTCCCATTTGTTTCACCCTCTTTACTATTTTTTTTACTCGACTTTTCTAACTCTTCAACTGCATTTCTAGAACCCTGAATGCTAATCATGGTCACAACACCCTGAGACGACGTCGTCGCACAATTGTTTTCCTCAACCCTAGCCAGCGATATATCAGACTGCAACACCTTAACAGAAGAATCCTTAGTCCCCTCATCCTCCTCTTCTTCATCTTCCTCTTCCTCCTCTTCTTCTTCATCCGAGACATCCACGATGTAATCTGGGAAATCAATGGCAACTCAGAAACCGAAATTGGCTCCTTATTATCATCAAGAAAGTAATAGGGGAAAAAAGCGGAGGAGAGGAGAAGAAACAATTACCAATGATTTGGACGAGTTGACTTTGATGCCAGAGATCGTCGAGATGGACGTGTAAGCAAAAGTAGAAGACGTCAAAGAAAAAGAAGGAGGAAGAGGTTTCATCTTGTGTTTCGTTATCCTATTAAAAAAAAAAATTAAGACATGGGGTTTCTTCTCATCCTGATAGAGATAATTGCAATTTCCATTCACCTATTCTACTCAAATAATCACAATCTCTATTTTCTCGAAAACTATAAACATCTAATCTAATCTCCCTTATACTGATCCCAAAAACTTAAATTCATCTGATATTTGAAATTAAAAAAAAAATTCTTCACATTTCCTTAAAGAAAAACACTTCACATTAACTTAATGTTTGCCAAGATTTGAATTCATTAAATTCAGATAAATTTAAATTAAATAACTTTTCACATTTCCTTTTAAGAAAAAATAAACTCTATGTAAATTCAATGTTGCCAAATGTCAACATGTGATAGTACCAAGTGTCACATCAAAAGCTTTCTACATGTATGCATGTATGTATGTGTGTGTGTGTGTGTGTGTCCAAGGCCAAGCTAAAATGTGCATACACTGCTGATAGACGTACCCAATTAATTAAGAGGTCCATATATATTTTTGGATTTCAAATATGTTTCATTAAAATAGAGTGATTTGAATGTATAATTTGATTTTTAATATAGATATTTATTTGGTTGCAACTATTTGTTACTACTTAGGTCAAATATATGAAAATATGAATTATTTTGAATGATAAATTGTAGAAGGGTATATAACAGATGAGTGCATAACTAATTTTTTAATATATTTTGAACCCGGAAAAAGAAGGTTCAACTGACCAATAAAGAATGATAATATGGTCAAACATATTTCAACACGAGATGCTTCTTTTAAGTGTAGTAGTTAGTAAGTTGGTAATGACTTGTCCAAACAAAAGAAAGTTATTGCTCAAGATAGAGGTCTCAAATTCAACACCATGTTACATCTCATCTTTTCCCTTATTTCCTTCTTCGCTCATTGTTCCCTCACTCCCCCCACCCCCCCTTTCCCCGGCACCCTCTGAAAAAAAAAAAAAAAGAGTAGTAATTAGTAACTAGTTGAAAAGATAGATAATATTATTTTTAATCACAAAACACTTATACAAGTACATATGTCTCATAAAATTAGGATTCTACTGTCCCATTCATTGCAAAAAATTACTTTATTTGTTTAAAATGTTGTTTTACATGATCCTTCACATTTATTGCAGTATTTGTGGCGTACTTGCATTGGGGTTTTTTTTAAAAAAATTATAAACATAATTTTATAAAATATTTATAAATTCAAAGATCAATATTGTGATATACTTTATGTAAATAAAGTTATCAATAATTTATATATAACTATAACCATTTTTGGCAAAAAAAAAAAAAGACTAATATAGTAGTATTTTGAAAATAATTACAAAATAAATACACCTAGTACTGTTAACATAACTTAAAAAACATGCGTAAGTTAATTATTATGATAATGTCAATCCTCATCCTCCTCTTCCTTTCTCACTGCTTTTTAATAGTACAATACAAAATTACTTTAAAAAATTTCATATATTCTAATTAAATGATGTCTATACATAGTAAGCAGTGATTATTTCTAAACATTGAGAAAAATTTCTTAACTCCTAATCCTTTTTAACTTTGTCAGAATGAAAATTCTAAAATGGATCTTATTCATGTAAATTGTATGTATTAATGAATTGTACAATACAATTCTAAACTACATATTTTTCAACTACTGCGAGACATCATGTGCTTGGGAGGTAGGTTAAATGAGGTTCAATGCAGAGACAGATCTAGGGGCGGGTGACCTCCAAAATTTTTAAAATTTTTTATTTTACTTTAAGAAAATTAAAATTTTTTTAGAAAAGTTCCTTTAAATTTTACCTTTCGCCTCCCTCCCCACCCCCTAAAATTTTTTTAAAAATTATAGATTATCTTTTAATATATTATTGCATATAATTTGCCCACCAACCCTAAGTCTCTAGTCCTGTTCCTGATTCAATGTATTTTCAGTAGTTTGGTATGTATTTGGGACTTGGGAAGTCATAACTACACATATACAAAGCATTAAATATAATGGCAAATCAAGTTTTTGGCATATTCCAAATCTATATATATATATATATATATATATAAGCTAAAGGTGAAAGCTGTGGTGTTGCCATATGTCATGTGGAATTGTCAAAGAGCATAACACGTGGCAGATGAATTCCTCAGCTGCGTCTACTTTCCTTCACGGCTTCCTTATTCGGCTTCGTTTAGCTTCTTGATGTTCTACTCAGATACAACGCCTTTGACTCTAGCGGCTAGCTTTGGCTCCTGTATGCCTCAGATGCATCTGTTTTCCTTCTGTGCTTCTTGATTTGGCTTCGTTTGACTTCACTAGCTTGCTTTGTCTTCTGTATCTTTTACTCAAATACTTTGTCTCTAACTGGAGTATTTTGCTCTCAATTTCTTCGTTAGCTCTTCGATTCCTATATCTTATCATTGTTTGTCTGTTCGATTTTTGGTCCAGAATCAGTACCCATTATGCTTCATTCATTCTTTAATCTTTCATGATTCAAAGAATTTGCAAGGAAACAAAGCTAAAAAATTGAAATGCTCAAATCTATGCCGGCTCATGACTTTCGAGACTTTGTCTGTTATTATCTTCAAGGATTCAATCGATCGTATTCTGATCTACTTTTAATTCTCTCCAATCCTTGCTTAATATTAACTGAGTTGATTTAAGGTTTGTGACCAGATCCAAAGTTCATCATAGGGTAAGTGTTCATAAGTTCATTACTATTAACGCAATCACTACCCTATATCAGTACCTTATATAAATGCGTTTGTTATATAATACACGAACAGGTATTGTTTAGCCAAAAAAACAAAAATAGAGAAGAAGTTTAGTGTATTTGGCATATCTGATTTTCCTATTATCGCATCTTAAGTGGTGAAAAATGACAAGAGGCAGGTTCCAAGTCGTCTTCTTGAATGAGTTAACAAAAGGAAAACAAGATAAAAGTGTCTTATTTAGAATCATATGAATGTGGGATATTTATAATGCTCAAAGACAAGGAGAGATTATAAGTGTTTATTTTTTTACCTTGGATGCAAAGGTATAAGCAGTTCTAAGTATGGCTGATATATTATATTTGTTAAATATCTACCTCTTCTGATATGGATCTACACTCTTCAATAGCTGTTCTGAAATTTAATACCTGGTGGTAGATTTTCTGCTCCTGTTATCTATTCACAACTGTCTATTGTGATTGTTATTGCTTATGTATACGTTGTTTAATGTTAAATGTTGTTGGTGATGTAGGACAATATGAAGCGCTGTACGATTAGAAGCAAATTTGTCCCAGATTTCCAAAAGACTATTGAAGAAAGGAATTCTTACATCATGAAAAACTTCAGCCTTCAATCACCTAGGCCAAGCTACAAAATGGTGGATAAGAACTTACAGATTGTCATTGATAGAAGCACATACATAGAGGAATTGAAGGAGGACCTACCAGAAATACCAAGACACAGATTCCGTTTTGTGCAGTATGAATACATTGAAGCCCATGCTGGAGACATCACTATCTTAGTTGGTAATAGATGAATGTTATATTCTTCTGTCAGGCATTGGCACTGTGCCATACCTACAGTCATGCATCCATTGAGTATAATCTCATCATTTCTTATATTTGCTAAGCAAGACAAACAATGTGAAATGATAGATATATATGCTTGTTGTTTGAACTCTGTTCCAAATGTAATAGGAATGATCACAGGAGTGTCAGCTATCCAACAGAGGTCTCAAATGGGAAACCAAGTAGATTTACAATTTGTGACTATAAAGAATAACAAGTAAGAATTTGCCTTGATATCATAAATACATATACACAAGTAGATATTTATTACTGATTGAAACCATTCTAAATTGTAGGGGACAGTAGATACATGTGATGCTTTGGGGGAACAATGCAAATGTGATCCAGTAGACAAATGTGCTTACTAGCCAGACAACACAGATCGTTGTATTCACCTCAATGATAATGAAAAATGACCAAGGGCAGCCATCAATATCAACTAGCAGTGCAACAAAAATCTATGTTGACCTGTAAATTGCAGAAGTAGAAAGCTTCAGATAGAGGTAAGCAGAAATTTGCCAAATCCTAAAAAACCCAAATATGTACAAATGTATGAAAATAACTGCATAATAATTCTAAATTGTCATGCATCAAACAGGTGTGAGAAAGACCATAAAGCATAAATAGCAACAGAGTTGGCAATTGGAAACCCTATGTTAACTACACAAAAACTAGAGAAAAACAAGAGAACTTTGGCTGAGTTAAATGCAATGATCAGTGACGGCAACAAAATGGTACTGACATCCTGCACAAACCCTATTACACACCTCTCGATTTGCTCATTTTATTCTACCCCCCACCCATGTTGATGGTATATTTATTCTGTTTGTCTGTGTATTCATTGGCATTGGTTTCCATTACTATACGAAGGGAAAAAAAAACACACACACACACACAAGAATTAACCTTGCTGCAATTAACTTGTTGAATCAAGAAAGATCATACTACAACAGCATTACTGTCTTGGACATTGACACATACAATGGATGGAGATATAATTCTTGCACAAGATGCAGGAAGAAGCTCAAAGCTTATGGAAACAAATTGGCATGTGAATCATGCATTAGAACAGAAGATTACCCAAATTCAAGGTAACCAGAACCTACTAAACAAATTTGAATTCATGAACTCAAAAGAAAAAAGGGGGAAAAACCCTCCCTAAAATCTAAGAATTGCAAGTAGCGAGTTGAGGCCATTGTTGGTGACCACACAACACAAGGGTGTTTTATTTTCTTTGATAGAGATGTTGAGAAGATTGTAGAGATGCAAGCAAGTGAATTAGCCCTGAGAGTAGAGCAGGTATATCCATTTCATACAGAAAAAAAACACTAAAAATATGCTTGCACCATTACCTATTTATAAGAATTTCCACAACTACCGTGTCTCTAAAAAACAGCCATTGTCACATAGGAGGGACTGCATATTGCCATTCCTGGGCCATTGAGGAATATAATTGGCAATACCTTATTTGTCAAGTGAGATTCAATGAACAGACTAAAGGACTGCCAAGAGAAAATTTTACAGTCAACCGAATCCAACAACAGACAAAGGTTAGTAACGTTGAGGTCATATCCATGACTGCTTCCTAATGAAACACAATTAAATATGCTGACACACATTTTTCATTAACAAACTGTTCAGGCACCTGCAGAACCCAGAACAGAGGAAGAAGGAAAATAAGTTGATGATATGGAACAGAGTAATACACCTAACAAAAGAGACAGAAAAGGAGAACTAATTGGCCGGTATGGAAAACAAAAAGCACAACTATTTCTCTACTGGATACTTAAATTCTGACTACAGCATTTTATTTCACAGGAGACAGCCCGCAACAATAAACAAAAGAGCTGCCGGCCACTGAAGCAAACAAAAGATTGAAATCTGACTGAAGAAAAATTAGAAGAGAAGAGTTAGATGAACACTTTTAAATTTCACATAATGATTGGATTGCTCAATGGAAAAAAAGAGCAACAATGTGAAATATGCTCCAAATTGTGAGACAAAAATATTATGTTATGATGATTAGATATTCACAAGTTTACCTACAATGTATATTAATTCTATTATTGAACATACAAGTGCCATTTGCATTAAAGTATGATCATAATTCCTTGAAGCTAGTTAAATGGTGTTGCCAAATGAATCGGGTGAATGATATTTGTCAAGATCAGTCTGACTGTAAATATGAAGAATGAATTGTACTGTTGTCAGTAAAATATATCACAGAGCCTATTATATTGCTGGAGGTGACAACAAGAGATCTAATTCATGTACTAATTTGATGAAAGATGACACAACAAGCTATGTAAAAAGCAAATTTTTTAGGGAAAGCTAAGACTTGAAGCTAACACTAAAAGCAAAGGCAGCTATTGCAGCTATTAACACAAAAAAGAGAGCTTTTAGAGCCTTTTTGTTGCTTACCTTGGTTAAAACCAAATTTGGAGAGGAAAAGTTGAGCATCCTGCAAAAAATTATTTTGTGAAGAAGGGGTTGTGATGAATAAGGGAGCACATTAATAAGCAGCATTTGCAAGACTGTGAATTCAAAGCCAATTACTAAGAAATGCCAAATTCAATCTCTCTGCAGGATTTGTATCATTATTAGCTAATCATGGAAGCTAACAATAATTAACAGTTGAACTAAAACTGGAAACAACAAACAAGCATAAACCACCTCTAAAAAGCATGCAACTATTAAATCATTAATGTGTTTCAACTAATATTGCATAAGAATCATGAAACTTCTCATACAACAAAATATGCAGCTAAACAACACTGGAATTGAATTCACTTAGATACAGAAATAAAAAAGCAACAAAGATACTTCCTTTTGTGAGGGAGGACATCATTGACATGATGTATGCCAATTGCTTTGTGAAAAGACAACAAAACAACATGGCTAGACAACTAACTACCATCCAAAAGAATAAAGAATGAAGAGTTAGTACCCAGCTGAATGCCTCCTTCCTCCCTCTTTCTAGCTAGGTCCATAAGGTCATAGATTTGAAAGTAAGACAGAATGGTACATCACCCTTCCCAATGAGTTTTCAATATCTAGGATGAACTAATACGGGAAATCAACCCCTAATGCAGTTGAAGCATGAGCGGAGAAGCTACAAACTGAATTAAACATTCTGCGGGCAAACATAGAAAGTGTGGATAATAAGCTTCAAGAGGAAAGAACAAGTCACCAAGAAGCTGTATCTAGATGCAAGAATCTTGAAGAGCAATTACAAAGGTTGGCAATAAAGATTTTCTCATGCAAGTTGCTGAATTTCTTTGTTGTGGAATCCATCTCCTGACTTGCTTTCCATACTTCATTTATGGGCACTATTATTAGAAGCAAATTTATTATACTTGCTCTTCCCTCTCTAATACAAAGTTTGGATTTTTTCTTTTCTTTTTTTCGTCACATTACAATAATAATCAGCAACTACTTTATCTGGAAACCTTTTTGTTAATTATTGAATTCAATAAAAAATTAAACCCACTCAAAATTTGGTCTAATATGTGGGATTAAATAAACATATTAATTTTCATGTTCCGTATATATTTTTCTTGAAAAAATCTTCAATTTGTAGTCACATTTGATTCCATTCAATATTTCAGCTGTACCGCAATTTCATGTAGTCAACGAAAAGAAAACATAACATAACTAAGGTAATGCCATATCATCACCACTACTACATCAAACATTAACTCGATTTATATGACTTCTTCTTAAACATTTCCATAAACTATAACATCTTAACTTTTCCTAATTATATTAACCACTTCAGCAGCCCCAGCCGAAGAACCTTCCGCATTCACTAGTTGAATGTCGTAGTATAGCTAAATAGTATTTACTGAATCTCTTGGCAACTAAAACTTTCATTTCCCAGTGTAGTGGTTGAACAAATCCTTATAAGTATGGTACTCATTTCCCGATTCAACAACAGCAACAACAAAAGGCTGATAGAACTTTACGTATGAATCTATTTTCCGCTCGGTCTCTCCAGCCTCCAAATATTCTTCATTCAGAAACATGATTGACAATGAATGTTGTAAACCAGACACGTGAAACACCCAGGGATGAGAATCAGTCCACCAATTACAACGGTTCACACCATTGCTAATTACGGTTGTAGACATTGGAATAAAGATTTCAACATACTCTTCATAATCATATGTAGCAGAATGCAAAACCATGCGCACTTTATTTGCTCGCCTATCAGGTAAAACGCAATATGGTTTATTTGACTGCAGTTGCATAGTTGACAAAACCATCATTTCTGTTATGAATGGATGAATACATGGCTTCCCAACTAATGTATATTCAATAGGCATGCCATTGTATAACTCCATATTTCAATGAAACAAAACTAGGAAAAACAATGAACAACTTCCCATACGAATCTATATATTTATAGGAAAATAGATTAATCACATAATTAATATCTGTCTCTTTAGATTTCTGAAAAGATATATTTTTAAAGTATTTGTTTTCCATTATTTGCTGAAAGCAACAAAACCCTTTCAAATCCCAATTATCCATTCAAGGAATACTACACAATTCAAAGTCATTTTACATAGCAACAATGGATTTAATTAATATTACAGGATGCATTTTCAATGATAGAATAAGCATTCACATAAATTCTATGTTATCAACACGAAATTTAGTATATGACCCTTCATATTATCTATTCGATGAATATTACGAGATTCATTCTACACAATACAAATATTATTGAAAGAAATACGAAATCCACATAGTCCAATGTCTTTTAAAATGAACACAACCAATATTGAATGCACATATTCGAATGGCTTTTTAAATAACCAAAACCAATACATAAATTATGCCCACTCAGTTCTATATACAATGCGCATAAATATATATACATTGCAAGTCCTGAAATATAAAATTGAGGGGAAAAAAAACATTAGTTACCATTAAAAAACCAAGAAATCATTTGTCAAAAAAAACACAGTTAATGGGGAATAAACATTATCAATAAATAACCACAATTAACAAAGCTACATCTTCAAAAACTACAAAATCTAATCCAACAATGAAAAATCATACTTCAATTGCTATAAATTACAAAGTGCAGGCGCTTGAATATAACAGTCCAAACTCTACAGGTTAACACTGAAGAAGCTACGAATAAAAATGTCCATCTTCAATGACCCATGTGCTGGAGCTAACTTCCATATGTGTAAGCAATTTATTTGAACATAAAAGTTATTTTCTAAATTAAAAACAATAGCTAAACTAAATATCTTTGAATGCTACCAAGACACTTTGATTAATATGATATCAGAATTCATGCAGATTCATTACAACGTGCCAAAGCAAAAGAAAATAGATTACGAAGAAAAGAAGCTTTGGACAGCAAAAGGAAACAACCTTATTCTAATAAACTTTACAACAAAAATGAGATCCAGTATCAAAAAACATGAATGCTTTTGATCTCCAATTGTAAGACATACACAACACAGGTAACATATTTATCAATAGAATACTTCTCAACAAAATTTTGTTATAGTCATACAATCGACAATGAAAATCATATATAGCAAAGAAAGCAAGGATGCATAGACAATGGAGGATTGATATACATAGAGGAAAACAATAGCTACATGCCAAATACATGGACCAAAATGATACAACATCAACCACAACAAGGTCAATGACTATTCCAATAGATAACATACATACCACAGATTCTTTATAATATGAATTACAGTATGAATAATATTCACCTAATTCCTTCTCATTTATAATATCAGATTGTTCAACAAACTATGTAGAGTAAACTATCAATAATATTTACCTAATTCCTTCTCATTTATCATATCAGATTCTTCAACAAACCTTGTACTATATTATGGATCCCCTACACTTCAGTGCATGTATTGTGATGCCATATTTTGGGACAAAGAGAAAATCAAGGGCCAACCAAAAAGACTGTATCCAAAATTCAAATTATGTTGTAAACAAGGAAAGGTCCAACTACCAAGAAGGAAAGATCCTCCTGAGCCTCTAAAGACTTTGCTCACAAGAGTAACTGATGAGAAATCAAAGACATTCCTAGAAAATATCAGAGCATACAATTCAATGCTCTCGATGACTTCTATGGGTGCTAAAGTTGATGATAAAGTCAATGAAAGATCTGGACCATATATTTATAGGATCAATGGTGAAAATTATCATAGACTTGGGTCATTAATATTGAAAGATGGAGAATATGCACATTTTATCCAACTCTATTTTCATGATACACAAAATAAGGTCCAGAACAGAATTCAAGCAGTGAACAAAAGGTAGCATAACATGAAAATAATGAAGGACTTAAGAAGGGAAAACATAGAGCACACAGCGAATGCGAAAATCCAAAAATTGGAAAAACTGAAGAACTGGCGAACCCGAACAAAGCCAGCGCCGGCTCTGGCAGCCTCAACCGGCGCTAGTCATGCTTTGGCGGGACTCTGAGGTTAAAAATTTCTAACATTTTCTTCTTGTTCTCAAAGATGGCAGGACCGGAATGTGTAGGTGTGCTGGTGGAAACCTCTGGTGCAATTCCTGCAAGCCTCCTACTCCGTCTTTGCATGTAGGTGAACATCAAATTCTCGATCTTCTAGTATATGGCCTGTCTAATTCCATTTGGTGAAGAATTCACACACTAAGGAATATTTTCTGAGAGAAAGAGAAAGAGACGTCTGATTTTTCACATAGAAGAAGTAAAATTAAAAAAAACAACGTTATTTATTCTCCTGTTTAACCTAAATAAAACCCTAGGTTAAACTGGACTGGCCCATTGGACTCTTAGTTTGGCCTTTTGGACTGAATTAATTATTCTAATTAGAACCAAGTAAATGACCCAATTAATAATTAATTTACTAGCCCAAATATACTAGTCCAATTAATAAGCCTATATTAGTTTAGTCCCAGGTTAATCTTTAATTATTCAAACTAGGCCAAAGCCCTAAATAATTAATTAACCCACTAAACTAATTTAATTAATTTTCTCTCTCCATGGACCTTTATTTTATTCTAACCCAATAATTAAATCAGACTACTTAAATATAATAAATTTCATTTAATTTAATTTAAGACCAATTCTTTAGCCTGTATTTAATTAGGACTCATGGTCTATACTGGGGACCAAAAGACACACTGCCTTGGCTACTAAAATGACTAAAATACCCTTTCCATATAAATAGCTGTATTTTTCTTTTTAAATATTTCCTCATATCACCATAAGGAAATATTGACCCCAAGGATAGTGCTGCGTTAGCAAAGTCTCCGACCTACAGGTGTAATGACTAAAATACCCTTTTATACATCGTCGTATATTTAGAGAGGAAGAAGTGTACTAACACCTCTCTAAATGACATCTACCATCCTTAGGCTTCTAGTCATTTGATCTACGACTTCCTGGATTGTTTTCGCTTTCCAAGGGAACTACCTTAAAGCAAACATCCAAGTCATATTTCTCAGGGCCTTAGATATTTTGATAATTCAGACAACCTAATAGGGGCTAAATTAGTCATATTTTTTCTAGTTATTTGAAGCTCTTTTGTGATACGTTTTGTTCAATAACTAGTCACATTCCTTCATATTTGATATTTTACCCTTGGAAAGGTAGTTTGTTCATTATTACAGATTTTCAGGATAAAACAAAACAAAAATGTCGCAAAACAGATGAGAGGTGGCGCCGGACAGGGCATTGGAACCGGCGTCGGTCATGCACTAATGATATGAACTTCAAGGCGACAAAAAATTGTCAAAATAGAGTGGAACTAGCACCAGCTCCAGTAGCCAAGACGACATCAGCTGCATTCTGGAATACATTATGCGGAATTCTGAAAATCGACGAATGAGTGGAGAACCAGAACACAACCGGTGCTGGCTCTAATAGCCAAGGCGGCGCTGGCTGTGCTCTGAGGAAAAGGCAGAGCTTTGATTTTTCAATGTGGTTTTTGGTAATCTATGGAGTTTTAGTATCTTCCAACTTCTACTCGGCCAAGAACATTACACCAATGAGTTTAGGCACTTTTCAAGCCTATAAATAGATAAAAAAAACACAAAGAAAAAGTGGAGAATTCATTGATTATCACAGAAAATCACTCAATCAAATGAGGAATTCTTCAATTCAAGCAGGATTATGCAAGAAGCTTTTCAAAAGAAGAAGAATGAGGCTTGTCTACGAGTGCTTTCTTTTACTTTGTTTTCATTTTCTGGAAAAATGCTATGTTAATTATTTTATTGTAATTCAACGTTATTTCATATATTCATGATTTTTAGAATTATTTGATCTTTTGATTAATTGGTTATTATTCTTGGTATTCAATTACTTGTACTCATTACAAGATTAGTTGGTTGGTTCTCTCCATTAACTTACTAGACCAATGGGGTTGATGGTAGTTTTAATTTATTAATTTCATATTCTGTTGGCTATTGACTTACTAGACTAAGGGGGTTGATTGCTTAGAACTGATAATTGAAGGTTAATTGATATCTTCCGAGACCAAGGGTTCATTGATTAATTTCATGTTTTAAATTTGCCGAGAACAAGGGAATTTAATTAAGGATTATGTTTAATGCGTCTTTTGGGTAAATTGGTTGAGACAGACCAAGTGATTCTAATTTATCTAGAGGATAGTGATTTCATGGATTGACCATCGAAGTGAATCTACTTTAATCATTCATGATGCCAAGAGAATAATTAGTTATGATAATGATTAGATACTTTGAGATCATGTTTGTCTAGACAAGGGTTTGAGTTACATAATTCTCCATTCTTGACATGTATATTTTTTTTTCTTTTGTTTTATTTTATTTCTTTTCACTTTATTGAGTCGTTAAACAATGAAAGAAGGGTGATTAATGTCTATTTGTTCCTTGAGGATCAACACTTGTTTAAACCCTATGCTATGTTAATGATGAGTACACTTGCTCATATGTGTAATTTGGGATTTAACGTTTTAATGTAAACTTGATTGGGAATGTGCTTAGTTTTTATACGATTTTTATACCCAAATAAATACGCATCAAGTTTTTGGCACAATTGCTGGGGATAAATCTATGTTTATTAGTTTAATAATTCTTTCCTCTTGCCAAAAACATTAAGTTTTTGGCGCCGTTGCCGAGGAACAATAGCATAAAAGCTTGAATTTTGTTTATTTAACCATGTAAATATGTAAATATGTACAATTGTTCTTTTCGCAAAAAAAAATGCTATCTTTTGTATCTTGTGTATTTGTGTGTACCCTTATAACCTAACCTACTAACTTTGACTATGTTCTATTAACTAGCTTTGTAATCTTGTAATTTTGCGTTGTAATCATTAATTTTGTTATCTAACTTTCGTCTTGTCTTTGCTAGGTGTTAGCCTTGGTACATGATCCAATGACCTAAAGGCGATATAGTAGATTTCGTTTTGTTTCATTTTTATTTATTTCTTCATGAATTAAATTGCATTATTCATCATTGCTGCATGTTCATCATTTTTATTTCATTTTTCAAAAAAAAAATATTAGTGTATCGATGATAGATTGGAAAAATTACAAGCTAACATTGATGTTTTTAGTGAGACGTCATTAGAAGCATTAGTGTATTCTTTTATTGCCAATACAAATTCATCTGTTCAGTGGCATAAAGAAGCTTCGCAATGATTGGACGATCAAAGGAAACAATTAGTTAAGATTATTGAGGAGACTCATGAGTTCATGCTAGCCCGTATAATTGACCATGAAAAAAAGAGAGGCTATGAGGGACAATTGCATGATGTGGAAAGAGAGGTATTTGATTCTACTATATGTGCTTATAATTCTAATATTTCTTTGTCACATGATTTCTTAGGCTCTTCTCACTTCTTGGAGAACAATGGTCCTAATGATGATGTATGGAGTTCAACATACCTCAAGAAATTGGATTTATCATTCATTCTAAGAAACCCTTTGAGGATGTTGAAGAATTCTACCCTTCACCCCAATCTCAGGGAGGTAACTTGGTATTTGTAGAAGCATTGAAATGTAAATATTTCCCAATCCCATCTTTAAGAACTCAAACACTAAGCTTAAAGGGGTATTTTAAATTGTAAAAAATCTTTTGAAGGGTTAATCGGTGCTTTCAAGCTTGATGCATTCTTTAGAAACCATGTGCACTTATATGTTGACAACAATATTGGTGTGTCTAAAGAAATGTTAGAGAGAGAGGTTTATGTGTTTTGCTTTAGTGAGAAAAAAAAATTATTTTCATGAACCTTCCATTTTTCAAAATCCTCCATTCTTCATTCTACATTCATCATGCCTATCTTATATTTTGAGCTTTAACTTCTTGTCAAAAGGTTTGATGAGGAAGTATGATGGGTGTAGAGAATTTTTGTTTTATTTTTATTTTTATTTTAGTCTTTTTCTTGAGTTTTTTTTCTTTTATTTAGGTATGTTTTTATTTTATTGTTATTTTTCTTGTGCTTTTATTTGTGTTTTGTTTTATAGGCATAAAGTCCTCTTGGACAAGCCCTTCTCTTTACCTCATGTTTGGATAGCTATTGGAGCATTAATGCACTTGGGAAGTATTACTTAAACTTTCTCACCCATTATTATTTTTAGTCCTTTTGGAGATGCTTCCTTGCTCTATTTCTTTGGCCATTGAGGACAATGTCCAGTTTAAGTGTTGGAGGGTGGTTTGGTGATATACTTTGTCCAAGTTTTTATCAATTATCTTGATGTTTTCCCAGTATTGAGCTACGTTAAAATATTTTGAAATTGAGAAATACTTTTATTTTGAGCACAATGAATGGAAGTTTGTTTTTCTTATATCTTCTCCTTTATATTTTTGGTCCCATGGTATGGTTTATTCCTTGTTATATTTCTTTGGCCATTGAGGGCAATGTCCAGTTTAAATGTGGGGGAGTGATTTGATTAAGACTTCTTCTATGCATATACTTTTAGCCTACTTGTGAGCAAAATTTTCAAGATTTTTTCTGATTTTCTTTGAGATTTCAAGCTGTATTTTTAATGCATGTCTGTATAATGGACTATTAGCATATGTTCTAGATCATTTATGGCTTATGCATGACTTTTTGCATACACTTGGACGAGGTAGTTCTTGATCGAATGCTTTGTATTGTTCTTAAACCTATTTTTCTACTAAAATTCATAGAGCATTCTAGAATTTACTTGAATATCTCTCGAGGCGAAATAAGAAAGACATTCATGATTTAACTTAGGGATGACGGTAATAGGCCTTCTTTGGATAATTTGAGCTTTTCAAGCCTACCTATTGTTATATTATCCCTAGTGTCTATTTTGAGTCTAAATTGTTGATTTCTTTCTTTAAAACCCGTTATCATACTTTGTCCATTGCTTGTTTCTGAGAGTTTGAATAATTTTTCAAATCTTTATGCTATTGATGGATGAAAGTATAATATGTAGGAGAATGTTGAGGAAGAATACTTGGAGAAAGATCATGACTCGTTACTTTCAGTCATGTATCAATGGTTGTGTAGAGCAAGAAAAAGAAAAGAAAGAGAAAAGAGGAATTGAAAACAAGAAAAAAAGACCAAAAGCTGATAGAAAAAATGGAAAAAAAAAGTGAGAGAGAAAAAAATAGCAGCAGTAAAAACAAAAGAGGG
Source organism: Voacanga thouarsii (assembly GCA_026120185.1). Classification (NCBI taxonomy): domain Eukaryota; kingdom Viridiplantae; phylum Streptophyta; class Magnoliopsida; order Gentianales; family Apocynaceae; genus Voacanga; species Voacanga thouarsii. The sequence goes on from JANUWF010001131.1 coordinate 2,461,810, forward strand.
GTGAAGGAAAAAGGAAATTGAGAGAGAAAGAAAAGAAAGATCGTGAGAGGAATAGTGATTGAGCTGTAAAAGTTGAATTCATATTAAATCTTTGACACCATTGCTAAAAAATATGAGTGATCTTGTGAAAAATAGGGAAGAGTTGATGAAGAAAGTAAAAAGATGAGAAGAAGAAAAGAAAAAGAGTGAAAATACAGGATTTGCTTGAGTGGAGTTGTAATTTCTAAATAAGATTATGGTTTGATTGATTTTTGGAATAGGAGAGCAAGAAGAGTTTAGAAATTATTGATTCATTTTGTTTATCCTTTTCTTGTGAACTCTCAGTTCTTTAATATTTGATTCTCCTATATCCTTCGTTTGATAAGCTACATTACAAGCCTTTAGCCTTATATTACAAGCTGGAAAGTCCTACTTAACCTAAGTAGAATCATGATGTGTTTTGGATTAGTGGAGAGAGTGTATGAAAAGTAAGCTTATGGAATGCATATTCTTTTTAAGCTAAATTCTTTCCAATAGTTTGAGAATATTGTGAAGTATTGAAATAGTTCTACTAAGTCATTATTCACTACACAAGGCTTGCATTTGTTGTGAAAGATGTAGTATCATGTGTTTTATGTTCTTGAAAGAAGAAAGCATTGAAGATATTGTTTTGAAATTGATTAAGTGATTAATTAAACCTTGTGTTTTCCTACTTGTCTTTGATACTTCGCTTAAGGACAAGCAAAGAGCTAAGTGTGGGGGAATTGATAGGGGCTAAATTAGTTATATTTTTCCTAGTTATTTGAGGTTCTTTTGTGATACGTTTTGTTCAATAACTAGTCATATTCTTTCATATTTGAGATTTTACCCTTAGAAAGGTAATTTGTTCATTATTACAGATTTTTGAGATAAAACGTAGTAAAAACGTCGCAAAATAGAGGAGATGCGGTGCCAGACAGGGCATTGGAACCAGCGCCAGCCATGCACTAGTGACATGAACTTTGAGGCGACGAAAAATTGTCAAAACAGAGTAGAACCAGTGCTAGCTCTAGTAGCCAAGACGGCGCCAGCTGCATTCTGGAATACGTTGTACGGAATTCAGAAAAAAAATCGACGAACAAGTAGAGAACCAGAACATAACTAGCGCCGACTCCAGCAGCTAAGACTGCGCTGGCTGTGCTCTGAGGAAAAGGCAGAGCTTTGATTTTTCTATGCGATTTTTGGTAATCTGTAGAGTTTTAGTATCTTCCAACTTCTACTCGGCCAAGAACATTACACCAACAAGTTTAGGCACTTCCCAATCCTATAAATAGATGAAAAACATAAAGGAAAAGTGGAGAATTCATTAATCATTACATAAAATCACTCAATTAAATGAGGAATTCTTCAATTCAAGCAGGATTGTGTAATAAGCTTTTCAAAGGAAGAAAAAAAAAAGGCTTGGCTATGAGTGCTTTCTTTTACTTTATTTTCTTTTTCTTGAACAATGATATGTTAATTGTTTTATTGTAATTCAACATTGTTTCAGATATTCATGATTTTTAGAGTTGTTTGATCTTTTGATTAATTAGTTATTATTCTTGGTATTCAATTACTTGTGCTCATTACGAGATTAGTTGGTTGGTTCTCTCCATTAACTTACTAGACCAAGGGGGTTGATGGTAGTTTTAATTTATTAATTTCATATTATGTTGGCTATTGACTTACTAGACCAAGGGGGTTGATTGCTTAGAACTGGTAATTGAAGGTTAATTGATGTCTTCCGAGACCAAGGGTTCATTGATTAATTTCATGTTTTAAATTTGCCGAGAACAAGGGAATTTAATTAAGGATTATGTTTAATGCGTCTTTTGGGTAAATTGGTTGAGACAGACCAAGTGATTCTAATTTATCTAGATGATAGTGATTTCATGGATTGACCATCGAAGTGAATCTACTTTAATCCTTCATGATGCCAAGAGAATAATTAGTTATGATAATGATTAGATACTTTGAGATCATGTTTGTCTAGACAAGGGTTTGAGTTACATAATTCTCCATTCTTGACATGTATATTTTTTTTTTCTTTTGTTTTATTTTATTTCTTTTCACTTTATTGAGTCGTTAAACAGTGAAAGAAGGGTGATTAATGTCTATTTGTTCCTTGAGGATCAACACTTGTTTAAACCCTATGCTATGTTAATGATGAGTACACTTGCTCATATGTGTAATTTGGGGTTTAAAGTTTTAATGTAAACTTGATTGGGAATGTGCTTAATTTTTATATAATTTTTATACCCAAATAAATACGCATCACAACCACAAGAGGCGATATAGTATAGAAACTATCTTGTACAAGTCTGTCTTAACTAACTAGTCACACATATCCAATATACAAGTATATTGGCCCTATGATAGAACATCAACTATAGCATATCAAAGTACATGCTTCCAGCATCGTCAGACCATCAACTCATACTCAAGTCGTATAGTACTAATCTACGCTGTAGCAGTAATAGTCTAGGTTTCTACCATATAGTACTTTAAGAAACCACTACTACAGGTCCTGTTCTACGTATTCAAAATACGCTTATGTCATGAAGTGAGTGGACTACTCGCTGACTAAAGGTAAGCCATTCTCCATTTGGAATTCACAACATAATAACCTAGACATGATGAGATTCTCATTCTCATCAATCGGTTAAAAATGAACGTTTATGTGTTCAGTAACCCGTGATTCATACCTTACTGTGAAAGACCTTCATTCACATGGACCACTTATTTAAACACAATGGGTCTTTTTCAAATGTAATTATGCACAAATAAAAATGTAAATTCACAAATAATAAATTCTTTTATTAAAACATCCGATAGTTACATCAGAAACCTAGTCTAAGTAGGCATATTCTCAACAAATAAGAGCAGACATCACACAAGAACTTGTATCAATGCTAGATACAAGGAATGAGTTGATGAAAGTTTTTAGAATGGTTAGAGATAAATATTCCTCAGGAGAAATACCTAATTTCAAAATCAGATTGCATCATAGCAGAGAATGCAAAGATGCACCAAGAGCATCAGAGATTGCAACTCTAATTGTTGGAGATCTGAATAAAACAACCAAAGATCGTGATATCATTGTTGAGATGAAATCTAGAAGTCTACAACGAATAAGCTATTTGCATCCTTCTTTCATGGCTATGCAATAACCATTACTCTTTCCATATGGGGAAGATGGATATCATCTAAAAATCAATTATGTACAAGACGGACAGAGGAAAAAAATAAAGAGATCTTATGTAACAATGAGTGAATATTATGCACATGTACTTCAATACATACGCACTAAAGGACTAACTTTGATTCATTCAGGAAGGCTATATCAACAGTTCATTGTAGATGCTTATACAAGTATTGAACATGCAAGGCTAAAGTGAATTTCAGAAAATCAAGGAAATTTACGAACAGAATTATATAGAAATGTACAAGATGCAATTGAACATGGTGATACAGATTCAAGAAAGATTGGCAAAAGAACAATACTACCATCAACATTCACTGGTGAACCTCACTATTTGGCTCAGAACTATCAAGATGCTATAGCACTACACAGATTCTTTGGTAACCCATATTTATTCATCACATTTACTGCCAATCCTAATTGGCCAGAAATAACAGACTTGTTAAATGAGATACCCAGTCAATGACTAGAAAACAGGCCTGAGATTGAGGTTCATATATTTAAAATGAAACTTGATGATTTGATCAATGACATATTAAAGAACAAAATATTTAGCCAAGTAGATTCAGGTATGTTACTTCAAACAAAAACATTTGGAAAATTTTTAATTTAGGAATTATTTGTCAATTTTTTTTAACTTACCTTTTTCTTTGGTAAAACTGTTGTATACATGATTGAATTTCAAAAACGAGGATTATTGCATGCACACATCATCATTTGGCTACATCAAGGTTTAAAGAAAAATACTCCTGAAGAAATAGATAAGCTAATATTTGCAAAAATTCCTAATCCACTTATTGATTCCATAGGCTATGAAACTATAACAGAATTCATGATGCATAGGCCATGTAGAATTGGACATGAGAACTCGTCATGCATAGTACAAGGTAAAAATTTCTTAAATGGTTTTATATTTCAAAAACAGTACATAATGTCGGTTAAAAACTAATACATTCATTTTCACACAGGACACTGTTCAAAACATTTTCCAAAGTCTTTTCATAACAAAACATCAATTGATGAATCAGGATATTGTATCTATAGAAGATAAGATAAATCCATAACCATTGATAAGAATAGATTCTTGCTTGACAATAGATTTGTAGTCCCTTACAATAGGAATTTATTAGTCAAACACCAAAGCCATTTTAATGTTGAAATTGCAATCAATCAAAAGCCATTAAATATTTATTTAAATATCTCAATAAAGGTCCAGATAGAACAACAACAGTCATTGAGAGGAATCGGGCTGAAAACAACATGCACAGTGAATCGTTAGACTAGAATTTGAATGACGTGAAAACATTTTTGAATTGTAGATACATATCAGCATGTGAAGCATCTTGGAGAATATATGAGTTTGATATCCAATTTTGCACACTAGCAGTCCAAAGATTGGGGTTTCATCTTAATGAAGAGCAGAATATCATATTTAATGATAACAGTTCTCTTCCTAATATAGCAATGAGTGAAGACGCAAAGAAGACAATGTTTACAAAATGGCTAGACATGAACAAAGCAAATTCAAATGCAAGAAAGTTGAAGTATGCAGAATTCCCAAAACATTATTACTAGTAAAGAATAGAAAAAGTTTGGAAAAAAAAGGAAAAACAAAAAATGCATTGGAAGAATCAGCTTCGCACATCCAAGCTCAGAGGAAACGTACTATATGCAAATTTTACTAAACCATGTCCGTGGCCCTACAAGCTATGAAGAAATTAGAATGTATGATGGGAAAATATATTCAACTTTCAAAGAGACTTGCTATGCAAGAGGTCTACTACAAGATGATCGAGAATGGCACAAGTAAATTGGCAAAAAAATTAGTGATGATATTAAATATAGATAAAGAAAAGTCCTTGGATTTCCATCTTTACATCTCTCAGAAGATCAGGTGAAAAGCTATATCTTGAGAGAATTACAAAACCTACTACAGAAATAAGGTCGAAGTCTAGAGGAAATAGAAGGAATGCTTTTGCCAAATAAAGAATTGCTCAAGGATCTACAGAACACTTGCATCAGAGAAGAAATCATGTATGATACAAATATACTGAGAGTAGAACATGATGTTATGTATGCACAATTAAATACAGAGCAAAAACATATATATGAAAAGGTCACAAATGCAGTTGATTATAATAAAGGGAAGCTGTATTTTTTATATGGTTATGGAGGCACAGGCAAGACCTTTCTATACAAAACAATTATAAACAAGCTCATATCAGAATCAAAGATAGTCCTTGCAGTTGCATCATTAGGTACTACTCTTCTTACACATCTCCGAAAATTATTTAATAGTCATTCATATTCTAACATCTTCTTTCCTAATGAAAATATTTCTCAACTTTAACAAATTATGAAAAATAATTCATAATTTTTTTTAAAGTTGTTATTTACAACTTTGAACAGAGATTGCATCATTACTACTACTAGGTGGAAGAACAGTACACAGCAGATTCAAAATTCCTCTGGTAACCTCAGAAGATTCTACATGCTCAATAAAAATAAATACACAGCTTGCAGAATTAATAAGAAGAGCAATGCTGATAATTTGAGATGAAGCTCCTATGAATTCAAAATATGTTTTTGAGAGTGTTGATAAAACAATCAAAGACATATAAAGAACAACAACAAATTTCAATGAAAACAAGCCTTTTGGAGGCAAAACAGTGATATTAGGGGGATATTTCCATCAGATCCTTCCGGTTGTACCAAAAGGTCAAAGAGCTGATATAGTGAATTTGGTACTCAATCAATCAGAATTATGGAACCACTGTGAAGTCCTAACACTATCTGAGAACATGAGGCTTAAATAAGGTAATACATTACAACAATCAAAGGCGGAAGAATATTCAACTTTTGCCAACTGGCTACTAAAAATAGGAGATGGCACAAAACATGCAAAGTGCAGGGGAAATGATAATGAACCTACATGGATCAAAATCCCAAGTAATTTGATGTTAGAAGCCAATGGTGATCCAGTAGAAACAATATTCAACTCTACTTATCCAAATTTTCAAGAGAGCTACAGAAATCCTAGCTACTTGATGGACATAGCTATTCTAACACCAAGGAATAAAACAGTTGTAGAATTGAATAATTTTGCTCTTGAAAAAGTACCAGGATCTATTACTGAATATATAAGTGCAGTCAGAATAGACAATGTCATAGGCCTAATAAAAGATGCAAAAAACATATATCCAACAGAATACCTCAACAGCATCAATTTTCCAGGTATGCCTAATCATGTTTTAAAGATTTAAAAGAATGTGCCTATTATGCTATTGAGAAATATCAACCCTGGCAAAGGATTATGCAATGACATAAGGCTAATTGTCACACAAACAAGGAAAAGAGACATTAAAGGACGAATCATTTCGGGTTTAAAAATAGGAGAAAAAGTATGTATACCAAGAATAGATATGTCTTCGACAAATTCAAAGATGTCTTTCACAATGATAAGAAGGCAATTTCCAGTGAACATATGCTATGCAATGACAATCAACAAGAGTTAAGGACAAACTTTGCCTAATGCTGGATTGTACTTACCAAAACTAGTGTTTTCTCATGGACAACTGTATGTTGCACTATCAAGAATAAAATCACCAAGAGGAATAAAAATCATGATACATGAAGATGACTCGAATTTCAAGTCATATACACAGAACATAGTGTATGAAGAAGTTTACAATCGACTACCAAATGTAACTTTCAATTAAATTTGAAAATTTCCAAACATCTCCAACTCTATTTCCACATATTAATCCTAACAAAGAAAATAACTATTATTTTAATTCAAGTTCCAAAATGTACATGATGTGATTCAGTGAACAACTGCTCTAGTACAATGAAGAATACAATTGAGGCAATGCAGTCACAGCGAATAAGTATAACGTCCATAGAATTGCTTAGCTGCTCAATATACAATGTATATTTTATAAAATACATTTTGTTCGCTTTATGATTATTAATAATTTCAACAAATTGTGCATCATTTTGTTCCATTTACTCAAATGCTCAATATGCAATGTAAATTGTATAAAACATCTATTATTTTTTTATAATGTAAATTGCATAAAACATCTATTATGTTTGTATGATTAATCATAAAAGACACAAATCTTCTTGAATATAAAACCAAAAATCCACATGCTGATAATTACCAAATTTGCTTAAAATAAATTCAGTATAGACACAGAACAATTGTGCATCATAGATGGTCTTATGATGGTAAACCATCGTAGCAAAATACCAAATGGTTGCCCAAATATGTTTATATTGACACCCAACATACTTAGCACATGATAAATTTGACAAACCTTATAGCATATCTAACTTAGCCATATTTCCTTATCCCTTCTTCTTAGTATACAACAAACAGTACATTTACATACACATTTTTATTAATATTTTCAGGAAATTGTGTACCATACGTGGGCTTTTGATGGTAAACCATCGTTACAAAACACCGAAAGGTTCCCCAATCATGCTTATATTGACGCCCAATATACTTAGTACACATGCTAACAATTATTAGATTCTATTACAATTGATTCACTAAAATTACTAACAACTACTACTTTTTTGTATAATAAAAAATAAAAAATCCTTTTTTTATCCAAACAAAAAAAAAAAAAAAACACTACTATTGCTGAAATATTTTACAAGAAAATCACATTTGTCACAGAAATCTCAGTGTTGAAACACATAGAACTTCAAAACTGATGAGAATCAGAAACCTTATACCACATCTAACTTAGCTACATTTCCTTATTCCTTCTTCTTAGTATACAATAAGCAGTACGTTTACATACATACTTTTATTAATATTTTCAGCAAATTGTGGATCATACGTGAGCTTCTGATGGTAAACCATCATCGCAAAATATCGAAAGGTTTTCCAATCATGCTTATATTAACACCTAATATACTTAGCACATGCTAAAATTCAGAAACCTTATAGCACATCTAACTTATCTAAATTTCGTTATCTCTTCTTAGTATAGACTAAACACTACTTGTTAATATTTCGTTACACATACAAGTTTGTTAATATTATCAAGGAATTGTGTATTATACGTAGGCTTCTGATGGTAAACCATCGTCACAAAACACCGAAAGATTTTCCAATCATGTTTATATTGACGCCCAATATACTTTGCACACATCCTAAAAAAATATTAGATTCTGTTACAATTGACACCATTCAAGCACAAAGAACTTCAAAACTAATGGTACAAAATTCATCAACAAACTTTGCTCTTGCTTCTGAGAAATGAAAATTTCACACAAAGAAATTACTATTATTTTAATTCAGGTTCCAAAATGTACATGATGTGGTCCAGTGAACAACTGCTCCAGTAAAATGAAGAATACAATTGAGGCAATGCACTCACAACAAAAAAGTATAATATGCATAGAACTACTCAGCTGCTCAATATACAATGCATATTTTATAAAATATATTTTCTTCCATTTATGATTATTAATACATTGCATACTGACTGTCAGATTCGGCTCAGATAATAAATCTACCAACAAGAACAACCCTATAGCACATATAAGTTAGAAGAATTTCCTTATAGATATCCCACATTAAAAAGATTCAAAAAACCACATTGTTATACAATGCAGGATAATCACATGACTCACACAACAACTGCTCCAGTACAATTCATAAACAATTTAGCACAATGAATTTACATAAATAAATACTCAAATGGTCAATATACAATGTAAATTGCATAAAACATCTATTATTTTTTTATGATGTAAATTGCATAAAACATCTATTATTTTTTAATGATTAATAACAAAAGACACAAATGTGCTTGAATATAAAACAAAAAATCCATATGCTGACAATTACCAAATTTGCTTAAAATAAATTCAATATAGACACAGAACAATTGTGCATTATACGTAGGCTTATGATGATAAACCGTCGTCGCAAAACACCAAATGGTTGCTCAAACATGTTTATATTGACACCCAATATACTTAGTACATAATAAATTTCACAAATCTTATAGCACATCTAACTTAGCTACATCTCCTAATCCCTTCTTCTTAGTATACAACAAATAGTACATTTACATACACATTTTTATTAATATTTTCAAGAAATTGTGCATCATACATGAGCTTCTAATGGTAAACCATCATATCAAAACACCGAAAGATTCCTCAATCATGCTTATATTGATGCCCAATATACTTAGCACACATGCTAAAAATTATTAGATTCTGTTACAATTGATTCACTAAAATTACTAACAACTATTACTTTTTTGTATAATAAAAAATAAAAGACCATTTTTTTTCCAAACAAAAACACTACTATTATTGAAATATATTACAAGAAAATCACATTTTTCATAGAAATCTCAGTGTTTAAACACATAGAACTTCAAAACTGATCAAAATCACAAACATTATACCACATCTAACTTAGCAAAATATACTTAGCAAATGATCAAATTCACAAGGACAATACTTACATATACAAAGTCTGTAAATGAATTGTTATATGAATACTTACCCAATCATGTTTACATCGGCGTCCAATATACTTAGCACATGATCAAATTCACAAGGACAATACTTAGTAGAATTTGCTTATAGAAATCACACATTCAAAAGATTATAAAAAGCTGACTGTTATACAATCCATAATATAATGCAAGACAATAACATGCTCCACTCAACAACTGCTCCACCAAAAACAAAAACCTATATGCAAAAAACAATTCATTTACACGAAATTGTACATCATACGTGGGCTTCTGATGGTAAACCATCGTCGCAAAACACCGAATGGTTGTCCAAACTTATTTATATTAACGTCCAATATACTTAGTACATGATTAAATTCAGAAACCTTATAGCACATTGAACTTATCTAAATTTCCATATGCCTTCTTAATATAGACTAAATAGCAGTTTTACATATACAATTTTGTAAATATTTTCACAAAATTGTGCATCATACGTGGACTTCTGATGGTAAACCATCATCGCAAAAACACCGAAAGGTTCCGCAATCATACTTATATTGACGCCCAATATACATAGCACACATGATAAGAATTATTAGGTTCTGTTACAATTGACACCATTCAAACACAAACAACTTCAAAACTGATGGTAGAAAATCTGTCAACAAACTCTACTTTTGCTTCTGAGACATAAATACTTTAAACAAACAATAGCAAACCAAGTTCCTAAGACAAAGCAACATTGCATACTGACTGACAGAACCAGCTATGTCAGTCAATTAAATCTAATGAAATCAACTATCTGACATAAACTCACATGCTAAAAACTACCAAATTTCATTAAAATAAATTCAGTATACCAATAGAATAATTGTGCATCATACGTGAGTTTTTAATGTAAACCATCGCCGCAAAATATCAAATGGTTACCCAAACATATTTATATTGATGCCCAATATACTTAGCACATTATGAAAATCACAAGGATTATAGCACATATAACTTAGTAGAATTCCTTTATACAAATCCCACATTCAAAAGATTATAAAAAGCAGAGTGTTATACAATGCATAATACAATGCAAAACAATAACATGCTCCACCATAAACAAAAACTCACATGCAAAAAATAGTACGTCTATAAGAAATGGCGCATCATACGTGGGTTTCTGATGGTAAACCATCGTAGCAAAACACCAATTGGTTCCCCAATCATGCTTATATTAAAGCCCAATATACTTAGCACATATGCAAACAAATTATCAGATTCTGTTACAATTGACACCGTTTCAAAACTGATGGTACAAAATTCACCAACAAACTTTGCTTTTGCTTCTGCCAATGAAAAATTGAAACAAAGAATAGCAGACCCAGATGGTAAGAGAAATCAACATTACATAGTGACTCAGAGAAACAGAACAAATGGAAAATCTACCAACAATAACAGCACTAAAACAAAATATTATAAAAAGCTGACTATTATTCAATCTATAATACAACGCAAAACAATAACATACTCCACTCAACAACTACTCCACCAAAAACAAAAACCCATATGCAAAATACAATTCATTTATAGGAAATAGTGTATCATACGTAGGCTTTTGATGGTAAACCATCGTCGCAAAACATTGAATGGTTGCCCAAACATGTTTATATTGATGCCCAATACACTTAGCACATGATCAAACTCATAAGGATAATACTTACCAGGATTTGCTTATAGTAACCCAAATTCAAAAGATTATAAAAAGCTGACTGTTATACAATCTATAATACAATGCAAGACAATAACATGCTCCACTCAACAATTGCTCCACCCAAAACAAAAACCCATATGCAAAAAATAATTCATTTACAGGAAATTGTACATCATATGTGGGCTTCTGATGATAAACCATCGTCGCAAAATACCGAATGGTTGCCAAAACATGTTTATATTGACTCCCAATATACTTAGCACATGATCAAATTTAAAAACCTTATAGCATATCTAACGTATCTAAATTTCCATATGCCTTCTTAGTATAGACTAAACAGCAGTTTTACATATACAATTTTGTAAAATTTTCATGAAATTGTACATCATACATGGGTTTCTGATAGTAAACCATAGTCGCAATGTAACACCCCGCTACCTAGGCCCGCCAGGGCCGGGGATGTCGCCCCGTCCAAAGGACAAGGGGTCTTTATAACTAGGTCACACAAATAAAATAGCGGAATAAAATAATACTTTAACTTAAAATTTTATTACATCCTAAAATACTCCAAGAATAAATCCATGAATTCCCAAAACAAAACCATAAATAAAACTATCCACTCTCGACTCTCCAAAGCAATACATAGAAATAAATGATAACAATCTCTTCCCAAGCAGATTACACTAGCTACTCATCCCCACAGCAGGATCGACCTGAAATCATGGTAAAAAGGTGATGAGACAGAAATCTCAGTAAGTCCGTGTGTGCTTTGGGTGTTTAGTGAAAATAGTTCATGGATGCAAAGTGCGAAATCTTTATAAGAGAAATATTGGCAAGCAATAAACATTAGTCAAAAGCAAGAGTGGAGTTTTAGCTTGTCCAGCCATACATGATCAACAAAATCAACCACTCATAAGAAAGGATTATGGGTTACCACACGTTAGGCCCCACAATATGGTCAGTATGCCACACTTTGTGCATACCGCCGGTCAGAATGCCACACTTTGTGTAGACTGACAAAAGTAGGTGATCGGTCTACTGGGCAAGATACTCCTCCTTCTCTATACCCAAACAACAACCGGGTGTCCATTCCGGTAAAACACAGTCATTTGACTGAAAAGAACACTGCTAGCTCGGACCGGCACGACCCACTGGACTGATATCCTATCCGGGAAAGACTCACTCCTCAAAGGTGGCCACCTACTGAGAGACTTACCCTAACCCCTCAAAGACTAGTCCTAGTAGTCCACCCTTATTGAGTACTCAACGACGTTTCCCACTTGGGATAAAATGAACAAAACATTGTTCCACATGAAAATGGCATTTTGAGGGTTTCCAAAATCCTTGTAAAAATCAGCTTTAGAAAGAGTCTGAGTTTGGCAAATCTGCTCATTGATTTTTAAATAATTCAAATGTTTGAAATAAGAGAGAGTTCAACCCTCAATTGCCTTTACATAAATGAGTGTCCATACACTCTACATTTGGCTTACCATAAGGAAAACATTTCACATCAATCAGGTTTTATGCAGGAGCTTACCTGACTCTTGCTCACAAATAAAAGGTCTCCAACAGCTGACCTAACCCCACATGGGCAAATACAAAACACAATCAATTTCAAGCCACAATCCACTTCCTCAATTTCAAAACAACTCAACTTACTGTTATCATGATCCTAGTGTCCCAAACTTTAAGGCCAAACAATAAATAAATAAGTTTATAGGTTGAGCCTAATCTGATATTTAAAATAACTAATGGTTTGGGAAATAAATTCTAAGATGTTGAAAGTTTAAATCTTGCTAAGAAAAATTTAGAGTTTATTTGTTAATGATTTATTAATAATTTAGTTGTTAGAACATAATTAATAACTAAAGTTAGTTGAAAATGAATTTTAATAAGTCTTGCTTGAAAAATAATAAATAAGTTTTAGTAGGCTTTGATTAAAAGATAATAATTAAATTTATAATAATAAGTATTTTACTAATTATGATTATTTCCATAAAAGGCTTTAGTTGATTTCATTATTTTATAAAATATCTATATATTTTATTTTTCTATTAAAACTATTATTTATTTGACTAAATTATCCTTTATATAAATATAATGTTCCAAATCCACCCTTCCTAGGGTTTTTTCGAAATCACTAGCAAAATTATATTATTAAATATTTTATTCATAAAATAAAATTTTGCTTAGGGACAATTAGATCATGATCATATTTCCATGGTTATTCACAATCATGAACATATACAACCCTTCAACTCATCAAATCATCCAAATCCTGGATACAAGCATAGATCTCAATTTATCAAGACATGATCTAACCCCTACTAGCATAAATATGATCATGGCTTCAAAAATCCAACATGCATATAAATCCTATTCATCAAAGGTGGCATAATTTCTAGCATACTTCATCACAAATACCTCCTATGACATGCATCAAACCTCAAATCATCATACAATCAACCAAGATAATCCATCCATGCATAAATCCCATCTCCTTCACAATCATACATATATTCATGCCTCAATCTCAACAATACATACTCAAATCCTATCTCCATCCACCTTCTAACAACATCATCCTAGAGACATGAATCTAGAATTTAAAGGAAAGATTGAAGGTACTTACTTGGTTGATGAATGTTTTGAAGGAGTTTAGAACGGATCTCAACTCCTAGATGCCTAAATTTGACCAAGGAAGATAGAGATAGCATGACCATGGAAGATGAAGCCATCCGGCCAAGAGAGAAAGTTTCGGCCATGAGAGAGAGAGAGAGAGAGAGAGAGAGAGAAACCATTAGCATGGTGATTCACATATATTCTTACTAGAGATCAAGATTGGAGAAGATGAAGTTGCTAGAACAAACTTACCTTGAAGGTGTTCTTGAACCTTCACAGAATTTTCTGGTTTTGATCCGAAGTAGCGAGTTGATTTGTGGGGTTTGATGTTAAGAATGGTGTTGATGAACTCACGGCAGTGAGTAGGTCAAATCTGGAGATTTTAGAGAAGATGTGAAGTAGTTTGGAAGGGTATTAGGTGAAAGGAAGAGGTAGGTGTTCTTGGTATACTGTGTGTGTTCTTGAGGGTTGAAGGAGATTAAAAGAGTTTGATTTGCAGCTGCCGAAATTTTGAGAGGATTAGGGTTGCCGAATTTTCTGTAGGGTTTAGGAGGTTGGTTCTCTTATTTGGAAGGGAAAAGGAAAGGCTAGATGTTAGAATCTTTGAAGAATATTTTTAGGTAGTAAATTTGGAAACTAAATATCCTAGGATATCTTGATTGTTGGAGAGCTTTGGAAGTCTGCCATGGCTGACTGCTTTGAGCAGAATTTCGGTGGGATTAATGCTGGCTTAAGAAAGCTTATGGTGGCCAAAAATAGGGAGCATAATGGTGAAAAGAAGTCTGGTTATTTGAGGGATACATTATGGAAAGTTGCTAAACTATGGTGGCTGGAATTTTGGTAATTAATCAAGCATGATTGCAGGGATTTGTTGGAGAGATTTTCGATCAGCCATGACTGAATTTCGTGCAGAAGCTTTAGGGGAATAATAGAGCTCAGTTACTGGAGGTTTAAGGAAGGTTTATGCAGAACAATGATGGTGTTTCAGCTGGAGGAAGATTAGGAAACAAAGCAGGACAATTGGACTGCACAGAATTTCGCTAGGCTGGAATTTCTGGGCAGCTTTTTCGGCTGCCATTTTCCAGCCATCTTGCAGCAAGTTTGAAGGGGAATTTCAGGGGTGTTCAAGGCTGGTTTCCAGCCTTCTTCATGGAGGAAAAACTTGGCTAAAGTGCTTAACAAAATCTGGAAGAAAACAGCTTGGTTTTGGACTCTCAAAGTTGCGATTTGTACAGGAATTTTTCCTGGTTTTGCTCTAGCTTTGAGCAGTCCGAAAATGGCTAAAGAATTCAAATTGCGAGCTGATCCAAAAGACCATTTTTCTGGCAGCATTTGGGAGGGAATGTTAGCTAAGAAACTCGACACCTTAAGGGTACAATAAGTTGGAAAATTTCAGTCCATTCCAAGAAGGAAGATGAACTAGCTAGAGTGAATTTTCAGCAAGCTCACTAAAGGAATTTTTCCTCTTGAAATCTCCCACAACTCTTTCACATTTTCGGACCATAAGAACTCCTTCACTAAGACATTTTTGATCTTACAAAGCCACAGCACTTTACTGAAATTTCTGGAAAGAGAATGGCTAGAACAACTTGCTCAACCTCATGAGTTGAGAACTAAGGAAAAATCAAAGATCAAGGAAAAATGAATTCCTCTTAGAAAATTCGAGTAGAACAAATGAGTAGGATTTGAAGACTCCTATCATGCCTCCCATAGGATAACATCTCTACCCTACTCCAAACACCACTAAGGCCAAATTTATTACTTCCCAAGCAAAAATAAAATTTAACCAAGCTAAAGCTCCTATGATGGAATTTGAACCCATGACCTCAAGTATTAATTCCAAAGCTCTAACCACTAAATCATAACAACTCTTGTTGTTATTTTCACTGGTAATTTATTTCAAGCTATCTCCCTATTTTCACCTCAGGAAAAAATTACCATTTTGCCCTTCTCACTCAATATTCTCCAACAAGCCTCCAAGACATTAGAACTCAAATCCAAGGCACATAAAATCAAATAAAAATATATTTAATCATGCAGTAAAGTATGTTATGCATCCCAACCCCCTTACTCTAAGGTTGATTTTGACTGGGGTTTTACACGCAAAACACCAAAAGGTTCCCTAATCATGCTTATATTGACGCCCAATATACTTAGCACACATAATAAGAATTATTATGTTCTATTATGATTGACACCATTCAAACACAGACAACTTCAAAACTGATGGTAGAAAATCCGTCAACAAGTTCTACTTTTGCTTATGAGAAATGAATACTTTAAACAAACAATAGCAAACTCAGTTCCTAAGACAAAGCAACATTGCATACTAACTAACAGATCCAGCTATGTCAATCAATTAAACCCAATGAAATCAACTATCTGACATAAACTCACATGTTAAAAATTACCAAATTTCATTAAAATAAATTTAGTATACCAACAGAATAATTGTGCATCATACGTGAGCTTTTGATGGTAAACTATCGTCGCAAAACACCGAATGGTTACCCAAACATGTTTATATTGACGCCTAATATACTTAGCATATTGTGAAAATCACAAGGATTATAGCACATATAACTTAGCAGAATTCCTTTATAGAAATCCCACATTCGGAAGATTATAAAAAGCAAACTCTTATACAATGCATAATACAATGCAGAACATTGTATAAGAGTTTGCATAATACAATGCAGAACAATAACATGCTCCACTAAACAACTGCTCCACCAAAAACAAAAACCCACATGCAACAAACAGTGCATCTACAGGAAACCAACAGAATAATTGTGCATCATATGTGGGCTTTTGACAGTAAACCATCATCGCAAAATACCGAATAGTTGCTCAAACATATTTATATTGACGCCCAACATACTTAGCACATTATGAAAATCACAAGGACTATAGCACATATAACTTAGCAGAATTCCTTTATACAAATCCCACATTCAGAAGATTATAAAAAGCACACTGTTATACAATGCAGAACAATACCATGCTCCACCAAAAACAAAAACCCACATGCAAAAAACAGTACATCTACAAGAAATGGAGCTTTATACGTGGGCTTCTAATGGTAAACCGTTGTCGCAAAATACCGATTGGTTCCCCTATCATGCTTATATTGACGCCCACTATACTTAGTACATATGCAAACAAATTATAAAATTTTGTTCAGCAAACATACATAAAACATAATAAAATTGACAAGGATTACAGCAACTACAACAGGTAATTTACTAAATTACCCACCCCTCTCCCCCAAAAATTCATCATCCATTTAAAACCAAAACTCAAACCTAATACTCATGGCCAATGTCAATCGTCCACAATCAATACTTGGTCTCTGAATATTCCACTTCATATATAAGCAACAAATCAAATTACACTAGAAATAATTAGCTCTTAAGAAATTTACCTTATGTGCAAGAGGAACTACCCATTGGTGTTCAGCATATAAAATGCCCACAAAACAAAGAACTCCATTGCTATTCTCAACAAATATGAATTGCAGTCGCTTCTAAAAGGATTTCCTATGTCAAAATCTAACATTGCATTCCACAACAGGTAAAAAACCCATCAGACAACATCATGTATCTACTAAACAATAAACACCAAATTTAATTTGTCAACAACAAGATAGCACAAACTCATAAACAAAATGAAACACGCTATACAATTACTTATAACCATTCAAATCTAGTCAATGCAAATATTACATTCTTCAACAGAAAGTGTTTGCTGCCTTATTACCTAAATCTACTTCAAAATAGCATATTTTGTAATAAACTAAACCACAGATCCTTCTTCCCTTGCAACAACAACTGGAAAAAATATATATTTGTAATGCCAAATAAACATCAGTCTTTTATCTATTACCACAGCAAAATTACAGGCTACAAAGCAATACAGAAATGTCCCCACTGAGTCACAAACAAAACACATCCCAAGCTCAAAACAGTCAACAAATCCCTCCTCACCTAATCAAAACCATGCTATTATTAATCTCTTTTAACTCTCTTAAAAACAAAATAAGAACAAATACCAACAAAATGAATTCAACACATTCTGTTCTAAACATAAATATATAAAACCAAATGAATGAAACTTCATGCAAATCATTCTAATACATGTTGCACAAAACAAATCAAACGCAACAAACACAAATATATACACAAATCTCTGCCACTGAACGATAAAGAAAACTAGATCTGAAGTTCAAAAGACCCAACAAAACCATCCAACTCTGAACAACATCTCATTCATAGAAACAGACAGAAAACAGATCGAAACAAAAACACTACTATTGCTGAAATTTATTGCAAGAAAATCACATTGGTGATAGAAATCTCACTGTTCAAACATAGATAACTTCAAAACTGATCGTACAAAATCCGTAAACAAACTCTGCTTTTGCTTCTGAGAAATCAAATCTTCAAACGAAGAAGAACAAAACGGGTTGCTAAGAAAAAACGACATTGCATACTGACTGTTAGATTCAGCTCAGATAATAAATCTACCAACAAGAACAACTCTAGATCAAAACTCACAGTATTCAACCAAAAAAAAAAAAAAAAAAAACCAAAATGACCAAGAGAAAATGCAAACGGAGAAGAGAACTACCTGTCGATACTAACAAGATCTCGGATCTGAGATAACATAAGAACAACCCTACATCAAACCTCACAGAACTCAACAAAAAAAAAAAAAAGTAAAATGACGAAGAGAAAATGGCAACGGAGAAGAGATCCACCTACCGGTTCTTACAAGGTTTCGGATCTGAAATAACACTTCAAACACAATAAATCCGGACTTCAAAAGTCAATTAAATCCAACATATTCAACCATCTGACATAAAAACCATTAAACCCTTACTTGAGCATACCGACAAACTTTCCCACTTCACCAATTCCAAGTAATGTACTTAATATCTATTGGCCTTTGTGTACAAAAAGCCCAAAAACTAAGTGACTTAAAAAGCCTAAAAACTAATTGACTCAGAAAAGAACCCCCTGATTTTATACATAAAAATACAAATTTATAAAAAAAATAATTTCAATAAATAAATTACTAATTCAAATACAATTTAAAAAATTTATAATTGGAAAGAAAATATAATTCTTATATTCAATTTGAATACAAAAATACATCTGAATTTAAATTCAACAATACATTTTCACTACTGACTTTGATACATTTCTTAATGAGTTTAAACCATAATTTAATTAATACAATTATAAATTCCAAACAAAAAATAAAAAAATTCTAAAAGTCTAAAAAGTCTAATAAAAAAGTTTAATAACAAAGAGGTTAATCATGTGTATATTCATCATATTAAGAAGTATAAAGTCCGAAATACCCTTAAAACAAATTGATAACTAAGATTTAAATAATTTAAAATAACCAAGATTTAAAGACCATAATGTTTTTCATTTATCCTCAAAAAAATTAGAAAATAAACATTATAAAAAATATAACTTAAAGAAATTCTAATTTATTCTTTTATTTTTTGAACAATTCTTACAAACTATCTTTAATCTACATAGCACATATATTACCTATGACAATTAAATCAAAATAATACTTTTTATATACAACTTTAAACTTCTCATATTATTCAAAATCATTAAAATCCATTGGAATTAATATATATATATATATATATATATATATATATATATATATATAGATATATATATATATATACTTATCTTGAGCAACACTCGAGCTTCCCACCTAGTGTGAAATCAAATTCGAATATTTTCACCTCCTTTGAGCCTATATTTTAAGTCATTGAATGTGGATGCAGAGGCTGGAACTAAAAGCCCCGTGTACTCGGAAATTTTGTTCTTCCTAACAATTTTCCTATTGGCTCAAACATGTCTGTTAATCATAATAAGACCAATCTGAGAGAGGACCCTCGATCATTGTCGTTGCATAGGCAAAGGAAAAAACGTTGGAAGTGGAAAAGGATATACAGTATATGAAAGGAGAAATCTTACTTAGTAAATATGTTTTACCAGATACACAAATTTTTTTAATTTAAATTTAAGAAAAAAAAACATAGAATTGATGAAAATACCTAATTCTAAGCATGAGCCTATCCTGCCTCCTAAATTTTTTGACTTTTTACGTTTGACTATTTAAAATTTTTTCAAAAATAATATATAATTTTATCTTTTAATATATTCTTTCATATAAGTTGTATTTCTAATTTAAAATTTAAAATTTCATCCTTACCTAATTCATAATATAAGAGATTTGGGTTCAAATCCTAGCTTCTTCTTTTTCCGTAAATGAAAAAGGCAAAATTGGACGGAGGATCTTTGCCACGGCATCTATGAACCTGGCCTTCTGGTTTGCTGTAATATAAGAGTCAGAAGGTGAGAACGAAACAAAGAGGAAATTATATAAACACGTTTTTTCGTTGAAAGCTGATAGATAAAGTTAGAGGTACGAGAAACAAGAGAAAAAGAAAAACTGAAGTGTCCACATCAGATAAACCATGAAACACAAACATTAGCTAAGAGGGTAGACATCAAATAGTGAAGAGTGAGAGCAAAGTTTGAGCAACAATTTGTCAATGTATCAATCACTCAATCAACTTGTAGACAATAGTGATTTTCCTGTTGGCAAAGAATCCAAATGCCAAGTGGAATCAACAATTTTTCCTTCAAACATTGCAATTCAATTTATGTAAATGATTCTTTTTTTAATTATATATTTTTAATATACATATACATTGACGTACTTGTTAAACTCAGTTGTTGTAGAAAAACATTTATATAAATTTAATTTTTACTAATTACAGCAATAAAAATTAAAAATACCACCATAAAAACTTACATAAATTCATTATATATAATATACGTATTTAGTCAATTACGGTTTCTAGGCTCAAGTCTAGATTCTGTACCTATTTTTAGTGGAAGAATTTTCCAAACAAATCATTGCATGGAAGAATAAAGCCACTCCAAAAAACATTCTCACGAATCACCATCAAATAAAATATTACACAAAAATAATTTCCCCACATGCCAAAATTGACAACTACCCCACCGCGTTTGTACCAATGTCATCAAGTATCTCAGCTGTACTATTGTACGCTTCTCTTTACGCTTAGTTAGACTTGTCTTTAGAATCAACGCGCTTTAGACTTTCCCTTTTGACATTCAAACAAAACATCCATGGATGGTCTGTGGGCATACATATATATTCTCAGCAGAAGAAGCCGCCATTTCATCAACGCAAATCGTTCTCGCATATTGCATCAAAAGGACCACTTCAAAAATACAAATTTACATGCCTAATTTCCTTAAACGATTTTGTTTGATCCGAAAAGCTAATGGTGAAGCCGAATTGCTCGTCTTCAATGGCGGAAAAGGGTGGTGATGATGGTGCAGCAGCAGCAGGTGAGAGTTCTAGTGAAAAGGAATTAAAGTATAAGGGAGTGAGAAAGAGAAAGTGGGGAAAATGGGTGTCCGAAATAAGGCTTCCCAACAGCAGAGAGCGTATTTGGCTAGGGTCTTATGACACGGCTGAGAAGGCGGCGAGAGCTTTTGATGCAGCGTTGTTTTGTCTCCGGGGGCGTAATGCTAGATTCAATTTTGCTGATAGTCCGCCGCCGGAAAGTATTCGGGGTGTTGGTCGGTCTCTAACTGCCGGTGAAATACAAGCAGTCGCCTCTCAGTATGCAAATACTTGGCAGCAGGAAGTGCCGAACACCACCTCAACAATCACAGGCACCGTTGCAGGAGATCAAGATTTGCATTCTCAGGTGACGGAAATGGAGGACACATCTCCATCTTCAACCTCCGATGGTGTTGCACCAATGCGTGCCATAGATTGGTCATTTCTGGACATGCTTGAACCACATGATACTGGTGCTACTACTACTGTTTCGGATTATAGTTTGATTTCTGGGCTTGATAATTTGCATGAAGATATGTATGTTTCACCACATTTAGGAGCAAGAACTGATGACGACGGCCAAGAAAATAATCAAGAAGAAGGGATTGGGGATGGAAATTATTCTCAGCAATCTTTTCTATGGAATTTCTGATCAAGAAAAATCACTACCATCAGTCTAATGCGCATTTCATTTTCCCTGGAATTTCAACACGATTTAACAGGAGTCTATCCTGTTTTTGTGAAACATCTACCAATTCTGTTTTCTATTACCATGTGCTCATAGTATGTATCTCCAGTGATTAATATACTAGAAAAGAGTGTAACTAAGCTAATCTATCATTTGATAAGTTACGAATTTTTGGCTGAACCAGATAAATGTATAGCAGTGGTATAAAAGAAAATTATTATATAGACTAGTAGGCGTTGCATGCAAATATTATAGACCTTGTGAAAAATGTTCATAAATTGTTTTTAGATTAATTCTAAACTCACAGTGGTTGCTCTATGTCCAACCACCGACATACAACTGAACAGTAATCAATGCAATGCATGAATTATAATGTGTGGCACTGCTCGTATGGCATGCTCATTGGCCTAAGAAGAAACTTTATCTCTTATCGAATTCTGTTCACGGGAGACGTATAGGATTTAAAATAGATTCATTTTGAGATGTGAAGTGTTAAAACCTGCCTACATATTAAATTTTTTGAAGTAAACAAATATTGTATACAGATGTGTATAATCTGTAAGAAAATTTTACAAGAGGCATCTCACTTGATCTCACACACACATACATAGAGAGAGAGAAAGCAATATGTAAAGTTGGTACAAATCAATATGATCACTGTACATATTAAAACACCTGAAGAGGATCAAAGTGTTTTCCACAGAAGAAATATGAGTTAATTAGTTCAACTTTTCGGAGCAACAAAGGAAATCAAAATATGAAAAACTCAATTTCTTCCCCTTCCTTTAGGACAAATAAAAGAGGATTTACTTTCCTAGTATCACATCTTTCGCTGTTCGATGCACTTTCGGTCACTCATATTGGATGACATGTGGACCCGCAGATGGAATATATCTATGTCCCCTCAGTTATTCTCTGCAATTCATCTCGCACAAAATGATTTTTGATACAAAAATTTAGAATTATATATTATTAAAATGAAAAAAAAAATCTTTAGTCAATTTCAACTTTGTTTATTTTATATTTCAATAATAATAATAATAACAAGACAGTATATAATATCATATGAAATTAATGAATAAATCATATTAGAAAAAATTCGTCTTATGAAAATAATTAATATTTTAAACCATTTTAATTAATAAATACGTCACAAGTATCATTTTATGATTATAACATATCTAGTAATATTTACATAATTTCTTCTTTACTAATTTAACCTAATGTTTTGCTGTTCATAGAAATGAATCCAAAACATTTTAGCTTCTATCACGTGCAAATATGATTGGCTTAATTTCGGTCACATATGCACAAGTGATTTGATTGAAAGGATGGTTCAAAACATGAAGGCGTCATACGGGAGAAAAGAAAAGGTGACATACCTCTGCATATCTTAATTCGTCAAAAACGTACAAGCATGTACTCGTGCTGGTATGAAAAACCCCGTGTTATTGTAGAAAAGGCTGTCCATAAGCTGGGGAGACTGTAAACTGTACGACATAATATTAAACACGTGGAAAATATACGAGTGTTATTCATTGACTTTGTCGTCCAATGTATATGTGGCCAAGTGATGAGTAGCTCAATTATTACTTCAAAATAGGGATGGAGCTAACCACATAAATTTAGAAAAAAGATAAGTTATAAAAGAGTAAAGAATAAAAAATAATTGGTAATTTTATAATTTAATCCCTAAACTTTTTTATTTTGATATGATTAATCTTTGCTGTTTATTTTTAACTTTATAAATTCACTATTTTTTTTAATTCAACACATTAGGTCCTTCCATCTAATTCGGGGTGAGTCAACCTGTTAACTCTAATTTTGATCGATTAAGAAAGAATAAATTTGATATTTTACTGTACACTAGTTGACCAGTTTAGTTCTTAAAATTTTTATTTTGGCATGTTTAGCCCTATTATTTTTTAAAAAATTTTATAAGTCCTTTATCTTTTTTAATTTGACACATTAGGTCATTTCAATCTAATTCCACCAGGGATAACCCGCCAACTTGAATTTTGACATATTAACAAATGACAAATTTGATATTTTACTATACAAATTCAATCATTATTTATACTAAAATTGTGTGTGTGTGTGTATATAATTAAAATAATTACAAATTTACGATCACATATGTATAAATCGTATTACAAACTAAAGAATTAAAAGAATCTACAAAGATAAAAACTAAACTGATGTTGATTCTATCCTAATCAAATCAAACAGCATGTCAATGTAATTTTTTTCTAAATCAAAAATCCAAATATCATATCTTCTATTCAAGTAAGACAAATTGGTGAGTTTAGTCCTTTAACTTTTTTATTTTGACATGATTGATTAATATTTTTTTTTAACGTTATAGATTTTCTATTTTTTTTAATTTGGTATATTAGATCCTTCTGACCTAATTTCGATAGGTCAATTATAAATTAACTCGTCAACTTCGAAATATGTATAATAAAATATTAAATTTGTCATCTTTTAATAGATAAAAATTAAAATTGACGAATTAATTTAAAATTAACTTGTCAAAATTAGTTCAAAAGAACATAAACATGTCCAAAATGGAATGAGGAACCAGGACATAAACATATCATTCCATTTTTTTTATGTATATAAACGATATAATACTTCATTCCTTTTTCCCCCAAAAAGTGGTTGACGAAGTACTTTAAATTTCTAAACGGTCAATGAGCCCCTTCTTGAACTCGCTGGGGTTTTGCCACGAAATAATGAAGGAAAAAAAAAAAAAGGACAAAAACGCATTCTCAACGGAGGGTCAAAAAGTGAAGCCCTTCAAAATCAGCTTAAGAACGTTTTTGTTGATGATGGTCGGTTGGCCACAGGCTAGAGTTGTAATTTCAGGCTCCAGCTGTGGCCTAGTGCCAGTACTATGACTGGCTTTTAGAGGGTCAACTCCCACAGGCCAAAACTTGGTCAAACAATTTGAGTATTTTCTGGACACTTTTTTTAAATTATATGATAAAATTCATATTTTATTCGAAAAAAAGACAAAGGAAAACGCAATGCTAAGCTTTTGGTGTGTGAATGTTCAAGATAAAGAAAACCTACGCCTAGCGACTCCCCTGTTGACCTTGTTTTGTTGACGGGGCTTTTGACCAATTTGGTACAAAAACTCAATGGAAGGTCATTTGAGGGGCGAACAGGGAGCCGGCGACTTAGTGGGGGTACCTCGCATTCACAAAATGCGAGATGTTCCCCAGAGCTTCGCATTCTGTGAATGCGAATTTTTCGTAAAATTATCGTGAATTTTCATGGAATTTGAGGTGCATTTAATACACCTCGCAAATGTTGATTGCGAAATGCTTCCAACCTCGCAAAAAGCATTTGTGAGATTGATGCTTCCAACCTCGCACACTGGAACAATATTTGCGAGATTCATGCATTGATTTTTTTTTTTTTTTTTTACTTGTACTCCTCGCAAACTACAGAAATTTTTTCTAGTAATTTTTTTTCTCACTTTTTACAACAAAATATGTTTTTTTTTCAATTTCTTTTTTTCTATTGTAAAAGAAATTAATATAAAATAAAAATTAATAATTTAAATTTAATCATATACATATTTTTATTATAATTAATTTTATTTACATGTACATATTTTGAAATAAATTTTTATTCATATTTTTAATTTATAATATTTAAGTATTCATTAAAAAAATTATAAAATTTTTAATTTTTAATTATTTAAATATACTAAAAATATCTTCTTCTTTTTTTTTTTTTATTGGAACTAGTTTATCATTTTTTTGTGACTTACTCCTCTTATTTATTTATTTTTGTGACTAGTTTATCAAATGTGATTTGCGAAGTATGCATTTTTTTTATTTTTTGATTTTTTTTTTCTTGCGAATCTGACTTGCGCAAATAGCATACATTTTTACTTTTTTTTTTGGTAATTTTTTTCTCACTTTTTACAACAAAATATGTTTATTTTTTTTTCAATTTCTTTTTTTCTATTGTAAAAGAAATTAATATAAAATAAAAATTAATAATTTAAATTTAATCATTACAAGTAATATTCATATTTTTACTATAATTAATTTTATTTATATGTACATATTTTGAAATAAATTTTTATTCATATTTTTAATTTATAATATTTAAGTATTCATTAAAAAAAATATAAAATTTTTAATTCTTAACTATCTAAATATACTAAAAATATCTTCTTCTTTTTTTTTTTTTATTGGAACTAGTTTATCATTTTTTTTTGTGACTTGCTCCTCTTATTTATTTTCTATTGTATTTAAAATCTCTATTATAATCATCCGTTCATTATATTTTTTTTGTAATTTTTTTCTCTATTGTAAAAGAAAATAATACCTTTAAATAATACAAAATATATAAAGACCTGTATAAACAAATTTAAATAATTAATAATTAAATTTTATTAATTTAAATATGATCATAACAAGTAATATCTGTATTTTTACTACAGTTAATTTTATATATATTAAATTTTGAAATAAAGTTTTATTTGTAGTTTAATTTATAATATTTAATTATTCGTTAAAAAATTATAAAAATGTAAATTCTCAACTATCTAAATATACTAAAATTATAGTGTCAACTATTTAATTAAATATCAATTATCTAAATTTCACAATCTCTTTACATTTCATAATCGAAATAATTTATAAATTAATTGAATTCAGATAATGTGTGAAATATTAAAATTCTAAAAAAATCATTTAAAAAAATTACAATCTCAATATTTGTCTTTAATATTACAAATAATAAAATTTAATTACAAATAATAAAATTTATTAAACATGAAATAATCTAAAAAAAAAAGGATGGAAGCTAGTTCCACAATGAAATCATCGACAGTTCCTTGGAGGTTGAATTCGTCTCCGAGGCTGCTGTTGTTCTTCTTCAGGTGGCTCTTCCGGTTGTATTGTACCTTGCTCGTAATGGTGAGACGGATTAGGAATATCTATAGAATGTCTGTGCCGTATCTGAGACCGTCCAGAAGAAGGGCTGGCATCAAAATCATCACGTGAAGATAAGTATCTAGTATCGAAAATTAGGTGTTGTAGAGTAATAAAATTAGCTTGTCTATCTTCAACTTCTGCAGGATCACCTTGTTCATAATTGTGTACTGGTGAGTAGTGATCCTGCATAGGAATATTAGGTACAGCACGTCTGCGTGTCTGTCTACCCCCTCTCCACACCGGGAGAACTTCGTGAATGACTTCTTGCGGGATCGGAGGTATCGATTGAACAGTGTAACTCTATCTAGCTGGCTCATAAGGCGGGTGGTTCAGATGACTTGCCTCACCAACGGCGGTCAACGAACGCGTAGCGAGATCTGTTATTGATGCAAACACTTGTCTACTCACAACATCCGCATTTTGATAGCCTTCATTGCCTAGGTACAATATCCGATGCATCAAATCAGCCTATATATGTATTTCAAAATGTCAATAAATTATTTTAATATAAATTATATATTTTATAATATTATGTAAGAAAATTTATATACCAATACTTTTGTCGCCCCACCGCTCAATTGGTAGCCCGAAGGATTAGGTTGCGTTATAATCGGATTACCAATTAGTCGCCTGGTGTGAGTTCAATACCACACTGCATAATCAGGCGAGACTATATTCTGACCGTAACTATATTATCCAAGAAGAACTATTGTCCAATAATTTCACAATCCCAATATAACCGTAGTCTTACAGGTTCTTCTAATGACATTGCGTCTAGATCTATTCAGCAGGAATTTTTTATTCAAAAATTAAAGTATATCATGATAATAATAAAAATAAATTAATACATAAATAAACAGCTATTTATGTAATTAAATAATTAAATAAATAGAGAAATATATAATTACATAAATAAATAATCAAATAAATAAATAATAATTAAGCAAATAAATAACCCAATAAATATTAATGAACTATGCACTAATAATTAAACTAATAAATTTATGAATAAAGAAAACATCAAAACAAAATTAACTAACAATAAAGATAAGTAAATAACTATTTAGGTAATTAAATATTTTTAAAAAATAGACAAATAAATAACTAAATAATCACATAAAATAAATGATAATTAAACAAATAATTAATTAATTACTTTAATAAGACAATAACTATTGGTTATTAAATATCATAAATAATATTATGTACTAACTAAATAAATTAATAATGACCCCAATATAATAATTTTAATTTAAATATATATATATATATATATATATATAATGAAAAGTATAGTATAATAATTATATTATATTAATTAAACATAATAGTAATGAATTATGAATTAATAATTAAGCTAATAAATTTATGAATAAATAAATCATTGAAACAAAATTAACTAACAATGCCATAATAATACAAGAATACATAAATAAATAGCTATTTAGGTAATTAAATATTTAAATAAATAGACAAATAAATAAATAAATAATCACATAAAATAAATGATAATTAAACAAATAATTAATTAATTACTTTAATAAGACAATAACTATTAGTTATTAAATATCATAAATAATATTATGTACTAACTAAATAAATTAATAATGACCCCAATATAATAATTTTAATAATAATAAATGCTAAATAATAATTTTAATTTATATATATATATATTATGAAAAGAATAGTATAATAATTATATTATATTAATTAAACATAATAGTAATGAACTATGCACCAATAATTAAACTAATAAAGTTATGAATAAATAAATCATTGAAACAAAATTAACTAACAATGCCATAATAATACAAGAATACATAAATAAATAACTATTTAGGTAATTAAATATTTAAATAAATAGACAAATAAATAAATAAATAATCACATAAAATAAATGATAATTAAACAAATAATTAATTACTTTAATAAGACAATACCTATTGGTTATTAAATATAAAAAATAATATTATGTACTAATTAAATAAATTAATAATGACCTCAATATAATAAATTTAATATTAATAAATACTAAATAATAAATTTAATTTAAATATATATTATGAAAAGAATAGTATAATAATTATATTATATTAATTAAACATAATAGTAATAAACTATGCACTAATAATTAAACTAATAAATTTATGAATAAACAAATCATGGAAATAAAATTAACTAACAATGCCATAATAATATAAGAATACATAAATAAATAACTATTTAGATAATTAAATATTTAAATAAACTGAAAAATAAATAAATAAATAATCAAATAAATATCTCTCCTATTAAATTTTTATGTAACATGTTGTTTTATTTCATTGGTCTTCTAAACCAAAAGTATCCAACTCTCGACTTCGGATGTAACTGCTGAAACTACACGAGTTCTTCAAAACTCTACATGGTTAATATCTCTCCTAATAGGTCATCTATCAACATTTTCTCAATTTCCTTACCTATAATATTGATGTCATCTCTGAATCCTAACCATTACATCTCCCTGTCCAGTACCTTTTCTGGACTCTCCCCATTCACTTCAATTTCTTGGTTAGTTAAAAACTTATGCAAAGCATCTTTCACCCCATGAAAAGCATCTCACATCCAGCATCTTTCACTTCAATTTCTTAACTCTAACGTAAATGATAGACAGTGAAATGAGTTTTCACACATAAAATGCATCTTTGTTTCCTCCGAAGGCCGAACACCACGCTAATTTAAAAAAAAAAAAACAGCATATGTACAGAATGAATAGTGCGCGCGACAGCGGTGGAAGCAAACCTGATATAGAATATGGAAGCTACCGGTGGCAGAGGCGGCTTCTTCAGGAGGCAGCGGCGGCAGCAGCGGCAGCTTCTTTCATGCAATGGCTGCAACTTCGTCCACAATCTTCCGGCATTGGGTAGTTGTTAAAAAGAAGATGGTGAATGTAGAGAAGAAAGATGGTGAATGTAAGAGGAAGATGGAGAGCTGTGAAATGGAAGATCTGTAAAATGAGTGTTTGTGAAATGGAGTGGTAAATGTTGGTAAAATGAAGACCTATGAAGCTTGTGAATTGGACTGTCTGTGAAATGAAGGAAGACCCGTGAACAAAAAAATTGTAGAACGCATGTGTTTTGGAGGAAGAACGTGCAAGCTTTTCCAGAGATTCTCTGGAAAAGCTTCCATGCCTGTGAAGCTACTGGAAAAGCGCTGAAGAAAAGCCATTGACTGCGGGAAGAAGACGACTTCCTCGCCTTTGTGATTTGTGAGGTTCTTGAACCTCCCAAATCACAAAGGCGAGGAAGTCAGTTTGCACAGAAACCTTTGTCGGGCAGCACAGAAACCTTTGTCAGCCTTCTGCCCATTGTGCAAGCGTGTCGGACACTGGGTTCTCGCATTCAGCACAGAAACCTTTGTCAGCCTTCTGCCTGTTGTGCAAGCTTGTCGGACAGTGAGATCTCGCATTCGGTGAATGCGAGAACCCTGTGAACCTGGCATTCAGTGAATGCGAGGTACCCCCTCCCATGCCCCCCCGCAAAATCCGCCCCTCGTTTGGATTTCAAATTGGTTTTCACCCCTATTCGGTCAAAAATCCTGTTGACGGAGCCTTCACACAAAAGTTCACATGGCTGGATTTGTGCCCAACTCAATAATACGGACTGAACAACGGTAATTTTGACAGTAAATAATACGGCGTATTTTTTTACAGTAATTTTTTTAAAATAATACAAACCGAACAATGATAGATTAGTGTTATATTATATTAAATTATAATTATATATATATATATATATATATATATATATAAAGCGACCAATAAGAGACTAATGGTAGCAAATACATGAATAGTGAGAAAAGATAAGTAAAAAATAGAACTGGATCAGTTTTGTAGAACATTCAAAACTGAATACATCCCCGGTGGATAGTCAAAAAGTTGGAAGACAAGTTCCAGAATCTAAAATAGGGGAGTATGACAGTGGCTCAATAGACTGCTCAATTCAACTTGCCTATCTAAAATTCTAAATATTACTGATGACTGATAGGTATGGAATATAACTATACATGGCAGTTTGTGAAGGCCTGAGGCAGGAGCAAATTTTCCACCTACAACATATGTTGCTGCTGTGAACGTAACTACCCATATAGAGAATAAGGACAAGAACAAGATGGTTAACATAACCCTATTTCTACCAAAGCATTTTCCCAACAAGTAACTTGTAGGAAAGCAGTGGAGGAATAAAGGGAAGTGGTGCCAACTACACCTTCAGGCACTGCTCCAAATTTGCCAACCAGTCATTACTATGGGAATTGAGGACATTTAGAGAAGGATTGTTGGTTAAAGGGACCTACCAAGAAATGGAATAACTATGAGGAAATGACTCACCTATGGAATAATTGCCCTAAACTACTTCCAATTAACCAGGGAACCACCGTTAGCTACCAGGTAACAGAGAAAGTAACACTAGAACTTTAGGAAGCAATAATCAAAAGACTTAGGTGAGGCTAAGGTCTTTGCACTGAATAGAGAGGAATTAGGGATAGATGCAGCTGTTGTGGAATGCACGCTCACTATTCAATGCTATGATATGAATGTTTTGATAGATCATGGTTCTACATATTCTTATATGAATAAAGCTTATGCATATCATTTGGGATGGGATGGGGCAGAGTTACCTTTTTTCTTGCTTGTGAGTACTCCGTTGGGGAAGTCGGTAGAAGCAGTTAGGTATGTGCAAGGCTATAAAATTAAAATAGAATGAGAGAACCTATTGATAGATCTTGTACTTATGGATTTTGAAGATTATAATTTAATATTGGGCATGGATTAGCTATCGAAATATCATGCTTGAGTGGACAGCAAAAGTAAAGTGGTGCAATTTGATAGACTCGGACAAGATGTATTGGAATGTAAAGGGAATCAGGTCAAGAAGCGGAAATAATTAATATCAAGCATTAAAGCTCACAAGCTTTTGAAAAAGGGTTGTCAAGAGTACTTGGCACATTTGATTAACAAGCCCAAAGATTAGTGCACCATAGAGGAGATTGCAGTAGTGAAAGAATTTTCGGACATTTTCCCTTCAGAGTTGACATCTTTACTACCCTCCGAAGAGGTAGAGTTCACAATTAATCTAACACCGAGAGTTGAATTGGTCTTGAAGACCCCATATCAGATGGCCCTATTGGAACTGAAAATTTTGAAGGACCAATTAGAGGAATTATTCATTCATGGGCACTAGAGAAAAATAGCTACTTAGAGACAGACAAAATTCATCTCTAAATGCTAAATATTGTCTCTAAATTGGATTTAGAGATGAAACAGAGACACATTTTCTTTTGCTGCTAAACATGGCATCTCTATTTAGTGACGAACAAAAATATAGGTCATTAAAATTTTAAAAAGAAAATAATTCGTCTCTAAAATAATGGTGTCAAGTCTTTAAATTATCCAGTTAAATAAAGAAGTCAACGCTTTATTAGAATTGAAATTTTCATCTCTAAGTCGTCTCTAATGTAGAGAGAACATAAAATATTTCGTCTCTAAAATAGAAACAGAATTTTTGTCACTATTTGACTCTATTTGGAGACAAATTTTTTAGATCAACCAAAATAATTGTCTCTATTTAGAAACAAAAAAAATGGAGACCAATTCTGTTGTCACTTATTAGAGACAGATTTGAAATATTTTGTCTCTAACTAGGGATGGCAATTGGGTCAGGCCGGGCCGGGGACTAGAAATCTCGGCCCCATCCCCACATATGCCCCCGTATTTCCATTCTCGGCCTGTCCCCGCTACGGGAAAAGGCGAGGATCCCCGCCCCCAGCCTGCAGAGGACAAAACAATCCCCGGTTCCGGCCTGGGGAAGCGGGGGCCCGTTTGGACCCGAAAATAATTATAAAGATTTAAAAAAAATTTTTTTTGCCTCCAATAGATTTTTATTCAAAATATTTTAATTATATAGAAAACTTTTGTAGTGATTTCTAATAATTCACATATTTATCATATCACTAGATTAGTAAGAGTAAAACTAATAATTAATAATTAATAATTTTTTTATTTTTTATTTTCCCTCTTCTTTTCTATTTTATTTTATATACATATATAATCTACCTTTACATACATATATAATCATATAATATATATATATATATTTAATTTATATAATATATATACATCTACAACACATATATAATTCACACACACACACACACACACACACACACACATATATATATATATATATATAATATGTAAAGCGGGTAAGACCGGGGGTAAGGATCATGCAATCTCCATCCCCAGTTGGCGGGTCGAGGAATGAAGCCCATCCGCGATCCATCCCTACTTAAATCGGGGAATCCCCGTCCCAACCAGCCTGGGCCGAGCCAGGTCCCCGATTTAAGTGGGAAAATTGCCATTCCTATCTCTAACATAGAGACTAATTTTTGTCACTATTTTGACTGATTTAGAGACAAATTTTTTAAACCAATCAAAATTATCTTTTGTTTACATTTAGAAGCAAAAATTGGAGACCAATTTGTTTGTCACTATCTTGGAGACCATTTTTTCATCTCCACTCTAACTCTACTTTGATAGAACATAGAGACAAAAATATGCGATTCTATTTGAGAGACAAAAATAATAATTTATTCAATAGTCCTAATAAAATGTATAACATTACAAAATGTTAGATACAAAATATAATACCAAAAAGGTCTACAAAAAAATTACAGAGATATTACTACAATCTCTATTTACTCATCATCTTCAGGTGTGTCATAGCCATCATCTCTTGGATGTTGCCTCTTAGGACTCTTGGGAATCCTTTCTCTATCCCAGTACATCATCAAGAAATCGTCCCTTACAATATAAAAACAAAAAGCACACATTAAAGACTCAGAAATTACTTAATATATTTCAGAACGCCATAAGCAACTTGCATATGAAGGGCAGTAGGACAATCGAAGAACATTAGCCAATTGTTCAAAATCAACAAGATGAAATTTATATTTATTTTTAATAGGAGTGACCATAAATTGCTTCCAAGATAACCTGAATCAGTTAACAATTCAAGAGCATATTGTGTTGGCAAAGACCAATGTCATTAGCATAATTGTTGTAAATTTCCAAATCATTTTTATACGTGTAAAAGTAAGTATTCATTTTGTAGTAAACCTCTATGGATAACATACAATAGGGTTTAGTTTAATTATTACAAATTCTAGAAATGCGCTTGAGGGAAAGACAATGAATATTTTGTAAGACAACACAAAGCCATTTATGGTTACACAACCCTTTTGTAAGTTCATATAATTCCATTTTCACCCAAGATTCCATTAACAACACAGAAAATGCAAAAAATTGCAGCAATGTGTACATCAAAGTAGGAAGTCCAAAAAGTCTCCAAGGAAGTCGAGAAAATAAAACTCCAGGGAACAAAAAACCATATATGCTAAGTGTTGGTGTCATGCTCATTTAAGCTACAAACTGTATTCAAGCCTGAAGAAGTCATGTCCATTCAGAAGTTATGAGGACCTAAAGGTAAGTGCAACCCAAATAGCTAAGTAATACTCCTTCTAATTCAAATTTAGTGTCCACATTTCTACTTTGGAGTCTCAAAATGAAAATCCACTTTTCTAAACTAAACGTACTCTCAGCCAAAAGGATAGATGTGAAGCCATTATCACACATGGCTATCATATCAATTCAGTAAAGTTGAGGTTGTAAGGGTCATTAATTCCTTATATTAAATTTCCAAACTTAACTTAATTCCTCCAATTGATCATAATCTTAAATGGTTCTAAGCTTACAACTAACTCTAACCCATTTCCCAATCAACCAGTCATTCAATTCACATCATACAAACTCATATAATGGATATTTATAACATAGTTACACTTAGCACATTCACCTAATTGTATAGAACACTTAAGTGCACAAGATAATATCTCATAAACTAAGCATTAATCAAATCAATTTATAAGGGTTTATATAGTTAAAACATAGTTTAATTATAATTTGATCAAAGCAGTAATTTATTGACAACAGGGCAAAAAAATAGAGTGCATTTTGTACAAATCATATCACATACCAATAAAGCTCAAAACACCATGAAATTTTTCAGAGGACAACTTAGACGTGTATAAAAACTAATTTAAAAGTTTCAGGCCAATCTAAGTTGTTTTGGTAGGGCAATTAATTGCTCAAACTAACATCAATGCTACAGTAACTTCCATACTCTGTTTTGGTAGTGTTTCTAGAAAAATCACAGAGATCAAAATACTGGTCCAAAGTGATCAATTCCAGTTGAAATATCTTCCTTAGACATCCAAGTTTATTGAGTAAAATTTTCAGACAGAAATTCGAAATGAATCAGGGTTTCAATCTTTCAGCAAATTAAATCTCGGGGTTCACTATACAAGCTACATTTGAAATATCACATAAAATCAACCAAATAATGTTTTAACTTAATTCTAACGGGAAAATAACTTGGAAACATGTTAGAACCATATAGAATGAAAATATAGCAGAGTTATGACAAAAAATTTTGGATCTGAAAGCAACTAGCTACAGATTCAGCAATCCCACTTCACAATTCCAACTTTAAATCAATAATCCAACATCAAGCCACCATCAAATCACTCCCAATCTCCTCAAATTCATACCCCCAACATCAATTCCAACTCAGCTCATTCACAAGTAACCACCCAAATTTCAAATCTCTACAGGAAATGCATTTCTGCCCAACATGGGCTTGATGAATACAACATGAATTAGCTCAAGAGATGGATTCTAACTACTTACCCAAATGAAATACGCTTGTTAACACTTAAAACAGTCATCATCTTTTACCTATGTATAATTGGCAAATCAGAATATTTTAACTTACCTGAAAATCATATGTTCAATCTCCATCTTCATTGAAATCAGAACTCCATTCCGAATCGTAATCAGAATCTTATTCTTCCTTTTTACTTTCCTTTGTATCAAAATCATCCTATGTACGTTATGATAAGGAATGCAAATTAAAGCGAGCATGCTTCACCAACAAAACCTAATAGATAATCACCCTATGTGTCAAACAAGCAGAACATAGTGCAAGATGACCAGAAACTATATCAAGTCTGAGACAATTGAAAGAGATGCACAGAAGTTGGCTGCAAAAAATTGAGACCCAGGTATAGACATTTAAAACTTCTTTGCATATAACTAAGGGAACTAGCAGATTATGGGCCCAAAATTTTATTCTTTGATTATCCTATGTTAAGATATCAATCCTGCACATGTAGGGTACTTGCAGTAAAATTAAGAAGTACCCAACCCACACAAGCTTCTTCATTTCTTCTTCTACCTCAATCTATCAGTTCGGATACATAAGAGGGTTAAATACTATAGCATGCCAACATCAAAGTTGGAAACGGAAACTGAAAACCAATTACTAACTAGCACGGTTAGAAAAATAGTTGCTAAATGAGCATTGGAATCCATTTAATTCAACAGTCATTAGGCACCAGAGAAAATCCAAAAGCTCTAAGATACACAGTGTACTACTTTAATCTTTTTGTACAAAAAAAAAAAAAGAAAAAAAAAGTCGTCTTTACGTGACAAGAAACGCAAACGGGGAAAATAAGAACCCTAGGAATATACCTGGGTCAGGGCCACTGGAAGGTCCAGGTTGAGATTCAGAACCAGAATCGAAATGGGTATGAATGAGAGGCCTCTGAGCAGCAAGAATTGAAGCAAGAGTAGACTTGAGCTGATCTAGAAGTGTGGTTCTGTAATTGAGAATTTTCTGGGCCATTTCGTTCACCTCTGCCTCTAGCTTTTGCACTTCGTCTTCTACTACTACTACTACTTCCACCTCCTCCTCCAGCTCCAATTCCACAATGTCTTGGCCTTGGGCGCTTTCATTTTGTGTTTTCTTCGCCATTCCTGTCCTGTCTGCCTGTGTTAGTGTATGGAGAAAGAGAAAGATGAGGTAGATGGAAAATCGGGGCGCTTAGGGCTTGAAATTTTGAAGTGAAATTAGAGTCGGACCGCTATAACGCTATTCATTTTTCTACTCTCAAAGCCTCCTCTGGCGCAGCTGAGCCACAACCATTTGACCAAACCGGTAGTACCCTTTTTATTTTTTTAATTTTTATTTAATAAAGAAGGAGAAAACTGGTAAAATTTTTAAATTTTTTTATTTTTATTTAATTGAGTAATTATTTTTGTTACGAAATAATACTCATTTAAATATTAAAATGGACACAATCTTATATTATTTTCTTCTTTATTTTCCTCATGCTATTATTTTTTATTTTTTAGCACAAAAAGATGTAACTAAGAAACAACATGACATTTACTTTCATGTTATTCTTTATTAATAGAAAATAATATTTTTATTATTGAATAAACTTATTTTTTAAAAAATGAAAACTATAAATTTTTTTTTTTTTTTTTTAAAGAAACACATATATCTCTTATTGTTTTTGCCTACCAAGTTTGTGACTCCTATAATGGACAAAAGCCTTCCCATATAATAAATTTTTTATTATTGTTTGCAAAATAACTTCTTCAAACTTTTCTTTTTCTTTTCTCTCATAATTTTCTCTAACAGTTCTCTTATAATTGGTATATCTCAAACTTAAGGAAAAGCTCTATTTATAGAGCTCTATTAGTAAAGTTAATCATCTATTTTTACTAATTCTACTAATATGTATTAGTGGTGTCTCCACTAATATGTATTAGCGGTGTTAATGGTAGACATCCATATACATTTTTTCACTAATGGAATTAGTAAATTCTCCACTAATGTATTCACAATACTCCCCCTTAAATATCCATTACATAAAGAATATGTCTCGTTAAAATCTTATTAGATAAAAATTCAGTGGAAAAAGAATTTAGTGAAGGAAAAAGAATACACTATTCTATATGTTTACTTATTACTCTCCCTGATGAGATGATCGATTTAAATCTTTGAACCGACGCATATTAATTTTATATCTTAACTTCTCAAATGTTGCATTCGGTAAAATCTTCGTGAAAATATCTGTCAGATTGTCACATGACCGAATTTGTAACAAATTAATTTTACCGTTCTTCTGGAGTGCCTGAGTAAAGAATAATTTTGGTAAAATATGTTTTGTCCGATCTTATTTAATATATCATCCTCGTAATTGAACTGTGCAAGCTGCATTGTCTTCATAAAAAGGAGTTGGAATATCTCTTCTAGATGATAATCCACAACTTTCTCAGATATAATGAATCACTGATCTTAACCATATACATTCTCAACTTGCTTCATGAATAGTTATAATTTTAGCATGATTTGAAAAAGTAGTTGCTATAGATTATTTTGTAGAACGCCATGATATATTTGTATTTTCACATATAAATAGATAGCATGTTTGAGAATGTACTTTATGTGGATCAGATAAATAATCAACATCTGCATAACCTATCAATGTTGGGTTGGTTTTATTTGAATAAAATAATCCAAGATCAATTGTATCTTGAAGATATCGAAGAACTTGTTTAATTCCATTCTAATGTCGTCGTGTTGGTGAAGAACTAAATCTTGCTAATAAATTGACAGTAAATGCAATATCTGATTGTGTATTATTAGTAAGATACATCAATACAACAATTGCATTGAGATATAGTACTTCAGGACCAAGGAGTTTTTCATCATCTTCTTGATGTCGGAAAGGATCTTTATTCACATCTAATGAACGGAGGATCATTGGAATACTCATTGATGTGCTTTATCCATGTAAAATCTTTTTAGAACTTTTATTGTATATGTTGATTGATGAATAAATGTTCTACTTTTCAGATGTTCAATTTGTAAATCAAGGCAAAATTTAGTTTTACCAAAATTCTTGATTTCGAATTCTCTTTTTAAATAATCAATTATTTTTTGGAGCTCTTCTAGAGTTTCAGTAAGATTAATATCATCAACATATATAGCTAATATTACAAATTTAAAATTAGATTTCTTAATAAAAATACATGGACATACCTGGTCAGTTTTTAAATCCCGCTTTCAATAAATATTCACTAAGACGATTGGACTACATGCGCTCAGATTGTTTTAGGCCATATAATGATTTCTATAACTTGATGGAGTAATTTTCACGAGAATAATGTTTATATACTTCAGGCATGCAAAATTCTTCGAAGATTTTCAAGTAAATATCATTTTCTAAATTTTTATACAAGTAAGTAGTGACAACATCTAATAGACGCATATCTATCTTTTTATGTATTGCCAAACTGATAAGATATCGGAGTGTAATAACATCAACAACAGGAGAATAAGTTTCATTATAATCAATACCCGATCTTTGTGAAAAATCTTGGGCTACTAACCGTGCTTTATATAATACAATTTCATTATTTTCAATGTGCTTTCACACAAATATCCATTTGTAGTCAATAGATTTTACACCTTCTGGTGTTCGGATTGCAGGTCCGAAAACTTCATGTTTTGTAAGTGAATTTAACTTCGATTGAATTGCATCTTTCCATTGTAGCTAATCTTTTCTATGCCAACATTCATCAACTGATATTGCTTTAGAATTATTATTATCTTGTGTAACATCAAGAGATATATTGTATACAAACATATTATCAACAACTGTTTCTATTCGATTCCAACTTTTACTGGAAGCGGCATAATTGATAGAAATTTCAGTGTTACTTTTATTAACTTTTGATTCTTTTATTTTGTCATTAGTTCTCTCTTGATCTTTATCATTCTTTTCTTCAATATGATCATTTGGATCATTTAATCCTCTTTTCTTTCTAGAATTTTATCTTTAGAACCAAGAGATCGGTCACGCTTCTGACGTGCTTTTAACTCAGCGGCTATAGGTATAATCTTTTGTTCTACTGGGACATCAATTCGAATAGCAGCATTTATAGCTAGAATATACGATTTTGTTACTCTTCTGGAGTCAACAAAGGCATCTGGCATTTGATTTGCAATGCTTTGCAAATGAATTATCTTTTGAACTTCAAGTTCACACGCGCTTGTGTGCAGATCAAGATAATTTAATGATGTTGTCTAAGTAAGATCTTTCTTATACTGTTTATATTCTCTCCCCAATTTAGCGAATAATAATTCATTAAAATGACAATTAGCAAATATTGCTGTGAATACATCTTCGGTCAAGGATTCAACATACCTGATAATAGAGGGATAATCATATCCAACGTATATCCCTTTTCTTCTTTGAAGACCTATCTTTGTATGTTGATTTGGTACAATTGGAATATATACAATACACCTAAAAATTCTTAAATGAGCAATATTTGGTTCTGAACCAAAAGCTAATTGCAAAGGAGAGAATTTATGACAACTAGTTGGCTTTATACGTACACAAGTGCTACATCATGTAAAATAGCATGTCCCGAGGCAATTGTTGGGAGATTTATTTTTATTAATAATGGTCTAATAATTAATTGTAATCTTTTAATAAAACATTTAGCAAAACTATTTTGTGTATGAACATGAGTTACAAGATATTCAACATTAATACTAATTGACATGCAATATGCATTAAAAATATGTGATGAAAATTCACCAGTATTATCCAAATGGATATGTTTAATTTGTTGGTCAGAAAATTGTGCTCGTAATTTAATTATTTGAGCAAGTAATCTCGCAAATGCCAGATTGTGAGTAGATAATAAACACACATGTGACCATTGAGATGATGCATAAATTAAGACCATAAAATATCTGAACGGTCTACATGGTGGATGAATAAATCCACAAATGTCTTCTTGAATTTGTTCAAGAAATGTAGGACTTTCATCTCCTACTTTTACTAGTGATGGTCTAATAATTAATTTTCGTAGGGAACATGCAGCACATGAGAATTTTTCTGATGCCAATATCTTTTTATTTTTTAGTGGATGATCATGTGTATTTTTAATTATTCTTCTTATCATCGTAGATCCCGAATGATCCAACCAGTCATGCCAAATGCTAAAAGTAGTAGAATCAGTAAATTTCTAGTTTACTAGATGATAAATTTCAATTGTATATATTTTTGCAAAATATAGGCCAGTGGAAAAAGATGGTAGTTTTTCTAATACAGATTTCTTACCCAAATTAATTTGAGTAATATAAAGATGCTCAATACCATTTTTCTCATTTGTTTCAACATGATACCCATTTTTGCGGATATCTTTAAAACAAAATAAATTTCTTCTGGATTTTGAAAAAAATAGTGCCTTATCAATATTAATTGTTATTCATTCAGACAATAATATACTAGCTCTTCCGGAGCTTTTAATCAAATTTGTACTACCGTTTATAGTATAAATATTTATTTCTCCCATTTTGAGATAAAAAAAATATTTCTCATTTTTTAGTATGGTGTGTGTAGTTCCATTATCAATAATACATACATTATCATTAAAAATAGCCATCTGAACAAAATATATATATGTAAACGTAAATATTATTATAATATAATGAAAATTTACAAAAATATCAAGATGAGGCATTAGTTCTTTTGGACATTGCCATCACCAATTAAATGGTCTATCTTACCGTTTTGGTGTTAAAAAAAATCAGATATATCCATATGAGTAATATTGATAGTAAGATCTTCTGGATCAATATCATCGTCGTCAACATCATTAATTAGATGTTGAGAAAAATTTACTTCAACATTTTTATTTTTCTTTTCTAGTGAAGTTTGATATAATTCCACTAAATGTTTGATTGTACGACAGTTACATAACTAATGACCTTTCATGCCACATCTATAACATTTATCCTCATAATTTTCTTACATTTCTTTTTCTTTTCCTCTATTATCTTTTCTTTCCCACTTCAGATGGCCAGTATTTCTCACAACTTGATTATTATTGTGATAAGGGAAATGTCGAACATGTCTACGACCATAACCATGACCATGGCTATGACCACGATTACGATTACCACGATGGCTTGTGCTGAAGCCAACAACATTCACTTCTGGAAGTGCTATTGAGCCAGTTGGTATGGCTTCATGATTTTTCAATAATAACTCATTATTTTTCTCTAGAATAAGGAGGGCAGTAATTAAATCAATAAATTTTGTATACCCGTTTTCTCGATATTGTTGCTATAGGATAATATTCGAAACAAGAAAGGTGGAGAATATCTTCTCCAACATATCTTCATCAGTAACTTTTTCTCTACATAATTTTAACAGAGATGTAATTTTATACATGGCAGAGCTATATTCATTCATGATTTTAAAATCTTGCAACCTCAGATGCAACCATTCATACCGTGTAATTGATAGTACGACCATCTTCAGGTTGTCAAATCTTTCTTTTAAATTTACCCACAGGCACATATGGATCTTTTTCGATAAAATATTCCATTTTCAAATTTTCGTCGAGATGACGACGGATAAAAATCAAAACTTTGGCCTTTTATTGTGCAGATGCATTATTTTTTTCTTTAATAGTTACACTAAGGCATTCAGCATTTAAATACATTTCTGCAACGAGAACTCATGACATATAATTTTTTTCCAGAAATATTAAGGGTTATAAATTCGAGTTTAGTAAGGTTAGCCATAGGGATCAATAAATGCGTACCATTAGTCTTCTGGTTTTTGTAGCAGCAAAAACTCGTACTTTAGTCTTTTAGATTTGGAAACAGCAGAAACTCGTGCTGATAACATGTTACAAAATTTTGGCAGTGTCAGAATAAAACATGCACACAATAAATCTTTAACTATTGTTTGCACAATAATTTCTTCAAACTTCCTATCTTTCTTTTCTCTCACAATTTTCTCCAACAATTCTCTCATAATTAGTATATCTCAAGTTTGGGGAAGAACTCTATTTATAGAGCTCTATTAGTGGAGTTAATCATCTATTTGCACTAATTCCACTAATATGTATTAGTGGTGTCTCCATTAACTCCACTAATATGTATTAGTGGTGTTAATGGTAGATATCCATATACATTTTTTCACTAATGGAATTAGTGGATTCTCCACTAATATATTCACAACTTCCCACAAAATCCCAAGATTTGTGTAGTGAAGAAATGGTTAGTGTTCATGGATATTATAACTCTTAACATAATAGTGAGAGATAATAAGGGAATATAATAAGCTAAAATGGAAGTGCTCATTTCTTATTAAAATAAGGTGTTATTGGACCAAAAAATAATTCATAAAAAATTTATTGGACAAAATATGTGTACTTTTTTTTTTTTTTGTCATCTTCTCAAAATCGAAACTCCTATAGGAACTAAAAACTAGAAGTAATAAGAATATAAGTAATTTCAATAAAAAATAAATTTTCATCTTTAATATATCTACTATTTTAAAATGTTTAAAAATAATTAATATTTTTTAAATTAAAATATTTAATATATACTCATTCTATCTTAATTAAATTAATAATGATTGATAATATTTTATATCAAATTTAAATATACAAAATTAATATATAAGAGGTACATTAATTATTTTATAATATATAATATATTAAAATTTTTGAAAATATTAATTATTTTAAAATAATCTAAAATAGTAAATAGATCAATTTTGTTAAAAAAAATAATAATGTATATTAATATTTTTATTATAATTATTTGTGTTTTTAAATTTTATTAACTCATATATATATACATATATATTTAAATTTCTTTTTTTCCTTAAAAATATTTATTATGTAATTTAATTGAATTATTAATTTATATTCTATGAATTAATTTAATTAGCAAGAATTATATAATTGTCACTATTTCATATACTACATAATTTTTCTACTTGGTTAGTATCATAATAGTATGGATACAATAGTGCGATTAAAATAAGTTGTACATGTAATGGTTGATGATGAATGCAATCTAGATGGGGTTAACATCCCTTTTTGTAGGTTTTATACTTTTCCTGATTTACTAATTTTACCGGTGCAAGAACTTCGCTTTGCCATGGCTTTCCTCCGAATTAAGTGTTAGTGTTGTGCCCTAGAGGCAATCACTTGTACCGTATATTGCATATTAAATTAATAAGAGGCATTCTTTATCTTTCAGTTTGATTGTTATATCTAAATATGTGTACAAACCGATAGATAAAGTTCCTAGTACAACACAGTGTTAAGGAAATCATGATAGAGATCATGATGTGAGATTCCTACTACACTATACAGTGTTTGTATTTAAATAATCCCCAGTCATAGTATTAATAAGATGAGACATTATTAATACGCCAAGACTGACACATGTTATATCTCTTGATTGGATCAAGCGGTGGTCCTCATATCCGTGGGTATTGGGATATTCAGGATTAATGTGTGGATGCTTGTTTTGAAACAAGTTCATTGGATGACCTAGCTACGAGATAATCACTTGGATAACTATTTAGTGCCAGTGATAGAATCTCATTATAGCAAGTGTGCAAGTATCCTTAGACTTGAGATCTCCAAGATACTTTGTTTATCGAGCGTTGTACTTTGATTCTAATCTTTAGAGTCTTATCTAGGACCGCCTATGGGATGGATATTGGGTACAACGTAAAGTAAACGAAAGTAGTTGAGAGGGTCAATAAAGGATTCACCACTCATAATAGTAGGAGAGTATATCTCAAGGCCACTTGTAGAAATCATTACTCATGAAGTCCTTGGCCAAGGTGACTATGTGATGGAAATGGTTCCAATTGATACACATATCGAGTAATGAATTTCTTGAACAAGTACTAAAATATT
This sequence comes from Voacanga thouarsii, assembly GCA_026120185.1. NCBI lineage: Eukaryota > Viridiplantae > Streptophyta > Magnoliopsida > Gentianales > Apocynaceae > Voacanga > Voacanga thouarsii. The sequence continues at coordinate 2,506,590 of JANUWF010001131.1, forward strand.
CGGGCCAGAATTAATAATATTCTGGAGGGAGTTGGCACTAATTCCATACTCTAGACTGAATGAGATATTGTATGTTGAAAGGAGTTTATTGCACTGATAATTTGCTATTGAAAAGTTCATGTCAAGCTACTTGACTTTCTGGACTTTTGGGTGGTCAAGAGTCATTGCTAGATGTCGCTCTTGATATGCTAAATATGAATTTATTAATTAGAGAATTAATAAATTTAATCCTTTATTTTATTAAGGATTATTAATTCTAATATTGTTAGAATTAATTCATACTATGCTACCAATAAGACCAGGAAACCTAATGGGTCACATACAATAAAGGTTTGAATGCTCAAATATATTATTTGATAATATTGTGGGGTTAATTAAGAGAAGGGAATATATTTATAGGTGAATTATAAGTTTGTTATAATTTATGGGACCTAATTGTAATTAAGTAAACTTCAAGGACCAATTTGTTGACAATTGGACGTTGAAGGACTAAGTTGCAATTTATGGTAATTATAAATCTATAAATATAAGGAAATGGTTTCCTTAGGGTGAGAGACAGACTATTCACGCAATAACAGAGAAACCGTTTCTCTGCCTCTCTCTTGATCAAACCCTAGCCGTCTCTTTTCTTGACCAAAACCCTAGCCTCCCGAATTCTACTAGCATAGAATTGTGAGATTGTGAGCATTCAACCTTGTGTGGATTATCATTAAAGGGAGTTCTTTCTTGGACTTCAGTTGAGCTACAGTGAACGGTTTTGGATAATCCGGATCGCGCCTGCGTTCTTGTTTCTGAAATTTTTTGAATTCTGGCTTTACGATGTAATAAACGCAATCTTCTCCTTTTTCCCGTTTCTATTGCAAACCCGTGATCCATGGCTTAGATTTCTTGTTGTTTTCCGCTGCGCTTAATCTGATTATGCATGATAGAAATACTACATTAAGTACTCTCGAAAAGTTTCAAAGAAGCAAAATGAGAGACTGCATTCTTAGGGGAATACATAAAATTTTGGAAATGAGATAGAAATGAGGGAATAGAAGAATGAAATGGAAGAGATGAAGGGGAAAGATGAGGGAGAATTTGAAAATTTTGGACATTTGGGTTTGAAAATTGGGAAGAGGTGTCTGAAATTGGGAAGAAGGGAGAAAAGGGGGAAAATGGTCTACAGTTTAAATCTAGTATAATCTTTACATAATATAGCTTCAATCTTTACATAAAAGCCCAAAACTTAACGCATTTAAAAAGATTAGCATATCAAATTAACAATCCAATCGTTAGATTTGTTAAAACTATTAAAAAAAGTATCATGGCCAACTTTGAAAGTATTCGGATTTGTTTTGTCACATGATCGGGCATAATTTCTACATAAAAGCTCAAAAACATCTTACACTAAAATTTATTTAGAATGATAATCATAGTTTTTATTTAATTGCGTCTAAAACCTCAAACAAATTATATTATAAGTTCGTATTCAATTTGCAATCTCATATAATTATTATCATTTTAACATAATAAAATTTTATTTTTCTTGAAGTTGTCAAATATACTTAGAGATATAAAGATGACTTAAATTGGTTTCTATTTTGTCTTTAAAATAGAAAATTAAAAACCAAATAGAGACCATGACTATTGACTCGAAATTAGAGTCAATTTAGAAACCAAACGTAAATCATGCTTTCCATCCCTACATTTTAGTGACAAAAATGTAGATTCTAATTAGTCTTGAATATTTGTGATGGATTTGAAAATCTCTAAATCGTCTTTATTTAGAGACCAATTAGGAACGACATTTACCATCTCTAATTTTGAGACCAATTACCGAAATAAATAAAGTAATGAAACTTTAGAGACGAATATATTGGTCTCTAATTAGTTTCTAATTTTAAACAAACTAAAGATTAAAACCTTTTTCGTCTCTATTTAGTCTCAGATAGTAGAGATGTGATAGCACCTGTGTTAAGTTTGCTAGAATAAGGAAAAACCATATGCTCTATATATAGACACATTTAAGGAAGGATTGGGAGCTGTATTGATGCAGGATAAAAATGTTATAGCTTATGCCTTAAGGAAACTTAAACTGCATGAGGTAAATTACCCCACATATGATCTAGAGTTGCTGTAATTGTATTTGTTCTAAAGAAATTGTGACATTATTTGTATGGAGTATACTATGAAGTGTTTACTGATCACAAAAGCTTAAAGTACATCTTCACCTAGGAAGATTTGAATCTAAGACAATGAAGATGGGTAGAGTTCTTAGAAGAATACTGAAGTCTAATAAATTACCATCTCAGAAAGGATAACACCTTGGCTGATACATTAAGTCAAAAAGTGAGAATGGCCAGATTGAGGATGCAGGAAGTTCAAGTGGTACAAAAGGTATTTACCGAAGAAGCAGATATAACACCCCACTACCTACATACCCTAAAAGGGGTGGGGATGTGGGCTCGTTCATAGGACCAAGGGTCTTTATAACTAGGTAAAAGAAAAATTAAAGGAAATGAACCTCCCACTACCTACATACCCTAAAAGGGGTGGGGATGTGGGCTCGTTCATAGGACCAAGGGTATTTATAACTAGGTAAAAGAAAAATTAAAGGAAATGAGGTGGGGATGTGGGCTCGTTCATAGGACCAAGGGTCTTTATAACTAGGTAAAAGAAAAATTAAAGGAAATGAACCTAGCCCAAAACTTATTACACCTCAAATCAAACTAATACAGATCTTGAAATCCCAAATAAAATTCTTGAAAAAAATTACAATCATAAATCATAGTAAATCTTCAAATCTCAAAGCAAGCTCAACCTTCAAAGCAGGATCTTCCTAAAAATATGACACAAAACATGCTGAAAAATAATTTGCAGTAAGCCCTATGTGTGCTCATGTCAATTAAAAAAGAATTTCATGTATTCAATTTTGAACATGTTTTCAATAAAAGTTTGCAAGTCATAACAATTCTTTTTTTTTTTTAAACATTAAGTGGTGTTTTACACCAAAACTCAAATAAAAGAGTATATTTCGAAAAGAAACAAACCACTCAAAACAAAGGTGACTATGAATCCTTGTATCATAGTAATGGTCATGAAACCCTATATCATGTCATTGTATTGTGAAACCCTACATCATAATACAAGTGGGTGATCAGCCCACTGGGTGAGATACTCCTTTATCTTTATACCCAAACTTATCAATTGTCTATTTTGGAGAAAAACAACAAACATGAATTGAATTGCTAGCATGGACTGGCCAGACTAGATAGAACTTACACCTTGTCCAGAAAGAGTTTGTCCCTCGATGAAGGCCTCCATAGGGAGATTTACCCTAACCTTCTAAGAATAGTTCCATCTAGGCTTACCCTTATTGAGTACTCAACATTTCGATTGTCCTACATAGGAAAAATTCAACGAAGTGCATTACCTTGAAATTACAATTATGGTTCCAAAAGTCTGGGTGTAAAACCTGTTTAAGAAAATTTAACATTTTGTTAGGTAAAATATTTGCTTGGCAAAACCCGTTTTGATAGAAGAAGATGGAAAATATCCATAATCTGACAATAACTTTACAGCAAAAAACATGTTTGACTTATAGAGGCACATTTGTTTAATAAAAAAATTATGCAAGGATTTACTTGATTCATTTTTCTCATGAATATAACTTCCTTGATGTCTTGATCAGTGGAACCTAGTCCCGTGTAGGGAAAACATAAATACATGTCACTAACCACTCAACAATCTTAGTATCAACAGATCATAAGCATAGATTTCTATAAACCCCACAATACTCTTACAACACTATCATTGCCATTGGAATACCTCTCCCATTTTGTATGTCAATGGGTACTACTTTGTATTAAAGTAATATATATATATATATATATATGTGTGTGTGTGTGTATATATATATATATATATGTATGTATGCATCTATGTATATGCATGTATGTATGTATGCATGTATGTATATGTATATGGATGTGCAGAACAATAAATGCTCAGTTTAATCTGATGAATATTTCAGTGCGATAAAAATTTTAAGGGGCGTCAAAGATTTTTCGATCATGAATTAAGAAAAATTGGGAAAGAATTTGGGAATTTTGAGAGATGCCACTGTGCTCGGTTTAATGAATAGATTTCATTGGTAAAAGAAAAGGTTTTCTCGATCGGAATAAATAATGGACTGAATTATGAACATTCTTGTGGAAAATGGTGGATTTTTGAGAAAAAGAAACAAATAGTAAATTGTGATTGGTTGTGAGAGAGTGAATTATCTAGGATGAGGTGGAAAGTAAAGTTATAGGTTGTGAGATGATTGGTGGTATTAAAGTAATATGCTTAGTCATCACAATCATTTATTAAGCATGCTTAGTCACCATTTCAAGGATTTTGTCACATGGTCAAATTTTATACAACAAGAAGAGATAATGGTGGTAGGAAGGAGCAAGGCAGCCATTGAAGAGAAAAGAAGAAGGAAAAAGAAGAAGAAACAGGAAAAGAAAAGGAAAGGGAGGAAGAATTATAGCTATGTTAATTTTCTACACAAAATTATTGATTGGATATATGGAAAAACTAGGTGGAACTTCAAGATTGGTTGCAAGAGTTAAGCATGGAAATATTTGATTGGTTACAAGAACAATCATTCAAGAATTCTTGAGAATTCTACCAAGTACGTAAGTGACACCTAAGGAGCAACATGGACCAATGCCAAGCTTCCAAGTGAATTGAGACCATTTGTTGCCTAGTTGACTTGAAGACTAAAGTTGGCTATAAGTAAACCATGGTTGGCCAGTTGGGAGGCCTTTAGGCAGCCAAAAATCAGCCTTCTAGAAGGAGAAAGAAGAAAGAGAAAAGAAAAATAAAATAGAGAGAAGAGAGAGAGAGAAAATAGAGAAAACAAGAGAATGAAGGAGAGGAAGGAAAGCTTGGTCTTTTCCTTGCAAACAAAACAACATACACAAGGTAAAAAGGTATATTTTTGAAAGTGAAGTTGGTATATAGTTCATCGAGATTACTTTAGTGTAATTATTTCAAGAAAATTATGCATAGATTATGGAATTTGTTTGGTAAAATATAATGTTGTGGGCTGTTTTGTGATGGTTGTGTGAAGGTGGATCTAGATGTGTATTTGATATCATTATATGACATTTAGAAGTGATATAAAGATATTACATTAGGATTACCATGCCTGATTATATGAACGAAAGGAAGAAAGAAAGAAATGAAGTGATATTATGTGAATTGTTGAGAAATTGTGATGATTATGTGATAAATGCAAGCTGCCGGTTTTGTTGAGGTTTGGTTTGTGAAACAACAGCTTTGGCCATGACTGGAATTGTGTGAATAACTGATGTTTAAGAGAACTGAAATGAACTAAGTGATATTGATGTTCTATGGAAGAAGGAGAACAAAGATACAACGGTTTTGCTGAAAAATGAAGGAATTCCAGAAAATCTGGATGGGTTTTTGTCCAGTACTTTTATAAATTTTCTGGAATTGAACAAAGAAGGTTTACTAGATTAAATTTAAGGATTCTAGGAGTGTTTTGGTGCAAGTTTCAAGTTAATCGGATTTACAGATCAAAAGTTATGATAAAAATTGTAAAAGGTGTCAAATCAGTGACGAAATTTAACTACTGGAATTTTGTGTTCAAAACTGAATGATATGAGTAAGAGAATTGGTTTTCCATAGTTAGAAATTGTAAAGGAAGGTCTTAAGGATAATTTAAAACAAGTCTGACATCATTTGGACTTATTGATTGAAAGTTATGAGCAAAACATGATGATGTGCCAAAGCTGGAAATTTGCAGAATTTCCTCTAAAGAACAATTAAAGGCAGGAGGTGATTTTATTTACGTTTATGGATGAATGAGAAGGTAATTGTGTATATGAAGACCTTGTATTCTTGTGAAAAAAAATGAAATAAGGAAATGAATTACAAGTGTACCAGGATTATATTTCATTTCAAGGATGAAATGAAACATGAAAAGAAGCGATAGCCTTAGATGAACATATAGTTAGCTATATGTGTGCATTGTCTTCGAAGCATAACATGCTTATTGTGTTGTGAATGGTTATCATTGTAAGCCATTCATTGTAAAGCTTTGGTGATGACTTAGCGAGTATTTATTTTGGTAAGCAATAAGTGATTCGAGGTGAGTCCCTTGATTTTTAAACCTCGTTTCGGCTAAGTGTTTTCTGCACAATTATGATTGTGAAATTCCCAAGTTTGTGAAATACTTGGATTATTAATTCCTTTTGGATTATGAAGTATTTCCGGTATAATAAAATGCTTTCCGGATAGAGAAATGTATTATCCTGACAAAGTTAAAGCAAAGCTTTAGTAACTAACATTCCTCGCCTTTTAAATCTCTTAGGGTTACAAAGTGTTTTTCTGATACGAATAAATGTTTTCTTGACATAGATTTATGTTTTTCTGATACATTCAAGAAAATGTTTCCACTTGAGATTTGTGGGCATCAATTGCCATATTTTAACACAAATCCTTTTCTTGAAGATTTATGCATTGCAAAGCTTTTGTCCTTGGAAAACTATGTTTTATGTGCTACGCGAGCTTCGTAATTTTAGAAATACTATATTTAATTCAGACTTTACGGTTGAACTCACGTAGGATAATTTTCTTCCAAATGAATCCAATGGTTTAGAAAATGTTATATTTGGACTGAGGAATGTGGAAACGTTTTACGAGTCAATTGAACTTTGGTTTTCTAGACTCTGTTTTAATTACGGGAAGTTTTATGAAATGAAATCCAAGTATTTCACTAGATCAAATGGAAAGCCGAGATTATTAAGAGTTTCAAATTCTTTATTACTCGTTAATCATTGATTTCATGCATATGAATGAAAATACCAGTTATATCCTATTTCATGACATGTTTTTCATGTTAGATGATAAAATCATGAACTCTTGACATGTTTTTCAAGCTACTTGTGAAAATCTCACCATGTGCCATACTTCTTGATATTTCACGCATGCCTTGCATTTACAAGTAGTGGAAAAGGAGTGAAAACCCTTTTCTATTTCTTGGACCTAAATATGTGTTGTGAAAGCATTGAGTACTCAACAGAAGCTGTTCTCCTTCTACTAGCTTACATTAGAGATAGATAGCCCTAAGTAACTTGGCCAGTTTTCGGGTTCGTCTTAGTCTAAACGGGGCAACAGGATATTGGGAGTAGCTAATCCCTAAGTAACTGGCCTAAGTGGGCCGCAATTCCTAAATAACCGGCCCAAGTGGGCCACAATTCTTAAATTACCAACCCAAGTAGGCCACATTGCCTGAATAACTAGCCCAACTAGGCCATTATTTCTAAATCATTGGCCCAAGTAAGCCATACATGCATATGAAATCCTGCATACATGCATTTACATGTTTTACGCTTGAATTCCTCAATTCCTAAAATGACATATTTTATGCCTAAATTCTTGAATTCCTGAAATGACATATTTTACACATGAATTCCTAAAATAAAATATTTTTCACCAGAATTCCTGAAATTCTTGAACATGACTTTTCCAGATTTAAAACCTGCATTACATGAATTCTAGATTTCCTAAACATGATTTTCTAGTAAAAGGCATATGGATATTACTACCTGCATTTCTGGATAAACATGAACTCCTGATACTTAATTATACCTATTTACAATGAGTGCAAGTATACTAATCTGTTTAGTGTCTACTTGATTTACTATTTAATCTTGGAAATAGTACTCAGTTTTACCCGATGTTTCTTTAAGAAAAACACCAGCACACATGGAACTCACTGAGTATTTAGCACTCACTTAGGATTTATTCTTAACAAATTTTAGAGACCAATCCTTATAAAAAAAAATCCTAGATATGCCAAGGAGTCAAGAGTCAGTGTTAAGGATGATTGTGCGGATATGGATATTACTTGTACACGATTAGAAGACTTAATCTTTTTATGGCTCTATGTATCAAATTGTCCTTATATTTAAAGTGATGTTTTGAAAAATTCTGTATTATAAGCTGTTTTATTATAAAGACCCTTATTTGGGAAGATTAGATGGGGTGACATCCTATAATGTAAAGTCCACTGGGATATGGTTACATGGGGTGCTACAAATGGTATCAGAACCTATATTGAGGTTTAGTCGAGATCCTAAGGACATCTGATTAGGTTTATAGTTTATGAGTGGAAGGATAATTAAGGCGAAAACCTTTGTGGAAGTCGATGTAGAGATCGAGGCGATACCTAAAGTTGAAATGTTCCGTTTTGATGAGTATAAAGAGGCAGTAGTCGATATAGACTCGATACTCTTGGATTCTGTCTCCTGAGATCAATTGAGATCCAGAGGCCTAATGTAATTAGCCTGATATACATCAGGGATATAGTCGCAACTATACATTAGGGATGTGAGTATTTATATGTTGCACATGAACTGTGTGTTACACTTTGAATACCTGGTTGTAATATATAGATAGGTACAGTCATATAGACACAAGGGTACATAGAACTGTTGGAATATATACCCTCTAGACTAGTTTTCTAATGTAATTATCGAATTTATTAATAAAAGTATTTATTCTCAAAATTTATTTGTGAATTTACATTTTATTTGTATACAATTTACGTTTGGAAAGGACTCATTGTGTTTAAGTAAGTGATCCATGTGAATGGTGGTCTTTCATAATAAGATATGGATTACGGGTTACTTAACATATAAATGTTTGTTCTTAACCAATTGATGAGAATGAGAATCTCATCATGTATAGGTTATTGTGTTATGAATTTCAAATGGGGAATGACTTACTTTAGCCAGTGAGTAGTCTACTCACTTCATAGCATGAGCATATTTCGAATACATAGAACAAGACCTGTAATAGTGGTTTTTAAAATTACTATTTAGAAAAACCTAGACTATTACTGCTATAGCATGGATTAATACTCTACCGCTTGAGTATGAGTTGGTGGTTTGACGAAGTTGGAAGCATGTACTTTGATATGCTGTAGTTGAGGTTCTTTCGTAGAGCCGATATACTTATATGTTGGGCATATGTGACTAATTAGTTAAGATAGACTTGTACAAAATAGCTTTTGTGCTATATCTGTTGGGATTCGTGGACTCCTAAACGCGAAAAATATCCACGAATCCCTTCCGAGGATCCAAGTAAATGATTAAGAAGACCTTAGGTTTATAGAATTACCTCTCTTCGGCGTAATCGAGATCCTTCGATTCTGATTGTGCTGTCGTACGTACAACCCGAACGATCACCAGACGCTGCAGTGTGCGAACGTCCTCTATAGGTACACACGGCAAACTGATTCGTGGCCCCGAGAGTGCTAGCGCTTATGGTTTGAGAGGGTTTTTCTTGGTGAATAGAGGCACGGAATTTTTAACAGAACCGAACTATTGAGAAGACGACTAGGGTTTTCTTAAAACCTTTTGAAACCCTTAAAGTCTAAATCTGATAATATCTTATCATATTTTAATTTATATTCAAATTAAATTAAAAACTGATATGATAAGATTCTGCCATTATCTCAGTAATTTAACTAATTAATTTATCGAGTCAGATTCTTATAATCTGGACATCATCCAGATACATCGAATGTGGACATATTTCCAGATTCATTGTATCTAATAAATTTTTTAGGTTCGATTAACTTAGACATATTTCTAAATTTATCGAATCTGGCTACCAGAAAAAAAACCTAACAAGTTCGCTTATTGTGTGACCCTATAGGTTCATTTAACACTGGCAGTGTGTCTAAATCGTATTTAAATGGCCCACAAGTTATAAGCGGTTTCTAGCAAAACATTACAACTATCCAGGTTAAATGAGGATCAGTGATCTCTTTGAACCAAACCACAATTTTATATTTAGTCATTTTGTCACACGATATCTAGATTAAGCATAAGGCACGAAACATGTCATCATTATTAAGATTAATCAATTATTTCTTGATTTCATAGTAGACTGTTCAAACAAATGATATCAATATCTTAGATTGATATATTTGAGCACGACCATGCATTTTAACAGTCTAACTTATCAAGGAGCCTATGGATATCTCTCCCATAATTGAGAGGGACAAATTCCTTCACTATCAATCATACTCCTCTTCTTAATTTATTCTATATCGAACAATAGTCTAATTTATTATTTGGTTAAAGACAACTTTAGATAACGTCAAAATATTGAATTTATCAAGTAGGAAACTTATGATGAATTTAGGTCGAAAGACTTTTAATATCATTATGGCTAGAAAGTACTTATGACATGTTCTATGAAGTACTCTCACAATGGGTCATGTCCAATACAATGTTCTCTAACATTTATTTATATTTTGACTTGATATTACAAATATCCATGACCAGTAAAACATAGCCATCTAGTCACAAACATACTAATCTTAATTTATTATTGTTCCAATAATAATAATCGATTAGGGATTGTTTTAGAATAGTCATTGTATTTATTGTTGGGTTTTACTATTAAGTCACGTACTTGATGACCACAAAATAAAATGCACTATTCATGAAAAGGAAAACCTCATATTATTATATAAAACATAACGGCAATAGTATAAGTACAAATTGACTCTAGGGCATATCTCTAACAATATCACCTATTGTGACTGTTCAAATGATCTAAATATCCAAGGTCTTTGGAAACATAACTTGGATGTTTACTTTAGAGTAGCTCCATTGGAAAGTGGAAACATGCCAGGAGTTGTGGATCATTAGACTAGAGGTCTATGAATGGTAGATGTCTATTAGAAAGATGTTAATACACTTCGCCTCTCTAAATGCACGGTAATGCGTAGAGGGATATTTTAGTCATTACACTTGTAGGTCGAAGACTTTGCTAACGCGGCATTGTCCTTGGGGTTAATATTTCCTTATGGTAATATTAGAAAATATTTAAAATAAAAAATATAGCTATTTATATAACAAGGGTATTTTGGTCATTTTAGTAATCAAGGCAATGTGTCTTTTAGTCCCCGGAATAGCCTTTTAGTCCTAACAATTTAGGTTAAGGAATTGATTTTGATAATTATGGGATTTATTTTATTTTATTCAAGTATTATAATTTATTATTAGACTAGAATAAAATAAAAGGCCTAAGAGAGAGTATATATTTTATCTAATTTAATTGGTTAATTAATTATTCAGGGCCTAAGGCCTCGATTGAATAATTAGAAAATTAATCTAGGTATAAACTAGATAAAATACTGGATATTTTATATTGGTTTATTTGGGCTTGATAATTATTTATTAGGTTATTTTATGAAGTCCAAAAAATAAATATTTGAGACTTATTATTGATGGGTGTTTAAGCCCAAGAGTAAATAATTTTATCTGGCCCAATGAATAAGACCAAGGGTAAAATAAAATTTAAAAAAGTATTAATTAATTAAATAAAAAAAATAACATGGGATGGATCCTGTATTATTTGGCGTAAGAGATAACAAAAGGATGGCACTTTTCGTTTGACTCTCTTAGTCTCTCTCAGTAATGATTTGCATGAATTGAAAGAAAACGAATCAAGACCAATGTGAAGAAAAAAAGGAAGTCTGTGAAGCTTTCACAGGCTAAGGAATAGCAAACCCAATTCACAGTAAGCTTTCACTGGCTAAGGAAGAAAGGGCATCATTTTGGAAGCTCAAAAGCTTTGCGTGAATAATACGAAATTGACGTTTATAAGGACGTGATCCAGTACCTTCAAGCATCCTAGTATAGACATCTTCTTCAGTGCCAATAAGGTCATTCAAACACAGAGGTAATTTTTTCATTCTGTAAGCATGCTTTCAGTTTCATCATTTTTGACATTTTCGTCCTTCAAGTGGTATCAAAGCCATGGTTTGACAAATATAGGAAGCATGCTAATCTTAACTAAAACAGGAAAATATTTGTTTTGGATGTTTTTTGTGAACCTTTGCATTTCTGGTATGGGATAGTCTCTGGGTAAGCTTCGCGAGTGGAAGTATAGGAACATTGTAATTTACTGCTTTCTTAGATGAAACATGTAAGCCCACTATTTTTAAGGGCATAGGAGCTAGTTAAATGGTTTTTCATGCTATCTGGATGAAAAAACCAGAAGAAGAAATGCAAAAGCGCAGAAGAAAAATTGTTGGAAATGCTAGAGAAGATGAGCCGAGCTAAGCCGAGTCGAGCCACAGATGTGAGGGGAGCCGAGCCGGCTGTGGCGTCAGCTAGTGAGGTCGGCTTCCTTACGTAGGAATGCAATTTGCAATTGTAAATTGGCGTGGTCAGCAATTTTGACCACGATAGCGGGGCTGGGTCATGGGCACCCACTCGGATCGCAGCCCATGGGTTTTCCCATGGGCTATGATCTAATGTGGCGGGTGCATTAGATTAGAAACTAAAAAAAAAATTATTTTGTTTTTGGTCTCATACTAAGCGAAGTTATTTTTATTGTAATACTTAATATTCTTTGAATATTTTGCATGAAAAATAATAATTAGGATTAAACAAGACCATTAATTAATTAATGTGTTTAATTCTATTATTTGAACACTTAGGTTAAAAGAATATAAAAGCATGAAAACGTTTACAGTTTCTAGCATGCTTATTTCTTTTTGTACCCTATGTATGAGTTTTCTGAAAGACCAAAGTCTTTGGGAATTCTTGACAAAGAAAAACATTTTTCTTAAATTAAATGGTTAATTTTAATTTGAACAAAAATTAATTCTTAGTTATTTTCTCAAAGGATTTTATCCTTGACGTAGAAAATATTATGGATTTAGATATTTTTGTGAATTAAAATAGAAAATTATTTTGATTTAATTTTAACAAGAAAAATTATTTTTGTCAAATTAAACTTGAGATCAAAATCTCTCGAAAGGTTTATTGAAAATTTTTGAAATTATTAAGTTTATTAACTTAAATAAAATTAATCCATGAAAAATTTCTCAAAGGGTATAAACCTTGGCATAGAAATTTTTATGGGTATAGATATTTTAATTTTGAAACTTAATTAAAAGAAAACTTAATTGAAATTTTCAAAGGATATTTTCCAGTAAAACCCTAATTTCAAAATACTAAGTGGGAGAGGGATTCCAACGGCTCCACAGCTTCTATTACAATCCTCATTAGAGATCGTGGGTCCCCTCGTGTCACCCTGGGAGTGAACCCGTATAGGATGGGGATACCATAAGGATCTAGAACTAATGGATGGATGCAATTAATAATCTGGGACACATGCTATGATCGGCCAGCCCGCGTTAGAGGTTATAGTGCGAGGAATGTCCATAGAAAATAAGAAGAAGTGGTCATCCCACGACGAAGTTATCTTCTAGATCATTACCTAAAAGGGAAATTAATTTGTGGTGGTTAACATACTTAGCTTAGGAAACTGTTAATCTTTCCAAGAAGCTATGTCAGTTTTTCTAAGAGCTAAATTAATCATATTAAAGATAATAGTGATAGGGTTAACTATTATCGAATTTAATATGAGGATAAAGTCATAAATTGTTTTGTTTTTCACAAATTGATTTTTTTTTTATTTTTGAATTTTCAGAAATGGTTGGTGGAGGTTTTTTTAGTTCTTTGGCCGTTATTTTCTGTGAGAATAAGCTAATGGGTCCAAATTATATGGACTGAAAAAGAAATTTGGACATAATATTCACTGCTGAGGAGTATAAGTATGTTTTCTTTGACACCTGCTCTATTATCAGAGAGGGTTCCACTGCTAAGGAGCGAGAGGCTGAGAAAGCATGGAAGAAGGTCAACGAGATGGCTCGATGCTACATATTGGCCTCCATGTCTAATGTGCTCTAGTCTAAACATGAGCACATGGCCACTGCGTCCGACATTAGACAATCACTAGTCACGATGTTCGCATATAAGAGCCGGCCCGCAAGGCAGGAGGCTCTTAGAATGATCATCAATACTAAGATGGCTGAGGGAACATCAATTAAAGAATATATGCTCAAGATGATTGCTACTTTCAAGGAAGTAGAAGTCTTAGGGGCTGTAATTGACTCCGAGAGCTAAGTGGACATGATTCTCGAATCTCTTCTGGGCTCTTTTACTCATTTCAAGTTAAATTATAACATGAATAAGTTAAACATGAGTTTTACCGAGTTAATGAAAGAGCTTCAGATGACAGAAAAGGTCATGAAGCCACAGTCTAAGGTTATAATTGCTAGATATTTTTCTTCCAGAATTGGGCTAAGCCTAAGAAGTTCAAGAAGAAGAAGGGAAATACATCGGCCCAGCCCAAGAACCATCCCAACAAGCCCAAAGGCAAATACTTCAAGTGCGGGCAGAAAGGACATTGGAAAAAGGAGTGTCTAGAATTTCAAGCCAAGAAAAATCCTATAGGTATTGTTCTCTATCTAGAGTCGATTTCAATGGTTGGATCAACTTCCACTTAGATTGTTGATTCTGGTGCTACTGATCATATTTGCAACTCCTTGCATGGGTTTAGGAAGATAAGAAGACTCCAAAAAGGCGAGCATGGACTATGAGTAGGAAATGGAGCACAAGTATAGGCCCTTGCAGTGGGAGAGCTGCATTTTATTTTTTATTGTAATAAAGTAGTTATTTTGAAAGATATTTTTTATGTACCCAGTTTTAGACAGAATTTGATTTCAGTTGCAAAGCTAATAAATCATGGATATTCTGTTTCTTTCCATTCTGGTGTTACTATAAGTAAAAATGGAGAAGTTTTATGTACAAAGCACATGTATGGAAACTTATTCTTTTTAAATTCTACAAACAATCAAATAAATAATGCTTAATTTGAACCTTTAAGTAAGAAGAGAAAGATCAATGTCAATGACTCATATCTTTAGCATCTAAGGTTGACTTATATTAACTTAACCAGGATTCAGAGGTTAATCTATGATGGGCCATTGGGCTCATTAAGATTGGAAAGTTGGCTTCAGTGTGAATCCTGCCTTATGGGAAAAATGACCAAGAGGTCGTTCACCTAAAAGGTTGATTGAACCAAGGAGATATTGGGCCTTGTTCATACTGATATGCGTGGTCCTTTGTCTACACAAGCTAGAGGGGGTTTTGAGTACTTCATTACTTTCACGGATGATTGTACAAGGTTTGGTTTTATCTACTTGATGAAGCACAAATTTGACTCTTTTGATAAGTTCAAAGAGTTTAAAGCTGAAGCGGAGCGTCGAATAGGTAAACTGATCAAAACCTTACGATCGGATCGTGGTAAAGAGTACCTTCTTAGTGAGTTTAAGGACTACGTGGTACATCATGGGATAGTATCTCAGCTTTCTGTGCTAGGTACACCTTCGTAGAATGGAGTAGCTAAGAGAAGGTGCAAAACATTAATGGAAATAGTCCGAAGCATGATGTTCCATGCTACTCTTTTGATCTCTTTTCGGGGATATGCCTTAGAAATAGCGGTATACATTCTAAACTTGGTGCCTTCTAAGTCAGTACCTAAGACGCTCTATGAGATGTGGACTAGGTGTAAGCCAAGTCTAAATCATCTTAGGATATGGAGTTGTCCAGCTTATGTACTGATCAAAGGAGACAAGTTAGAACTAAGATCAGAATTATACTACTTTGTTGGGTATCCAAAAGGGACAAAAGGAGGTTACTTTTATCATCCCAAGGAACAAAAAGTACTGGTAAGTACTAATGCAAGATACTTGGAAGATGATCAAAATACTTCCATTAAAGGTTCAACAAGACTGGAACTCGAGGAGAAGTTATCTTCAGAGTCAACTTCTTCAGACCCGATTATAGAACAAGAAGAGGCACAACCTCAAAAACCTGTACAAATAGAGCTTCGTCGTAGTAAGAAGGTATCTAGAGTTCCAAAAAGATGGACATGAGAGACTTTTGAGTTGGTCTTTGACCATCAGGAACAAAATCCCACTAGATACGAGGAAGCTATTGTTGATGCCGATGCAAATCTATGGCATGAAGCAGTGAAAGCCGAGATTGAGTCTATGTACTTTAACTAGGTTTGGGATCTTATAGCTTCACCTAAAGGGATAAAACCTATTGGGTGTAAGTGGCTATATAAGAGGAAGAGGGGAGCTGATGGAAAGGAGGAAACTTTCAAAGTTAGGCTTGTGGCGAAAGGGTATACTCAGAAAGAGGGAATCGATTATGAGGAAACCTTTTTCCCGGTAGCCATGCTTAAGTTCATCCATATTCCCCTTGCCATTGCATATCATTTTAAATATAAGATATGGCAAATAGATGTCAAGACGACATTTCTTAATGGCCATCTTAACGAAGACATCTGTATGTCCCAATTGGAAGGTTTTATTGCTAAAGGCTAGGAACAAATGATTTGCAAGCTTAAGAAGTTCATTTATAGACTTAAGCAGGCATCTAGAACATGGAACATTCGTTTTGATGAGACTGTAAAGTCTTACAATTTCATTTAAAACGAGGATGAACTATGCGTGTATAGAAAATTGGAAGGTATAAATATGACTTTTCTTGTCCTATATGTGGATGACATTCTACTTATTGGAAATGATGTAGGAACATTGTCATCTACTAAGATTTAACTGTCTAGTCAATTTAGTATGAAGGACTTGGGAGAAGCCAGTTACATTCTCAGGATTAAGTTTCTTAAAAATAGGAAGCAAAGAATGTTAGGATTATCCCAAGCGATATACATTGACAAGATGCTGGCCAAGTTTAGCATGGACTCATGCAAGAGAGCTCTAATCTCTTGCAGACATGGGTTGTCTTTTTGTTCTAAGAACTGTCCTAAGTCTCGAGAGGAAAAAGACAGGATGAATAGGATTCCCTATGCTTCGGCTCTGGGAAGTCTCATATACGCCATGTTGTGTATTAGGCCAAATATCTACTTTGCCATAGACTTAGTTAGCAGATATCAGTCAAACCTTGGGGAGGTTTATTGGCAAGTTGTAAAACATATTCTCAAGTACCTTAATAGAACAAAAGATTATATGCTGATTTACAGGACTGACGACTTGGGTTTCTACTAGATACACACATTCAGATTTTCAGGTAGATAAGGATGAGAGAAAATTCACTAGTGGACATGTCTTCACCTCGTCTGGAGGAGCTGTTTTATGGAGGAGTATCAAGCAATCTTGTGTTGTTGACTAAACCATCGAAGTTGAGTATATGGTAGCCTCAGAAGCATCCAAGGAAGCAGTTTGGCTCCGGAAGTTCCTTTCAGAACTTAGAGTTATGCCACATATGGAAAGACCGATTGTAGTGTATTACAACAACTCTGGAGTAGTCTGCAATTCAAAGAACTCAAGAACCACAAGAAGGGAAAACACATCCAAAGGAAGTACAACCTGATCCGAGATTTCATTCAGAGACGGGAAATCGTGGTGGAACAATAGCCTCCGAGAACAACCTAGCAGATCCTTTCACCAAGCCTTTGGCTAAGGGAGTCTTCAAGAGACACTTAGATGCCATAGGGGTGGACACCTATGGGCTATCTTAGTCTTCAAGTGCAAGAGGAAGATTGTTGGAATATATGCCCTCTAGACTAGTTTTCTGATGTAATGATCGAATTTATTAATAAAAGATTTTTTTCTCAAAATTTGCTTATGAGTTTACATTTTATTTGTGTATGATTTACATTTGGAAATGACCCATTGTATTTAAGTAAGCGATTCATGTGAATGGTGGTCTTTCACAGTAAGGTATGGATCACCAGTTACTTAACACATAAATATTTGTTCTTAACCGATTGATAAGAATAAGAATCTTATTATGTATAGGTTATTATGTTATAAATTCTAAATGGGGAATGGCTTATCTTTAGCCAGTGAGTAGTCCACTCATTTCATAGCATGAGCGTACTTCGAATACGTAGAATATGACCTGTAATAGTGATTTCTAAAAGTACTATTTAGAAGAAACTCAGACTATTACTGCTATAGCGTAGACTAATACTCTACCGCTTGAGTATGAGTTGGTGGTCTAACGAAGTTGGAAGTATGTACTTTGATATGCTGTAATTGAGGTTCTTTCGTAGAGCCGATATACTTGTATGTTGGGTATATATGACTAGTTAGTTAAGACAGACTTATACAAGATAGCTTCTGCACTATATTGCCCCTTGTAACAGTTCAAATGATCTAAATATCTAGGGCTTTAGGGAACATGACTTGGATGTTTACTTTAAGGTTGCTCCCTTGAAAAGTGAAAACATTCCAAGAGTCGTGGATCATTGGACTAAAGGTCTAAGGATGGTAGCTATCTATTAGATATGGGAGTTAGTACACTCCTCCTCTCTAAATGCATGGCAATTCATATAGGGGTATTTTAGTCATTACACTTGTAGGTCGAAGACTTTGCTAACTCGGCATTGTTCTTGGGGTCAATAGTTTCTTATGGTAATATTAGAAAATATTTAAAATATAAAATATAGCTATTTATATAGTAGGGGTATTGTGGTCATAGCCAAGGCGATGTGTCTTTTGGTCCCCGGAATAGCCTTCAAGTCCTTACAGATTTGGGTTAAGGAATTGGCCTTGATAATTATGGGTTTTATTTTATTTTATTCAAGTATTATAATTTATTATTAGACTAGAATAAAATAAAAGACCCAAGAGAAAGTATATAATTTATCTAGTTTAATTGATTAATTAATTATTCAGGGCCCAAGACCTAGATTGAATAATTAAAAAATTAATCTATGTATAAACTAGATAAAAGGCCTGATATTTATATTGGTCTATTTGGGCTTGATAATTATTTATTGGGCTGTTTTATGAAGCCCAGAAAATAAATATTTGAGACTTATTATTTATATGTGTTCAAGCCTAAAAGTAAATAATTTTATCTGACCCAATGAATAAGATTAAGGGTAAAATAAAATTTTAAAAAATTATTAAATAAATAAATAAAAACACAGGATGGATCCCGTTTTGTTTGGCGTGAGAGATAACAAAAGGATGTGGCTTTTTGTTTGACTCTCTTGGTCTCTCTCGGTAATGATTTGCATGAATTGAAAGATAAAGGGATCAAGACCAATGTGAAGAAAAAAAAGGAAGTCTGTGAAGCTTCACAGGCTAAGGAATAGCAAACCCAATTCACAGTAAGCTTTCACCGACTAATGAAGAAAGGGCATCATTTCGGAAGCTTAAAAGCTTCAAGTGAATGAGAAGAAGTTGACGTTTACAAGGACGTGATCCAATAGCTTCAAACTTCCTAGTATAGACATCTTTTTTAGTGCCAATAAGGTCATTCAAACACAGAGGTAAATTTTTTCATTCTATAAGCATGCTTTCGGTTTCATCAATTTTGGCATTTTCATCCTTCAAAAACTTACCAAAACCTTGAGGTTAAGCATCTCAGATAAGAGCAATGTTAGGATGGGTGACCTCTGGGAAGTTTTCTTGGTCAAGAAAAAGAAGCCAAAGGAGTAAAGAAGGAGAAGGGTGGTTGTTAGAAATGTATCTCAAGAAATTATTTTGTAGGTTATATAATTTTAGTTATATGATTAATATCTTAGTGTTATGTTCCTATGATATTTGGATATTAAATGGACTGTTTCTTTTAGCATTGAAGTAGGAGTTGAAATGCCACCAAAACGTACTAGGTGAGGACGTACAGGAGATCAAATAGGAGATAGATCAGTTGATACTCCTAATCCTACTACACCAAGAATGGAGGACCAATCTATGAGAAATGAAGTGACAAAAGTTTTACACATCAGGAATACATTACTTCAACATATAGCTAAAACCTCAACCCAAAAAAAGAAAAAATTTAAGGATGGATCGGATCAAGCATTAGAACGATTTTTGAAATTCTATCCTCCTTAATTTCATTGGAAAGGTTGACCAAGAACAAGAAGTTGAGGCATGGATGGAATAAATGGAGGATATTTTTCAAGCTTTGGATTATTCCATGTAAATAAAAGTGCAATTTGCTACATTTAAACTTCAAGGACCTGCGAGAGACTAGTGGTCAAGAAAGAAAAAGGCAAGAGAGCAATAACTGAGGGAATGGACATGGAAAGAATTTTTGGAGGAGTTCAAGAGCCAGTTTATTCCCTGTTGAGTGGTTGAAAGAAAATAGGAAGAATTTAAGAATTTTAAATATGAAGAAAGAATTGTTGGACAATATGCAGCTGATTTACCCGACTTGCAAAATATAGTCCATTGTTAGTGCAATTGGAGTCGGATAGAACTCGATAGTTTATAAAATGATTGTGATTTGAGTTGAGAAGAACATAGATTTTAATGGCTCCAAGGGGATATAGTACTGCAATGGAAATAACCTCCCAATTGGAAGGGGAATATTTAGAACAACTCAGATAGGATCTCAAGAGGAAAACTAATTCCACTCAACAACTAAAAGAAAAATTTCCAAGAAGGGAAGTATAGGTTCTAGAAAAGAAGGAACCAAAGCAATGCAATTATTGCTAAAGGATGGATCATTGCTATGAAGATTGCAGAAAAAGACTCAATGAATGTTATCATTGTGGAGATGTGGATCATACTTTAGCTAATTGTCCATATGTTTAGAAACAAAGAGATAAGCCATTTGGATCGAAGAAATCTAAGACAGGACGATGAAGCAGAAAAAGGACCCAATAGAGTACCATCAATCAATAAACAGGAGTTAGAAGAAGAAATGGAAGCTATGTATAAATTTTGAGGATGAAATTTTTGAAAGGAGGGGAGAGTGTAATACCCCTCCCGTTTTGTATGTAAATGGTACTACTTTGTGTTAAAGCAATATATATATGGATATGCAGAACAATAAATGCTCAATTTAATCAGGCGAATATTTCGATGCGATAAAAATTTTAAGAGGCGTCGAAGGAATTTTTTATCACGAATAAGAAAAACTTGGAAAGAATTTGGGAATTTTGAGCGACGTCATTATGCTCAGTTTGATGAGTAGATTTCATTGGTAAAAGAAAAAGTTTTTTTGATCAGAATAAATAATGGACTAAATTATGAACATTCTTGAGGAAAATGGTGGATTTTTGAGAAAAAGAAACAAATGGTAAATTGTGATTGGTTGTGAGAGGGTGAGTCATCTAGGATGAGGTGGAAAGTAAAGTTATATGTTGTGAGATGATTGGTGGTATTAAAGTAATATGCTTAGTCATCACAAGCATTTATTAAACATGCTTACTCACCAAGCTCAGTCACCGTTTCAAGGATTTTATCACATGGTCAAATTTTATACAACAAGAAAAGATAATGGTGGTAGGGAGGAGTAAGGCAACCAGCCAAGAGAAAAGAAGAAGGAAAAAGAAGAAGAAAAAGAAAAAAAAAAGGAAAAGGAGGAGGAATTATAGCTATGTTAATTTTCTACACAAAATTATTTGATTGGATATGTGGAAAAACTAGGTGGAACTTCAAGATTGGTTGCAAGAGTTACACATGGCAATATTTGATTGCTTACAAGAACAATCATGCAAGAATTCTTGAGAATTCTAACAAGTACCTAAGTCACACCTAAGGATTAACCTGGACCAATCACAAGCTTCCAAGTGAATTGAGACCATTTGTTGCCAAGTTGACTTGAAGACCAAAGTTAGCTATAAATAAGCCATGGCTGGCCAGTTGGGAGACCTTTAGGCAGCCAAAAATCAGCCACAAAAAAGGAGAAGGAAGAAAGAGAAAAGAAAAAGAAAATAGAGAAAAAAGAGAGAGAAGATCGAGAAAACCAGAGAACGAAGGAGAAGAAGGAAAGCTTGGTCTTTTCCTTGCAAACAAAACAACATATATACACAAGGTAAAAAGCTATATTCTTGAAAGTAAAGTTGGTATATAGTTCATAAAGATTACTTTGGTGTAATTATTTCAAGAAAATTATGCATGGATTATGGAATTTGTTTGGTAAAATATCATGTTGTGGGCTGTTTTGTGATGGTTTTGTGACAATGGTTCTAGATGTGTATTTGCTATCATTATATGACGTTTAGAAGTGACATGAAGATATTAAACTTAGGATTACCATGGCTGATTATAAGAATGAAAGGAAGAAAGAAATAAATGAAGTGATATTATGTGAATTGTTGAGAAATTGTGATGATTATGTGATAAATGCAAGCTGCTGGCTTTGTTAAGGTTTGGTTTGTGAAACTACAGCTTTGGTCATGACTAGAATTGTGTGAATAACTGATGTTTAAGAGAACTGAAATGAACTAAGTGATATTGATGTTCTATGGAAGAAGGAGAACAAAGATACAACGGTTTTGCTGGAAAAATGAAGGAATTTCAGAAAATTCTGGATGGGTTTTCATCCAGTAGTTTTGTAAAGTTTCTGGAATTGAACAAAGAAGGTTTACACGATTAAAGTTGAGGATTTCAGGAGCGTTTTGGCATAAGTTCCAAGTTAATCGGATTTACAGATCAAAAGTTATGGTAAAAATAGTAAAAGGTGTCAAATCAGTGACGAAATTTAACTGCTGGAATTATGTGTTCAAAACTGAACGAAATGAGTAAGAGAATTGGTTTTACATGAGTCGAAAATTGTAAACGAAGGTCTTAAAGATTTTTTAACGTAAGTCTGACATCATTTGGACTTATGGATTGAAAGTTATGAGCAAAACATGGTGATGTGCTAAAGCTGGAAATTCGCAGAATTTCCAGTAAAGAACAATTAAAGGCATGAGGTGATTTTATTTACATTTATGGATGAATGAGAAGGTAATTGTGTATATGAGGACCTTGTATTCTTGTGAAGAAAATGAAATAAGAAAATGAATGACAAGTGTACAAGTATTATATTTCATTTCACATGAAAGGAAGTGATACCCTTAGATGAACATATATTTAGCTATATGTGTGCATTGTCATCGAAGCATGAAATGCTAATTGTGTTATGAATGGTTATCATTGTAGGCCGTTCATTGCAAAGCTTTGGTGATGACTTAGCGAGTATTTATTTTGGTAAGTGATAAGTGATTCAAGGTGAGTCCCTTGATTTTTAAATCCCATTTCGGCTAGGTGTTTTCTGTAATATTATGATTGTGAAATTCTTGAGTTTGTGAAATACTTGGATTATTAATTCTTTTTGGATTATGAAATGTTGCTAGTATAATAAAATGCTTTCCAGATATAGAAATATGTTATCCTGACAACTTTAAAGCAAAGCTTTAGTAACTAACATTCCTCGCCTTTCAAGTCTCTTGGGGTTACAAAGTGTTTTCCTGAAACAAATAAACGTTTTCTTGACATAGATTCATGTTTTTCTGATACATTCTAGAAAATGTTTCTACTTGAGATTTGTGGGCATTGATTGCCATATTTTAACATAAATCCTTCTCTTGAAGATTTATGTATTACAAAGCTTTTGTCCTTAGAAATCTATGTTTTAGGCGCTACATGAGCTTCCTAATTTTAGAAATACTATATTTAATTCAGACTTTATGGTTGAACTCGCGTAGGATTATTTTCTTCCAAATGAATCCAATAGTTTAGAAAATGTTATATTTGGACTGAGAAATATGGCAATGTTTTTTATTCCATTGAACTTTGGTTTTTAGACTCCGTTTTAATTATGGGAAGTTTTATGAAATGAAATCCAAGTATTTCACTAGATCAAATGGAAAGTCGAGATTATTAAGAGTTTCAAATTCTTTATTACTCGTTAATCATCAATTTCGTGCATATGAATGAAAATACCTATTATATCCTGTTTTATGACAAGTTTTTCATGTTACATGATAAAATCATGAACTCTTGACATGTTTTTCAAGCTACTTGTGAAAATCCCGTCATGTGCCATATTTCATGATATTTCACACATGCCTTGCATTTACAAGTTATGGAAAAGGAGTGAAAACTCTTTTCTATTTCTTGGACCTGAATATGTGTTGTGAAAGTGTTGAGTACTTAATAGAAGCTGTTGTCCTTGTACTAGCTTACGTTAGAGATAGACTACCCCAAGTAACTTGGCCAGTTCTGGGGTTCGTTTTACTTCAAACAGGGCGATAGGACATTAGAAGTAGCTAATTTCTGAATAACCAGCCTAAGTGGGCCACAATTCCTGAATAACTGGCCAAAATGGGCCACAATACTTGAATAACCAACCCAAGTAGGCCACCATTCCTAAATAGCTTGCCCAAATGGGCTACTCATGTATATGAAATCCTGCATACCTGAAATTACATGTTTTATGCTTGAATTCCTGAATTCCTGAAATGGCATGTTTTATGCTTAAATTCCTGAATTCCTAAAATCCTAAAATCCTAAAATAAAATATATTTCACCTGAATTCCTGAGCATGACTTTTCTAGATTTAATACCCACATTACATGAATTCTGGATTTCTTGAACATATTTTTCCAGTAAAAGGCACATGGATTTTACTACCTGCTAGATAAACATGAACTCCCGAGACTTGATTATACCAGTTTACAATGATTGCAAGTCTACTAACCTGTTTAGTGTCTACTTGATTTACTATTTAATCCTGGATATAGTACTCTGTTTTATCTGATGTTTCTTTAAGAAAAACACTAGTACACACGAGACTCACTGAGTGTTTAGCATTCACACGGGTTTTATTCTTGACAACATTTAGAGACCAGTTCCTATAAAAAATATCCAAGATGTGCGAAGGAGTCAGGAGACAGTATTAAGGATGACTGTAACACCCCACTACCTACGTATCCCAAAAGGGGCAGGGATGTCGCCCCGTCCTCAAGATAAGGGGTCTTTATAACTAAGTAATAGATAATATAGAAAGAAATTACTTAATAATAAACTTATTACAATCCCAAAACAATACTTATACAATAAATAGAAGATAACTAAAATCTCCAAAAAATAAATACATCAAAATAAGTCTTCCAATCTCATGGCAACATAAGTAATTCAACCTTCCAAGTAGGATCGACCTTAAGACATGATATAAAAGGTGATGAGAAATATTTCTCAATAAGTCTTGTGTGTGCTCATGATAATTTAAATAAACATTTCATATATGCAAGTTTTGAACAAGTCATAGCAAAAAGTCTACAAGTCCAGAAAACTATCTTTGAACATTGAGTGGTGTTTTATTAGCATTTGTAAAGTAAAAGTGCTCAGCTTATTAAGAAATAAACACTCAAATAAAGGTGACTATGAAATCGTACATCATGAATAGACATGGCACCACACATTGTGCACCATGACAAGAGAACGGTCAGGATGCCATACTTTGTGCATTATGACAAGAGAATGATCAGGATGCCACACTTTGTATATTCTGATATAAGGTGAGTGTACGACCCACCGGGTGAGATACTTCTCCATCTCTACACGCAAACTTATTGGTTGTCCACTCTGAAAATAAACAGTCCTCTTAAACTGTACTTGCAACCTCAGACTGGCATGATCAATAAGAACTGCCGTCTTGTCTAGATAGAGTTCACCCCTTAGAGGTGGCCTCCTACTGAGAGACTTACCCAATCATTCAAAGACTAGTCCTAGTAGTCTACTCTCATTGAGTACTCAACGTTATGTTTATTCCATTTGAAAATTGTAAAATCAATGAAGAGTTTTATTTGAAGTAGCAATTATGGTTTTCAAACAACCTTAGGTAAAAATTTGTTTACGAAAAATTTATTGTTTTGCTTGAAAAATTGTTTGATTGACTGAAAATTATTTTAATTTAGCAGAAAGAATAAATTGTCCATAATTGCATTTAAAAGTACATCTTCCATAGCAATCCGTGGATTTGACTTGCAGACGCGCTTTTGTTTACAAACATCTTTATGTAAGGACTTACCTAATCTCTTTTTCTTTCACTGACAAAATAGTCCTCCAAGTTGGGTTCAAGGCAATCTAGCCCCGCCTGGGGTAAACATAGGGTATAAGTCACTAATAGTTCACAACCAAGCAATAATTGTTCAAATAAATAATTCCCAACCTAACATGCTTAAGCTCAACTAATTACAACAACATCTAGTTATAACAATAATGTCTTAAGAGTTCTAAAATTAATTCATAAGGTATTTTGGGATTTGTTATTAATTTATAGAATAAGAATAAGTTGGTATGCCAATATAATAGGTGTAATAAATAATAAATTATAAAAATAATAATTTATGAACAAATAATAATAATAATAAATAATATTAATATTAATAATAAATAATAATATTAATAAATAATAAATAATATTAATAATAAACAATAATTATTTATTATTATAAATAATACATAAGTATGAATAAAAGTATTAGGAAGAATATTAATAATAACAAAAATACTATAAAATGATATTAATATTAATTAATATATATTTTTTCCTAATAATGTTTAAAAAAATATTACTAATTTTTTGTTTATAAAATAATAATATTAAAATTAATTTTTAATTTAAAAAAATATTAATGTTGACCAAAATTAATAAATTAAATCTAATAATAATAATAATAATAATAATAATAATAATAATAATAATAATAATAATAATAATAATAAGAATAAGAATAAGAATAAGAATAAGAATAAGAATAAGAATAATAATAATAATAATAATAATCATAGTAGTAGTAGCAA
Organism: Voacanga thouarsii; assembly: GCA_026120185.1. Classification (NCBI taxonomy): domain Eukaryota; kingdom Viridiplantae; phylum Streptophyta; class Magnoliopsida; order Gentianales; family Apocynaceae; genus Voacanga; species Voacanga thouarsii. Next base: position 2,533,033 of record JANUWF010001131.1, read on the forward strand.
AAAGTAGCACTAATGATAATTTTTAATGACCATAGTGATATTACTAGTATTAAAAATTTAGAAAGGGTAGTGCATATTATCACAACACGGGTGCTACGATACCAATAATAATATTAGAAAGATATTTGATGTAAAAAATAACATCATAGGAGCATAAGCGAAGCAATGGTGCTAAAATCTCTATCATTCATCAAAACATCCATACTAGTGATATAAAGCCTCAAATCACAATGTGCTAATGAACATATAATAATCATAAATCTCAAATCATAATCCAACAATAATTCATAAGCCTCAATACCCATTTCGATCTTCATATCTTAAGATTATTCTCTTCATACCCACATGCATATCTGCATCCCAATAATATTAAATTAACATATCAATTTCATCATCTAATAGTCTTGAGTTCGAAAATAAGAAGGTTATAGCAAAATACTTGTTTGATGATCGTTGGAGTCGAAGGTGTTGTCTTGTCAAATGAAGACCTTTGAGTGCTTTGATGAGTCCTCTAATGATTGAGGTTGTTCAAGGGTGGCCACCAATGGATTGGCCAAGAGAGAGAGAGAATGAGAGATTAAGATTGTGAAGAAAAAAAGATGAAGAAGAGAAGAAGAATAAGATGATTGAACCTATTTTACCTTTTTGGTGTTCTTCTTGTCTTGAACAAATAAAATCCGTTTGATCCGAAAGAATGATCAACTTTGGTTGTTTTAGTGTTATGGAGTATACTAAGGATGAGTATAGGTTGAATCCTAGTTGATTTGAGAGATTTGGAGTGATTTGGGATGATTAGAAGTGGCTAGAGGTTGAAGAAGTGTAGTGTGTATTCTTGGTGTTCTTGAGAATACACGAGAAAGTTGAGAGAAGACGACTAGTGATTTCTTTGAGTGGATTACGTTTTAATTTTCCGCAATATGTAAACTGGTTTGCATGATCAAAATCCAACAAATTTTTTTTTTTTCATATTTAACAAACTCATAACCTAAATCCCACTCAACTCAAAAATAAAATTCCTATCTCACTAACACACATAAAAAAACACAAATAACTGGCATTAAACATGCATAATTTCATCTTGAAAATCATATGCACATGTGTTAAGCCTTGAGATGCAAACCCACCCTCTAATCTAAGGGTAGTTTCAGGTGGGGTTTTACAAAAACCCTGAATAATTAATTAACCAACATAACTAAGCTATTAATCTATGCTCTCTCTGAGCCTTTTATTTTATTTTAGTCCAATAACAAATCATGCATCCTAAATAAAATAAAACCCACTTTACTTAAGACTATTTCCTAAGCCCAAAAAGTAATCAGGTTTTATAGGCTATTTCGAGGATAAAAGACGTCTTGTCCTTGTTAGAATGTATGCCTTCTAAGCCAATGCATCTGATGTAAAATTGATAAAATAAACAAAAGTTTTGTTCTAAAAATTATTTTTGTTTCTTTACTTTAATTTACGCACGATTTTTTTAGAAAAAGACCTATCGCGTTAAAGTAACTGATCCATATGGATAGAGGTCTTTTACAGTAAGAAATAGATCATGGATTACTTAAAACATAAACTTTGTTCTTAGTCGATTGATCAGAATGGGGATCTAATTTGGAAAAAAATGTTATAGTACTATGAATTCCAAAAGAGGAATAGCTTACCTTTAGCCAGTTAGTAGTCCTCTCACTTCATGGTATAACCATATTTGAAATACATAGAACTGGGCCTGTAATAGTAGTTTTTAAAAGTATTAAAATATTACAACCCAAACTACTATAGCTACAATGTGAACTTATACCCTATGACTTGAATATTGGTTAGTGGTCTAGCAAAGCTGTAAGCAAGTGCTTCGATGTACTATAGGTGAGGTTCTACTCTAGTACCAATATACTTATACATTAGGTATATATCACTAGTTAGTCAAGATATACTTATGTAAGATAGTTTCTATGCTCCTAGAATGAGAAATCCCCCCTTGTGATTGTCTAGGAAAATCTATATAATTGAGGACCCTAGGAACATGACTTAGTATTGTGCACTTTTAGGTAGCTCACAGAAATAAGTGGGTACATACTAGAAGTAATGTATTATTGGATAGGATGTCTAAGAATGGTAGAAGTCATTGAGACTCGGATTAAATAAATAATTTAAGCTTAATTCAATAGTCTAGACTAAGTATCTAAGATTCTGGCCCAAGCCCAGTTTAACTAGGGTTAGCCATGTTGAATGGATAAGACTTATACATATTTTAGGAAACTTAGAAGATACACATTTAATAGGATATCTCATGGATTCTAGGAGATAACACGAGAGTCTCAGGGAAAAAGAAAGCCGTTTTCTTCTCTAAAAATTCTCTATAGTTTTTCTTTCTTCTTTTACTAGAATAGGGGAAAAACTTTACTCTCTTTGATACTGCTTTGTAGTAGATTGTCAAAGAAGAGAAGACAAAAATTTTGCTACCCATTTTGTTTTCACCGGTGTGATTAGTTTGGGTTGATATTCTAAAAACCAAGGACTTGCCATTTATGCAAACCAGAAGAAGTAGGAGATTGGGTAGTTTAGCTCTTGAAACATCATAACAAATTCCAGTGATGGTTGATCCTAGTAATTCTTCACAGCCTAAGTAGTCCAAGAGTATCCCAAAATGTAGAGGTATTAAAAAATTTGAAGCTTCCATTGCATATTCTATGCGTTCTCTGTATGTATGTTTGCTGCGTTCCTACCTATAATTGGTATCAAAGACTTATTTTTCTAGTAAACGTGGGAGCATACTTAGGGAATCTAAAACAATCAACAAGTTAAATTGTTGTTTGATGATGAGATCTCTCGTGCTTTTGGTTTGGGTAGAAGCACTGTAAGCCTCACGAGTGGGGGCATAGGACTCCTGTAATTTTTCCAGTGCTCTGTAATCTTCTTATTTTTTGTTGAGAACTCATTTTAGACTGATTTGTAGGCATATGCAGTTGTGGTTTTATGGAAAGAATCTGCTTCTTTCAATTTTTGTAACCAACCGAGGCCTGTAGAAATGCCCTGTGTGAAATATAGAGAAGAATAGTGGAAGAAGAACAATAAAGAAGACGGAAAAAAAAAAAATCAGAACGTTAGAAAGGAGATAGGCTAGGAAGGTTGCAAGCCAGCTAGGGATGGTACTGTAGGCAGCCTAGGAAGGATCAAGGGCACCCAGGGTTAGTCCTAGGTAGCCTAGAGATGTGGCTTAGGGAACTGCTAGGCTACCTGGAGAACTCCCAAGTGGATTGGGGAAGCCTTAGGTGTCCTAGGGCACTCCTAGATAGACTAGAGAAGCCCTATGTGGCCTAGGGGAAGTCCTAGGCTGCCCAGGGGTGGTTCCATGCAATTTGGGCTCTACGGAATTCTAGTTTTGGCTAAGTTCAGGTTGCGAATTTTCTAAAGAGCTATATAAGTTATCCGTGTGTAATTTTTCATTTTCTTTTGGGTCACAAACCACCCGAGGTTACTTTTAAGCAATAGTTATATTTTTGAAAATTTTTGCATATAAAAAGTAGTAAAGGGACTAGGATTAAACAAGACTATTAATTAAACTAAATTAATGTGTTTAATCTATTTATTTGGTCACTTGGGATTTTAAAGGATAGAAAAAGGCATGAAAAACACCTACAATTTTTCTACCATGCCTTTTCCTTTTTGGGACATTCTTAAGTGCATGTTTTTCAAGACCAAAGTTTTGAAATTATTTTGACAAGAAAAAATATTTTTTTAATTAATAAATTTATTAACTTAGGAGCAAAATTAATCCTTATTTATTCTCCCAATGGTTTTCATCCTAGAAATAGAGAATATTTGGATTTAGATATTTTGTAAAGTTAATGCAAAAACCCAATTTAATTAACTTTTATAGAAAAATGCTTTTGTTATAAAACATGAGACCAAAGTCTCATTAAAAGTTTTAATGATTTTTTTTTTAAATCATTAAGTTTTAACTCAAATAAAATTAATCCAAGGAAAATCTCTCAAAGAGTGTTAACCTTGATATAGAGATTTTAAGGTTTTAAAAATTTTATGCGAGTTAGGGGAAACTTAATGAAATTTTTTCAAAATGAAAAATTTCTGGAAAACCCCTTATTTTGAAAGACCAAGTGAGGAAGGGGTTCCAACGACCCCACAGCTTCCATCACAGTCCTCATTAGAGATTGTGGGACTCCTTACGTCACCTAAAGAGTGAACACATATAGGATAGAGATTCCACGAGGATCTAGATCTAATGGATGAACATAATTCAAACCCAGGATATATACTGTGATTGGCCAGCCCATGTTGAGGTCATAGAATGAGGATTATCCATAAAAAATGAGAAGAAATAGCCATCCCCTCGATAGAATTATCTTTTACATTATTACCTAGAAGGGTAGTCTGTTGGTGATGGTCAAAACACTTAGCTCAGAAATACTGTTAACCTTTCGAAGAAGCCATGTTAGTTTTTCTAAGAGCCAAATTAATCATATTAAAGATAATATTGATATGGTTAACAATAATCAGCTTTAATATTAGGAAAAAGTTCCTAAATTTTGTATTTTTACACAAATTGAGATTCTTTTATTTTTCAAATTTTCAGAAATTGTCAGTTATAGTTCTTTCAATCATTTGGTCATTATTCTCAAAGAGAATAAGTTAACGAGACCAAATTGTGTAAATTGAAACAGGAATTTGGATATAATACTCACAGCCAAGGAGTATAGGTATGTCCCATACGATTCTTGTCCTGAGATTCAGGAGAGTTTTACTGAGGATGAGTGAGAGGCAGAAAAGGCATAGAAGAAGGCTGATGAGATTGTTCGTTGTTACATATTAGCCTCTATATCAAATGTGTTCCAATCTAAATACGAGCACATGGTCACTCCCTATGGTATTAGCACGTCATTGACTACCATGTTTGACAACTAGAGCGGCCCATAAGGCTGGAGGCTTTTAGGGCGATCGTGAATGTAACACCCCACTACCTAGGCCTGATAGGGCCGGGGATGTCGCTCTGTCCAAAGGACAAGGGGTCTTTATAACCAGGTCACACAATCAAAATAATAGAATAAAAATAATATTTTAAACTTAAAATTTATTACAAACCAAGAATTCAAAATAAATTCATAAATAAAATTATCCACTCTCAACTCCCAAAGTATTACACAAAATAAATATCAGAAAAATCTTCCAAGGCAGGCTACAACTAGCTACTCATCCCCACAGTAGGATCGACCTGAAATCATGGTAAAAAAGGTGATGCAATAAAAATCTCAATAAATCCGTGTGTGCTTTGAGTGTTTAGTGAAAACAGTTCGTGAATGCAAAGTATAAAATCTTCATAAGAGAAATACTGGCAAGCAATAAACAATAGTCAAAATTAAGAGTGGTGTTTTGGCTTTTCCAACCATATAGATACAATAAAATCAACCATTCAAAAGTGGTCATGAGTTACCACATGTTGGGCCCCATAATGAGTCAGAATGCCACACTTTGTGCAGACTGACAAAAGGTAGGTGATCGGCCTACCGGGCGAGATACTCCTTATTCTCTATACCCAAACAACAATCGGTTATCCATTCCGGCTACACACAGTCACTTGACTGAAAAATTGCTAGCTCGGACCGGCACAACCTACTGGACTATCATCTATCCGGGAAGGACTTACCCCTCAGAGGTGGCCACCTACTAAGAGACTCACCCTAACCCTTCAAAGACTAGTCCTAGCAGTCCATCCATATTGAGTACTCAACATAACTTACTCCACTCGGGAAAAAAGGAACAAACATAGTTCCACTTGAAAATGGTAATTAAGAGTTTCCAAAGTCTTTGTCAAAATCAATTTTAGAAAGATTTTTGAATTTGAGTAAATTTGCTTATTAATATTCAAATAATTTGTTTGATGGAAATAAGACAGGAGACCATCCTCAATTGCCTTTACAGAAATGAGTGTCCATGCACTCTACATTTGGCTTGCCATAATAAACATTGTGCATCAAACAGGTTTTGTGCAAGAGCTTACCTGATCCTTAGCTTGAGATAAAATAAAGGCCTTCAATAGCTGACCTAACCCTGCCTGGGGTAAATATAAACCATAATCAAACTCAAGCCAAAATCTACATTTACAAATAAAACTAGCTCAACTCACTATAACCATGATCCTAGTGTCCCAAGCTTTAAGGCCAGATAATAAATAAGAAGCGTTTATAAGCTAAGTCTAGTTTGATATTATAGTGATTAGAGTTTTGGGAAATAGGTACTATTAAGTTGAAGGTTTAAATTTTGCTAAAATTAAATTAGAGTTTATTTGCTGAAGGGTCCTAGGACCTAGATGTAATTATTTAAAATAGTAATCTATTGATAATTAATTATTAGAAAATAATTGGTAACTAAAATTAGTTGTGAGTGAATTTTAATAGGTCTTGTTTAAAAGATAATAATTGAAAGATAATAAATTTTAATGGTATTTATGATTATAAGACTCTCAAAATTAATATTTTACTTATTATGATTATTTATATAAAAGGCTTTATTTGATATTATTATATATAATATCTATATATTTTATTTCTGCAATAAAATCTATAATTTATTTGACTAAAATATCACTATTTTATATAAAAGACCAAATCCACATTTTCTAGGGTTTTTGAGATCTACAAGCAAAAATTATAATATTAATCATTTTATTGATGAAATAAAATTAGCTTAGGGACAACTAGATCATGATCATATTTCCACTTGCTAATCACAATCATGAACATACACTCCACTTTAATTCATCAAATAATCCAAATCATGAATAAAGGCATAGATATAAATTTATCAAGACATGATCCAACCTCTACTAGCATAAACATACTCATGGCTTTAACAATCATACTTGAATATAAATCCTATGCACCAAAGGTGTCATAATCTCTAACATGCTTGAACACAAATACCATTTATGACATGGAGACATGCACTAAACCCTAAAAACATCACACAATCAACCAAGACAATCAACTCATGCATCAATCTCATCTCCATCATTTACACACATTTATTCATGCTTTAATCTCAACTCATCACAACAATACATGCTCAAACCTCAAACATAATCCCTCTCCTTTCAATATCACCTTAGAGACATGAATCTAGAATTTAAAAAGAGAGTTGAAGGGGCTTACTTGATTGATGAGTACCTTGAAGGAGTTTCAAATGGATCTCAACTCCTAGGAGACTAGATTCGTCCAAGAGAGATAAAGAAAGCATGGCCATTGTTAAAGAAATATTCGGCCAAGAGAGATGTGTATTCGGCTAAGAGAGAGAGAGAGAGAGAGAGAGAGAGAGAGAGAAAAGAGAAGAAGAGAGTCCATTGGTGTGCTTATACACATATATATTCATTAGAGATTGAGGATTAATGGAGATGAAGTTGATTGAACAAGCTTACCTTGAAGGTGTTCTTGAGCCTTCACAAAAATAATGGTTTTTGATCTAAGAGAGAGAGTTGAATTTTGGAGTTTGATGTTAAAAGTGGTATGGATGGATTCACGGCAGTGAGTAGATGAAATCTGGAATTTTTTTGAAGAAGATTGAAGTGGTTTGGAGTGGTATTAGGCGTATGAAACTAGTAGGTGTTCTTGGTGTTTTATGTGTGCTTGAAGATTAAAGAGAATGGAGAGATTTTGATTGAGGCTGCTGAAATTCTATGGGATTGTAGTGGCCGAATTGTTTGAGTGGTTTTGGTAGATGATTTTTCTGGTTTGAAATGAAAAGGAAAGGCTGGTTGTTGAAATCCTAAAAGAATATTTTTGGGAATCAAATTTGGAAACAAAATATGGCTAGAAGATTTTTGATCAATGGAAAGCTTTTTGGAAGCTGTAATGGCCGATTGTTGCTCAGTGTTTCTGCTAGATGAAAGCGGTTGAAGAAGCTTAATGGTGGCCAAAAAGAGGGGGTACAATGGTGAAGGAAGGTCTGGTTGTTTAAGGGATATTTTATGGAAGTTTACTAAATTAGGATTACTGAAATTTTGGTCTTCAATCAATGCTTGATTGGAGTAATTGTTGGAGATATTTTAGGGGCAGCCATGACTGGTTTTTCGAGCAGAAGGTTGGGAAAGACAATGGAGTTCAGTTCATGGCTGTTCAAGAGAAGTTTGTGCAGAAAAATGATGAAGTTTCGGCCAGGGCTGAAGAAGGAAACAAAGTTGGAAAAAAAAAATCCTGTATAGGTTTTGCTATTGCTGGAATTTTTCTAGGTAGTTTTTGCTGCCATTTTTCAGTCAGTTTATAGAGGATTTGAAGGGGCATTCAAAGGTCTTTCAAGGCTGGTTTCCAGCCTTCTTTTTGGAGAAAAAATGTGGCTAAGGTGCTGGGAGAAAATTGGAAGAAAACAACTTGGTTTAAGCTCACTATGTTGCGATTTTACCCAGAAAATTTTCTGGTTTTGCACAGCATTTGTGCAGTCCGAATTTGGCTAGAAAATTTCAGATTTCAAGCTGGTCAAGAGGGCCATTTTCTGGCAACATTTGGGAGGGAATGATGCCTGAAAATTTTGACACTTTGAATGCACAAGAAGTTGGAAAAATTCCAGATTACTTCATGAAGGAAAATGAACATAGCTAGAGTGGAGTTTTGAAGGTTCACTATGGAGATTAATTCTCTTGGAAACCTTCCCCAACTTCTACACAATTTCGGTCCATAAGATGTCTTACAGTTAGATATTTTGAACCTTTAAAGCCACAACACTTTGCGGGAATTTTTCTGGAATAAAATTGGCTTGAACAAATTGAACAACCTAATGAATTGAGAAATAAGAAAAACTAAGGATCAAGAAGGGTATGAATTCCCTTAGGAATTTTTGTAGGGTACAAGAGTTGGATTAGGGCACTCCTATCATGTCTCTCCTAGGACATCACCTTTACCCTTCTCTAGAGCACTCAAGGTCAAAAATACAACCTTCCTAAACAAAAGTAAAATTTAATCATACTAAAACTCCAATGATGGAATTTGAACCCAAGACCTCAAGAATTAATTCCAAAGCTCTAACCACTAAACCACAACAACTCTTGTTCTTAATTTCTCTCTAAAATATTTTTCCTATTTAATCCTCAAGCTATCTCCCTATTTTCACCTCAAGCAAAAATTACCATTTTGCTTTTCTTACTCAATAAATATAATTAAACCCTCGAGACTATAAAACACCAATTCAAAGCACATAAAATCATATAAAAATATATTTAAACATGCAATAAAATATGATATGCATCCCAACCCCCTTACTCTAAGGTTGGTTTCGATTGGGGTTTCACAGTGAATACAAAGATGGCTGAGAGAGCATTAGTCAAGGAGTATATGTTCAAAATAATTACTGGATTCGAGGAACCAGAAGTCCTAGAAGCTGTTATTGACCTCGAGAGTCAGGTGGACATAGTTTTTGAGACTTTGCCAAGCTTCTTTGCACAATTCAAATTAAATTATAATGTGAACAAGTTAAATATCAGTTTAACAGAGTTGCTAAAGAAGCTCCAAGTGGCAAAAAAGAGTCATGATGCCTCAGTCTACGGCTATGGTTGCTAAGTTGTCTTCTTTAAGAACTGGACCCAAGCCCAAGAAGTTTAAGAAGAAGAAGGATACCATAGAGGCCTAGCCCAAGTCCCAGTCGAAGGATAAGCCCAAAAGTAAGTGCTTCAAATGTGGCAAAAAGGAACACTAGGAATGTCTAGATCTTTTGTCTAAGAAAGACCTTATAGGTAATACTTACTATCTAGAGTTCATATGTATGGTTGGATCAACTTCTACTTGGATTATTGATTCAGGGTCCACTGACCATATCTGTAACTCCTTCTAAGGGTTTCAGAAGATAAAAAGACTCTAGAAAGGTGAATATGGTCTCTGCGTATAGAATAGAGCATAAGTATGGGCCTAAGCATTAGGAGATTTGGAACTTATGTTTGATTATAATATAATAATTTTATTGAATGATAATTTATATGTACCTGATTTTAGACAGAATTTGATTTTAGTAGCAAAACTAATTAATCATGGCTATTCTATTTCTTTCTATTTTGGTATTACTATCAGTAGAAATGAAAAGGTTTTATACACTAGGCATATGTATGGTAATTTATTCTTTATAAATCCTATTAACAATCAAGTAAATAATGCCCAAAATGAACCTATTATCAAGAAGAGGAAGACCAATGTCAATGATTCATATCTATGGCATTTAAGATAAGGTTATATTAACACAACCAAGATTTAGAGGTTAATCCATGATGGGCCTTTGGGCTTATTGAGCTTACAAAGTTAGCCTCAGTATAAATCATACCTTATGGGGAAGATGACCAAAAGGTCTTTTACTCAAAAGGCAAAAAGAGCCAAGGAGATACTGAGTTTAGTTCATATTGATGTATGAAGTCTATTATCCATACTAGCAAGTGGAGGTTTTGAGTACTTTATCACATTCATAGATGATTGTACATGGTATGGTTATATTTACCTAATGAGGTACAAGTCTGACTCTTTTAACAAGTTCAAATAGTATAAGGCTGAGGTAATGTGTCGAATAGGTGAATTAATCAAAATCCTTCGATCGGATCGTGGTAGAGTGTACCTTTTAGGTGAGTTTAAGGATAACGTGGTATATTATGGGATAGTTTCTCAGCTTAATACTCCTAGGACACCCCGGCTGAATGGAGTAGCTGAGAAAAGAAGCAAAACATTGATAGAAATGGTCCAAAATATAATATCTTGAATCTTCAAATTTCTTTTTAGAGATATGCCCTAGAAAAAATTGCTTATAATATGAACTTAGTACCTTCCAAGTCAGTATGTAGGATGCCTTATGAGATATGAATTAGGTAAAAGCTAAGTCTAAATAATCTTAGTATTTGGAGAAGTCTGACTTATGTACTAATCAAGTGAGACAAATTAGAACCAATGTTAGAGTTAAGCTACTTTGTTGGGTATCCAAAAGAATTAAATGGTAAGGTACTAGTAAGAACCAATGCTAGATACTTAGAGGATGATTAAACTATGTCCATAAAATATTCAACTAGAATGGAACTCATGGAGAAATTATCCTCTAAGTTAACTTCTACCAACCCAATTGTGGAACAAAAAGAGGTACAACCTCAAGATCTTATACAAAATGAGCCTCATCATAATGGGAGGGTATATAGGATTCCAGAATGGTAGATAGGAGAGTCTTTGACCTAGTCTTTGACTATCATAAACAAGACATTACTAGATACGAGGAGGCCATTGTTGATGCTCATATAGATATGTAACATGAAGTAATGAAAGTCGAGATTGAGTCAATGTACTTCAATCAAGTTTGGAATCTTGTAATTTTATCTAAAGAGATAAAACCTATTGGGTATAAGTGGATATACAAGAAGAAGAGCGGTGCGGATGGGATGGTAGAAATCTTCAACGCTAAAAAAGAAAGAATCGATTATGAAAAAACTTTTTTCCTAGTAGCCACTACCCGTATCCTTATTGTTGTCACATGTATTATGATTACGAGATATGACAAATAAATGTCAAGATGGCTTTTCTAAATGTCCATATTAGTGAAGACATATATATATCCCAACTAGAGAGCTTTATTGCTAAAGGCTAAGAACATGTGGTTTATAAGCTTAAGAAGTTCATTTATGGACTTAAGCAAGTATTGAGAGCATACAACATTCATTTTGATGAGACGACAAAATCTTATGGTTTCATTTAAACGAAAATGAACCTTGCGTGTACAGGAAATTGGAAGGCATTAATGTTATCTTTCTTATGCTATATATGGATAACATTCTACTCATTGGTAATAATATAGGGATATTATCATCTACAAAGGTTTAGATTTCTAATCAGTTTTGTATGAAAGACTTGGAAGAGGCTAGTAATATTCTTGGGATTAATCTTATTAAAAATAGGAAGCAGAAAATGTTAGGGTTATTCTAAGTTACTTACATTGACAAGATGTTGGTTAAGAGCAGCATTGACTTATATAAGTGGCTTCAGATTTCTTGTAGACATAAGTTATCTCTCTCTTTTCAAGAAAGTGTCCTAAGATACAAGAAGAGAAAGATAGGATAAGTTGGACTCCCTATATATTGACTTTGGGAAGTCTTATGTATACTATGTTGTGCATTAGGTTGGATATCTACTTTGCTATAGGCTTAGTTAGCATATATCAGTTAAACCCTAAGGAGGTTTATTAGCAAGTTATAAAACATATACTCGGTACCTTAAGGGACCGAAAGATTATATATTAGTTTATGGAGCCGATGATTTAATTGCAGTAGGATACATAGACTCAAACTTTCAAGTGGATTATGATGAAAGAAAATCCACTAGTGGATAAGTCTTTACCTTATCTGGAAGGAGGAGTATTAAGAAATCTTACATTATTGACTTAACTATGGAAGTTGAGTATGTGGCAGCTTTGGAGGCATCTAAGGAAGCAGTCTAGTTTCGAAAGTTCCTTTTAGAACTTAAAGTTGTGGCACAAATGGACAATCCAATTGCATTGTATAGTAACATCTCTGGTGTAGTCTCACAATCTAAAGAATGTAGAAACCACAAGAAGAGAAAGTATATCGAGATGAAGTATCACTTGATTTGAGAATTTATTTAGAGATGGGAAATCATGGTAGAATAAATAGCCTCAAAAAATAATCTAGAAAGTTCATTCACCAAGTCTCTAGTAGATATAGTTTTTAGAAGATGCTTAGATGCCATAGGTGTGGGCACTTATGGGATTACATAGTCTTAGAATGCAAGTAGGAGATTATTAGAATGTATGATGCCTAATCCTATGTATCTGATGTAAAATTGATTAAAAAAAATAAAAGTTTTGTTCTAAAAATTATTTATGTTTCTTTACTTTAATTTATGCTCAATTTTGTTAGAAAAATATTCATTATATTTAAGTAAGTGATCATATGAATAGAGTTTTTTCACAGTAAGATATGGATCATAGGTTACTTAGCACATAAATTTAGTTCTTAATTGATTGATCAAAACAGGGATCTAATTTGGGAAAAGGTTATTGTACTATGAATTCTAAATAGGGAATAGCTTAGCTTTAGCCAGTGAGTAGTCCTCTCATTTCATAGTATAAGTATATTTGGAACATGTAGAACTGCACCCGTAGTAGTGATTTCTCAATGTACTAAAATAATAGAAACCCAAACTACTACAGTTACAGTGTGGACTTGTACCTTATGACTTGAGTATGGGTTGGTGATTAGTGAAGTTGAAAGCATGTACTTTGATGTACTGTAGGTAAGGTTCTACTATAGGACTAATATACTTATATATTGGGCATATATGACTAATCATTTAAGACAAACTCATATAAGATATTTTCTATACTCCAAAAAGGAGAAATCACCCCCTTATGATTGTTTAGAATAATCTATATAATCCAAGGCCCTGGGAATGTCACTTAGTATAGTACGCTTTTGGGTAGCTCTCAAAAATAAGTGAGTATATAGTGGAAGTCATAAATCATTGGACTAGATGTCTAAGGATGGTAGAAGTCATTTAGAGAGGTGTTAGTACATTTCACCTCTCTCAATGATGAGTGTTACGTAGTGGTGTATTTTAGTTATAACACCTACATGCCAAACACATTACTACTTGCAGCATTGTCCTTAGGGTCAATATTTCTTTATGCTGATAACAGGAAATATTTAAAATAAAAAATATAACTATTTTATAGCAGGGTATTTTAGTCATTTTAATAGCTAAGAATTATGTGTCTTTTGGTTCTCAGAATAGTCCTTAAATTTCAATTAATTTTGAGTTGAGGATGTGGTCTTAAATAAAGTGGTTTTATTTTTTTTTTTGCTAGTCCAATTTATTATTAGGTTAGAATAAAATAAAAATACCTAATATAGAGAATGAATGAATTATTTGTTTTACCTAGTTAATTACTTATTTGGGGTTTAAGCCTAGTTTACATGATAATGATTTGCCTGGGCCTAGACTAAATAAAGGGTTAAGAAATTATTTTTGGTCCATTTGAATTAATTGATTAATTATTTATTTATGGGTTTTCATTAGCCTAAGATTAAATAAATAATTTAAGATTAATTCAATATCTTGGACCAAGTATCTAAGATTCTGGATCAAGCCGAGTTTAACTAGGGTTAGCCATGTTGAATGGATGAGACTCATACATGGTTCAGGAAACCTAGAAGATATACGTTTAACAGGATATCTCAGAGATTCTGGTAGATAATGTGAGAGTCTCAGCGAAAAAAATAGACATTTTCTTCTCCAAAAATTTTCTCTGGCTCTTCTTCTTCTTTTAGAACAGGAAAAAAAAAAAACTTTAGAATTTTTTATACTGCTTTGTATCAGATAGTCAAAGAAGAAAAGACCAAAGTTTCTTTGCCCATTTTTCTTTCACTAGTGTGATTAGGCTAGTTGATATTTTGGAAGCCAATAACTTGGTGTTCATGCAAACAAGGAGAAGTCGGAGATTTGGCAGTTTAACTCTTGAATTGTCATAGAAAATTCAAGTGGTGGTTGATCCTAATACTTCTGCATAGCCTAAGCAGTTTATGAGTCTCCTATAATGCAGAGGTATTGAAAAGTTTCAAGCTTCCATTACATATTCTCTGTGTTCCTTGTATGTATGTTTGTTGCATTCCTACCTTTAGTCCTTAGCTATTAAAATAGCCAAAATAATCCTGCTATAAAAATAGCTATTTTTTTTTCATTTTTAATGTTTCCTATTATCACCATAAGGAAATATTGATCTTAAGTACAATGCTGCACTTAGCAACGTCTCTCACCTATAGATGTTATGACTAAAATACCCATCTACGTAGCATTAATCATAAAAAGGGGAAATAATGTACTAACATCTCTCTAAATAACTTTCTATCATCCTTAGACCTCTAGTCCGATGGTCTATAACTTATCATAATGTTCTTGATTTGCCAAAGAGCTACCCTTAAGTAAACACCCAGGTCATGCTCCCATAGCCCTAGATATATAGACCATCTGAATAGTCACAATAGATGATATCTCCCATAGGAGTATATAAAATATCTTGTATGAATCTATCCTAACCAACTGGCCATGCAAACTAAGCATAGAAATATATTTGTCCTGCAAATGAACCTTACCTACAACATATCAAAGTACATGCTTCTAGTTTTGTTAGACCACTAACTTATACTTAAGCTGTAGGGTATAAGTCCATACTATTGTAGTAGTAGTCTTTGTTTCTCTTATTTTAGTTTTTTTAGAACCCACTACTAATGGTCTAGTTTTATATATTCTAAATACGTTTATGCCATAGAATGACAAGACTATTTACTAGCTAAAGGTAAGTCATTCCTCACCTAGAATTCATATCATAATAACCGTACCGTGATGAGATTCTTATTCTTATTATCTGGTTAAAAATAATTAGTTTATATGTTTAGTAACCCACGATTTATACCTTATTCTAAAAGACCTCTATTCACATGGATATTTTACTTTACATAATGGTTCGTTTCTAGTAAACTTGTGCATTATAACTTAATGTAAAGAACACAAATATTTATTGATATGAATTTACATCAGTTACATAGTTATTAAGGGCCTATATTTTAACAATCTTCCACTTGCACACTTAGACTCTGTAAGCCCATAACTGCACATCTCTATGTCATCTAAGTGTCTTTTAAAGACTCTTTCTACCAAAGGCCTGGTGAAAAGATTTGTCAGATTGTTCTTTGAGGCTATTTGTTCTACTATAATTTCTTGTCTTTGGGTAAACCCCTAAATTTGGTGGTATTTTCTCTCAATTTGCTTCCATTCTTGTAATTACAGGGTTCTTTTGACTATGACGTAGCTCCCGAGTTGTTATAATAAAGAACAATAAGTTTGTCCATTTGTAGCACGACTTCAAGTTTCGAAAGGAACTTCTTTAGATAAACTACTTCCTTGGACACCTCTGAAGCTTCCATATACTCTGCTTCCATAGTTGAATTAACAATATAAGATTATTTAATACTTTTCCATAAAATTACTCTTATAGAAAAGGTAAAGACATCCACTAGTGGATTTCCTTCTACCAGAAAGTCTGAGTCCGTATACCATGTTGGAACTATGTCATTAACTTTGTAAACTAACATATAATCCCTTATTCTCTTGAGGTACTTAACTATATACTTTATAGCCTATTAATGAACCTCATATATGTGTGACTAATATTTGCTAACTAAGCCTAAAACAAAATAGATATCTGGCCTGGTACATAGCATAGCCTACATGAGATTTTCCACAACTGAGGCATTAAGAATCTTACTCATCTTGTCTTTCTCTTTTCATGTCTTAGGACACTCATTTGAAAAAATAAATAACCTATGTTTATAGGGGATTTGACCTTTTTACATAGGTCTATACTGAACCTGACCAACATCTTATCAATTTATGCAATTTGGGATAATTTTAACATCCTTTACTTCTTATTTCTAAGAAGCTTAATTTTGGGAATGTAATTCGCTTCTCCTAAATCTTTCATATTGAGTTGAGTAGAAAGCAAAATTTTTGCAGATGACACTGTTTGTATATCATTGCCAATAAGTAGAATATCATCCACATATAATACAAAAAAAAACTACATTTATGCCTTCTAGTTTTTTGTACACATATGCTTTATCTTCACTTTAAATGAACCTGTAAGATTTCACAGTTTTATCGAAATAAATGTTCCATACTCTTGATACTTACTTAAGTCCATAAATGAATTTCTTAAACTTGCAAACAATGTACTCTTGTTTTTCAGCAACATAATATTTTGGATAGGACATCTAGATGTGTCTTCACTAAGATGGCTATTACGAAAGGCTATCTTAACATCTAATTGCTATATCTTTTAGTCAAAATGATAAGTGATAGCAAGAAAGATATGAATGGACTTAAGCATGGCTATTAGGATAATTGTTTCCTCATAATCAATCCATTCTTTTGGATATAACCCTTTGCTACAAGCCTAGCCTTGAAGGTCTCTACCTTCCTATCCAAATATTTCTTCCTCTTATATACCCGCTTGTACCCTATGGGTTTTTTCCTTTTAAGGTGAAGTTACAAGATCTCAGACCCGATTAAAGTACACTGACTAAATCTCAACCTTCATTACTTCATGCTACATGTCTATATCAATATTAGTAATAGCCTCCTCGTACCTAGTGGGGTTTTATTCTAGATGGTCGGAGACTAGCTTAACAACCTCTCATATAAATCTTTCTGGAACACTAGATATCCTCCCACTATAACAAGGCTCTTTCAATGATCTTTAGGATGTGCCTCTTTTTGTTCCTCAATTAGGTTACTAGAAGTTGACTCAGTAGGCAACTTTGCCAAAAATTCCATTTTTCCTAAACCTTTTGTAGATGTACTTTGTTCATCTTCGAAATATCTAGCATTTGCGCTTATTGTTACTTTTTTGTAACGCCCCTCACTCATTATCATGCATTCATACACATATAAAATGGCATTTTGTGAGCATATTATTTTTGTGGAATATATTTGAATATTTTTTGGGTGAATGTTTTCATATTTTATGGAGAATTTATTTTATATAAAATTTTGACTGCCTGTCATATTCTTTGTTTCTAAGTGAAATATTTGTGTAAAATATATATATACATTTGTATTAATATAATGTGTTGCATTATTATATTTAATTTTAGGCCTTTTATGATGAATTAATTATTAGAAAGTATTTTACGCCTTTATTTTGTGAAAAACCTGGTTTTTGGGGGCAAATATGAGAAATCTATTGTACAAAAGAACCCAATATTGATTTGTATTAATCAACAGCCCTATATCAATATTTTGAATTTTTGAATTTTTTACTTTAATTAATTTTGGCCACTAATTGACAAAGACTTTGAATTTTTTGAATCTTTTGACTATTTTTTGAACCTTTTGATCTATATGTTATCTTTTTGAACCTTTACTCATTATTTTTGTATAAGAATAATTTCCTTTTGATTTATTTTATTTCAAAAAATTCTAGAGTGTCCTAAATGAGCAAAATTACTAAAACATCCTCCTTATATCAGCCCCAACCTAGCTATTGGTGAGTTTTAATCTCAACCCTTCAATTTTATTAAATCCTAGCCTTCTAATATTATTTCTAAAACAATCTAATTAATCTAAAACACTCATTTAACACATAAAAAAACAAATTTTCTCATATTGTAGAGCCTCCACTTTCATTCATTTCTTTTCCCACACTTAGAAATTTTTTATTTTGCTCACAAACCTCTCCCTTCTTAACAAGCCATCCTTTCCCCTCTTTGTTTCTTTGATTTTCTTCACTCAAACTCTTTAATTCATTCATAATTGTTGAGGACCAAAATGTTATAGAGTTGATTTTTGAAATGCTTTCAAGAGTTCTTCACTTGGGTAAGTAATTTGAACACATCTTTTTTTATTAATCTATGTTTTATATGAGTAGCCATGAATGGGCAGATTTTGTCTTCTTGAGGAAAACTGGTTTTTTGATGGTTTTGATATGAAAAATATAGGGTAATTTTGATGTTATTGTACTATATTGATGTTATGTATGAGGATTTGTGGTGATTGAATTAATGGAGGACTTATGATGAATTGTTGGTTAGAAGTTGAATTTGCTTGTAGGAATTACATGAGCTGTGAACTTTTACTTGCAGTACCAAAAAATTTTGTTAAGGAAATGTCATGCTCTATTTCTATTTAATTCTACTATGTCACAGGAGTATTTTTCTATTAGAATCATGTTAATTGCTTATTTATTCAATTTTATATAATTTTTCAAATTTACTCTATTTAGTTTTCACCAAGGCTAATTTTTCTATGATTTTCAACTACCAATTTAACCTTTTCTTTTAAATTTAAAATTGGGATTTAAACAAAAAAAACTAAAATATTTAAAGTGTTTTTTTTTTTTTTTGCTAGAATAACTCAATTTGGACAAGTATTTTGTACTCACTAATTTTTACAAAGTCGCTGCCATCATAGAGTTTTGAAGTTACTATGCAGTTATCTCAACTTTCGATAATTAATTAAGCTAGTTAAACACCTTGGATTTCTATGAAAATTTTATAGTAACTCACTTACTTACATATTGAAGTTGCATATTGTGAAAATTTAGGGTATTTTGAGTTGTATTACTTAGTGAATTGATTGCATGAAAAAACTCGTTGTTCTACTCTATTTATGATCAAAACATTGATTTGCTATTTTGAAGATAAAATCATACTTTAGCTATTCAATTGTCTTTGTATTAGTTAGAATTGTTACTATATTTACTTAGGAAGGTTATAGAATGATTACTTCAGCACTTTGGTTCTTATGTGATTGCATAATTGTATTAACCTATGATGAGGTCTCATCATGCCTATACTTTTCTAGAGTGTTTGTGGTTTAATTGTGATAAATTCTTGGTTAAAACATTACTCACCACACATTTTTCATCTTCTTTTTGTTGGAAATAAAGAAAAAAAAATACTAATTGGAGATGATAAAGATAAAAAAGAAGGAAAATGGAGCAAAAATTGAAGAAAAATAAAGAAGCTAAGAAAGAAGCTGGTGGCCTAGGGAATTTGCACTTCCCTAGGCTGATTATGAAACAAATATTCATGCTTCAGGAAGAGCAGCTGGCGGCCTAAGGAAGCATAACTTCCCTGGGCCGCCTTAAACTATTCCATGTACAGAAAGATAGCGGCCCAGGGAAGCATACTAGGCAGCCTAGGGAAGTTACTTTAGTAGGATCAAGTCCAAAGGAATGCTAGTTCAGCAACCTAGTGACCCAGGGAAGTTCCTGGGCCACCCGCTTGCTTCAGAAATGCACAAATTCATGTTTTTCTGTGATTTTTGTGATTTCTTCTCATTGTACACTACATATACTCTATTATAAACCCTAAATAATCATCCTTGGTTGGCTAGAAACCAAGAGATCCATTAGGGAGCTCAAAAGAAATATCAAGAAAAGGAAGATCTTGGAGAAGCAAGGAGAAGAAGGGGTTGTTAAAGAAAATCAAAAGAACAAGAAGTTTAAGATCTTGTCTATGGGTGAAGTTCTCTTTTTTTCGTTGTATTACACTTTAATAATATCAAGATTTATATGATTTTAGTTGTATTTCAGGGATGAACCTTATTCTATGTTCTTGTATTGAGTTGTTACTATGATTTGTTGAATTCCAATATCTTGTATTTGATTACTTGTGCGGATTGTGTTGGATTGATTTATTCAATTCATTGATTCACTCTCAATGAATTTAAGAGATAGGATTATGAGTTGAACACCAAATTAATTAGTCCATTGATTGATTTTCTTTGGTTAACTTGAGAGAGAGGTTGAAAGATTAGAACTTGGTCGTTAATGGTTTTTCAATATTGCCTAGAGATAGAGATATTGGGGCTTCTATGTACCTTTTGAGTGATGAGTGGCTGAAATGCTTTCTTGTGTTAGGTTGATTCGGTAGAGATACCAATTAATTGAGCCTTAGGTAAAAGATCTCATCACTTGAGAGACAGTGAAGTTTATTCTTAAAAACTCATAACGGGGTACGAACTGGGATTTGATGAACATAGTGGTATACTCTTTACTTGACCTATTTTGGGGCGATTTCTTCTTATACATGGCGTTTCCTGTATTCTCACTTCATGACGATCCTTGTGACTTTTCTCGTGTGAGTTCAATGTACTCTCTGCTATAGTAATTTAACGTAGTTATTTTTATTTACCTTATCTCTATATTCATTTTGGCTAGACAATGAGTTTATAGCATGGTAGTGGTAATTGTTAAGTCCCTGTGGATTTGATACTTGTTATTCCCTATATTACGTGATAGGTATACTTGGCCTATTATGTGGTTTTAGTGCTTAGAATTTTAATTTTAAAACTTGATTTTCTATGGATTGTTTACTATTTTCCATGCACGAAAAATACGTATGAAATTTTTGACATCGTTGCTAGAGATTGGCAATATCATGAAACCCTTACATCTTGTTGATTTAGCTATGTATATATTTGTAAATATTACTAATTCTTTTATATAAATATCTGTTTCTATATTTGTGCATAATACTAACCATTATTTGAATATACCTTGTTTGTATTTTTTTTCAATTATTTATTTTTAGTAATAGAGATAAATAAATTGTATAAGGTTCCAATGTGTTGTATCATTATGTTTTTTTTTATTATTATTGTTATTATTTGACATTTTTTCATCCTGTAATCTTGGATAATTATATATTTAGTGGATTCTTAGGATTTAAGCTTTGTTCTTATATATAGATTTTTTATTGTGGATTATTTTTGTTGTTGTTGGAAAAATGTTGTATGTTGTTCTTATGTTGGCATTTGTAAGATG
The DNA here is from genome assembly GCA_026120185.1 of Voacanga thouarsii. Taxonomy (NCBI): domain Eukaryota; kingdom Viridiplantae; phylum Streptophyta; class Magnoliopsida; order Gentianales; family Apocynaceae; genus Voacanga; species Voacanga thouarsii. Next base: position 2,554,381 of record JANUWF010001131.1, read on the forward strand.
AATACATGGTTGTAAATGGCTACTAATTGAGGAGATCTTGTTGAATAATAGTTATTGTGTTTGATTATTGTATAATAGGTTTTGGTTCATTGTTGTTGTAATAGTGTTGGAATTGTGAGATTTGATTGATGTTTTTAGGATGAAAGTATTGATGGTAGTTTTGGTTTTTGTTGTTGTACTATATATTGTAGAAGATTAAAATTTGATTATAGTAGTGGTGAATAAATTGGAGAGGTTTTGTATAATTAGTATTTTATATCGTGGAATGTTGTGGTTTGATTGGGGATTAACTTTGTTAAGTTTTTAAAACCTTTCGTATAATAGTTTTTGCAGTAGCGAAATTATTTGTTGGATTATTTGAGAGATTTTATTAAATTATGCGGTGTTTTTAATATTCAAGGATTGGTAGTTGTAATAGTGAAAATCTTTTGAATTTATTTACAATAAGACCACTAAATCCTTGATACTTCTCTTTCCTTGGATTTTATTGATTTTATATTGTATTGTATACTAATTCTTGTGCCTTGTATTTTGGAGTTTAATCGTGTATATAGGTTAAGTGTGGTTGACTGTATATTAGTATACCTATATTGAGTTAGTACATCCATAGTGAGAATTTTGGCTTGTTCATTTGTTTTGTGGCTTTGTTGTATTGGAAGTAGTATGATTCTTAGTACTAATGTCCATTTTAGTATTATTTATATTAGTTGATTTTATGGCTTGTTAATAATATTTATGTACATATATTAGTATATGATGGTTTATATTGTTATTAGTATTAACTAATGGATTTTTGCAACAACTCTTTGTATTATTTTTATTTATGTTTACTTTTGAATTCTATAATTTGTCTATTATCATTTTTTCATTCTTTTTATTATTATCTCTTTAGCCTTGGTATGCTGTTGTACTTTTCTTTCTTTTTAGATAATGGAAGATGTTTTTTCTTTTGGACAATCACCCTTTCCTCTCCCTCCCTATGACACAATTGAGCTTCACTATGCCTGGAAGAGTGTTGCTTGACCTTCTCATCTCTTTCATTTCTTTTAGTCCTATTGAAGATGTGTTTATTGTTTAATTTGTAGCTAATGAGGACATTGTCCAATTTAAGTGTGGGGGAGATGTTGAATAATTTTCTTTTTATAATTTTGTATTACTTACGTTGGAATTTTTCTTATTTTTGGGCTAAATTTTTTGTTTTTACATTTTGGCTTTTTTTTTCCCAATTTTTTTTTCGTATTGTTGAGTTAATTTTCAAGACTTGTTGGTATTTCTACTAATATGTGTTAGTTTGTTGGAAATATTATTTATCTTTTTGTTTGGGATTCTACTTAAGACCTTTCTAGGAAAGTTATTTTTATGTATACTTATATATTAGGTATGACACAGATTACGTTTGGATTGGTGAGTTAATTTTATTTATACCTTTGAAAATGTTGTGAAGTTTAATTTTTTGAGAAAGGATAAAAACATAGTGATGAAATTTAAAGTGTGGGTTGTTGGCTTGTCTCTAATTTTGTGGCAATTTTGATTCATCATTCATTCATTTATTTTGTATGTTGTATTATAGAAATTTACAATTATTTATTACATTCTTCAATAAAAAGGCAATTAGGAGCAAGAGGTAGGTTGCTTAATGCACCTACTGAAATGAGGAGAAAAAAGGCTCTAGAAATGCAAAATGCAAGTCCTATGATGAAAAATAATGTGTAATGAAATGTGTGAGACAAGAAAAGAAATGAAAAAGTAAGAAAAATAAAAAAGAAAAGAAAGAAAAGAAAAGAGTAAAAAAATGCAAGGTATGGCAAAAGAGTATTTAAGTTAAAATCACTATAAATACATTCCCTTTGAAGAATGAAAAATGATGAAAAATGAGAGGCTCCTACACTGTCAATTCAAATTGAACTGTATTTGTTGTATTGTTGTATCAAAGTATATGATCTTGCTGTATTGTAATGTAACATATGTAATACCTCTACTTGGGGTAAGCCATAAGACTTGAGTGAGTTGGTTAATCTTATCTTATATGAATCACTTTGTTTGAATCCTTGATTGAAGAAATAGAGTAAATCACATTTATTTAGCATAAACTTGTTTAATTTCAAGTTGATTTTTAGGTTCCGTCTAGCTTAATATAAGGGTGTACATGGGATTAACTTCGAAAGATTGGTGTTGAGATGAATTCTTAGGTGGAAGAAGAAATAATCTCTTCATCATTTTAACCTTATTGCATATATGCTAAGTTGTTCTTGATATTCACCTAAAATGCTATGTAGAATATGTTTCATTGTACTTGTGAATTAGTTATTTTTTGTCCTTGTGAATAAAAGTATTTTTTTTTTATTTGTACACTAGTTAAGTTGTGAATAGATGTAGGGTGCTAGTTTTGTATATTAGCCAATTATTTATTTGTGAACAAGTGTGGTTTGCTTGAGGACAAGTAAATATTTAAGTTTGGGGATAAATGATAAGGGCTCATCATATCTATATTTTTCTAGTGTTTTGTATTTTAATTGTGATAAATTCTTGGTTAAATCACTACTCACCACACATTTTTCATCTTCTTTTTGTAGGAAATAATAAAAGCACTAATTGGGGATGATAAAGATGAAAATGAAGAAAAATGGAGCAAAAATTAAGAAAAATGAAGAAGCCAAGGGAGAAACTGGCGGCTTAGCGAATTAGCACTTCCCTAGGCTGGCTACAAAACAAATATACATGCTTTAGGAAGAGCAGATGGATGCCTAGGGAAGTATATTTAACGGCCGCCTAGTACTATTCCATGTACAAAAAGATGGTGGCCCAGTGAAGTATGACTTCTCTAGGCTTCCTAGATCAAGTCCAAAGGACAACTAGTACAGTAACTTGGTAGCCCATAGAAGTTGAACTTATCTAAATCAGACGGCCAAGGGAAGTTTAACTTCCCTGGGCCACCCACTTACTTAAGAAATGCACGGATGTGTGTTTTTCTATAATTTTTGTGATTTCTTCTCATTTATACCATATGTTCTTTATTATACACCCTAAATAATCATTTTTGGTTGGTTAGTAACCAAGAATTCCCTTAGGGAGCTCAAAAGAAACATAAAGAAAGGGAATATCTTGGAGAAGTAAGGAGATGAAGAATGGGTTGTTTAAGAAAATCCAAAGAAAAAGAAGTTCAAGATCCTATCTATGAGTGAAATTGCCTTTTTTTTTTCTTTGTATTAACTTTAACAATATTGAGATTTATATGATTTTAGTTGTATTTGAGGGATGAACCCTAATCTTTGTTTTTATGTTGAGTTATTACAATGATTTGTTGAATTCTAATATCTTGTATTTGATTACTTAGGTATTATTGTGTTGGATTAACTGTTTGGGCTTGATTTATTTATTTAATTGATTGATTCACTTTTAATGAATTCAAGAGATAGGGTAATGAGTTGAAGGCCAAATTAATTGGTCTAATATTTTTTTCCTTTAATTAATTTGAAAGAGAGGTTGAAAAGAACTTAGTAGTCAACGGGTTTTTAATATTGCATAGAAATAAGGATATTGAGGCTTTCGAGTACCTTTTGGGTGATGAGTGAGTATAATGCTTCATTCGGTTAGGTTAATTAGGTAGAGATACTAATTAATTGAGCCTTAGGATAACCTTTTGTGTGATGAGTGAGTGTAATACTTCTTTGAGTTAGGTTAATTAGGTAGAGATGCCAATTAATTGAGCCTTAGGAAAAAAAAAAAATCTCATAACTTGGAAGTGTGTGAGGTTTATTCTTGAAAACTCATATCGTGCTCAAATTGGAATTTGATAAATGTAGTGGTATACCCTTTACTTGACATGTTTTTAGGGGGGCCGGGGGGTGGGGGGGGGGGTTCTTTTACATGACCTTTCCTATATTCTCACTCCTTGACGATCCTTGTAACTTTTCTCCTATGGGTCCGATGTACTCTCCATTGTAGTTGTTTAGCTTAGTTAGTTTTATTTACTTTATATCTATATTCATTTTGGCTAGACAATAAGATTAGAGCAAAGTAGTGGTATTGCTAAGTTCCCGTAAATTCGATACATTCTATTCCCTATACTAAGAGATGGATATACTTGTCCTATTGTGTGGTATTAGTGCTTAGTATTTTAATTTTAAAACTTGATTTTTGTGAATTGTTTATACTATTTTCAATACACAAAAAACATGCATCAAGCTACTATATATTAGCTATTCTACATGTTGTGTTTACACAATGTGTTCATGCCTTGTATGATTAAATGATATGTATATACAAGTGTGTTTGCTGAGTGTGTTTGAACCTTAATTACTTACTATTTGAACTTAACTTATGAAAATTATATGTTATTTGAATGAGTGTTTATATTAAGCTTCTACATATTAACTAAACTATGCTTTTCTATGTAGTTGTTGTAAACACTTTGAGAAATTGAATATATTATGTAATAATGAGAATTTGCTTTGTGTAAGTATATGTTATTTTCATATGATTTGAAGTCGAAATTGGGGTTAATGTGAGGTTTAATGTTAGCAATTGGTGAGAGTTAGATTGTGAGTTAGGTTTGCTTAAGATTTTGTACCATATAGGGGAATTTTTTTTTTAAGTATACCATTTATGATAGGAAATTGATGTACATTATTATTTATATACTAGAATTTGTTGGAGATCAAGGGATTGATCATCAAGCTTATATAGGAATTGTATTTCTTTTGCTTGGACTTTAGGTAATTGATGCGTAAATTTTGGGTGCATAAAATCATCAATTTTAAATTCATCCTTTAGTCAAGTTTTAATTAAAACATTAATCCCAAAATACACATGTGAGCAAGTATACTCATCGCAAGTATAGTATAGGGAATTAACGAGTATCAATTCTCAAAGGAAAAAGTGAACACTAATCACTTTTCATTCATTGTTTAACCGACCAAATAAAGTAATAAGATAATAAATAAATAAATAAATTTGTACAACTCAAGGATGGAAAAGTATGTACTTAGAGAAATATTCTTGAACACATGACTATGAACCACTTAGCAATTATCACAATCAATTATTATCTTGGTCTCATGAAGGATTTAATATAGACCCATTTCGTTTGCAATCTGTGGAATCACTATCTTCTAGTTAAATTAGTGAACATATTCTATCTTGACTAACTTATCCAAAAGATGCATTAAAATCAATCCTCATATAAACCTCTATATCCTAGGCGATTTAAAGCATGAAATTAGTCAATGAATCTATATTCTAGAAATCAACAACTAATCGTTGATTACCAATGTTTTAAATAATTAACCCCCTTTTCAAGAGAGTTAAGAGATAAAAAATATGAAACTACTTAATTGAAGTCATTACCAATCTCTTTTTCAAGCAAGTTAATAACAAAACTCAATTAACCAACTTCGTAAGGAAAACAAGTAATCAAATACCAAGAGCAATACTCAATTTATCAAAAGACTAAATTACTCAATAAATCATGAATCACAACAACAATGTCAAATTACAATGGAAATATTGAATACATGATTGTTTAAGGAAACGAAAACACAGGTAAAAGAAAGCACTTATAGACAAGCTTCTTTTTTCCTTCTTGATTTGGTGAATTCCTTCAATGAGTGATTAAGAATTTTTGCTTGTGGATTCACCTCTCTAGCTTGTATATCTTCAACCCTTGTGCTTTTATATACCTCTTGGATGCTAATTTCGTGGCTGAGGAAGTCTTGGCCGAGTAAGAGTAGGAAAATATCAAAATCATTGGATAAGCCATAATTCCACGTATAGAATATTCGCCTCCAGAGAGTACCTGGCGTCGGGTACCTTTAACCCACCTGGCGCCAAGTGCACTCTATTCTTCCCCTATTTTTGCTCTGTTTTTTGCCGTTCTTCCTTGGTAGACAGACTAGACCTGGCGTTAGGTGCACTTGCTAGACCTGGTGCCAAGTCTGTTTTGGAAATCTCCTAACGTTGGCTCATTTTCTTTTGTTGGAGCAGAATAGCCCCAGCGCCTGGGCCTAGCGCCAGGTCTATTATGGTTTTGTGCACTTTCTACTCGAATTTAACTTAAATTTGCACATATTTGCCAAAAATATATTTTACAAGTAAAATGTCAAATAGGAAGGAATGTGCTTAGTTATTACAATAAATGTATCTCAAAACAACCTCAAATCACTAGGAAAATAATGGTGATTTTAACCCCTATCAGTAAGTCCCCGCATTTCATGATTCCCTAAAATATTGGAATGCATATGAAATATTTCTGTCTTGCTAAAGGATTTAACTGCATAAATATTTATTTATGAAATAAAATTTTTATTAAAAGGATTTTATTTTATGAAATGATCTATTTATGCAAGTGATATTTTGTTAAATGTTGGGATATGATCCTTTTTTTGAGAAATTACATATTGTGCACATGTTACTCTATTGTGAAGCAAATAGTGAGTTTATTTTTACTCAATATTTAGATATGTTTTATTTTAGGAAATTGCATATTCATGATAAGTTGGATATAAAGTTTGTAATAAAATTTATTAAGCATATGGAATTATGAATGATCATGCATAAATGAATTGCGAAATACATAGGAGCTTTTCGCACAACTAGATTCATATAATATGAACTATACTTATGGTGTTTGGGAGCTATTTATTTCAACATTGGGGATGTTTATGAAATGTTGTGTTAGATTAAGTCTTTTGAAGTGATTTTGAAATCATGGAACGAAAAATAGCTTTTGAGTTGATTTTGAAATCTATTGAGTATATTATTAACTTAGGAGTATTTTTGTTTAATAAATATTTTCAAAATTGTTTACAAAATATTTTGAAAAAGTATTGAGCTAATTTTGAAATGGCATTATACTAATATGTTCATGAGGCTGTAAGCTATGTGGCTTTGTGTCGTGTTTTCTGGAGTTCTTAAAGGGACTTTCCACTTATACTATACTAACTTGCACGGGTTTGAGAATGCTATTGAATTGGTTGCTGCTTCTAGGCGTCTCTTTCTTCGCGGGGTATCAGTATTTGATATTTAGTCATTCTTAACTAGCAACATATTTTCCAATGTGTCAAAATGGAGGTCGGACATAGGACATTCATGCTAGGTAGCAATAATACGGTAGTTTGTAAACCTATTCGTGCCGGATTGGTGTACGTGACTATGGTGATTTGTATAATTAATTGTGATGAATACAATGGGTTAATCAGATATTTATATTTATCATCTTCATAAGATGGAATTCTTATAGAGTTCTTATGATTGGATTGAGATCCTTTTGAGTAGATGGGATGAGATCCTATCGATAGATGATATGAAATCGCAAGGCATATGTTTATGTAATGAAATTCGAAACATGGTTTTCGAAATATGTGTTGTTTTGTGTGATCGTAAGAGACGGTTATTATGTAAGATCACTATAGATGATGCGTTTGATATAGCCAAATGTTGTTGCTGAGAAATAGTTCGTTTTTCAAAATATTAAAGTTGATATTGTTAGCCCTAAGGGATTTCTTTTATGTTTTGATTTATGACAAATGTTGATATAGACTAACTTATTAATTTCCTATGATAGGACATGGTTAATCTTTATTCTTCTAAGGTCTTCAGATAAGAATTGTTGACAACCTCTTCATTGCTAATTTCAAGATTAGAAGATCAAATGAGAAAATCAGAATATGAGAAGTTATATATCATGGAAGCTCTTTATGAAGAATGATAGACTAGGAAGTGTTATTAAGGTATATTTATTAATCCCTATATCTTCTTATCTTTTAATTCATTTGAATTTACCTTGAAGCTTCAAAGGAGATGATTTTCAAAGTTTTTAAAATTCACAGAATTTTGGATGGAACAGTTTGAATCCACAAGGTTCATCAAAATCCTGTAAACCGGGTTGAAAAATTTCTGTCAGGAATGTGCCATTTTGGACTTACCTTTTGGATGCATCTTCGTCTAAAACCCAAGTCCAAAACTCGGATGAGTTTAAACAGAAAAATTTGTAGCTATTTTTTTATGACCGTTGGCACTCCACTTTTTGGCTCTATAAATAGCCCTTAAAGTAAGATTAGAAGTAGGATTTTTGAAACATTCATCTTAGAAACCTTATTGCTCAATACTTTCAAAAATCTTCTTTTATCTAGCTTCAAAGTGAGTTCATTGTGTATCAAAGATAAAAGCATTTTGTGGCTTGTATCCGAGAGAACATCTGCTCAAGTAAGTGAACTTATCTATTCTATTGATTTTCAATTCTCTGTTGTAGTGCAAGGTTGTGGTGTAAAACCCATAGGGGTGAGCCTTGTGTTTTATGTATGTTCAAGGTTGTGTGGTAAAACCCATAGGGGTGATCCTTAATTTGTGTTTGTGTCAATATTGTGCAGTAAAACCTAATAAGATGATCCTTGATGTGTTTGAGAGGTTGTGGAAAACCTTGTGGGGTGATCCTCTCTTGTATGTGAATCGGTTTCATTAAGTGAGGTTAATGAAATAGGGTTGAAAATCCTTAAGTGTGAGGCTTAAGGTAGTGGATGTAGATCATTGTTGATCAAACCACTATACATCTCTTGTCTCATTTTATTCAGTAGTTCATGTACTATCTTTTTATGATCTTTCACTGTCTAAATTTGGATATACATCTACGAGTACTTGGATAGTTTTCTATGCATCTATAAAGTCAGTCCAAGTATCTTGGTGATCATTCTTGTTCAGCATTTTAGACAATTTGGAAAAATTATTTTTTCTTGCCAAAAACCTTATTCACCCCCCTCTAAGGTTTTTCAGATATAAATCACTTGTGTATTATCCGGTGTGTAGAGAATATGATATGTTCTTAAATCATATCTATTTTGCGAACAACTACTTATGCATAATGAATATGTTTTTCTAATGAATTCTTACAGTGCATACAAAGGACTTACTGAGATTATATCTCACACCTCTTAATTTATGTTTTACTAAAAATTATATTTAGAAATAAGAATGTTGAAGTTTTATGGATTTTATTGGCTTTGAGATTGTACCTGGACATTGTCCTTATTATTATAAATTATATTTGAAGACTATGTAGTTGGAGAATTATTGAGAGACTGCTTTATATTTGGCATTTGATGTATTATTTGAAGCTTTGTATGGATTAATTCGGCCTTACTTTTTAATTCCCAGATATTTCTTTTCTTAATTTCATTATAAAGTCCCCTTATGTCATATAGACAGGGTGGTATCCATAATTATTTGGGCCCATGGTTATAAGGTGTTACAATTAGTATTAGAGCCCTAGGTTGAATCTTAGGGAAAACTATCCTTAGATAATTAGCATTGATTTTAGATGAATTTTGGATTTATCGTATCTGAATTTATTAGTCATACCTTGGCTGAGTTAAGCCTCAAATTGGGTATTACTTTTGAATTCAAGAATAAGTATGGTTATTTGAGTTTCAGTTGTTTTGATGATGATTTAAACTTGAAAATTCAGATAGGTGTTGATGTGTTGATATGGGAGGTAACTTTATCCCTATGTATTGGAGTGATGATAACTTTGATGAGGTTATGAGAGAACATTTGAGTTGTGGAGAATAGATAGGTAATTCTGGGAATTTGAAAAATACATTTATGTGAGATTTGACTATGCTAACTATGATCTGGTTGATAGGATTGTGTCATGATGATGGGAGTAAGAGTTCCAGAATAATTATTTTGTGGGGATTTAGGATCTTGATATCTGTACTCTGGAGATTTGTGAATTTCTACTATGCTTACTAATTATGCGTGTATAAAGGGATCATTTTCTAGAATGCTCTTATAATTGCGTGTGGTGTATGCTACATAAATATATGTGTCTTATCTGATTAAGCATGCTATATGAATATACTTATTTTTAGTACTTCATATAATTGCACTTTAAGTTTTGGGTTAGAGTACTTATGTTAAGGAATACTTCATCAGGGGAAATCTGGACATTGCTTAGGAATAGAATTAAGAGAAGTAAATGATTGTGTGAAGGGAAACCATCTACAAGATGTATCACTACAAAGGAAGCAACTATACAAACGGAGAATGAAGACTTAACATAATGACTTTGGAAATGATCCCAAAGATACAAAAATTCTACGCTAAAAGTTAGGAACAACAATGAATGATGAAGGTAATGCAAGCAAGGACTACTCTAGCAGAAGCTATTCCCAAACTGATAATTTGTTATTATTGCGGGATGAAGGAACATATGGAAAAGAATTGAAGAAATTGAATAAGAGATGCTTTAAATATGGAGATTCTATGCATTTGAGAAATAGTTGCTCAAGACTACTTTGGCTTAAACAAGAAGACTACACTCTGCCACCATGACCAACTAATTGAGTAACATAGCAAGAGTTAATGGAGAAAACAACTCAATGCTGCCAAGTTGATGCGTCAAATTTGGGTTCTAAATATCATGCAATTCAAAGTCCATTTCCAATCAAGTTTTAGTTTAAACATTAATCCCCAAATTACACATATGAGCAAGTATATCCATTATTAAGCATATTCTATGGAATTTACAAGTATCGATCCTCAAGGAACAAATACACACTATTCACTTTTCATATATTGTTTACCCTATTAACAAAATTGATTAAAAAGAAAATAAAATAAGTTGGTACAAGATATAAGAAAGGAGTCATGTATATAGATAGAAATTGTTGAAAACATAACATTGATTGTCTAGCAAATATCTCAATTAATCATTATCCTGACACCATGAAAGAATAACTTAGAATCACTTCTTTTTCAATCCATAATTCCCTATCTTCTAAGTAACTTAATGGATATATTCTATTTCGCCAGTTTTACTCAAAAGATGCATTAAACTTGGTCTTCACAAATACCCCTATATTTTGGGTGATATAAACATGAAATTAGCTAATAGTCCTATATTCTAGGTGAAATCACCTAATCTTTGAATTACTTGAGTTCTTGTTCTTAACCTTCCTTTACAATCCACCCAAGACATAACAAATACGAAAGAAATTACATTGAACTTATTCCTAACTTCATTTTTTTCAATTCCATTAGAAAGAAAGAATATTCAACTGACTCAACCAAATAATCAAGTAACTAAATACCAGAAATAATAGACAATTAATTTAAAAACTAAAGTCAATACAACATCATTAATTAAAATAAAAAATAGCTAAATACAGTCCAAACATAAATCTCATTATTATTCAATAAAAAGAAAACAAATGAAAAGAAAGAACTCATAGATAAGCCATCTTCCTCTTCAATTGAAATCCTTCCTGAACAATACTACAATTTTCGGCGGATTCTCCTTTTTACTGAGTGATTATTCTTTTTTATCTTTGTATCCACATTTATTGTATTTGAGAAAATATTACATGATTGAAAGAATTAGCCCCTCCTAGGTACATACCCCTTTGTAGGACATTTTTTACTTGTATTTATAGTTGTATAGCTTTCCAAAAAATCCCAAGGTGAAAAGAAGTATTTTCCTAATAGGTTTGTAATATTCTGTACAAATTCCACTGCCTTTAATCATGTCAGCTGCTCCCAAGCCGACTGAAGAAGTTCTTTTGTTGAAGCTAAGCTCGGTGCCAAACCAATGAAGAATTAAAGCCACTACTCTTTTTCCTCCTTATCTAGCCATTTCCGAGTCATCTGAAGTCACGAAGCCAAGAAGCTGTATTTCCCTTTTGTTCTTACACTGAAGTCAGCTTGCCTGAGCTACATTTGTTCCATCCTTTTTTTTTTTTTTCATTGAGCCATGCAATTGAGCTACTGCCAAAGCTGAGTACCCGAGCCGTAAGGCTGAGCTGTGTTCATTGTCAAAGCCTACAGCGGCTCGTGCTCAATAGACCACGGCTTCCCTCTGAATTCTCATCCCATCTGGTCACGATTTCCATATAGCTGGCTGCAACTCCTCTTGCAGACTCCTTGAAAGTTGGCCATGGCTTTTCTGCAATTCGTCTGTGGTTCTTCTCATAGAAATCCTTTCTTCCTTCTTTTGTTGAGCCAGCTGCAGTTCAAGCCGTGGTTCAACTTTGTTTTGCCCGGTTCCTTCTCTATTTATGCTTTGTTCTTCCAAAACTAAGCTAGGGCTAGTTCAGACATCATGGGCCAATGCTGAGTATAGTCTGAATATGCATAATTGAGCTCCAAAATTTGTAATTTCTACACAAAATCACAAGAAAACCTTTTTATAGGTAAAATATTAAATAGGAAGGGAATTGGCTAGCTATTGCATCAAAAGTATCAGAAAATGATCTCAAATAACTTGAAAAATATAGGTAACTTTATGCTATCAAAGGCTTAAGTGCTCATTGTGAATAAAGGAAACTTGGGAACCGACGTAAGTTGCAAATAACACAAAGATTAGAAGATTTCTTAGGATTGGGGAATTGCTACTGCATTTCATTATGAGAGAGTTGTGTTCCTTATGTCGCCTATGATTTAGCTATAACACAGACCGCAGAAAAAGGAAGAATGAAAGGAACTTTCAAAAATCACAAGGATATCAATGTTTGCACTTGTGCTTACCCTGCCAGAAGAAGAACTTTAAACAATCAAGAGAAAGAGCATCGGTGAATTCTTATGATTGTGGTTCGATCTAACTTAATCTCTCTTCTTTACTCATTCTTCTAAGCTTCCTAATGCAAACTATATTCTTTCACTTATTGTTGTTATGAACTTACTCCCAAGACTTGACTATTGAAGACTACCTTAATTACTTTATTCATTGATAGAAGATTGCTCCTCATCAAATACATCTACTGTTAGTGTTGTGCCCTAGAGGCAATCACTTGTACATTGTATATGACATATTTTATTTTAATAAAAGGCATTATTTATCTTATAGTTTCTTTTGTTTACTTTAAGTAATATAACTATTCGATAAAGTCCCTAGTACAACACCGTGTTAAGGAAATCATGATAGAGATTATGATATGAGATTCCTACTACACTGGATGGTGTTAGTACTTAAATAGTCCCTAGTCATAGTATTAATGAGACATGACACATTAATACGTTAAACTAGCATGTGTTAGACTTCCTGATTTGATCAGGCGGTGGTTCTCATAACCGTAACTATTAATATACTCAAAGTTAACACATGGATGTTTGTTAATGGAACAAGTTTATTGGATGACCTAGCTTTGAGATAATCACATGGATAACTATTTAGTGCTAGTGATATAATCTCAATATAGCAAACGTGCAAGTATCCTTAGACTTGAGATCTCCAAGGTACTTTGTTTGCTGAGCTTTGTACTTTGATTCCAATCTCCGGAGCTCGATCGAGGGCCGCCTATGGGATGGATATTGGGTACATTGTGAGGTAAACGAAAGTAGTTGAGAGGTTCAATAAAGGATTCACCACTCCTAATAGTAGGGACGAATATCTCACGGCCACTTGTAAGAATTACTACTCGGAAAGTCCTTGGCCAAGGCGATTGTGTATTGGAAATAGTTCCAATTGATACACATCTAGAGTAGTGGGTTCCTGGTACAAGTACTATTGTATTCGGGCCAGAATTATTTCTAGAGGGAATTGGCACTAATTCCGTACTCCAAACCGAATGAGATGTTGTATGGTGAAATGAGTTAATTACATTGAAGTTTGTTATTGAAGGGTTCATGTCAAGCCACTTGACTTCCTGGACTCTTGGGTGATCATGATGTGTTGCTAGATACTGCTTATGATATGGGAATATAGGTTTATTAATTAATGAATTATTAAACCAATCATGATTAGAATTAATAGGATTAATTCTAATTAATTATGGATTATTAATCTTAAAGACGTTTGGATTAATTCATATTCTCTACCAATTGACTGGGAAACCTAATAGGTCACACACAATAGAGGCTTATATACTCAAGATGTTATTTGATAACATTGTGGGGTTGATTGAGAGAAAGAAAAGTTGTTGTGGACAAATTATAATTAGTTATAATTTGTGGTACAAGTTGTAATTGTGAGAACTTGATGTTTCCAATTACAATTAGGGAATTCTAATAGGATTAGAATTCTCAGTTTTGGGACGGGAATTTCGTGTGATATATAGTAGATAATAACACATGAAAAACCCTAGGCAATAGCTGAACAACACACATAAAGAAACAACAGCCACGAACTTTTTTCTCTTCTTCTCTCTCGATTTGATCTTGAAGAAGAACCCTAGCCGCCACTTAGAATTTATGCTAGCACAGAAAACTACGTGCTTGAGTATTCCTCTGTGTGGATTACTATTAGAGATAATCACACACTGTGATTATAGTGGGTAGACGTTCAACTCACGTGGAGGTTGATCACGAAGATTGCTGGATCGCGCCTCAACTTGAAGAAGAAAATTTTGTTCTTCGCACGATCACCCAAAGGTAAAAGCTGTTACCTTTACTTTCTTTATGTCTTGTTTTCCACACATAGACGGGTCCTGGGAGGGTATCTCGTTTTATTTTTCGTTGCGCTGTATAGGATACGAGCCCGAGATACCCAACATTTACATGGTACCCAACTTCTTCAATATCATCTACATATTAGCTCCCTATTTTTTATCTCTTCAGATTTATTCCATCTATCTCATGTGCACATTTTGGAATGTACTTTCTTGTACAAGTTTCTTTTTACCAACTCTGTTAAGAATTTTCTTCTAAGGCATGGTTGATTAAAGCAACCTTTTCTACTATGTTCAATGTTTGCAATTATTGTTCATCAAAATTTTCAACAGCCTTCTAAATGTTTTCTATGTTATCTCTATAATAGCTTTCTATTTCTTACTTCATGGGATTTATTCCATCTACTTCACGATTCTTTTTCATTTGATTTAGCCCATCTTGATTTGTGCCTTCTCTTGTTAGCTTCTCTTATATCCGAAATTCTAATGTCACTATTTACACAAACCCTTCACTCTTTTGTTTTTATAGTCTCTTTGATACTAACAAATATCTCTTCTTTTTCAATTGGTAGAGATTTGATATGAATATCTTTCTAATCAATGTCTTCGGTTATTTCCTATAATGCATATTTTCTATTAAAGCTTGAGCATTTAAGGAACTTCCCCTTATCATTTAATAGAAGTATTCAACTCTTACAAATCATAATACTTTCACTGACAATTAAATATCACAATCATTTCACTGTTTATTTTCTTATAGATGTCATTATTGCTCGAAACTTTCTTCATTCTTCTTCAAGTCATATTGCCTTCTTCTTCTCATCTTTGTGATTAATATCTTCTTTAAACTCACTTCTTATAGTAAAATTTGAATATCCAAGAACTTTTCTTATTCAATATCGGGAGTATTCTGTTCTTATCAATCATAATAAAATTCTTTGAAAGTCAATTATTTCAATTTTCTCATTTTACCTTTTTATGTTTTCTTAATTATTAAACTTCTTATGGCATTGAATTTAGCTTACTTTTTGTTCCTATGCTCCCTTTGAGCTCATATTATTCCTGTCAAACTCACAATTTCTCCTTTAGAAATGATGTGTGTAGGAGATTGAAACAATAGCATATGCTTCATTAAAAAACTCTAGTTGCAAGAAATTAACTATTCTGCTTGTAAATTTTAAGCTAGCAACAATTGTATCTGCTTTGAAGAAAAGAAGATATATGAGATATTTGCAGATCAGAAAAGCTCGAAGCTTGACTTTACTTAACAAGATTTGTATTTGAAGTAGTGAAGATTCATTTAAAGAATCTGAGTATAGTGCTGAGCTGAAACGAGGAATCACTAATGCTCGACTAAATAATTGAGAATTTTAAGCCTTCAAGGAGAAAGAGGTGACGAGAAGAGATCAAGACAACAAGGAAGCTAATAGTAGAGTGATGCATTACCATGATAAATTGTACACACCAAACGAAAAAAATTAGAGAAGGAAATTCCAAAGGAAGCTTCAAGAACTATTACACTATCTTTCTGAGAGAAATGGAAATGTATCAAGATAACCAAAAAAAAAAAAAAAAAAAAAAGGCTTTGGAAATAAAGAGAAAAATTATGCAGTATATGTGTCCACGTATCTTGCCTATTAGAAAGTGAAAGTTGAGTATAAGGGACTCGTTGGAATACTTCACCTTTTACCTATAACCTAGTTAAAGAAGGAATATGTCATAAATGATTTAATTACTTATTTGTCAATAAGTAGGAATCAAAAGAATTAAGTTTAGACAACAACAAATTGTCACACCAAGACAATCCTTATCATTTCAATGAATAAGCAATAGTCTATAGAAGAATTAGCTCAAGTTTATACCCAAGAAATCATACTACTATATGATGTTCCTTCAAGCAACCTTTTTCAATTGATATCCCTAGTTTACTTCAAGAAGATAGACAAAAATTCAAGAATCATGGAGATTAATTTGAAGTTTAGTACTTCAGATTACTCACTAATAAAGAGTTAATTGCAAAGAGTAGTATCGATTTCTAAAGACACATTAGGAGCATGCAAACTAGATTTCAGAAATGAGATGACCGAAAGTTCTCTATACGCAGAGCCAACTAATAGTAACAACCATCAAGCCTTAATTGGAATGGCCCTGATAGAAGTTGTATAAGGGCAAAAGTATTTGATATCATTGTACTGGGCATGGAAAGAAGATGGAAGATCAATTATGTAGAAGAAGCGTTCATTCAATAGATGATAGGGAGAATAATGTTAATACAAGAATGATTGAAAGTGGTTTAAAAGCCGACTACAAAGTTATATTGACAACTAAAGTAGAGAGCAAGAATTTCATGTATGACATGTTGTATTGTTGAAGATTGTATTTAAATTACGAAGAGAAGCTAGGGAAAATTTTAGAGCAAAGTATTAAAGAATTGAGGAATAAGAGAATTCGTATGGATAAAGTATTGTGTGAATATCAAGGAATTCAAGATGCAACTTGGGAAACAAAGAAATAGGTAAAGAAGAAGTATCTGAATTTGATTTGTGGTATAATGTTTGCAATTTCGAGGACAAAATTCTCTTAAGTGGGGAAGGATGTAATTTCTCTCATTATCATGCATTCATAAACATATAAAATAGCATTTCATGAGCATATTATTCTTGTAGAATTTGTTTGAATATATTTTCGGTTAATATTTGCATATTTTATAGAGAATTTATTCTATATAAATTCTTGACTACTTTTTATATTCTTTATTTTAAAGTGAAATTTTTGTGTAGGAAATTTGTATACACTTGTGTTGATGTAATGTGATGCTTTATTATGTTTAATTTTACGTCTTGAATGGGGAATTAATTATTAGAAAGTATTTTATGCTTTTGTTTAGTGAAAAACATTGTTTTTGGGGCAAATATAAGAAATCGATTTTATAAAGGACCCAATGTTGATTTTTATTAAACAAAAGCCCTATTTCAATAATTTGGTTATTTTACTTTTTGATGTTAATTAATTTTGACTGATAATTGACCAAGGCTTTGAACTCTTTGAACTTTTTGACTATTCTAAGAACTTTTGGTCTGTATGTGAACTTTTTAAACTTTTACACATTATTTTTGTACAAGACTAATTTATTTTTGATTTATTTTATTTCAATAAATCCTAGAGTGATCTAAATGTGAAAAACTACTATCATATCCACCTAATAGCAGATATATCCTAGCCATTGGTGAGTTTAAACCTATGAATTTTATTAAATCCTAGCCTTCTAAAATTACTTCTAAAGCAATCTAATTAATCTAGAACACTCATTTAGCACTTAAAAATGAATTTTCTCATACCATGGAGCATCCATTTTTGTTCACCTCACATTCTACATTTAGAAATTATTCATTTGTTCACAAACCTCTCCCCTCTCAACAAGTCACCCTTTCTCCTCTTTGTTTCTTTGATTTTCGTCACTTAAACTCTTTAATTCCTCCATAATTGCTGAAGACCAAAGTGTTTTAGAGTTTACTTTTGAATTTTTTTCAAGAGTTCTTCACTTGGGAAAGTAATTTGAACACTTCTCTTTGATTAATGCATGTTTTATATGAATAGCAATGAATGGGCAGATTTGGTGTTCTTGAGAAGAATTAGTTTTGTGATGATTTTATGTAAAGAAGATTGGGTAATTTTTTATGTTATTATACTAGATTGATGTTGTGTATGTGGATTTGAGGAGATTGGGATTGAATTGATGGAGAATTGATGATGAATTGTTGGTTAGAAGTTTAATTTGTTTATTAGAAGTATATGATCTGTGAACTTTCGCTAACAACATCGAAACTTTTTGTTAAGAAAGATACTATCCTCTATTTCTATTCCATTCTAATATGTCTCAGAAGTATTTTCCCTTTCTAATCATGTTAGTTACATATTTGGTTGATTATGATTTTTCAAAATTACTCTATTTAGTTTTTACTGAGGCAAATTTTTTGGTTAATTTCAACCTCCGATTTAACCTTTTCTCTTTTGAATTTGAAACTAAGATTTTAATATATAAAAATATAGTGTTCAAGGAGTTTTTGCCCTAGAATCACTTGATTTGGCGACCTATTTTGCTATCAGAAATTTTTGTAAAATCATTGCCTGAATAGAGTTTTGAAGTTATTGTAAGGTTAACTCAACTTTAGGCAATTAATTAACCAAGTCAAACACCTATGATTTCTTTAAAATTTTAATGGTAACTCACTTACATATTCAATTTTTGTCTTGTAAGTTTTAAGGTATTTTAAGTAGTATTACAGAGTGAACTTATTGCACAAAGAAGCCCCGTGTTCTGCCCTACTTATGATCAAAACATTAATACGATATTTTGAAGATAAAATCATGTTTTAACTATTCAATTATCCTTGTATTGATTTGAATTGTTACAATATTAACTTAGGAATCTTGTAGAATGTAACACCCCATATTTTCATGGCGTAGTGGGTTGTAATTTTATAGGATGTCATCCCGTTTGATTTCATAGACAAGAGGACTTTATAACAAACTTCACTCAATAGGTAGTAGAAAGTTTTTCAAAATTACTTTTATTGAATATAGGAAAGTACATAAAATCTGACTTCTGATATATATGATCAAGGGTATAACATATACAAAATATAGCATGAGTCTTTGGGAGTCCACTGCGTTTCTGATCCCTAAAAGTTTTCATAAGAAATAACACACGTGTGGGCATAAGTGAGTTCCATGTGTGCTAGTGTTTTTCCATTGAAAATAACTCAGAAGGAGTAATTTTATTATAAACAATCTGGCTCAGAATTTCTAGTGTGAAATCCTTCAAAATCAGGTATCCAAAAATTTAGAACAAAAAAATGTTGATTCAAGTATTCAAGAAATGAAGTATAAGATATCTTGATTTAAGCATTTAAGTATTTGAGGATTCAGGTATTGAAGTATAGTCAGTGCTTATGGCAAGTATTGTGCTTACACCAAGTAGTATGCTTACTCTAAGTATTGTGCTTATGCCAACTGTTTAAGTCAATGCTTACGCCAAGTATTTAAGTCATTGCATATACCAAGTATTCAGTTCAGTGCTTATGCCAAGTATTTAAGTCAGTGCTTAGGCAGTCAAGTTAGTGCTTATGTTAAGTATTCAGGTATTCAAGCATTATATGCCATGTATTGGATTCGAGGATTGACATGTTCAAGAATTTAAGATTCACAATATTCTCAAGAATTTAAGATTCATAATGTTCATTGATGCATGTTTTTTAGTGTAAAAAATATTACCAACAAAGTCCATAATCAATCAAACTTTAATTAAAACACTAATCACTAAAACCACACATACGGGCAAGTATACCCATCTTATAGTATAGAGAATAGTAAGTATCGAATCCACGAGCACTTAAGCTCCCACCTTACTTAATCCAAATCTTTATTGTTTAGCCAATAAAATAAGAAGAGGTAAATAAAGTACAAAACTAATATACTAAAGAAAATCAAGTCACATAAGAAAAGTCACAAGGATAATCAAAGAATGAGAACAAATAGAAAAGACATGTGAACATATAGAAATCCTTGAATACACAATAATGATTGACTAGCAATTCTCTTAATTAATTATTATCTTGGCATCATGAAAGGATTAGATTAGACCCACTTCGTTTGTAATCCATGAAATCACTATCTTATAGATAAATTAATTACTATATTCTATCTCAACCAATTTTCCCTAAAGATGCATTAAAATCAATCCTCAAACAAATTCGTATATTCTGTTTGATTTAAACATGAAATTAGCCAATGACTCTCTATTCTATCAATCATCAACTAATCTTTGATTACTTAGTCTTTACCGTTAACCTATTTTTCAAACAAGTTAAGAATAACTAGTATTGAATTAATTAGTTGGCCATTTTCTCCTAACATCATTTTACAAGTTAATTAGAAGAGAACTAATCAATCCAACAAGATATTATGCTCAAGTAATCAAATACCAAGAATAGGAATAAATTGATCAAAGAACTAAAATCAATACATCATGAATCTAAAAGAATATCCTCTAAAAATAATTAAAACACTAATCTCAATATGTCAATAAATTACAAAGAAGAGAAAAAGAAATCAATTAGAGACATATAATCCTTCTTCTTCTTCATTGAATCCTTCTTGAGCAACCTCCTCTTCTTCTCTAAAAATTTTCCTTTGATCCTCATAAATTTTGGTGTTTCTTTAAGAGTTGTCTAAAGATATTATATTGAAGAACTGAAAACTCTACAAACTAGTTTGTACAATATTATTTTCTTGTATTTATAGGAGTTCTAATTGGCAAATAAGTGTGTACAAGAGTCCTAAATCGATCCCAAATTAGTTCCCAAAAGAATCCTTATGGAATTTGCCAAAATCTGCTCAAAAAACGATATTCGTGTTAGGATTCGTGGACTCCTAAACACGAAAAACATCCACGAATCTCTTCCGATGATCTACGTAAACGATTAAGAAGATCTAAAGGTTTACAGAATTACCTTTGTTCGGTGTAATCGAGATCTTTTGATTCTAATTGTGTTGTCGTGTGTGCAATCCGAACGATCACTAGACGTTGCAGTGTGCGAACGTTCTCTATCGGATACACACAACAAACTAACTCATTATCCCAAGAGTGCTAGCGCCTAGGGTTTGAGAGGCTTTTTTTTTTCCTGGTGAATGGAGGCACGAATATTTTAACAGAACGGCTCTTTTGAGAAGACGGCTAGGGTTTTCTCAAAACCCCTCCGAACCTCTTGGAGTCCAACTCTGATAATATCTTATCATATTTTAATTTAAATTCAAATTAAATTAAAACTGATATGATAAGATTCTGCCATTATCTCGATAATTTAACTAATTAATTTACCGAGTCAGATTCTTACAATCTGGACATCATCCAGATACATCGAATGTGGATATATTTTCAGATTCATTGTATCTGGTAAATTTTCTAGGTTTGATTAACTTCGACATATTTTCTGATTCATTGAATCTGGTTACCAGAAAAATAACCTACCAAGTTCGCTTATTGCATGACCTTATAGGTTCATTTAACACTGGCAGTGTGCCCAAATCATATTTAAATGGCCCACAAATTATAAGCGGTTTCTAGTAAAGCATTATAACTATCCAGGTTAAATGAAGACCAATGATCTATTTGAACCAAACCATAATTTTATATTTAGTTTTTTTGTCACACGATACCCAGATTAAGTATAAGGCACGAAGCATGTTATCCTTATTAAGCTTAATCAATTATTTCTTGAACTCATAGTAGACTATTCAAACAGATGATATCAATATCTTAGATTGATATATTTGAGCACGACCATACATTTTAACAGTCTAACTTATCAAAGGGCCCATGGGTATCTCTCCCATAATTGAGAGGGACAAATTCCTTCACTATCGATCATATTCCTCGCATTGGTTTATTCTATATACAACAGTAGTCTAATTTATCATCTGGTTAAAGATAACTTTAGACAATGTCAAAATATAGAATTTATCAATTAGGAAACTATGATGAATTCAGGTCGAAGGACTTTTAATATCATTATGGCTAGAAAGTACTTATGACATGTTCCATGAAGTATTCTTACATTGGGTCATGTCCAATACAATGTTCTCTAGCATTTATTTATGTTTTGACTTGATATCACAAATATCCATGACCAGTATGTTGGGAAATATACCCTCTTAGACTAAGTTTCTGATATAAAAATCGAATGTTTTAATAAAAAAATTTATTCTCAGAAATTGTTTGTGAATTTACAATTTTATGTGTGCATAATTACCTTTGGAAAAGACCTATTATATTTAAGTAAGTGGTCCATGTAAATGGAGGTCTTTCACAGTAAGGTATGGATCACGGGTTACTTAACACATAAACACTTGTTCTTGACCGATTGATGATAATGGGAATCTCATCATGTCTAGGTTATTATGTTGTGAATTCTAAATGGGGAATAACTTACCTTTAGCTAGTGAGTAGTCCACTTACTTCATGACATAAGCGTATTTTGAATACGTAGAACATGACCTATAGTAGTGGTTTCTTAAAAGTACTATATGGTAGAAACCTACACTACTACCGCTACAGTATGGACTAGTACTCTACGACTTGAGTATGAGTTGGTGGTCTGACGAAGCTGGAAGTATATACTTTGATATGCTATAATTGAGGTTTAATTGTAGGGCCAATATACTTGTATGTTGGGTATATGTGACCAGTTAATTAAGACAGACTTGTACAAGATCACCTCTTGTGGTTGTCTAAATGATCTAATATCCAAGGCCCTGGGAACACATAACTTGGATGTTTGCTTTAGGGTAGCTCTCTTGGAAAGTGGAAACAATCCAGAAGGTCGTAGATCATTAGACTAGAGGCTTAAGGATGGTAGATGTCATTTAGAGAGGTGTTAGTACACTTCTTCCTCTCTAAATGTACGGTGATGTATAGAGGGATATTTTAGTCATTACACCTGTAGGTCGGAGACTTTACTAATGCAGCACTGTCTTTTGGGTCAATATTTTCTTATGATGATATTAAAAAATATTTAAAATGCAAAGTACAACTATTTATATAGCAAGGGTATTTTGGTCATTTTAATAGCCAAGGCGGTGTGTCTTTTGGTCCCCAGTATAGACCGTGAGTCCGAATTAAATACAGGCTAAGGAATTGATCTTAAATTAAATGAAATTATTTTATTTAAGTAGCCTAATTTAATTATTGGTCTAGAATAAAATAAAGGTCCATGGAGAGAGAATTAATTAAATTGGTTTGGTGGGTTAATTAATTATTCAGGGCTTTGGCCCAGTTTGAATAATTAGGGATTAACCTGCGACCAAACTGATTTAGGTTCATTTAATTGGATTGGTTTATTTGGGCTGCAAAATTAATTATTTGTTGGGCCATTAAGTTGGTTCTAACTAAAATAATTAATTAAGTCCAAAAGGCTAAACTAAGAGTCTAATGGCCCAATTCAGTTTAACCTAGGGTTTTTATTTAGGTTAAACAAGAGGATTGGATACATCGTTGTTGACATAACACACACTCTGAGACGGCTTCTTCTCTGTGGAAGCCAGACGTCTCTCTCTCTCTCTCTCTCTCCAAAAAATTCCCTAGCTCGTTAGTTGTTCAACAAACGGTATTTAGGTAGGCCATATACTGGAAGACCGAGAGTTTGGCGTCCACATATATGCAAAGGCGGAGTAGGAGGCTTGCAGGAATCGCACCAGAGGCTTCTACCAGCACACCTACACCGGTTGTACACGTTCCAGTACAGCCAACACTTAGAACGAGGAAAAGAGGTAAAATTTTTAAAACCTCGGGATTGGGATAGAGCGCAACCGGCACCGGCTAGGGCTGCCAGAGCCGGCGCCAGCCCTGGACTCCCTGTTCTTATTTTTTTTCCAGTTTTTTCATGTTCACTTTCGATGCGTGCTCCGTGTTTTTCCGCTTTCCACACATTCACAGTAAAATATAGCCATCAAATAAAAAACACACTAATATTAATTTATTATTATTCCAATAATAATAATAATTGATCAGGGACAGGTTTAGAATAGTCATTGTATTCATTGTAGGGTTTTACTATTAAGTCACGTACTTGATGACCAAAAAACAAAATGCACTATTCATGGAAAGGAAAACCTCATATTATTATATAAAACATAACGACAATAGTATAAGTACAAATTAACTCTAAGGCATATCCCTAACAACTCGCCGCCTTGCATATCGGACTACCGCCTGGTCACTTCGACCCACTTGGCATCAGGTACTTTCTGGTTCCCTCCTAGACATTGTTCTGTTTTCCTCTGTTTCTCTAGAGTGGACCTGGCGTCTAGTGCACTAGCTGGACCTGGCGTCAAGTACATTCTAGAATTTTTCACCTTTTGCTTGAAATCCACTCAATTCTGCACAAATTTGTCAAAACCACGTTGCACAAGTAAAATGTCAAATACAAAAGAATATGCACAGTTATTACATCAAAAGTACTATCTCAAATTAACCTAAAATAATTAGGAAAATAGTGATGATTTTAGTCCCTATCATATTTCCCCACACTTGAATATTTGTTTGTCCTCAAGTAAGCAAGAATTAGACACTAAGCATTTAGAACAAGACAAAACAATTTAGCAAAATTTTCCTTAGCAAATTCATTCATAGTGAAGACATAACATTCTTCCAACCTTAAACATAAATTCGTCATTCATCTAACCATTTCAAAACCTTGAAAACTCATGTATTAAATCAAACGATCCCAAGGCCATCAAAATTAAGTTAAACAAGCTTACATCTATTACAAGAAAATCATCATACTCCTCAAGCAAAAACATACATAACATAAATCATATAAATCAAGACATTTAACCAATTCAAGCATTATAAACACAAATTTACAGAATTGAAGTTAATGAAATAAGGAAAACACTCTTCTCGTTTTTTTTTCAATGACTTAGGGAATTGATAGCCTCAAGTGAATGGATTTCTCTTCACACACCGTATTAGCCCCCTTATAGTCATCATCATTATTTCTTTCATCATTTTTCTCAACATTTGCTTTCTTTGATCTTTCTTGCCTTTTTATCTTTGGGATAGCCTCAAAAGATTGCACCGAACAATACTTGCTACTTCTCTCCATATTGACCCCATTTTTAGCAAAAGGTCTTTTTTTTTTTCTTTAAATGATGAAAGCAATTTTTTTCAATTCCATGGTTTTTCCAACTCGCATCGGTTCTTTTCCACTCAATTTTTTTTTTTTATTTCCTCACATTCCTTATTCACAACTCAAAATCAAGCAAATTTCAAATTTATAATATAAGAATTAATCAATAACTCTTCTCATATTTCATCATATCATCCATATTCAAACTCAAAGAATAAAATAAACTCAAATACCAAATATAACCAAGGTTAATTTAAATTCTCAAGACTTAGCAAAATCAAACTTAATACACAAGTTTACCTTTTAATAAAAATCAAACTATAGTGAATGACAAATCTATACCCAATGTTAAAAAAGAAAATGATAACTTCATTATAGACAAATAAGCTAAAGTTAGCTCCACAATTTCAAAACTTTCAAATTTTCAATTATTTTCAAAATTTTCAAGGAATTTGTCAATTTGTCTAAATTTATTTTGAACAATATTGTTTCAAAATTTTTCTAAAGTAGCTCGATACCAAGAAAACACCAAGATGCTTGATAAAAACTTGAACAAAGAATATTACCAAACCACTCTCCCACACTTAAATTGGATAATGTCCTTAATGGCAAAAAATTAACACAAGAAAGCATCTCCAAATGGTCAAAAAATGATAAAGGAGGTAGAAAGTTAAGCAATACTCCCCAAGTGCAATAATATTTCAATAAATACTAAAACTTGGAGAAAAATAGAAGAGCTTGTCCAAGAAGACTTTATTTTGACCAACAAAAGAAAACACAAATAAAAATACAAGGAGAATAAAGACACACCTAAATAAAAGAACACAAACTAAAGAAAAATAGTAATAAAAAATCCTAACAAAGAAAATAAAGACACGACTCACTCCCCCACACTTAAGATGGAAATTTTCTTTATTTGGGGAGGGAAAAGACAGCTAACCGACTAAAGAAAACCCAACCTAAGACAAAGAGACAAACTCTTTCCACTCATCATGCTTTCTCATCATCCCTTTGCAAAAGACATTAATGCTCATTGAAAAATGTAAGGATGATGAAAGTAGAAATAAGAGAGGTTTTTGAAAAATAGAAGTTTCATGAAAACAAATTTTCTCAACAAAGCAAAGCACATGAAACTCATTCTCTAATATTCCTTTAGACACACAAATATTTTTGTCAACATATAAGTGCATATGGCCTATAAGGAATGCATTAGACTTGAAATCAGCATGTAACTCTTCAAAAGATTTGTCATAATGAAAATTCCCCTTAAATCTTAGCAATTGAGTTCTTAAAAATAGGATAAAAAAATCCTTATTTTTCGATGCTTCTACAAATACCAAGTTACCTCCCAGAAATTGGGGTAAAGGGTAGAATTTGTCAATATCCTTCAAGGACTTTTTATGATGAATTATGGATAAATCTAACTCCTTGAGACATGTTAAACTCCATACATCATCATTTGGATCATTGTCCTTCAAGAATGGAGAGGAACCTAAGAAATCATGTAATAAAGAGAGATTAGAATTATTATCACATGGAGGAGAATCGAATATCTCCCTTTCCACATTAGGCAATTGTTCCTCATATTCTCTCTACTTTCCTTGGGGATTCTCTTATTCAAGTGTATGGGCCTTTATGGCATCTTCAACCAAATTGACTAGTTGAGTTCTTTAATGGCTCAAACGTTGGGATGCTTTTTCGTGCCACTTAACAGATAAATTTGTATTGGCGACAAAAGAATGCATTGAGGTTTTAACTGACGTCTCACAGAAAGTGTCAATCCGAGCTTGCAAATTTGCTAAATTCTCATTATTGTAGCGCCTTTTATCTTGTGCCCAAAAGTAATTGTCTATGATGATGTCAATCTCGAACTCAAAGAAAAACAAACATAGAATTGAAAATAAAAATAAAAATAAACAAAAATAATAGAAAAAGAAAGAAAAAGAAAAACACACAAATGAGAAATATTCACAAGCTACTTAAACACAAGAGTAAGTGGTATTTACAAATATAACAAAAGCTAAATCAACAAGATTCAAGTGTTTCTGATAGTGTGCATCCTCGGCAACAGTGCTAAAAACTTGATGTGTTTTTTAGTGTAGAAAATATTACCAATAAAGTTTACAATCAATCAAACTTTAATTAAAATTCTAACCACTAAAACCACACATACGGGCAAGTATACCCATCAAATAGTATGGGAAATAGCAAGTATCGAATCTACAAGAATTTAGGCTCCCACCTTACTTAACTCAAATCTTTATTGTTTAGCCAATAAAAAATAAGAATAGATAAATAAAATACTAATCTAATATACTAGAGAAAAATCAAGTCACATAAAAAAGTCACAAGGATAATCAAGGAGTGAGAACAAGGAGAAAAGAAATGTAAATCGATAGAAATTTTTGAATACACAATAATGATTGACTAGCAATTCTCCCAATTAATTATTATCTTAGCATCGTGAAGGATTAAATTAGACCCACCTCGTTTGCAATCCATGGAATCAGTATCTTGTAGATAAATTAGTGAATATATTCTATCTCAACCAATTTACTCAAAAGATGCATTAAAATCAATCCTTACACAAATCCATATATTCTAGGTGATTTAAACATGAAATTAGCCAATGAATCTATATTCTAACAATCATCAACTAATCTTTGATTACTTAGTATTTACCCTTAACCTCTTTTTCAAACAAGTTAAGAATAAAGGTATTAAATTAATTAGTTGGCCATTCTCTCCTAACATCGTTTTGCAAGTTAATTAGAAGAGAACTAATCAATCCAACAAAATATTATGCTCAAGTAACCAAATACCAAGAATAGTAATAAATTGATCAAAAAACTAAAATCAATACAAAATTATAAATCTAAAACAATATCCTCTAAAGACAATTAAAACACTAATATCAAATTGTCAATAAATTACAAAGAAGAGAAAAAGAAACCATTTATAGAGAAGTAAGCCTTCTTTTTCTTCCTTGAAACCTTCTTGAGCAAAATCATCTTCTTCTCCAAGAATTTTCCTTTGATCCTCCTAAATCTTGGTGTTTCTCTTGGAATTTTCTAAAGATATTACACTGAACAGTTGAAAACTCTGAAAACTAGTTTGTACAATGTTATTCTCTTATACTTCTACAAGTTCTAATTGTCAAAAAATATGTACAAGAGTCCTAAATTGATCCTAAATCATTTCCCAAAAGAATCCTTATGGAATTTGCCAAAATCTGCACAAAAAATTAAATTTGTCACCTTACAGATCGGACTTGGCATCGGGTCACTTCGACCCACCTAGTGCCAGGTATATTCTGGTTCCCTTCTTAACGTTGCTCTATTTTTCTCTGTTTTTCCATATTAGACCTGCAACCTAGTGCACTAGTTGGACTTGACGCCAGGTACATGCTGGAAGTTTCCACCTTTTGCTCTAAATCCACTCAATTCTGTACAAATTCGTCAAAAACACTTTCCACAAGCAAATTGTCAAATTGGAGGGAATATGCCTAGTTATTATAACACAAGTATCTCAAATTAACATAAAATAATTAGAAAAATAGTGATGAATTTATCCCCTACCATTCATCATGTTTCTAAATCCATGTAGAAAACTCGCACTTGAGTTTACTAGGAAAGCAATTTCCATATCAGGAAAACACACTTTATCATAACTGGGATTTGAAAATTGAAAAGATCACACGAGATATTTTATATTCATAATGTTCAAGAAATTGAGTGCCTAGTAATGATTTCAAACTCAAGTGTAACATCCACCTCACAATATATCAAGAAAGCATATGATCATTTCAAGAAAACACTTAGCTAAACGGAATTTAAAAGACTTGGGACTTACCTCGTATCCTAGCTATTCGTAATATGGTATTTGTAATCCTTAAGCCTTTGTAAGACCGTTAAAATAGATAACCTACATTGGTCATTATGTCACACTTCCTTTAACATTATAGAATTCACAACTAATACATATCACCAATTACGTATTGCGAAGGGAATTACCAAATTTCCAATTTCATCATTTCATACTAAAATTACATATACCTCTCCAAGTAATTTAAATCCGCCTCATTACTCCTTTCCTCAAACATATTTTCAAGGCTTTTACATTAATCCTTAATCCTTCATGCCTTTAATAGTTCACATGAAATAAACTCATAGCTTTACCATCTAAAACCAAAATTCTACATTTTTTTCTCCCTTAGCATACCTTAGTATACTTGTAATGATTTTTAATTCACAAGTCCAATTAATGCCAAGCTAGTTCCAAAATATCCTCAAGACATTCCTTGATAATTTTCGACTCATGAACCACTGATTTCCCATCTCATTTCATTCAATTTCCCTTACAACATCTCATTTCTCAATCCTATCACAGTTTTGGTAGCTTGTGGTATTTTCATCATAACTTTCTATTCACAATTCCAAATCACGTAACATTAGTCTAAAAATGATCCTAAGGCATTTAGTAACAAGTTTAAGTTCATGGAGTTAAAAAATAATAGGCCATATTGTTTAGTATATTCAGTGTTTAGGTCTGCTTGGGATTTCCTTCAAAAGAGAATTTCTATTTTGTTCATTTCTTCACACCATCAATTCTCTTTTAATCCTAACACCAATATAACACTTAATCCACCTCAAATTCCATCATAATAGCCCTCAATTCTCTGATTTTCAGAGATAAATAATTCAACAAATTGATCTTTTCTCATCACAATATCAACAATTATAAAAAACAACAACAATAAGTCATTTTCTTCAACAATTAAATCCATTTTTCCTTTCCATTTCTTACACCTTCTTGTGCAGCCATGAACTATCAATTAAGCCACCATCAAAATACCTTTATACACCATTTAAAAAATAGAACATATCCTTCTCAAAGCCGCCGACACACACAACAACCACAAACACTTCAAAACATGGCTAAATTCCAAAGGAAAACCATAATTCTCATGAATCTCTTAGTAAAATTCATATCAAAACAATCCTTATTCTTAATTCTTCAACTTTAATTCATGAAACATGAACCGTTACCTCATTTTTTGATTCCTCTAGGCTGAAAATGCTCCAAGTTCCTTCATTTTTCTCTTCTTGGAATGTTTTTTCTCTCGTATTCCTTTTTCTCTCAATTTTCTCTTGTTTTTCTCGTTTTTCCTTTCCTTTCTTCCCCTTCTTTCTTCCTCTCTTCTTATGAACAGAATTTAGCCTATATTTCAGCCTTTCCACTGCCATTCTTATGGCAAATATGTCACATGGTCAACTGGAATTAGTGAGCTCAAAAGCTTATTAAGAAAGATTATGAAAATTTTGCCAAATTAGCTTAGGAAAATACTTATAAAATTTCTCTGAACCAATCAAATAGAAACCCTTGGCATCATTAACCAATCACCAAACTACATACATATTCTCAATAGCCAATCATAGAATGCCGCTTGTTTCACTGCTGACCACACCTCATAATTCTCTTTAGGAATGGACTGTAATTTAAGTTAATATTTATACCAATTGGAAAAAGTTTTATTTCACCAATTGATTCTATGCACTTTACTGAATTCGATAGTGGGAATCAGAATTCCTAAATTTTGTATCGATTTTTCTCAATTTTCGGACAAAATTCCAATTGCGGTCAAAATTACAATAATATCCCTCAAAACTTAAATTATACCAAAATATTTTTCTCATCGTACTGATCAACTTTTGTTCTAAGCTTATATCGAAATTCTCATTCTATATGAAGTAGTCATTAATTGAAATATAAAAGTACGGGGAGAACAATCTCAAAATTCCATTTGGGTCCTTATAATTTTAAAATTCCAATAATGCCCCTAAATAATTTTATCGTACCGAAATGTTCATCTCATTGTACAGATCATTTCATGTTCTGGACACATATAAAAACTTTTATTCTATACAAAGTAGTAAATAGTCAAAGTACAAAAGTTAGGGTTATTACAATCTCCCATCCTTCAAGAAATTTCGTCCTTGTAATTTGTATTTACCTTGATTCCATCAGACGTATACTTCTGGTTACTCATGTCTTCTGTTCCTTCTTTACTCTACATGAATCCTGATGGTCCTTTTTTTTCCTACAATTCTATGGATTTGAATTATTTATGGGCGGAGGGGGTATTTTCTTGTTTCTTAGTGTATGCACAACTAGGTAAAGTATGTCCTATTTTCCCACAATAATAACATGCTCTAAGTCTTTTCCATAATTTTAACTACCCATCAAAGTATAAATTCATTCTTAAATTCTTTTAAGAATTCTTTCCAAGTCCAGTCCTTTTGCTCTTGTTCTCGCTCCTTTTTCTTCTTGAACCACCAATCTTGAGTAGGTCCTTGAAGTTCAAAAGCAGCAAATTTAACTTTTCTTTGCTCAAAATAATTTAAAACTGCAAATGTATCTTCCATTATGAAGGTGGTGTTTCTTGTAATATTAGCCTCATTTCCTTCAGCTCGATCTCTAGTGCTACCACAAGTAACCTTTCGCGGCATATTTTCTTCACTTTAAATCTACTCCATGAAACACCAACTAAATATATACATCTCAATACATCCCATTCATAGGGTATGAAATAGAAAAAAAAAAAAATCTATTTGCACATGTAAGCATGATCTCTTAAGAAATTCTCATATTCGTTCAGCCTAATAATATACCTTTGCATACATCATTCTTGTATGATCTATAAATAAACCTCCTGTATTTATATCATTTTGCATATAGGTCATGCTTTCTTTTCCGTAGACTACCCTAAATCACTTCCTCTAAACTTTCATGGCACTTCCCACAAGTTACCCATCCTAGGATTTCTCTAATCCAAGCACGCTTAACTTCAAATGTCTAATGATTCCTGTTACATTAATATTGACATAATCATACCCATTCACACATTCTCACTAAGCAGGACTTTTAGCACTCAAATATAATACTGGAACACTATACAAGTGTACATATCCGTATCTACACACTTCATATCGCACTATACACACAGGACCTTTAAGTGTTCAACTTCCTTTATTCATCATCTCACTATTACTAATCCCAAAATATGAAGTTTAGAATTAGTAAATACTCCTTTGACCAAATATGAGGCCTCCCTGACCCTAACTTCTTCACTATTATCAAAGTTTGCAATCACAGACCTTTTTAAGAATATATCAAAATTGTCTCGATTTTCTCTTCTTCTGGCTCATCAGAAGAGATTATGTCCAACTTAGATACTCCAAATTTATATACCTCACCAATCCTTATATCTTACTCTATAAAATTTACTAACTCTGTAAATCTATATTAGTGTATACTTTGATGACTCCATTGTGTCCCGTTAGAGGCTCTATTATGGATTCCACTATTCTCTGATACCATTTGTAGTATCTCATATTTTCATGGCATAGTGGGCTGTAACTTTATGGAATGTTGCCCCGTTAGATTGTTCAAACAAGAGATCTTTACAACAAACTTTACTCTATAGGTAGTAGAATTTTTTTCAACATTACTATTATTGAATATAGGAAAGTACATAGAATCTGACTTCTGATACAAATACTCAAGGGTATAACATATCCAAAATATAGCATGAGCTTTTGGGAGTCTGATCCCTAAAATGTTTCATAAGAAGTTACAAACGTGTGAGCATAAGGCTCAGTGAGTTCCGTGTGTGTGAATATTTTTCCATTGAAAATAACTTATAAGGAGTAATATCATTATGAATAATCTAGATCAAAATTTCTCGTATGAAACCCTTCTAAATCATGTATCCAAAAATTCAGAATGAAAACATGTTGATTCAAATATTCAAGAATTCGAGTATAAAATATTATGATTCAAGTATTCAAATATTTGAGGATTCAGGTATTCAAGTATAGTTAGTGCTTATGCCCAGTATTTAAGTTAGTGGTTACTCCAAATAGTCAAGTGAGTGCATACGCCAAGTAGTATGCTGATGCCAAGTATTGTGCTTATGCCAAGTAGTATGCTTACGCAAAGTATTATGCTTATGCCAAGCACTCAAGTTAATGCTTAAGCCAAGTATTTAAGTCAATGCATATGCCAGGTATTTAGGTCAGTGCTTATGCCAAGTATTCAAGTAAGCATTTATGCTAAGTAGCCAAGTTAGTGCTTATGCCAAGAATTTATGTTACTGCATGTGCCAAGTATTCAAGTTAGTGCATACCCCAAGTATTCAAGTTAATGCATACACTAAGTATTCCGATTAGTCTATACATCAACTATTTAGGTATTCAAGCTTTATCAGTCATATATTGGATTCAAAGATTGACATGTTCAAGAATTCAAGATTCATAATACTCTCAGGAATTCAAAATTCATCATGTTTCCAAATCCATGTAAAAAAGTCTCACTTAAGTTTACCAAGAAAGCAGTTTCCGTATCAGGAAAACACACTTTATCAAAACCTAGGTTTGAAATTCAAAAATATCACATGAAATATTTCATATCTATGATGTTCAAGAAATTGAGTGCATGATAATGCTTTCAAACTCAAGTGAACATCCATCTCACAATATATCAAAAAAGCATTAACTATATCAAGAAAGCATATGATCATTTCAGGAAAACATTTAGCTAAACAGAATTTAAAAGACTTGGGACTCACCTTGTAACCTAGCTATTGCATAATATGGTATTCGTAATCCTTCAACCTTAGCGGGACACTTAAAATAGATAACCTACATTGGTCATCATTTCACACTTCCTTTAATATTGTAGAATTCATAACTAAAACACAACACCAATTACGTGTTGCCAAGGGAATAACCAAATTTCCTATTTCTTATTTTCATAGTAAAATGGAATATACTTCTCGGGGCAATTCAAATCCATTTCATTACTCCTTTCCTCAAAACATATTTTCAAGGCTTTCACATGAATCCTTAGTCCTACATGCCTTTAATAGTTCAAATGAAATAAACTCATAGCTTTACTTAAACTAAAATTATGTAAGATTTTTTCTTACATACGTAGCATACCATAGTATTCTTGTCACGATTTTTAATTCACAAGTCCGATTGATGCCAAAGTAGTTCGAAAATGTACTCAAGACATTCCGTGATGATTTCCAAATCATGAATCACTAATTTCCCTTCTTATTTTAGCCAGTTTTGGTTACAACATCTCACTTTTTCAATCCCGTCATAATTTTTATAGCTTGTTGTATTTTCATAATAACTTTTTATTCACAACTCCAAATCCTATAAAATTACTCTCCAAATGATCCTAAGACATTTAGCTAAAATTTTTAGGTCATGCAATTCCAAAACATTCGGCCATATTGATCAGTTTATTTAGTCTTCAGGTCTGCTCAAGGTTTCCTTCAAAGTAGAATTTCTGTTTTGTTCATTTCTTCACACCATCAATTCTCATTTAATCCTAACAACTATATAACACTTAATCCATCTCAAATTCATCATAATAGCCTTCAATTCTCTGATTTTCAGGGATAAGGAACTCTACAAATTGATCTTTTCTCATCACAATATTAACAATTATAAACAACAACGACAATAATTTGTTTTCTTCAACAATTAAATCATTTTTTTCCTTTCCATTTCTTACACCTTCTTGTGCAGCCATGAACTATCAATTAAACCCCCTTTAAAACACCTTTACACACCATTTAAAACATAGCACATATCCTTCTCAAAGTTGCCGACACACATAGCACACGCAAACACTTCAAAACACGGCTAAATTCCAAAGACAAACCATAATGCTAATGATTTTCTCAATAAAATTTATATGAAAACAATCATTATTCTTCATGCTTCATCTTTAATTCATGAAACATACACTTTTAACTTGTTTGTTGATTACTCTAGCCTGACAATGCTTCAACTTTCTTTCTTTTTCTCTTATTGGAATGTTTTCTCTCTCTTTTTTCTTTTTCCCTCAAATTTCTCTAGTTTTTCTCCTTATTCTCTTGTTTCTTCCCCTTCTTTCTTCCCCTCTTCTTACGAACAAAATTTAGGCTATATTTTTATCTCTCCACCACTATTCTTATGGCAAATATTTGACATGGTCAATTGGAATTAGTGAGGTCAAAAGCTTATTAAGAAAGCTTATGAAAATCTTGCTAAATAAGTTTAGGAAAATACTTATAAAATTTATCTCAACCAATCAAATAGAAACCCTTGGCTTCAATAATCAATCACTAAATGACACACATATTCTCAATAGCCAATCATAGAATGCCGCTTGGTTCGCTTCCGTCCACACTTCATAATTCTCTTCAAGAATGAACTATAATTTAGGTCAGTATTTATTCTAATCAGAAAACTTTTTGTTCCACCAACGGATTTTATGCACATTACTAAATTCGATAGTGGGAATTTGAATTCCCAAATTTCTTGTATGTTATTTTTTTTTCAATTTGAGGTCAAAATTCAAATTGCGATCAAAATTACGATAATATCCTTGAAAACTTAAATAATACGAAAATGTTTGTCTAATCGTACTTATCAACTTTTATTCTATACTTATATCGAAATTCCCATTCTATATGAAGTACTCATTAATTGAAATATACAAGTACGAGTAGAACAATCTCAAAATTTCATTTGGGTCCCTATAATTTTTAAATTCCAATAATGCCCTTAAATAATTTTATCGCATCGAAACGTTCATGTTATTATAATGATAATTTCTTGCTGTGGTCACTTATACAAATTCTTATTCTATACAAAGTACTAAATAGTCAAAGTACAAAAGTTAGGGTTATTACTATCTCCTCTATTTCATGAAATTTCGTCCTCGAAATTTGCATTTTCCTTGGTTAAATCAGACATCTACTTTGGGTTACTCCTATCTTCTATTCCTTCTTTACTCTACATGAATCTAGATGGGTCCTCTGTTTCCCTGCGATTCTCAAGATTTGAATTATTCATAAGCAGAGAGGGTATTTTCTTGTTTCGTAATGTATGGATAACTGGCGAAAGTATGTCCCATTTTCCCGCATTGATAATATGCTCTAAGTCTTTTCCTTACTTTCAACTACCCATCGAGGTATAAAATTCATTCTTAAATTCTTTTAAGAATTCTTTGTTAGTGTTGTGCCCTAGAAGTAATCACTTGTACATTGTATATGACACATTTTATTTTAATAAAGGGCATAATTTATCTTATAGTTTCTTTTGTTTATTTTAAGTAATATAACTGCTCGATAAAGTCCCTAGTACAATACTGTGTTAAGGAAATCATAATAGAGATCATAATATGAGATTCCTACTACACTGTATAGTGTTAGTACTTAAATAGTCCCTAGTCGTAATATTAATGAGACAGAACATCATTAATACGTTAAGACTAGCATGTGTTAGACTTTCTGATTTGATCAGGTGGTGGTTCTCATATCCGTGAGTATTGAGATACTCAAAGTTAACACATGGTTGCTTGTTAATGGAACAAGTTTATTGGATGACCTAGTTTTGAGATAATCACATGGGTAACTATTTAGTGTCAGTAATATAATCTCAATATAGCAAACGTGCAAGTATCTTTAGACTCGAGATCTCCAAGGTACTTTGTTTGCTGAGCTTTGTACTTTGATTCTAATCTCCAGAGCTAAATTGAGGGCCGCCTATGGGATGGATATTGGGTATATTGTGAGGTAAACGAAAGTAGTTGAGAGGGTCAATAAAGAATTCACCACTCCTAATAGTAGGGGCGAATATCTCATGGCCACTTGTATGAATTACTACTCGAGAAGTCCTTGGCCAAGGCGATTGTGTATTAGAAATAGTTCCAATTGATACACATCTAGAGTAGTAGGTTCCTGGTACAAGTACTATTGTATTCGGGCCATAATTAATTTTGGAGGGTGTTGGCACTAATTTCGTACTCCAAACCGAATGAGATATTGTATGGTAAAAAGAGTTAATTGCACTAAAGTTTGTTATTGAAGGGTTCATGTCAAGCCACTTGACTTCCTGGACTCTTGGGTGGTCATGATGTATAGCTAGATACCGCTCATGATATGGGAATATGAGTTTATTAATTGATGAATTAATAAACCAATCCTTATTAGAATTAATATGATTAATTTTAATTAATTATGGATTATTAATCTCAAAGATGTTTGGATTAATTCATGTTCTCTACCAATTGACTAGGAAACCTAATAGGTCACATACAATAGAGGATTATATACTCAATATGTTATTTGATAACATAGTGGGGTTAATTGAGAGAAAGAGAAGTTGTTGTGGATAAATTATAATTAGTTATAATTTGTGGTCCAAGTTGTAATTGTGAGAACTTGATGTTTCCAATTACAATTAGGGAATTCTAATAGGATTAGAATTCTCAGTTTTGGAAAGGGATTTTCATGTAACATATAGTAGAAACTCATGAAACCCTTGCTGATGATGAAAACGTGAAACAACATCTTGTTCTTCTTTTCTCTCTCTCTTTCTCTCTCTCTCTCTCTCATTTTGCTGAAAATGAAAACAGCCCTAGCCGCCATCTTTTTCTGCTAGCACAGGAAATTTTGGTGCTTGAGTATTCCTCTGTGTGGATTACTGTTAGAGATAATCACACACTGTGATTATAGTGGTTAGGCGTCCAACTCTCGTGGAGTTTGTATAAGAGGATTGTTGGATCGCACCTCGACTTGAAAAAGATCAATTTGTTCTTTGGACAATCAAACAAAGGTAAAAAGTGGTTACCTTTATTGTCTTTATGTCTTGTTTTTCACACATAGGAGGGTCTTGGGATGGTATCTCGTTTATTCTTCCGCTGCGCCGTATAGGATACGAGCCTGAGATACCCAACATTCTTTCCAAGTCCATTCCTTTTATTCTTGTTCTCACTCCTCTTTTTTCTTGAACCACCATTCTCGAGCAGGTCCTCGAAGTTCAAAAGCAGCAAATTTAACTTTTCTGTACTCAGAATAATTTAAAACTGCAAAAGTATCTTCCATTATGAATGAGGTGTTTCCAATAATATTAGCCGCATATCTTTTAGCACGATTTCTAGTGCTACCATGAGTAACCTTTCGCAACATATTTTATCCTCTTTAAATCTACAACATGAAACACCAACTAAATATATACATCTCAATACTTTCCATTGATAAGGCATGAAATAGAAAAAAAAATAAATCTATTTGCATATGTAAACATGATCTCTTAAGAAATTCTCATATTCTTTCAGCATAATAATATACCTTCACATGCTTCGTTCTTGTATGATCTATAATTAAACTTCCTGTATTTATATTTTTTTGCATATAGGTCATGCTTTCTTTTTGGTAGACTACCCAAAATCAATTCTTCTCAACTTTCACAGTACTTCCCTAGGGTCTCCTATCCTAGGATTTTTCTAACTTCAAATGTCTAATGATTCTTGTTACATTAATATTGACATAATCTTATCCTTTCACATATTCTCACAATACAGGACTTTTAGCACTTAAATATAATACTGGAACACTATACAAGT
This sequence comes from Voacanga thouarsii, assembly GCA_026120185.1. Classification (NCBI taxonomy): domain Eukaryota; kingdom Viridiplantae; phylum Streptophyta; class Magnoliopsida; order Gentianales; family Apocynaceae; genus Voacanga; species Voacanga thouarsii. The sequence continues at coordinate 2,592,914 of JANUWF010001131.1, forward strand.
GTACATATCCATATACGCACACTTCATATTGCATTATGCACATAGGGTCTTTAAGTGTTCAACTTCTTTTATTCTTCGTCTCACTATTACTAGTCCTAAAATAGGAAGTTCCAAATTAGTAAATACTTCTTTAAAAATATCAAATATAAGGCCTTTCTGACCTCAACTTCTTCACTATTATCAAAGTCTGTGATCACAGACCTTTTTAACAACATATCAAAATTATCTCAACTTTCTCTCCTTCTGACTCATCAGTAGAGATTATGTCCAATTAGATACCCCAAATTTTTATACCTCGTCTTTCTGTATATTTGACACTATAAAATTTACTTACTCTATAAATCTACATTATGTATACTAGGATGGGCTCCGTTGTGTCCTGTTAGAGGCTCTGTTATACCCATAAAAAGCTCTATTAAGGATTCCACTATTCTATTATACCATTTGTAACACCCTATATTTCCATGGCGTAGTGGGTTGTAACTTTACGGGATGTTGCCCAGTCTAATTTTTCAGACAACAGGTCTTTATAACGAACTTCACTCAATTGGTAGCAGAAATTTTTTAAAAATTAGTTTTACTGAATATAGGAAACTACATAGAATCTGATTTCTGATACATATATACTCAAAACTATAACATATCCAAAATATTGCATGAGCCTCTGGGAGTCCACTATGTTTCCGCTGCTCTTTTGATCCCTAAACTTTTTTGTAAGAAATACCATACATGTGAGCTTAAGGCTTAGTGAGTCTCATGTGTGCTAATGTTTCTCCATTGAAAATAACTTATAAGGGGTAATTTCATTATAAACAATCTGGCTCAGAATTTCTCCTGTGAAACCCTTCTAATTTTCGTATCCAAAAATTTAGAATGAAAACATGTTTATTCAAGTATTCAAGAATTCAAGTATAAAATATTCTGATTCATGAATTCAAATATTTGAGGATTCAGGTATTCAAGTATAGTCAGTGCTTACGTCAGGTATTCATGTTAGTGCTTGTAACACCCTACATATCCATGTCGTAGTGGGCCTTGCATTTGCAGGACGTTGTCCCATCGGATCTCCTAGATAATGCGTCTTTTATAATAATTAATAACTTAATTTGCAGCAGAATTATACTATAACTTATAATTGGGAATTTATTCATAGCAAATTCAATAATAAATGGATTTCAAATCTTTTATACAATATTCTAATGCTCACAAGATATCATGGTACTTATTTCTACTCCATCTCGCTTTCGCTACACGCTCTAATCACCATCCTATACAATTCAGCCAAAAACATGTAGAAAAACGTGTGAGTGCAAAAATGCTCAGTAAGTCCCGTGCATTCTTGTGACTTTTAGATAGAACAGTTTCGTGGTATATTCTCAACTATACAACTTGTAACTACGCACGAGATCTCATAATTGATATTGATGAACAACGGATACTTTTCTCACATGGATCTTAATAGTTCCACACCAAGAATACTAGTCTCATAAATTTCTGCGGCAATGGCTCGTATAGGATTTTCAATCCTATCGTTGTTAATGGTCACAATGACCCGCATAGGATTTATAATCCTATCATCATTAATTTATCGCAATGAGAATAAATCAAGTGGAACACATAATATCCATGATCATAAAATGCTAATTTTTATGTATTTTAGAAAATCACTTGCAAAACAGTATTTTTGTAAATAAATAGGAACTCACCTTGCTTTCTTGCTATTTTCCTCAAGCAAAGCATCTGTTTAAATTTTAATCTCTATTCTCTTTCTCTTTTTCTTTTTTCCTTCTTTTCCTTCTCTCTCTCTCTCTCTCACTCACTCTTTTCTTCTTTCTTCTTCCTTTTCTTGCCTTTCTTCTCTCCATTCTCTTTCTCCCTCTCATTTTCATCCTTCTCTCTCTCTTTCTTCTCATCTTGTTCTTCACCTTTCTCCCCTATTTACAAGTGTTAGATGCTTATGTGAAAAGCTTTGCAAAAAGATTATCTAAGAAGCTTATATGAAAGCTTATGAAGGAAGCTTTGTAACATAATAGAAAGTAATAGCTTATGTGAGAAGTTTTGTAAGAAGTTTGTCTAAGAAGCTTATATGAAAACTTACATAGGAAGCTTTGTATACTATAACAAAAAAAGTAAAAGCTTATTTGGCAAGCTTTGTAGGAAACTTACAATATATCATGGTACTTATTTGACAAGCTTTGTAGGAAACTATAACAATATTCTAATACTCACAATATATCTTACAATATATCATGGTACTTATTTCTACGCCATCTCGCTTTCACTACGTTTTCTAATCACCATCCCATACAATTCAGCCTAAAACATGTAGAAAAATGTGTAAGAACAAAAACACTCAGTGAGTCACATGTTTGCTCATGACTTTCAGATAGAACAATTTCATGGTATTTTCACAACAATACAACTTGTAACAACACATGAGATCTCATAATTGATATTGATGCACAACAGATATTTTTCTCACATGGATATTAATAGTTCCACACCAAGATTACTAGTCTCATTAATTTCGACCACAATGGCTCATATAGGATTTTCAATCGTATCGTCATTAATGGTCACAATGACCTGCATAGGATTTATAATCCAATCACTGTTAATTTATCACAATGAGAATAAATCCAGTGGAACACACAATATCCATGACCATAAAATGCTCATTTTCATGTATTTCAAAAAAATCACTTGCAAAACGGTATTTTTGTAAATAAATAGGAACTCATTGTACTTTCAAGCTATTTTCCGCAAGCAAGGCATATGTTTAAATTCTTAATATCTATTTTTTCCCCTCATTTTCTCCTTTCCTTCTCTCTCCTTGCTTTCTCTATGTTTGGCTCTCTCTCTCTCTCTCTCTCTCTCATTTTCATCCTTCTCATCTTGTTCTTCACCCTCTTTCATTTTCTTCTCTCTCTCTCTTGTTCTTCACCCTTATTCCCTATTTATAGGTGTTAGAAGCTTATGTGGAAAGCTTTGTAAAAAGCTTATCTAAGAAGCTTATATGAAAGTTTGTGAAGGAAGCTTTGTAACATAATAGAAAGTAATAGCTTATGTGAGAAGTTTGTCTAAGAAGCTTAGATGAAAGCTTACATAGGAAGCTTTGTAAAATATAATATAAAGTAAAAGCATATTTGAGAAGCGTTGTAGGAAACTTATGTAATAAGCCTGTGTAAACTCTTATGTACAAAGCTTTAGATAAAATATTATTGATCGTAGTAGTAATAATAAAATAATACAACATATTTTTATAATATTTCTTATAAAATATAATATAATATTTCTTTTTCACAGTAATAATAATAATAATAATAATAATAATAATAATAATAATAATAATAATAATAATAATAATAATAATAATAATAGTATTTTAATGCTAACGATTTCAATTCCAAATTGCTAGCTAAAGAATTGAAATAGAATTGCTAACTAACAAAACATAAAGCTATCTTATTTTATAAATAGAGTAGTAATAATATATATATATATATATATATATATATATAAATTTGCATCATAGTTAATATAATATGGATAAAATAGATTATTTCTCGTCAAATATAATATAATAGATTTCTTATGAAATATAATTTATAGAAAATATAATATTTCTTCATCAAATAAAATCTGATATTTCTCATACAATAATTAATTCATAAATAATGACTTTACTTGAAAATAACAAAAAATAGCTCTATAAATAATTTTATAAAATTCTCAAAATATTATGAAGATGTTAAAAATCACTTATTTTTGGATAGTTCAAGGCAGGATGTTACAATCTCCACTCCTTTAAGAAATTTCGTTATCGAAATTTGAAAATACCTTCAAGACCAAAATTTCTTCCAAATCACTAATTGACAATATCTCCAAAATTATTAAATTGAAGATATCAAACCTAAGATAATCTAAATCTTTTGAAATCATTACCTAAAATCTCTTATACCACTTATATCTTCAAAATCGATAACGTCTAGCTCTGATACCAACTGTAACACCCCACATATCCATGTTGTAGTCGGCCTTGCTTTCGTGGGATATCGCCTCGTCTGATCTCCTAGACAAGGGGACTTTATATATATTAATAACTTAATTTGCAACAGAACCATACTATAACATCATAATAGGTAATTAATTCATAGCAGATTCCATCATACATGGACTTCAAATCTTTTATACAATATTCTAATACTCACAATATATCTTATAATATATCATGGTACTTATTTCTACGCCATCTCACTTTCACTGCATTTTTTGATCACCATTGTAACACCCTTACTAAAGATAATAGCGGAAGCATATCAACAACGGGTGTTGCCCCGTCCAGTTTCCTAGACAAAAGGGTCTTTATAACAAAAATAACGGAGTATACAAGGTCCAGACACAAACAATATCCTAGACTAATGGCCACACATATACATATATCAGAGAATCTCATACATGCCATCCAAAACTACAACAACAATGAGTACATAATTAGGAGGGGAGTCGTCCAGACCTATACTACTAACACTGTGGTATTGACCTTCTATCCGTAGGTTCGCTCAACTCTAAATCCTACAAAAGGGTAAGATAAAGACACATGTGAGTGACAAATTACCCAGTGAGTCTCGTGTGTGCTAGTGCTTTAGTAAAGAAACAGAGTACATAAAAATTTTATGGGGAAAACATTTTATCTGTTTATTGGAAATAATTCCAAAACCCTCTCATAAAGGGTTTATTTAGAACTCAATCATTTTTTGAAAACTGTATTTCAATTTCAAACCATTACCCCAAAAGAGGATTAAATTCAAAGTTTCCAAACATATTTCCATAAAATGTTACAATAAGGGCATTCCAATCAATTTATGAACACCCGATTCCAAAATATACTATTCTCCAAAATTTCCAAAAATTTAATCTAAAAAGAACAAAATTCACAAAATTCATACTTTAATCATCTATTAAAGTTTTCAAGCCAATTATGAAGTTAATTCGAGCCCAAAATGGTGCAAAATAATTCTTACTCAGATGAACCTTAAATATATTCAGGGATTTCTGAAATGGTATAAAACATAGCATTTCATGGAAAAATAAAGTACACTAGCTTTCAAAAGGTTTTAGAAATCAAAGGGACTCACCTCGTATCCTAATTAACTCCTTTTCGTTTACGGCCGTTCGTCCCTCATTTCTATTGTTTTCAACGAATCGTTGGCCGTTTACAGATAAACCTACACCAAACAATGTTTTTGGGTTAACTTGTGTTTGGCCAAAAAATAGCTGACAGTTCACTGACGTTCAGCTGACATGCCTAACGGTAGCTGATGTCCAACCGACATTTAGCCGATGGTTCACTGTCGGGGCCGACGGTTAAGGAAAATATTCAACTTTTGTTCACGTTGTTTTTTCGTTGTTTGATCAATTCTTTTGTTTTCCTTTTTCTACATCCTTTCTCCCTTCATATACAAGGGATTCACTGCATAACTTACATTCATTTCATCTAAAATCACACAATTAATCATCCTTACGTTCATCCATTTTCGAACTTATTTTTCTGGAATTTCACTGCTCGACACATGATTTTGTTTTACACATAACTTTCAATCCACAACTCCAATTTGGCTGCATGATATACCAAAATGACCGTAAGACTCTTAAATTTAATTCAGTATAAGCCATTTTTAGAGTTCTGGTTCTTGTAACATCCTACTAAGAAGAAACAACCCTAATGGTTTTACTTCAATTCTACTATTCATGATTTCCTTTGTTTTCCTCTAGCCTTTACCACCTTAGAACCATTAATTCATTCAATTTTCCTTCAAATCATCTTCAATTCTGTGATTTACTGATTCCAATAGCACACAAGAGTCATACTTATTCAACACAAATTCGATTCTTCTAATCAAAAGCTAGTATAATTATTTTTTCCAACCAAGCAACTTCCATTTTCATTCTACTTTGGTCATCATCTCATCAACCAAAAGCAATCCTTCAAACTACCATGAATATTCAGTTCTTCCTCACACAAAACATTATCCATAAACCCCGTAGGCAACCAGCACACATAAGCATACATAAGGTTCATTCACAAACCCTACTTTTGATCTAAAATCAAGACATGAAAATCATGTTTTCATGTCAAAACTCATACCAAAATAATTGCCGTAATGAGATCTATGACTTTAATTCTTGAATCATAGACTTTTACCTTGTATGTAGGATCTCTTGCCTTGATTTTTCTCCAAGAACATCCACTCTTCTTTCTTTCTCTCTCATTTTTCTCTTTGTCCCTATTTTTCTCTAGCTTTTCTTTCTCTCTTCTTTCTCTATTCCTCATGGATGAATTTCTTTCTGAAATTCAGCTCATCAACCGCCATTCTTGGTCAAATATTGGCCATTCATTTATCATTTTCATTAATTGTATGGAGGTTAAAACATCGGTGTGTTCGAATGAAAAATTTGCACACTATTTCACTTATTTTTTTTCCCTCAAAATTTCCTCTTCTTTTCTCTTGCATGGCTGCCATTTTTCTAGCTATTTTTCAGCCACTCAATCACTTCTTCAAGGTCAAAATATTAGCCAATTACATTATACAAGACCTTAAGTAATTGGACCTACAAATGATGTGTTCCATTACAAAATTACACATCATTCTTCATTTATTTTGTAATTCTTAAATTCCATACATCTTACATGAACTCTTCATGCAACCTCTCTTAAATTGACACATGTCCATGAGCTACCAATCACAAAATGCCACACACACCGTTTTTAACCGCGATTTCCTAATTTCTTCAAAAATGACTAAAATCGGGTCCGAAATGGAAAAAATTTCATCTCACCATTTGACTCCAAAAATTCTATTGAATCCATTGGTAATACTTAAATTCTTAAATTCCTTGTCTATTTGGTTAAATTCGCAGTCAAAATTGCGGGCGCAGTTAAAATGACGAAAATGCCCCCGATAACCCGAATAGCATAATTTACACCAAAACGTGCGTTTCATCACACTGATCAATTTTCATTCTCAGCGTACCCTCAAATTCTTATTTTATTAACAATAGAAGCTTTTTGAAGATTTAGAATCTGGGTAGAACAAATCTAATAATTATATGCAGGTCCCCACAAAAATATTATTATACCAAAATATTCATCTTATTACACCGATCATTTTTTATTTTGGCCATTGATATAAATTCTCATCCTATTACAAGTAGTGGCCCATCGAAGGTAAAAGTGTAGGGTATTACATTCTCCCCTTCTTACAAAAAATTTCGTCCTTGAAATTGGTTTACCCTGAAATAATTCTGGATGCTTTTTCAACATCTTCACTTCCTTTTCTCAAGTTGCATTTTGCACTAGATGATGATTCCACAATACTTTTACAAGTAAAATTTTCTTTATTCTGCACACTCTTTTCAGTATACTTTAAGATTTTAATAGGCTTTTTCTTATATTTCAAGCTTGGAGTTATCTCAATAGGCTCTTCATTCAAAATGTGTGCGAGATCCGCTACGTATTTCTAAAGTTGGGCAACATGGAACACATCGGGAATACTTTGAAGTTCTTTTTGTTAGGGATATGCCCTAGAGTCAATTTGTACTTCTACTATTGTCTTTATATTTTATATAATAATATGAGGTTTTCCTTTCCATGAATAGTGCATTTTGTTTTGTGGTCATCAAGTACGTGACTTGATAGTAAAACCCAATAATGAATATAATTACTATTGTAAAACTATCCCTGATAAATTATTATTATTGGAACAATAATAAATTAATATTAGTATGTTTGTGACTTGATGGCTATGTTTTATTGGTCATGGATATTTGTTATATCAAGTCAAAACATAAATAAATGTTAGAGAATATTGTATTGGATATGACCCACTGTGAGAGTACTTCATGAAACATGTCATAAGTACTTTCTAGCCATAATGATATTAAAAGTCCTTCGACCTAAATTCATCATAGTTTCCTACTTGGTAAATTCTATATTTTGACGTTGTCTAAAGTTGTCTTTAACCAGATAATAAATTAAACTACTGTTGGATATAGAATAAATCAAGGAGAGGAATATGATTGATAGTGGAGGAATTTGTCCCTCTCAATTATGGGAGAGATATCCATAGGTCCCTTGATAAGTTAGACTGTTAAAATGCATGGCCGTGCTCAAATATATCAATCTAAGATATTGACATTATTTGTTTGAATAGTCTACTATGAAATCAAGAAATAATTGATTAAGCTTAATAAGGATGACATGCTCCGTGCCTTATGCTTAATCTGGATATTGTGTAACAAAAGGACTAAATATAAAATTGTGGTTTGGTTCAAAGAGATCACTGATCTTTATTTAACCTGGATAGTTATAATGTTTTGTTAGAAATAGCTTATAACTTATGAGCCATTTAACTATGATTTAGGCACACTGCCAGTGTTAAATGAACCTATAGAGTCATACAATAATCGAATTTGTTAGGTTATTCTTTTGGTAATCAGATTCGATGAATCTAGAAATATATCTAAGTTAATCGAACTTAGAAAATTTACCGGATATAATGAATCTAGAAATATGTCCACATTCGATGTATCTAGATGATGTCCAGATTATAAGAATCTGACTTGGTAAATTAATTAGTTAAATTACCAGAATCTTATCATATCAATTTTAATTTAATTTGAATTTAAATTAAAATATGATAAGATATTGCCAGAGTTGGAATCTAAGAGATTCGGGGGTTTTTAAGAAAACCCTAGCCATCTTCTCAATAGCCCTGTTCTGTTGAAAATATTCGTGCCTCTATTCACCAGAAAAAAATAAAACTCTCAAACCCTAGGCGCTAGCACTCTCAGGGTAACAAGTCAGTTCGCCGTGTGTATCTGATAGAGGACGTTCATACACTGTAGCATATGGTGATCGTTCAGGTTGCACATATGATAGCACAATCAGAATCGAAGGATCTCGATTACGCCGAATAGAGATAATTCTATAAATCTTAGATCTTCTTAATCATTTACTTAGGTCATCCGAAGGGATTCGTGGATGTTTTCCATATTTAGGAGTCAACGAATCCTAACACTTTTGGTAACTCTAATCGATAAGCCATCTTCCCAATCCTCTCGATAATAGGGAATGATACAATATACCTAGGTGCTAGCTTTTTTCTTAGTCCTTTAATTTCCCAATTGTTGTTATGGAGTCAACTTCAAGAATATACGATCTCTTTCTGCTAATTCCAAATCTCTCTTACGTCGATTCGCATAACTTTTCTGTCTACTCTAAACTGCCTTCGACTTGATTTTAATTATCTCCACAGCCTATCAAACTTTTCAAGATTGAAGACATCTTATTCACCTATCCTTCATCCTAGACTACATTTCCTTTCATATAGAGTTACAAATGGAGCCATTCCAATTGTTGATTGATAACTATTGGTGTATGTGAATTCTGCATATGCAAAATTATCAATGCACTTAGTTCAAAATCCAAAGTGTAAGCTCAAAACTTGTCTTCCAAAACCTTATTCAGTTATTCAGTCTGTCCATCAGTTTCTGGGTGCGCTGTTGTACTGAACTTTAATATTGTCCTATATCTCTGCAGTAGTTTAGTCCAACTCCGAGGTAAGTCTAGGATCTCGATCTGACACAAAACTAGAGGATACTCATGTAATCTGATTACTTCCTCCATATATATTTCACTTAACTTTTCTCAAGAATTCTGTTAGTTAATGGGGATGAAATGAGCAGATTTAATTAGTTGATCCACTATCCCCTATATAGTATTTCACTATCCTACTACCATGGATAATCCCTTAATGAAATCCATAATAATTTCATCCCATTCCACGATGTAATAGGTAATGGTTGTAGCAACCTTCCAGGCCGTTGTGGGTTGGCTTTCACTTTTTAACAAATTAAAAATTGAGCTACAAAGTCTAAAATATCCTTCTTCATACTAATCCACCAATAATGCCATTTCAAGTCATGATACATCTTTATTTCTCCTGAATGGATGGTATACTTACTCCAAGGTACCCCCATTAAAACATCTTGTCTCATCGTAAATTGTTTTAGAATGCAATACGACCCCCGATAACAAATAATTCCATTATTATCCTTTTGGAACACATCTCCTCCTTTATTCACTTTCTTTTGCACCAACTTTTGCAACTTTTCATCTTTATCTTACTTTCCCTTTTACTGTTGTAGGGAATTAGGTTGAATGGAAACATTACTCAGCCTTATTTCTCCATCTACCTCAAATGTTTCTAATTTTGGAATCCGTATCGTCTAAAGAGCTAATAAGTTCACCTTCCTACTAAGGGCATCCACTATTGTGTTTGCCTTTCCAAGATGATACTTAATTGGACACCAAAATTCTTCCAAAAATTCCATCCACTGCCGCTGTCTCATGTTCAAATTTGTCTAGGTAAAACATACTTCAAGCTTTTGTGGTCAGTGAAGAATTTTAAACTCAGCCTTATACAAATAATGTCTCCACTTCTTAAGAGCAAGCACAATAGCTGCCAACTCCAGGTTATGTGTAGGGTAATTCTCCTCATGGGGTTTCAATTTCCTAGAGATATAAGCTATCACCTTTCTTTCTTGCATCAATACTTCTCCCAATCCCTCATTTGATGCATCTGTGTGCACTTCATAAGGTTTGTCCATCATAGCAATGCCAAAATAGGAACAGAGCCTAACCACTACTTCAGTTCTTGAAAACCTCTCTCACATTTCTCAATCCAAACATAAGTAACTTTCTTTTGGGTGAGTCAAGTCAAAGGTGAAGCTATCTTAGAAAATCCCTCAATAAATCTCCGATAATACCCTGCTAATCCCAAAAAACTTCATATTTTAGTCGGAGTCTCAGGACGTTTCTAATTCGTCACCACTTCGACTTTTGCAGAGTCTACTGTAATCCCATCTTTAGATATCACATGTCCCAAGAATGCTACTTATTGTAGCCAAAACTCACACTTACTGAATTTTGCATACAATTTGACCTTTCTCAACTTTTCTAATACTTTCCAAAGGTGTTATTCATGTTCTTGGGAGTCTTTAGAGTATACTGGGATGTTATCTATGAATATAACCACAAAATTGTCTAAGTAATGTTGAAATGTTTGGTACATCAAATCCATGAAAATAGCAAGAGCATTAATAACACCAAAGGGCATCACTACAAACTCAAAATTCCTGTATCGGGTATTAAATGCAGTTTTCAATATGTCTTCTTCCTGAATCTGAATTTGGTAATATACTTGCCTTAAGTCTAATTTTGAAATACATCCTGCTCCCTGCAACTGGTCAAATAGTTCATCAACCATTGGCAATGGATACCAATTGTAAAGACAATAGTAGAAGCACATCAATGCTGGGTGTCGCCCCGTCCAATTTTCCCGACAAGGGGTCTTTATAACGAAAATAACAGAGTAAATATATATAAGGTCCAGACTCAACAATATCACATACTGATGGCCACACATATACATATATCAGAGAATCTCAAACATGCCATCTCTATCTACAACAGAATAAACTACATGATGAAAAAAAAGTCGTCCAGACCTATACTACTGATTTTGTTGTATCGTTCATCTATCCGTAAGTCTGCTTATGTATACCGCAGCATACCTAGTATACCGCAACACACTCTTACCACCATAAGCTAGGGGTCCTAGCCCTGATGTCAATCACCATCGAGGTGGCAAGGAGTCAAATGCACTGAGTGTCCCCGCCCGGCAACCAGTGAATAACTCAAAAATAAGAAGTGCCTACCGATGCGGCAATTGCCAGGTGCTGAAAATCTAGCTAGGATAACTTATCTCAATGTTCTATCGCTCAGTTTGGAGTAAGATAATCCCCAAAACTAACTAGGTTACGTGGGGTCGTCTACCTCTAACATGAGCTAGTACAAAAATCAAAGTCCTTGCTGAGTACTCAATGTTTCCAATACCAACCCCTTCTGACTGATCAGGCCAGAGGGTTATCTGATCCCGCAAGATTTTCAAAACAAACATTTTTGGGGCAAAATAACATTATCCAGAATTTAATCCCACTGATTTGCAAGTTAAATCATCATTCACATAAGCTGCCCAAGGCCAATCAATTCGATTCTATAGGCACATCAGGCCAATAATAACAATTTCCAGGATCAAAATGTCATTTTTCAAAAGTCAATCTCATCACGAGAGATTATTTTTCAAAACCATGTGAAAATAAGTTAATGAGTTCTTTTCATACATTAAAATAAATTTATAAGAGCATTCGGGTCATTTTCCCTTGCTCAGTCACAAAAATAATTTCCAAGGGTATTTAGGTCATTTTAACCATAACCGACTCCAAAAGACGTTTTGAGAGTATTCGGGTCATTTTACCCTTTCCTGATTTGAAAAGTATTCACAAGAGTTCCAATAAGGATATTTCGGTCATTTACCAAATACCCGATTCTAGGGGTTTTCATAAAATATTCCAATAAGGACATTTAGATCATTTTTTAAATACCCGATTTCAAAAAGAACTCAATTCAAGAAATCCAAAATTCTAATCTCAAAAGAGGATTAAATTCAAAGTTTCCAAACACATTTCCATAAAATGTTGCAATAAGGGCATTCCAATCAATTTATGAATACCTGATTCCAAAATTTATCGTTTTTTGAAAATCCCAAGTATTTAATCTAAAAAGGACTAAATTCATGCTTTAATAATCCATTAAGGTGTCCAAGCCAATTATGAAGTTCATTCCAGTCCAAAATGGCGCAAAATAATTCTTGCTCAGATAAACCTTAAATATATTCAGGGATTTCCAAAATGATATAAAATATAACATTTCATGAAAAAATAAAGCATACTAGCTTTCAAAAGATTTTAAAAATCAAAGGGACTTACCTTGTGTCCTAATTAACTCTTTCTGTTTACTGTTGTTCGTCCCCCGTTTCTATCATTTTCAACGAACCGTTGGTCGTTTACCGATAAACCGAACTACACATCGTTTTTAGGTCAAATCGTGTTTGGCCGAAAAATAGCCAATGGTTAGCTGACGTCCAGCCGACGTGCCTGACAGGTAGCTAATGTTTAGCCCACGGGGCTAATGGAAAACTTTCAACTGGTATGGGATGGGATGGCATGTATGAGATTCTCTGATATATGTATATGTGTGGCCATAGTCTAGGATATTGTTTGTGTCTGGACTTTGTATACTCCGTTGTTTTCGTTATAAAGACCCCTTATCTGGGAAACTGGACGGGGCGACACCCGATGTTGATATACTTCCGCTGTTATCTTTAGTAGGGGTGTTACAATTGGTATTAAAGCTTAGTTTAATAGAACTGTGGTATCGTCATAGAGATTGATAGAACTATTTTATTATGAAAGTATGACGGATAGGAATTATAAGGGCAAGTGCCCAATGGATGAGTGTAGCAATGATGGGAAGAAAGAGATAGGTGAGAATTCGAGTATGAAAAAATCCAAGAAGATTAGGACGATCTACCGAGTAGGCGTACTGAGATGTTTTATCTTGACAGGACCTGGCCCTGGCCGCCGTCATACACCCTGTCTCACCAGAAGCTCATTAACCCAGTAGTACATGTCATTACTCCATTTGTGCAAGACCTTAGTCAGGAGAGGACACTTACTCCCGAGAGGACATCGTTGCCACAAAGTCAGATAGAGAAGGTAGGTGGCAATTTTGATAAGGTTGATGGCGATATTAAACTTTGCCATCAGGATGACGATAAGGAGAACAGTATCCTCGGCGGTGCAATGTTGTCTGAGAATGATGAGGAGGTATTTGGAGGGGATATTTTAGGAGTATTAGAGAAGAGATGACAGGACTAGAGGTTATTGAGGCTGGAGGGGATCAGGAGGTACTTGAGGTAGTAATGCCTATGCTCGAGCTTGAGGAGCTCGAGGAGGAATTAGAAATAGACCCAGAGATACTGGCTTGATTGCACTCTAATGTGGATGGAGATAAGGGATTTAATGTAGCAGAATCCTATACGGTTTCTACCGATTCAGGACCTCCCGTTTTTGGATAGCGATGATGAAGAGCAGGTAGATGAAATGTGGATATATGTAGTGGGATATGTACAGTTCGGCCAGTGTATTTGACTGTGTGCTCGGCACATAAATTTTGTACTAGCTTTGTGTTTGATGAGAATGAATATATGTTATGATCTTGCTATGTGCACTATATCCGCTTTTGTGCCTGCTCTTGAGTTGTGTTATATCATTTTACCAGTAAAACCGTATGAACTATACAGGTGTCTCCTAAATGAACTTTTGGATGATCATCGCGAACTACTCAAAATAACACTAAGCTAATGGTGGAGGAACAACATGTGGAAGGTCCCCACCTTGTAACTTTGGACAATCCTATATTCCAAACTTTCTAGAAAATGGTTGATATCATTCAATAGTTGACTGAGACTATCACTAGAGTCAATGAGAATTCTAGAATAAATGAGAATATGAGTAGCATAAATTGATGTGGACTTCGAGGTATTAGTCAGAAAAGATTTGGAGACCCTGATGGCAAAAGAAAGGAAAGACGTAAATGAGGGGAAGCCGATTGAAGGATAACCTTCTTTTAGATACTTTAACTGTGGGAAGGTAGGGTATAAGAGTTTCAATTGCCCTTACCTCTAAAGGATAGGTGGATGGAATTGGCCGGGAAAGAAATAATCAGGGGCAGAGATCAGGACTAGAAAGGGAGAACCTAGGACAAGTTTCTATCTTTAAACCTGAACCTGCTAAACCATAAGTGAATGTTTGAGTAGTTGCATTGGCAAAGATGGATAATCATGCCACAGTAGTGGAAAGTACACTCTTTATTTTGAATCATGATGCTAAAATATTGGTAGATCCGAGTTCTATGCATTCCTTTATTACCAATTCATTTCTTGATGCTATGGGGACAAAGGGGAAGAAAGTTCATATGAAATGATTGTTAAAACCGCATTAGGAAAGAAATTGAATAGTGAGAAAATACATAGGAATTGTAAAATTTTAATAGGAGATGAAATATTCGGAAGAGATTTGATATGTTTGCCCATAGAGGATTTTGATGCTATCTTAGGTATGAATTAGTTATCTCAGCATCATGCTCAAGTTAACTGTAGACATAAGGTAGTACATTTTCATCGACCTGGGAGACCTACATTGGAATTTGTAGGTAAGGCTGGAAGGAAAAGTAATGCTCTTATATCAAGACTTAAGGCCCAAAAGATGATTAGAAAAAGGTGTACTGAGCATTTGGCTTATGTAATTAATAAGCCATGAAGGGTTAAGAAGCCCAAAAGTGTTCCTGTTGTGAATGAGTATTTAGATGTTTATCCAATGGAATTAAAGGAGTAACCACTGAAAAGAGAGGTAGAATTTTCTATTGATTTAGTACTATCGACAGAACCAATTTCATGGACTTCCTATAGAATGGCACTTGCAGAATTGTAGGAGCTTAAGAAACAACTACAGGAATTAATGGAGCAAGGGTTCATTCGACCAAGTACTTCACCGTGGGGAGCACCTGTGTTATTTGTTAAGAAGAAAGACGGGTCTTTACGTGTGTGTATAGATTATCGAGGGTTGAATGCAGTGACATTAAAAGTAACACCCCTACTAAAGATGACAGCGGAAGCATATCAATACTGGGTGTCGCCTCGTGTAGTTTCCCAGACAAAGGGTCTTTATAATGAAATCAATGGAGTATACAAGGTCCAAACACATACAATATCCCATACTAATGGCCATACATAAACATATATCAGAGAATCTCCTACATGCCATCCCAAACTACAATAGCAATAAGTACATAATCAAGAGGGGAGTCGTCCAGACCTATACTGCTAACACTGTGATATCGTCCTTCTATCTGTAGGTCCATTCAATTCTAGATCGTACAAAAGGGTAAGATAAAGACATGTGTATGTGACAAATCACCCAGTGAGTCCCGTGTGTGCTAGAGCTTTAGTAAAGAAAAAGTGTACATAAAACTTTTGTGGGGAAAGCATTTCGTCTGTTCACTGGAAACAATTTCAAAACTCTCTTAGAAAGAGCTTATTCAGAACTCAATCATTTTTGAAAAACTGTATTTCAATTTCAAATCATTGCCCCAATTTCCAAATCATAGGCACTTCTCATACAGAAGGTCGGCTTGTATGCAAAGCCCGTAGTCTTTGCCTTCGGTGTCACGTATCATTAAACTGAGATCGTAGCTTATAGTACTCAATCTGTGTGTCACTGAAAAAGTACACCATCTTGCATGTATAATTATACTTAGACCACAGCCTATAGTACTCAATCCGTGCGTTGTTGAAAAATAAGTGCATCGCAGTGTACTATAATCAACAAGTGCATGCAATACACTAAATCTTTTACTTACTACCGTAAGCTAGGGTTCCCAATCCTAACATCAATCACCATTGAGATAGCAAAGGATTGAACAATGCCAGGTGTCCAACCCAGCCCATAAACAACCCAAATCACAAAGTGCACATAAGGCATGGCAATTGCCAAGCACTAGAAGGCTACCCAAGACGACTCATCTCAATGTCCTATCACTCTATTTGGGGTAAGACAATCCCCAGAACTAATCGGTTTACATGGGGTCATCTATCTCTAACATGAGCTAGTACAAAGATCAAAGTCCTCGCTGAGTGCTCAACGTTTCCAATACCAGTCCCTTCTGACTGATCAGGCCAGAGGGTTATCTGATCCCGCAGAATTTGCAAAAAAAAAAATATATTTTTGGGGCAAAATAACATTTTTCAGAATTTGATCCCACTAACTCGCAAGTCAAATCATCATTCACATAGGATCCACAGAGCCGATTAATTTATTTCAGGGGCAATTCAGGCTAAAAAAATAATTTTCGAGATCAAAATGTCATTTTTCAAAAGTTAATCTCATATTAAGAGATCATTTTTCCAAAACTATGTTGAAACAGGGTAAAGAGTTCTTTTCACATATCAAAATAAGTTTCTAAGAGTATTCGGGTCATTTTTTCCGTACTCGATCACAAAAGTAATTTTCTGAGGGCATTCGAGTTATTTTACCTAAACCCGATTCCAAAAGTCTTTTAGAATGTATTCGGGTCATTTTACCTTTACCCGACTTGAAAAGTGTTCACAAAAGTTACAATAAGAATATTTCAGTCATTTACCGAATACCTAATTCCAAAGATTTTCATAAAACCTTCCAATAAGGACATTTGGATCATTTTCCAAATACCCAATTCAAAAAGGAACTCATTTCAAGAAATCCAGAATTTTAATCCTAAAAGAGGATTAAATTCAAAGTTTCCAAACACATTTTCATAAAATGTTACAATAGGGGTATTCCAGCCAATTTATGAACACTCGATTCCAAATTCACCATTTTTTGAAAATCCCAAGTATTTAATCCAAAAAGGACTAAATTCACAAAATTCATGCTTGAATCATCCATTAAAGTTTCCAAGCCAATTATAAAGTTCATTCGATCCCAAAATGGTGCAAAACAATTCTTGCTCAGATAAACCTTAAATATATTTAGGGATATCCAAATTGGTATAAAACATAGCATTTCATGGAAAAGTGAAGCACACTAGATTTCAAAAGTTTTTAGAAATCAAAAGGACTCACCTCATGTCCAAATTAACTATTTTCCGTTCACGGTCGTTCGTCCCCCATTTCTATCATTTACAACGAACCGTTGGCCATTTACCGATAAACCTACACCAAATATCATTTTTGGGTCAAATCGTGTTTAGCCGAAAAATAGTCGACGATTAGCCGACGTGCCCGATGGGTAGCTGACGTCCAACTGACGTTTAGTCGACGGTTAGCCGACGGTTAAGGAAAACGTTCAACATTCGTTCACGTCGTTTTTTCATCATTTGATCAATTCTTTCATTTTCCTATTCCGCATCATTTCTCCCTTCATATACAAGGGGGTCACATCATAATTCACATTCATTTCATGCAAAATCACACAATTAATCATCCTAAAGTTCATCCATTTTCAAACTTATTTTTCTAGAATTTCACGGCTTGACACATGATTTTGGTTTACATATAACTTTTAATCCACAACCCCGATTTGTCTCCATGATATGCCAAAATGACTGTAAGACTCTTAACTTCAATTCCATGTAAGATCTTTTTAGAGTTCTAGTTCTCATGATATGACAGTAGACAAAAACAGACCCAGTAGTTTTGCTTCAATTCCACTATTCATGCTTTCCTTTGTTTTCCTCTGGCCTTTAACACCTTGGAACTATTAATTCATTCAATTTTCCTTCAACTCATCTTTAATTCTATGATTTCCTAATTTCAATAACTCACAAGAGTCATACTTTTTCAACATAAATTCATTTCTTCTAGTCAAAAGCTAGTATAATTCATTTTTCCAACCAAGTAACTTCCACTTTTATTCTACTTTGGTCATCATCTCATCAACCAAAACCAATCCTTCAAACTACCATGCATATTTAGTTCTTTCTCATACAAAACATTATTCATAAACTTCATAGGTAGCAGGCACACATAAGCATACACAACGTTCATACACAAAGTTCATAAACCCTAGCTTTTGATCTAAAATCAAGACATAAACAATAATCACCGGAATGAGATCTATGACGTTAATTCTTGAAGCATAGACTTTTACCTTGTATGTGGGATCTCTTAGCTTGATTTTGCTCCAAGAACACACACTCTTCTTTCTTTCTCTCTCCTTTTTCTTTTTCTCCCTATTTTTCTCTAGCTTTTCTTTCCTTTTCTTTCTTTCTTCTTTCTCTATTCCTCATGGATGAATTTCTTGCTGAAATTCAGCTCATCAACTGCCATTCCTGGTCAAATATTGGCCATTCATTTATCATTTTCATTAATTGTATGGAGGTTAAAACATAGGTGTGTTCCAGTGAATTTACACACTATTTCACTTATTTTTTCTTCCTCAAAATTTCCTCTTCTTTTCTCTTGCATGGCTGCCATTTTTCTGGCTGTTTTTCAGCCACTCAATCACTTCTTCATGGTCAAAATATTGGCCAATTACATTGCACAAGACCTTAAGTAATTGGCCCTACAAATGATGTATTTCAATTACAAAATTACACATCATTCTTCATTTATTTTCTTAAATTCCATGCATCTTGCATGAACTCTTCATGAAACCTCTCTTAAATTGACACATGCCCATGAGCTACCAATCACAAAATGCCACACACACCATTTTTTACCGCGATTTCCTTTTTTTTTTTTTTTTTTCAAAAATGACTAAAATCGGGTCTGAAATAGAAAAATATTTTATTTCACCATTCGACTCCAAAAATTCTACTGAATCCATTGGTAATACTTGAATTCTTCAATTCCTTCTCTATTTGGTCAAAGTCACGATCAAAGTCGCGGGTGCGGTCAAAATAACTAAAATGCCCCTGATAACTCGGTTAGCATAATTCATACCAGAACGTGTGTTTCGTCACACTAATCAATTTTCACTCTCAGCGTATCCTCAAATTCTTATTTTATTAATAATAGTAGACTTTTGAAGATTTAGGGTACGGGTAGAATAAATCCAATAATTACATTCAGGTCCCGACAAAATATTATTATACCAAAATATTCGTCTCACTACACCGATCATCTTTTGTTCTGGCCTTTGATATAAATTCTCATCTTATTACAAGTAGTGGCCTATTAAAGGTAAAAGTGTGGGTTATTACAACCATCCTATACAATTCAACCTAAAACATATAGAAAAACATGTGAGAACAAAAACATTCAGTGAGTCCCGTATGTGCTCATGATTTTTAGATAGAACAGTTTCATGGTATTTTTAGAACAATACAACTTATTACAGCACATGAGATCTCAAAATTGATATTGATGCACAATAGATATTTTTCTCAATGGATATTAATAGTTCCACACCAAGATTACTAGTCTCATAAATTTCGACCACAATGGCTTGTATAGGATTTTCAATCGTATCGTCATTAATAGTCACAATGACCAGCATAGGATTTATAATCCTATTGCCATTAGTTTATCACAAAGAGAATAAATCCAGTGGAACACACAATATCCATGACCATAAAATGCTCATTTTCATGTATTTCAAAAAATCACTTGCAAAATGGTATTTTTGTAATTAAATGGGAACTCACCGTGCTTTCTAGCTATTTTCCACAAGCAAAGCATCTCTTTAAATTCTTAATATCTATTTTCTTTCTCTTTTTCTCATTTCCTTCTTTTCCTTCTCTCTCCCTCTTTTCTCTATTTTCGGGTATCTCTCTCTCTCTCTTTCTCTTTTCTTCTTTCTTTTCTTTCTTTTCTTCTCTCCTCTCTCTTTGTCCCTCTCATTTTTGTCCTTCTCTCTCTCTTGCATCTCATCTTGTTCTTCATGCTTCTCCCCTATTTACAGATGTTAGAAGCTTATGTGAAAAGCTTTGTAAAAAGCTTATCTAAGAAGCTTATATGAAAATTTATAATGGAAGCTTTGTAACATAATAGAAAGTAATAGCTTATGTGAGAAGTTTTGTAAGACGTTTGTCTAAGAAGCTTATATGAAAGCTTACATAGGAAGCTTTGTAAAATATAATAAAAAGTAAAAGCTTTGTAGGATACTAATGTAATAAGCTTGTGTAAAAGCTTATGTAGGAAGCTTTATATAAAATATTATTAATAGTAGTAATAATAATAAAATAATACAATATATACTTAATATATTTCTTATAAAATATAATATAATATTTCTTTTTTCACATTAATCATAATAATAATAATAATCATATTTTAATGCTAATGAATTTAATTCCAAATTGCTAGCTAACGAATTGAAACGGAATTGCTGACTAATGAAACATAAAGCTACATATATATTTTATAATAATAGAGCATTAATAATATATATATATATATATATATATATATATATTTGTACCATAAGTAATATAATGTAGATAAAATAGATTATTTCTTATCAATAAAAATATAATAAATTTCTTATAAAATATAACATATAGAAAATATAATATTTCTTCATCAAATAAAATATGATATTTTTCATAAAATAATTATTTCATAAATAATGACTTTGCTTGAAAATAACACGAAAGAGCTTTATAAATAATTTTATAAAATTCAAAAAAATTCTAAAAATACCATAAAGATGATAAAAATCAGTTCGTTTTGGACAATTCTTGGCAGGATGTTACAATACTTATGCCAAATAGTCAAGTTAGTGCATACGCCAAGTATTGTGCTTACACCAAGTAGTCTGTTAACGTCATGTATTGTGCTTACGCTAAGTAGTATGCTTATGCCAAGTATTTAAGTCAATAGTTACGCCAAGTATTTAAGTCAGTGTATACGCTAGGTATTCAAGTCAATGTTTACGCTAAGTATTCAATTCTGCATATACGCTATGTAGTCAAGTTTGTGTTTACGCCAAGTACTCAACTTAATACAGATGCCAAGTATTCAAGTTAGTGCATATGCCAAGTATTTCAGTTAGTGTATACACCAAGTATTTAGGCATTCCAACTTTGTTTGTCATGTATTGGATTCAAGGATTAACATTTTCAAGAATTCAAGATTCATCGTGTTCATCATGTTTCCAAATCCATGTAGAAAACTTGCCATAGAGTTTACCAGGGAATCAGTTTCCATATCAGGAAACACACTTTATCAAAACCAAGATTTGTAATTCGAAAAGATTACACAAGATTTTTCATATTTAAGATGTTCAAGAAATCAAGTGCTTGATAAGGCTTTCAAACTCAAGTGTAACATACATCTCACAATATATTAGAAAATCATTAACTATATCAGGAAAGCACATGATCATTTCAGGAAAAAAAGACATAGCTAAACAGAATTTAAAATTTAAAGTCACACGATTGTTCTTGAGAGTTTGGTGATTCTTGGAGCAAAATTCAAGCTAGAACATCTCATACACAAGGTAAAATCCTATGCATCAAGAATTAAATTTGTAGAATTTGTTACGGTGATCATTTTGATGTGAATTATAACATGAAAACATGAGAATTGTGATGATCAAAGTGATTATTGTGTACTATGTGAGACTTTATGTGTGCAAGTGTGTGTACTGGTTGAATGAAGGATCCATAAGCTATATGTTGTATGGTGAATAAGGGTAGTTGAATGGTGACTAAAAGGGGTTGTTCATGATTGTGAAGAAAGGTGGTAGAATTGGAATAAAAACAAGGTCAAACATTAAAGAAAATGGATTATAATTGTTTTTAACGTTGATGTTGATTATATGTTATTTGCATAAGAACTTAGTGGCTTCTTGAACCTGAAAACCTAAAGAATTAAGGTTGTTTAAAGGGAAAATTAAGTGGATTAAGGGTTATATAGGTGTTATAAATCAAGAAGCACAAGTAGGTGAAGTTGTTTTGTGAAAATGGATTAAAAACTAGAAAACTACTAGGGCATGTTTTTCCCTGTATTGTGTCACAGGAATAAGAACTCAGAAAAGTTCTTATGAAGAATTAAATTTGAGAGTCTTACGGTTGTTTTGGCATATCATAGAACCAAATCAGAGTTGTGGATTGGAAGTTCTGTGTGAAACAAAATTATGTGTCAAAGCAGTAAAATTTCAGGATTTTTCTTGGGAAGTGAACGAACTTAAGGAAGAATAATTATGTGATTTTGGATGAAATAAATGAAAAATTTTTAGGGATATGCCCTAGAGTTAATTTGTACTTATACTATTGTCATTATGTATTATGTAATAATACAAGGCATTTTTTCTATGAATAGTGCATTTAGTTTTGTGGTCATCAAGTATGTGACTTGATAGTAAAATACTATAATCAATACAATGACTATTCTTAAACTATCCCTGATCGATTATTATTGGTGGAACAATAATAAATTAAGATTAGTATATTTATGACTTGATGGCTATGTTTTACTGGTCATGGATATATGTGATATCAAGTCAAAATATAAATAAATGTTAGAGAATATTTTATTGGACATGACCCACTGTAAGAGTACTTCATGGAACATGTCATAAGTACTTTCTAGCCATAATGATATTAAAAGTCCTTTGACTTGAATTCATCATAGTTTCCTACTTGATAAATTCTATATTTTGACGTTGTCTAAAGTTATCTTTAACCAGATAATAAATTAGACTATTGTTAGATATAGAATAAATTAGGGAGAGGAATATGATTGATAGTGAAGGAATTTGTCCCTCTCAATTATGGGAGAGATATATATGGGCCCCTTGATAAGTTAGACTGTTAAAATGAATGGCCGTGCTCAAATATATCATTCTGAGATATTGATATCTTTTGTTTGAACAGTCTACTATAAGATTAAGAAATAATTGATAAGCTTAATAAGGATGACATGCTTCGTGCCTTATGGTTAATCTAGATATCATGTGACAAAAGGACTAAATATAAAATTATGGTTTGGTTTAAAGAGATCACTGATCTTCATTTAACCTGGATAGTTATAATGTTTTGTTAGAAACCGCTTATAACTTATGAGCCATTTAAATATGATTTGGGCACACTGCCAGTGTTAAATGAACCTATAAGGTCACACAATAAATGAACTTGTTAGATTATTTTTCTGATAATTAGGCTCAATGAATCTGGAAATATGTCTAAGTTAATCAAATCTAGAAAATTAACCAAATACAATGAATCTGGAAATATATTTACATTTGATGTATCTGGATGATGTTCAGATTATAAGAATCTAGCTCGGTAAATTAATTAGTTAAATTACCGAGTAATGGCAAATTTTATCATATTTATTTTAATTAAATTAAATTTAAAAATAAAATATGATAAAATATTATCAGAGTTTGACTCCAAGAGGTTCAGGTGGTTTTAAAAGAAAACCTTAGCCGTCTTCTCAAGGGTGCTCTCTGTTAATATTCGTGCCTCTATTCACCAAAAAAATTTAAGCCTCTCAAACCCTAGGTGCTAGCACTCCCGGGGTAACGAGTTGGTTCGCCGTGTGTATCCAATAGAGGGCGTTCGCACATTACAGCGTCTGGTGATCATTCGAGTTGCACGTACGATAGTAAAACTAGAATCTAAGGATCTTGATTATTCCAAACAGAGGTAATTCTATAATCTCTAAATCGTCTTATTCGTTTGGCTTGAGTCTTCAGAAGGGATTCGTGGATGTTTTTCACATTTTGGAGTCCACGAATCCTAACAAAAATTTAGAGTGAATCCCTTTTGCATGAAGGAAGGAAGGATATGGAAAAAGAAAAATGAAAGAATTGAACACACGATAAAAAAATGACGTGAATGAAACTTGAACATTTTCCTTAACTGTCGGCCCTGTCAGCTAAACGTTGGTTGGACGTTGGCTAACCGTCGGGCACGTCGGTTGGATGTCAGCTAACCATCGGCTACTTTTTGACCAAATATGATTTAACCTAAAAACGATGTTTGGTGTAGGTTTATCAGTAAACGACTAACGGTACATTGGAAACGGTGGTCGAACGGCCGTGAACGGGAAAAGTTAATTAGAACTCGAGGTGAGTCTCTTTGATTTCTAAAACCTTTTAAAAGCTAGTGTGCTTTACTTTCCATGAAATGCTATGTTTTATACCATTTTGGAAATCCCTGAATGTATTTAAGGTTTTTCTGAGCAAGAATTATTCTTATACCATTTTAGGCTCGAATGAACTTCATATTTGGCTTGGAAACCTTAATGGATGATTAAAGCATGAATTTTGTGAATTTAGTCCTTTTTGGATTAAACGCTTGGGATTTTCAAAAAATGGCAATTCTTGGAATTAGGTATTCACAAATTGGCTGCAATGCCCTTATTGGAACATTTTATGGAAATATGTTTGGAAACTATGAATTCAATTCTCTTTTAGGATTAGAATTTTGGATTTCTTGAAATGAGTTTCTTTTGGAATTGGGTATTTGGAAAATAATCCAAATGTCCTTATTGGAATGTTTTACGGAAACCTTTGGAATCGAAAATTCGGTAAATGACCAAAATATCCTCATTGAAACTTTTGTGAACACTTTTCAAATCAGGTAAGGGTAAACCTCGAAAAGTCTTTTGGAATTATGTATGGTTGAAATGACTCGAATACCCCTAAAAATGACTTTTGTGATCGAGTACAGGTAAAATGACCTGAATACTCTTGGAAACTTGTTTTGATGTATGAAAAGAACTCTTTATCCTGTTTTGACATGATTTTGAAAAATAATATCTTAGTATGAGATTTTTTTTGGGAAAATAGTATTTTAACTCCAAAAATTGTTTTATTGGTATTACTTTGGGAATAAGATAAATAATTAGCCTTGTGAGCTAATAGGAATAATTAACTAGTCTTGTGAGCCAGTGGGTTCTATTTTTGAAAAATGATATTTTGGCCCCAGAAAATGTTTTATTGGTATTCCTTCAAGAATAGATATTTATCTGTGTAAAACCCCACCTAAACCTACTCTAGAGTTAGAGGGATGGGGTGCATATCATACCATTTTGCATGAAATATATTTCTTGAATGATTTTGTGTGCCTTAGAATGGTAATATATGGGTTATATGGTTTATCTGTACTTGTTGAGTAGAAAGGGTAAAGAGGAAATTTTACTTGAGGTTGAAGTAGGAAGATGGCTTGAGGCTTAGATAAGTAGAGGATTTGGTTGGAAAATTAGAACAAGAGTTAGTGTGGTGAAGTGGTTAGAGGTTTGTGATTAATCTTTAAGGTCTTAAGTTCAAATTCCATCACCTAAATTTTATTTACAATTATCTTAACCAATGTTTGAATTTTTCTTTTCCTTACATTCCTTAAAGTTAGGAATGTTGTCTTAGAGAAGACACAATGGTAATGTCTTAACCATGTGATCTTGTCCTAAAAAGAATTCTAGAAGAATTTTTTCTCCATTATTTTTGCAAGCCTTGTCCTAACCTCTTTGAATTTAAACTACTCTTATTTCTTTAATTCATTTTTATATCTATAAAAGTCTTGCATAATTTCTTACTTGGAATTTCGAAAATTCCAGCTCTTGTGGGATAGGAGATTGGCCGAAATTATGGAGGAGAAATAGTAAGAAGTTCTCAATTAAATCACCATAGTAATTTCTTCAAGAACTTCATTGTCGTCTTGTTCTTGTTTTAGTTAAAATCTGGAAAATTTTCCAGATTTTCTTCATGGCTGGTTTTTTAAATTTGCAACCACCTTTCTCTACCTAATTCTTGCAAAGAATCAACCATCTTTTGTAAAGATGAAAGCTGAAATATTTTAGAATTTCACAGCTTTACAAGCTATACCAAACCAGAATTTTTTTCTAGCAAATAACCAAGCTTTGGACATGAACATTTAGCCATTCATTTGTGCATAAGAACATCTGAAACTTTCTTCTTTCTTCTCCAAGATGGTAGCTGGAAAACCACCATTAATGGACCTTCAAACACTCCTAAATTCTAGCTGCAAAGCAGTTTCAAAGAAGTCCAAAAATTCTGCACAAAACCATTTCAAATCCTAAGAGTTCTTTAGCTTAAATTCCAAAATTTTTTTTCCAGCTTTGCCTATTCAATGCTAGGTCCGATTTTCTTCATCATACTTCATCATATTTTCGGCCAAATGCAGCCATGAACAAAAGACCTTGGCTTCTCCATCTACCTTGATCATTAGGACTCCATTAACATACCTCAAAAAACTCATATCTTCACTCCATTCAAAATTATTCAAACTTTAAATTAAATTCTAGATTTTTGTTCCATTAAACACTCACCTAGCAAGATAATAAAACTAGAAATTCCTCTGCTATTCCATAGCCATTTTTGTCCAGCCCAAAGCTGGAACAACTCTCCATTCTATCATCAAACCAAAGCTAGTTCAGCCATACACCATTGAAAGATAAGAAACCTTCCAATAGCAAACACCATTACCCAACCCTATACCTCAAACATCTCCACTTTTTTCTCAATTTGAATTTTGAAAAAGCTGAAACTCTCTCTCTTCTTCTTGGATAATCAAAAGCCTCCCCTAAGCTAGACCATTCGGCCATCATTCACACACGTACAGAATCACACACACTCTCTCAATTTCTCTCAAAAACACCAAGAACACCAAGAACACACACTAAGCTTCTTCAACCTTTAGCTATCTCTACTCAGCCCTAATCACTCCAAGAACCTTCAAACCACTTGGTATTCAGTCCCTACTCATTCCTAGGCCACTCTATAACATAAAAAACATCAAAGTTGATTTTCCATTCAGATCAAACACACCTTCTCGGCCAAGAACAAGATGAACATCAAAAAGGTAACTTTAAACACATTAGACTTTCTTCATCTCATCATCACCATTTCAATGTCACCCTAATCTCTCTCTCTCTCTCTCTCTTGGCCGAAACTTGGATGGCCATTCTTGCACAAACTTCAACCAATGAAGGACTCTCAAGCACTCAGGGACCTCTATTAAGCAAGGCGATACCTTCATCTAATGTTCATCAAATCAAGTATTTCTCTCTTGATATTCTCTTTAAATTCTTGAACTCAAGACTCTTAGATGATGGATTTGATAGGTTGATAGAATAATGTGGGGTTGTAGATATGTATGTAGGTGAAGGGAATAGATTTAAGACATAAAGCTTTGAATGAATGTTGTGACTCAAGAAGTATGGATTATGCTTTAAGATCATTGTATGTTCATTATGATTAAGAGTTTTATGGATGTTTGATGTATGATAGACATTAAACCATCATTGTTGATTATGCCTTTATAGTGTTATATTTTTCAATAAATCCATAAATAATATTATGGCTAGTAGAATATCAACCTTATTGTGATGTATGTTAATACAAGCCTATTTTTGGATAAATCGACATGTTATTTGTTGGATCTATATGTGTATGACTATGTATATAAATTTTCTCTAGTATTTCACCATTGTCATTAAAAATTATTATAAGAACTACTTTTATTATTTTTAGTATTATTCTTCCTATCATTATTATTAATATAATTAATATTATTATTTAATTTAATTAATTAATTTTGGTGAACACAAATATTTTCGAAGCTAATAATTATTCAAAATATTGGAATTTTATTAGATAAATAAATAGAATATTTTTATTAAACATTATTAGATATAAATAATAATATATTGGAATTAAGATCAAATGTCTTTTATAGTCATATTATTATTAGTTAGCCTTACTAAAAATTTTATTTACACTCTTAAGTATTATTTATATGAGAATAATTTATTTATTATTAATTTTATTTGTTATTTATTATTTATTACAAAAATTATTTATAATCTATTATTAATATTACTTATTGGTTGTAATAATATTATGTATTATTTATTACTAATATTATTTAGGATTTATTATTAATAGTACTCAGTATTTATTACTAATTTTATTTATTAATATTATTCATTATTTATCATTTGTTAATAAATAGTTAATATTATAATTTATAATTTATTTATTATTTATAACACTTATTTATTTTAACTTATCAAATTAATCTTATTCTATAAAATACCTTAACAAGTAGTGTTAAAGCTTAATGCATTGTTGTCATAACTAGATGTTGTTGTATCTAATTGAGCTTAAGCATGTTAGGCTATGAATTATTTATTTAAAGTAAGTATTGCCTGGATGTTGGGACTTATACCCTGTATTTACCCCAGGGCGGGGGTTAGGTTACCTTGAGCTATCTTGGATGGCTATTGTATCAAGGAAAAGTAAGAGATCAGGTAAGTCCTTGCATAAAGATATTTGTGAACAAATGCTTTTCTACAAGTTGAATGCACTGATTGTCGTGGAAGATGTATCTTGAGATGCAACTATGAACAATATATTCCTTCTTCTAAAATAAAATAATTTTTGTCAAGCAAATAATTTTCCGAGCAAAACAATAAATTTTTCTTAAACAATATTTTACCTAAAGTTGTCTGAAAACCATAATTGCTACTTCAAAGAAAGCCCTTCATTGATTTTACATTTTCCAAGTGGAATAAACATAACATTGAGTACTCAATAAGAGTAGACTACTAGGACTAGTCTTTGAAGGGTTGGGTAAGTCTCTTAGTAGGAGGCCACCTCTGAGGGGTGAACCCTGCCTAGACAAGATGACAGTTCTTGTTGTTTAGGCCGGTTTGAGCTAGCAATATAGTTCAGGTGGACTGTTTATTTTTGAAATGGACAACCGGTATGTTTGGGTATAGAGATAGAGGAGTATCTCATCTAGTGGACCATACATCCACCTTGTATCAACATGCGCAAAGTGTAGCATCCTGATCATTCTCTTGTCATGATGCACAAAGTGTGGCATCCTGACTGTTCTCTTGACATAGTGCACAAAGTGTGGTGCTATGTCCATTGATGATGCATGACTTCATAGTCAACTTTGTTAGAGTGGTTATTTCTTTTAAAGTTGAGCATTTTTACTTTACAAATGCTGATAAAACACCACTCAGTGTTCAAAGATAAATTTCTGAACTTGTAGACTTTTATTATAACTTGTTTAAAACTTGCATACATAAAATATTTTTTCTAAAATACCACGAGCACACACAGGACTTACTGGAAAATATTTCTCACACTTTTTATATCATGTCTTTAGGTCGATCATGCTTGGAAGGTCGATTTACTTATGTTGCCATGAGCTTAGAAGATTTATCCTGATGTATTTATTTGTTAGAGATTTTAGTTACCATCTATTTATTTCAAGACTTGTAAAAGTATTGTTTTGGGATTGTTTTGGAAAATGATATTTTCTCCCAAAAATGTCTTTCCTTCTTTGGAAAATGGTTTCCTAATGTGCTCAAGTATGAGACATTTTATGGATTTGGAAATACGATGAACAATATAAATCTTGAATTCTTAATTTCATGAATCCAATTCATAACTAACTTGAATACTTGGCGTAAGTACTAACTTACTTGGTGTATACACTAACTTGAATACTTATCGTAAGCACTAACTTGATTCTTAATAGTACGTTGCGGTGTACTTACCCTTCCGGTGAAGTATGGTTGAGTGTTGTAGGCTGTGGTTTAAGCACAATGATACGTGGCGCCAAAGGCGAAACCTTGTGAGCTTTGCATATAGGCCGACCTTCTATTGAAAAAAGTGCCTATGATTTGAAAATCGGGGCAATGGTTTGAAATTGAAATATAATTTTTAAAAAAAATGATTGAGTTCTGAATAAACTTTTCTTTAGAGAGTTTAAGAATTACTTTTAGTAGGAAAATGATATTCTTTTCCACAAAGGTAATATGTGTCCTAATTTTATCACAAAACATTAGTACACACGGGACTTACTGAGCGTTACGCTCATACGTGTGTTATTTCTTTTGAAAAATTAAGGATTAGTGGTGCAACAAAAGCACGATGAACTCCCAGAGGCTCATGCTACATTTTTGACCTGTTATTCCATGAGTGTATGTATTAGAAGCCAAATTCTTGTGCTTTTCTACGTTGGAAAAAAAATTTCAGCTGCCTTTTGAGTAAAGTTTGTTATAAAGACCCTTTGTCTGAACAATCAGACGGGGCAACATCCCACGAAGTTATAGCCCATTACGTTATGAAAATATGGGGTGCTACAAATGGTATCAGAGCATAGCGGAAATCATAATAGAGCTTCTAATAGAATATAGATGAGCCTCTAATGGGATATTGGGGAGTCCATCATTGTATAAGTAAACGTGAATTTATAGAGATAGTGTTTGGATATTGGAATAGATATGACATATGGCTTCAAGATGTAATTTATTCTGATGAGCCAGAAGAAGAATGATTCGAGACAAATCCAATATCTTTGAAAAAGGTCTATGACTCCAAATTCGAACAATAGTATAGGGATTGAGGCCAGAAAGACCTTATATAGGAATTATTTACTAATCCTGAACATCCTATTTTGGGACCAGTAATAGTAAGATGAGGAATAAAAGAAGGTTGAACACTTAAAAGCCCAGTGTGTATAGTGCAATATGAATTATGTGAATAAGAATATGCACACTTGTATAGTGTTTCAATATTATATTTAAGTGCTAAAAGTCCTGATTTATCATAATATGTGAAAGGATATGATTATATCAATATTAATGTCCTAGGAATCATCAGACATTTGAAGTTAAACGTGCTTAGGTTAGAGAAATTCTAGGATGGGTAACCCTTGGGAAGTACCTATGAAAGTTGATAGGAAGTGATTTATGGTTGTTTAAGGAAATGAAAGTATGATCTATAAGCAAAATGATATAAATACCGGAGGTTTAATTATAGATCATACAAGAATGACGTATATTAAGGTATCTTATTAGACTGAAAGAATACGAGAATTTCTCAAGAGATCATGTTTATATGTGCTAAATAGAATTTTTCTTCTATTTCATGTCATATGAATGAGAAGTATTGAGATGTATACATTTTCTTGGTGTCTCATAAAGTAGACTTAAAGAGAAGAATAGAATATGTTCAATATTATCACAAGGGCAGACACATTTATGAGTAGTATTAGAAGAGACTTAGACCATGTTATCAATGCGGGAAAATGGTACAAACTTTAGCTAGTTGTCCATGTACTATGAAACAAGAAGATGGCCCATTTGCTCATGAGGAATTTAAATCTAAAGAGCCATGGGGAAACAAAGGACCCATCAGGATTCATGTAGAGTAAAGAATGAGTGGATGGTAGAAGAAATTAGAAATAAATTGTTAGCCTTAAGGGCTTTCTTTTATGATTTGATTTATGACAAACATTGATATAGACTAACTTATTAATTTCCTGTGATAGGACATGGTTAATCTTTATTCTTCTAAAGTTTTCAAATAAGAATTGTTGACAACCTCTTCATCGCTGATTTCAAGATTAAAAGATCAAATGAAGAAAATCAGAGTATGAGAAGTTTTATATCATGGAAGCTCTTTAAGAAGAATGATAGACTAAGAAGTGTTATTAAGGTATATTTATTAATTCCTATGTCTTCTTATCTTTTGATTCATTTGACTTTACCTTGAAGCTTCAAAGAAGATGATTTTCAAAGTTTTTAAAATTCACAGAATTTTGGATGGAACAGTTTGAATCCAAAAGGTTCATCCAAAATCTTGTAAACCGGGTTGAAAAATTTCTATTAGGAATGTGCCATTTTAGACTTACCTTTTGGATGCATCTTCGTCTAAAACCCAAGTCCAAAACTCGGATGAGTTTAAACAGAAAAATTTGAAGCCATTTTTTTATGACCGTTGGCACTCTACTTTTTGGCTTTATAAATAGCCCTTAAAGCAAGATTAGAAGCAGGATTTTTAAAACATTCATCTTAAAAACCTTATTGCTTAATACTTTCAAAAATCTTCTTTTATCTAGTTTCAAAGTGAGTTCATTGTGTATCAAAGATAAAAGCATTTTGTGGCTTGTATTCGAGAGAACATCTTCTCAAGTAAGTGAGCTTATCTCTGTTCTATTGATTCTCAATTCTCTGTTGTAGTGCAAGGTTGTGGTGTAAAACCTATAGGGGTGAGCCTTATGTTGGTGTTTGTTCAAGGTTGTGTGGTAAAACCCATAGGGGTGATTCTTGTTTTGTGTATGTTTAAGGTTGTGTGGTAAAACCCACCCATTGGGGTGATCGTTGTTTTGTGTATGTTCAAGGTTGTGTGGTAAAACCCATTGGGGTGATCCTTGTTTTGTGTTTGTGTCAAGGTTGTGGAGTAAAACCTAGTGAGGTGATCCTTGATGTGTTTGAGAGGTTGTGAAAAACCTAGTGTGGTGATCCTCTCTTGTATGTAAATCGGTTTCATTAAGTGAGGTTAATGAAATATGGTTAAAAATCTTTAAGTGTGAGGCTTAAAGTAGTGGACGTAGATCATTATTGATCGAACCACTATCATCTCTTGTCTCATTTTATTTAGTGGTTCATGTACTTTTTTTTTATGATCTTTCTTTGCCTAAATCTAGATATATATCTACGAGTACTTGGATAGCTTTCTATGCATCTATAAAGTTAGTCCAAGTATCTTAGTGATCATTCTTGTTCAGCATTTTAGATAATTCGGAAAAATTATTTTTTCTTGCCAAAAACCTTATTCACCCCCCTAAGATTTTTCATTTGGTATCAGAGCAAGGTGTACATACTCTTGGTCTAACAGCCTTGTAGAAAAGATCTTAATGGCAAGCTCATCCGCTTTTCCATATGTTGAAAGGTCTTCAACAAATCGTCCTCCTTTATTTAATGGAAGTAACTATACTTTCTGGAAAAATAGAATAAAAATTTATGTGTGTTCTATTAACTTCGAGTTATGAAGTTTAATAGAGAATGGTCCTTTTATTCCATCAAAGATGATTGATGGCATAAAAATACCTAAACAGAATGATGAGTATAGTGTGGAAGACAATGCGAAAATGACTCTAAATTTTCAAGCTATGAACATTTTGTGCTGTGCACTAGATGTGATTGAATACAATCGTGTTAGTGGTTTTGATTCAGCCCATGATATGTGGAGATTGCTAGAAGTCACCCATGAGGGAACTAACCAAGTTAAAGAATCGAAACTAGGGCTTCTTATTTATGATTATGAGTTATTAACTATGAAGCCAAATGAAAGCATCACTAACATGTTCACAAGATTTACTAATATCTCAAATGGTCTGAAAGCTTACGGAAACATTTAATCCCTTGGGGAACAAAACTGAAAAATTCTTGATGCTTTACCAAAAAGTTGGTAGCCTAAAACTCTTGCTGTAGAAGAATCCAAGGATTTAAGTTCTCTACCTACTGAAGAGTTGATCGGATCTCTTTTAACTCATGAGATGAAGCTTAAAAGATTTCATGAATCTGATAATCATGATAGAGGCAGAAAAGGGATTGCTCTAAAGGCTAAAAATGAAGATGGAGAAATAAGTCTTTTGGAAAGCAGTGAAGGCATGGAAATGGACAGTGATGACTTGGCAATAATAGCAAAGAAATTCAGAAGGATGTTCAACAAAGGAAACTACAAACGAGGAAGGAAGCTTATAAGAAAGAAAGGACAAACCTCCGGCTTCAAACCTCAATGCTTTGAATGTAAAAGCACAGCTCACTTCATTGCAGACTGTCCGGTTGCAAAAGGCAAGAAAGGAAAAACGTCTCAGAAAAAGAAAGACCTGAAGGTCAAGAAAGGTAAAGGATTAATAGGAGCTTGGGACTTAAATGAAGATGAGGAATCTGAGGAAGAAACTGCCAACATTTGCTTCATGGCCTTAGAAAATGAGGTAAACCTTTCAACATTAGATTGCATGTCTAATTCACATATATCTATGATTGAAAAGCATGTTGATCCTAATGAGTTGTTATGTGATATGTTTTATGAATTAAAAAAACTGTCCAGAAAAAATAAAGAGTTAAAGTTGAAGGTTAATTGTCTGATGAAAGAAAATGAAGCCTTGTTGAATGACAACAAAATGTCTTTTGAAACACATATATGTGCTAAAATTGAAAATGATGTGATTATGATAGCTTTGCATCATGCATCTCTGGAAAATAAAAACCTGTGTGATAAAATTCAAACTCTTGAATGCATGGTTAGCACCTTTGATGATATGAAAATTAGAGTAAATGATCTTACCAATTACATTGAGAAATTCACAAATGGTAAAAGCAATCTGGAAAAGCTACTCGGAACTCAACATTATTTTGGTAATCGAAGTGGCTTAGGATATAAACATGAGGATAAAGACAAAATTTGCAAGCCTAGATTTGTTTATGTTGGAAATTGAAGTGGATTAGAATATAAACATGAGGACAAAGACAAAATCTGCAAGCCCAGATTTATTTTAGTGGTAAATCAAGGTGGCTTAGGATATGAACATAAGAATAGCTATAAAGAGAACAAGTTTCAATATGTTAAACCTACTTTTTCTCACAGCACATACAAGGCATGCACGTATTGTGAAAATTTCAAGATGTCATGTTAAAAGAAAAGTGGAATCAGGTGGAGTTACTTTCTGAAAAATCAAAGAAAATGTTGCTAACCTTCATGGACCCAAGAAAGTATGGGTACCAAAAATCTTCTCTTCTTCTCATGTATAGGCACGGTCTTTAAGCTTCACCAAGTGGTTCTTAGACAGTGGTTGTTCAAGACATATGACTAGAAATGCAGCTTTGTTAGAAGATATTTAAACCACAAATGAAGGATTTGTTACGTTTAGAGACAAGAAGAAAGGGAAGATTCTCAGTATTGGTAATATTGGTAAAGGTTCCTTAACATTTATAAAGCAAGTCTTACTTATTGATGATTAGAAATATAACCTGCTCAGCATTAGCCAACTCTGTGACAATGGTTGCAAAGTCATTTTTGAAAAAGATTCTTGCTCTATACTTGAAAGTGGAAATCTCGAAATCATCTTTACTACCAAACTCATGGGAAATGTATATGTGTTTTTATCTTAATGACCTTGTAGCTAATGGAATTAGATGCCAATCCCTTCATGACAATAATGGTTATCTTTGGTATAGAAGATTAGGTCATGTATCCTTTGATTTGTTAAACAAACTGTCCTCAAAAGAACTTATTTGGGGGCTTCCAAAAATGAAATTTGATAAACACAAAATCTATTATGCATGTCAATTTGGGAAGCAAATCAAAACCTCTTTTAAACCAAAGAAAATGATATCTATCTCAAAACCTCTTGAATTAGTTCATATGGATTTATTTGGACCCATGAGGACTGCTAGTCTTAGATGTAAAAAATATGCATATGTAATTGTTGATGATTTCTCTAGATTTACCTAGACCTTATTTCTTAGTCAAAAGGATTAAGCCTTTACTAAATTTTCAAAACTGATTAAGCGTGTCCAAAACTTGATTGGATGCAAACTGGTTTCTATTGGAAGTGACAACGGAAAAGAATTTTGTAATAGCAAATTTACTCACTTCTGTGATGAAAATGGAGTCTTTCATAATTTTTCAGTAGCTAAAACTTCTCAACAAAATGGTGTTGTTGAAAGGAAAAATTAGACCTTGCAAGAAATGGTTAGATCAATGCTTTGTGAAAATGCTCTTCCAAAATACTTTTGGATGGAAGCTGTTAACACAGCATGCTATACAATAAACCAAGTTATGTTAAGACCATTTTTGAAAAAAAAAAAAAACTCCATTTGAACTTATGTTTGATAAAACTCCTTCTATCTTTTATTTTAAAGTTTTTGGATGTAAATGTTTTATCCTAAATACAAGAGCTAATCTTGGAAAATTTGATAGCAAGTCCGATGAGGCCATATTTCTTGGATACTCTTCCAACAAAAAGGCTTATAGAGTATACAATAAAAAAACACTTTGTGTGGAAGAATCTGTGCATGTTGTATTTGATTAATCTAACATTTTTACTTCAAAAAGAGATGATGATGATGTAGGGAATTCAAATGAAGTTAAGTTAAATCATGTTAAAGCTCCAACATTAGATACTCACGCAAAAGAAGAAGAGATTGAAGAATTGCAGATTGAACAAGAGAAAGAACAAACTGAAGATTCTGCAAATCATCAATTGCTGAAGGACTGGAAATACAAATCAGGCCATCCAAAGGAGCAAATTATTGGAGATCCAAACCAAGGAGTTAAAACTCGACGGTATTTTATCGACAACTTTGCTCTTCTTTCAATTATTGAACCTAGCAGCATTGATATTGCATTACATGATGAATTTTGGATTATTGCCATGTAAGAAAAGTTAAATCAATTCGAAAGAAATCAGGTTTGGAAACTTGTTCCTAGACCGTATGATCATCCTGTTATTGGGACAAAATAGGTTTTTAGAAATAAACTTGATGAAAATGGAGTCGTAATTAGAAACAAAACTGGATTGGTAGCTCAAGGATTTAATCAAGAAGAAGGCATTGACTATAATAAAACATTTGCTCCTGTTGCTAGACTAGAATCAATTCGAACGTTACTTGCTTTTGCATTCTTTAAAAATTTCATGCTCTATTGGATGTCAAAAGTGCCTTTCTAAATGACTTTATTGAAGAGGAAATGTACGTTGAGCAACCACTTGGTTTTACTCATGAGCTTTTTCCAAATCATGTTTTCAAACTCTATAAAGCTATCTATGGATTAAAGCAAGCTCCAAGAGCTTGGTATGAAAGGCTTAGTAGTTTCCTAATCTCAAAAGGATTTTCTAGAGACTTAATTGATAATACCTTGTTCATCAAATTTGATAGTTCTAGCGACTTACTAATTGTCCAAATCTATGTTAATAATATTATTTTTTGTGCTACTAACGACTCTTTGTGCAAGATGTTTACTAAGACTATGCAGCAAGAATTTGAAATGAGTATGATAGGAGAATTGAACTTCTTTCTCGGACTGCAAATTAAGCAAACTAAGGACGGAATCTTCATAAACCAAGCTAAGTATGCCAAAGAGTTGCTCAAAATGTTTGGAATGAATGAAGCAAAAAAAATCAGTACACCCATGAGTACGTCCATAAAACTTGACCAAGATGAAAAGGGTAAGAAAGTAGATGAACGTAAATATAGAAGTATGATTGGACGTCTACTATATCTTACTGCTAGTAGACCAGATATCATGTTTTCAGTATGTCTTTGTGCTCGATTCCAATCTTATCCGAAGGAATCACATTTAAGTGCAGTTAAACACATACTTCGATATATAATTGGCACACATGATTATGGATTATGGTATCCACATACTAATACTTTTGATCTTATAGGATATACTGATGCAGATTATGCAGGATGTAAAGTTGAAAGAAAAAGTACTAGTGGCTATTGTCAATTTCTTGGACATTCATTGGTATCATGGCATAGTAAAAAGCAAGCATGTGTATCCTTATCCACCATTGAGGCTGAATATATTGCAACAGGAAGTTGTTGTGCTCAAATCTTATGGATGAAGAATACTTTGCTAGATTTTAATCTAAATTTTAATTGTGTACCTATAATGTGTGATAATACAAGTGCTATCAATCTAACAAAAAATCTAGTGCAGCATTTGAGAACAAAGCATATTAAAGTTAAACACCATTTCATCCGAGATCATGTACTCAAAGGAGATGTGTATGTTGAATATGTCTCAACGGATGAACAACTTGCAGATATCTTCACTAAACCTCTAGCTGAGGATAGATTCAACAACTTAAGAAGAGGTTTAGGGATTACAAAAATTTGAAAACTAACCATGTGGTATAAGTCTTTCTTGTGTGGGATTTGTGAAGAAAAAGTTTCGGTCTTAAAATCTTCTCCGGTGTTAAAGAAAAAAAAGTTTCGAGTTCAACTAAGGGTAAGGCTAAGGCAAAGGAAGCTTCTCCTCAACCTCACTTCTTGGCTTCTCATTATGAGTCGTCTAAATCTTCTTCAGAACAAATGGGTTCTACAAATCAAGTACCACGATTTCTTGACTTAAAATGTGAAACTGAATACAATGATTGGGTCTCTAGAAATCGAACTGTTATTTTTGGTTATCGAGTGAACCACTCTGCTTTTTTGAACTTATCAAATATTCTGGATATGTTTGATCATGTCGGATGGGGGAGTTTGTTATCCGTTGATAAGAAAATCTATACTCCTTTAGTCTGGGAATTTTATGCAAATTTGAGAAAGGGCAGAAAAAGGGTTTATGATTTGGTGGTATGTAACAAGAGTAAAAGGAAAAGATTTTAAATTTCACCATAGAATGCTGAATAGAATCTATGATGTTCGAGATGCCAGTTTTCAGTATTTTGAGTTGAACAAATTTCTTGATGGAAATGAAATTTTTGTTTTGGAAAATTTTGAGTAGTTATTTACTGGTGGAAAAAGTTTTGAGAACTCTGGAAATCGTAGTTCCAAATGGTTGGATGGATTGGGCAGAATTCTGCATCATATGGTGTCTACCATTGTTGTTCCTAGTTCCAGCCATAAGACCTCTATCAGTATACTTCAAATGGTAGTCATGTTAGCCTTAGCAAAGGGGAGACAAATTAACTTTGGGTTCCTGGCAACTAAGTTAATGTTGCAATCTGGAAATACTTTTGGTAAGGCTTTACCATTTGGAGATTTGTAGAACAGAGTTTTCAAAATTTTCAATGTTGATTTAAATTCTGTTATTTATGATCCCTCAAGAACAAATGTCTACAGCTTTGACTCCTTTGAAAATATGGGGGTATGTAAGGAAGGGAAATTCATGGAAATTGTTAAGAGAATCTGCAGGAGAAAAAGAGTGAAAATTTGATAAAGATCAAGGAAGAAGGGAAGTCAGGAACTAAAAGAAAAATTGATGAAGAAGGAACTGTTCTGGACTCTGGCCTATCTGAGACTATTCTGAGTGTAATCAGCTCCTTTGCAGAGAAATTGGAATTTCATAGTTCATAAATTAAGAGTGTTGGAAACAGTCTGTCTGTTATTGAACAATCTGCTAAGCCTTCCACCTCTATATCTGATCATGAAAAAAATGAACAATCTTCAGAGGACAAGGCTGAACTGCCTGCAGATGTCAAGGTTCCCTCTCCTAAACCCTCTCCTGAACCATCTCCACATCCTTCTTTCGTACAGAAGATAGATATTCCTACTCCTTCTCCCAAGCCCAAACCATCTAGCAAAAGACAGAAGCATGTGGTTGTAAAAAGAAAGTCTAACAGAATAGCTGGTCAGTTTTCCAAGAAGGGGGCT
This sequence comes from Voacanga thouarsii, assembly GCA_026120185.1. Classification (NCBI taxonomy): domain Eukaryota; kingdom Viridiplantae; phylum Streptophyta; class Magnoliopsida; order Gentianales; family Apocynaceae; genus Voacanga; species Voacanga thouarsii. Next base: position 2,632,522 of record JANUWF010001131.1, read on the forward strand.
GGATCCAAGAGTGAAACCATCAATATTTCCTAGACAGCATATTGGGTAGTAAGATTGGTTGATGAACAATTTTATTTCTACGCAAGTTGAACAATTTATTTTTTCAGTCATTTACATTATGTCTTCGATTAATTTCTGATACTTGCCTAAGCTTACTTCTCTGTTATGCTTATTATCTATCTAAGACTTTTGATTGCATATTACTTCTCCTTTTGCTATGCTTCTTTTTTATTGATAACAAATGGGGAGAAAGAAAATGACATTGAATATGACTGTTATTATGGGGGAGAAAGAAAAAATAAAAATGAAACTGCTGTGAAAATGTTGAATGTTGGTTTGTGAATATTATGGTCTGCATGACTGTCGGCGTGATGTTGTTTGCAAGAAATATGTCGGTCTGAAAATGATATAGTCTGCATATATGCTATTGTATAAAATTGTCGGTATGCAGTAACTGATAAGGAGAAAATGTTAGGTTTGCATATGACTGACAATTTACATGTTGTTATGGGTTCTGCATAATAATCTGATATGGATTCTACATGACTAATGATATTTGTATAAACTGAATTTTGAGAATGACTTCTGTTTTGAAAACTAAAACGTCAGTTACTGAATTTCAAGAAACTGCATAAACTGTTATGAACTGCATGAACTATTTCTGGCTTGAACAGTTATGCATTGATATCAAATTTGAACTGTTAAGAAAATCATCGATATGATTTACTGTTTACCAAAATTTTCTAAAAAACCTTTCTGTTTGTGATGTCACTTTTATGATAATGGTATTTTTGAGACTAGATTCTATGATAAGATTTTCATGCATTAAGTCAGGGGGAGTTTTGGACTCAGAAATTTTGAATCCAAAACAAATGTTCTTATAAGCAGTTTTATTGAATTGGAAAATGTTTTGGACATCCAAAATCCCTATCCAAATGAAATTCTAAAAACATGTTCTTCCAAAACCATTTTGGATACACTTTTTGGATGAATAAATTGTTACTTCTTCTCATCCCTCTTATGTTCGAAATAGTCACATAAGCATATATTTAGGGGGAGCATTTTAGTATTTTATCTCTATCAAATTACTCTAAATATTTATATAGAGATATGATATGCTTTAGGATCATTGAGATATGTTTACAAATTTTTTATTATAAAGATCTCTATGAGACCTATACTGTAAGATTACATTTATTTGTTCAACATGTTCTCTCTATTTACATATCAAATGTGTCATGTTTGTCATCACTCAAAAAGGGGGAGATTATTAGCCCTAAGGGCTTTCTTTTATGTTTTGATTTATGACAAACATTGATATGGACTAACTTATTAATTTTCTGTGATAGGACATGGTTAATCTTTATTCTTCTAAAGTCTTCAGATAAGAATTGTTGACAACCTCTTCATCGCTGATTTCAAGATTAGAAGATCAAATGAAGAAAATCAGAGTATGATAAGTTATATATCATGGAAGCTCTTTATGAAGAATAATAGATTACGAAGTGTTATTAAGGTATATTTATTAATTCCTATGTCTTCTTATCTTTTGATTTATTTGACTTTACCTTGAAGCTTCAAAGGAGATGATTTTCAAAGTTTTTAAAATTCACAGAATTTTGGATGGAACAGTTTGAATCCAAAAGGTTTATCTAAAATCCTATAAACCGGGTTGAAAAATTTCTGTCCGGAATGTGCCATTTTGGACTTACCTTTTGGATGCATCTTCGTCCAAAACCCGAGTCCAAAACTGGATGAGTTTAAACAAAAAAAATTTTAACCGCTTTTTTATAACCGTTGGCACTCTACTTTTTAGCTCTATAAATAACCCTTAAAGCAAGATTAGAGGCAGGATTTTTGAAACATTCATCTTAGAAACCTTATTGCTCAATACTTTCAAAAATCTCCTTTTATCTAGTTTCAAAGTGAGTTCATTGTGTATCAAAGATAAAAGTATTTTGTGGCTTGTATCTGAGAGAACATCTACTCAAGTAAGTGAGCTTATCTCTATTCTATTGATTCTCAATTCTCTGTTGTAGTGCAAGGTTGTGGTGTAAAACCCATAGGGGTGAGCCTTGTGTTGGTGTTTGTTCAAGGTTATGTGGTAAAACCCATAGGGGTGATCCTTGTTTTGTGTGTGTTTAAGGTTGTGTGGTAAAACCCATTAGGGTGATCCTTGTTTTGTGTTTGTGTCAAGGTTGTGGAGTAAAACCTAGTGAGACGATCCTTGATGTATTTGAGAGGTTGTGGAAAACCTAGTATGGTGCTTGTATGTGAATTGGTTTCATTAAGTGAGGTTAATGAAATAGGGTTGAAAATCCGTAAGTGTGAGGCTTAAGGTAGTGGACGTAGATCATTGTTGATCGAACTACTATACATCTCTTGTCTCATTTTATTCAATGGTTCATGTACTGTTTTTTTTTTTTTTTTATCTTTCATTGTCTAAATTTGGATATACATCTACGAGTACTTGAATAGTTTTCTATGCATCTATAAAGTCAATCTAAGTATCTTGGTGATCATTCTTGTTCAGCATTTTAGACAATTCGGAAAAATTATTTTTTCTTGCCGAAAACCTTATTCACCCCCCTTCTAAGGTTTTTCATAAATGTTTGATGGAAGTAAGGCAAATCTAAATTTTGAGAGCGAAATTTTTTGTATAGGGGGGAGGATGTAATACCCCGCATTTTACCTTTGATTGGCTACTACTTGTAATAGGATGAGAATTTATATCAATAGACAAAACAAAAAATGATCGGTGAAATGAAACGAATATTTTGGTATAATAATATTTTATCGAGACCTGGATGTAATTATTGAATTTATTCTACCCGTACCCTAAATCCTTGAAAGGCTACTATTGTTAATACAATAAGAATTTGAGGGTACTCTGAGAATGAAAATTGACCAGTGCGATGAAACGCACGCTTTGATGTGGAATATGTTATTCGGGTTATCAAGGGCATTTTTGTTATTTTGACCCCGCCAATGACTTTGACTGCAAATTTGACTAAACTAAGAAATAATTTGAGAATTTAAGCATTACCAATGGATTCAGTGAAATTTTTGGAATTGAATGGTGAAGTAAATTTTTTTTTCCATTCCAGACCCGATTTTGGTCATTTCTGAGAAAAATTAGAAATGTGGGTAAAACTTAGACGTGTGGTGCTACGTGATTGGTAGATAGGGACATGTGTCACATTATGAGAGATTGTATGAGATTTCATACAAGATAAAGGTTATCAAATAAGTTTTACAAATATATTTATATATATATATATATATGTGTGTGGACGAATAAAATTGTGACACGTGGCGGATAGCCCATAATTTATGACCAAATGGTCACCAATTTGGACCATGTGTGGCGGTGGAGGAGCTGAATTTCAGCAAGTAAATTCATCCATAAAGAGGGCAAAAAGAAAAGGAAGAGAAGAAAGAAAAATGAAATAAAATATAGAGAAAATTGAGGAAAATTGGAAAATGAGAGAGAAAGTGTGTTCTTGAGAGTTTGGTGATTCTTGGAGGAAAATTTAAGCTAGAACATCTCATACACAAGGTAAAATCCTATGCTTCAAGAATTAAAGTTGAAGAATTTGTTACGGTGATCTTTTTCTATGATTATAACATGAAAACATGAGAATTGTGATTATCAAAGCGATTATTGTGTATTATGTGAGACTTTATGTGTGCAAGTGTGGGTCCGATTGAATGAAGGATCTGTAAGCTCTATTTTACATGGTGAACAAGGGTATTTGAATGGTGGCTTAAAGGTTTGCTCATGATTGCGAAGAAAGGTGGCAGAATTGGGATAAAAAAAGGAATTAAACGTTAAAGAAAATGGATTATGATTGTTTTTAACGTTGATGTTGATTATATGTTATTTGCATAAGAACTTAGTGGCTTCTTGAACCTAAAAAACTGAAGAATTAAGTTTGTTTGAAGGGAAAATTAAGTGGATTAAGGGTTATATAGGTGTTATAAATCAAGAAGCACAAGTAGGTTAAGTTGTTTTATGAAAATGGATTAAAAACCAGAGAACTACTGGGGCTGATTTTGCCCTTTATTGGCCTTTACATAGAATTACATTTGAGAGCCTTACGGTCATTTTGGTATATCATAGAGCCAAATTGGAGTTGTGGATTTGAAGTTATGTACAAAACAATATCATGTGTCAAAGCAATAAAATTTTAGGATTTTGTTTGGGAAGTGAATGGACTTAAGGAAAAATAATTGTGTGATTTTGGATGAAATGAATGAGAATTATGGAGTGAATCCCTTGTGCATGAAGGAAGGAAGGATATGGACAAAGAAAAATGAAAGAATTGAACAAACGATGAAAAAACAACGTGAACGAATGTTGAACGTTTTCCTTAACTGTCGGCCCCATCGGCTAAACGTCGGTTGGACGTTGGCTAACCGTCGGGTACGTCGGCTAGACATCAGCTACCTATCAGGCACGTCACTTGGATGTCCGCTAACTGTTGGCTACTTTTCGACCAATCATGATTTAACCTAAAAACGATGTTTGGTGTAGGTTTATCAGTAAATGGCAAACGGTACGTTGGAAACTGTGGTCAAACGGCCGTGAACGGGAAAAGTTAATTAGGATGTGAGGTGAGTCCCTTTGATTTCTAAAACTTTTTAAAAGCTAGTGTGCTTTACTTGTCCATGAAATACTATATTTTATACCATTTTGGAAATCCCTAAATGTATTTAAGATTTTTTTGAGCATGAATTATTCTTATGCCACCTTGGGCTCGAATGAACTTCATATTTGGCTTGAAAACATTAATGGATGATTAAAGCATGAATTTTGTGAATTGAGTCCTTTTTGGATTAAACGCTTGGGATTTTCAAAAAATGGTAATTCTTGGAATCGGGTATTCACAAATTGACTGGAATGCCCTTATTGGAACATTTTATAGAAATATGTTTGGAAACTTTGATTTTAATCCTCTTATAATTAGAATTCTGGATTTCTTGAAATGAGTTTCTTTTGGAATTGGTATTTGGAAAATGATCCAAATTTCTTTATTGAAATATTTTATGAAAACTTTTGGAATCGGGTATTCGGTAAATGACCAAAATATCCTCATTGGAACTTTTGTGAACACTTTTCAAATCGAGTAAGGGTAAAATGACCCGAATACCCTTGAAAAGTCTTTTGAAATTGAGTATGGGTGAAATGATCTGAATGCCTTTGGAAATGACTTTTGTGATCAAGTACGAGTAAAACGACCTGAATACTCTTGTAAACTTATTTTGATGTATGAAAAGAACTCTTTATCCTGTTTCGACATGATTTTGGAAAATAATCTTTTGATATGAGATTTACTTTTGGAAAACGATATTTTGATCTTAAAAATTATTTATTAGCCTGATATGCCTATGGAATGAACTGAGTGGCCCTGCGGAGCATATGGGAATTATTATCTGACTTGCGAGTCAGTGGGATCAAATTCTGAAAATTGATATTTTCTCCTAAAAATGGTTTTCCTGCTATGGAAAATGGTTTCCTGATGTGCTTAAGTACGAGACTTTTTATGGATTTGGAAATACGATGAACAATATGAATCCTGAATTCTTAATTTCTTGAATCTAATTCATGACTAACTTGAATACTTGGCGTAAGCACTAACTTACTTGGCGTATGCTCTAACTTGAATACTTGGTGTTTGCACTAACTCGAATACTTAGCGTATGAACTAACTTGATTCTCAGTAGTACACTGCGGTGTATTTACCCTTCCGGTGATGCACAGTTAAGTGCTGTTGGCTACTGTCTAAGCACAATGATACGTGGCGCTGAAGGCGAAACCTTGTGAGCTTTGCATACAGGCCGACCTTCTGTTGAAAAAAGTGCCTATGATTTGGAAATCAGGGCAATGGTTTGAAATTGAAATACAGTTTTTCAAAATTAATTAAGTTCTGAATAAACTCTTCTTTAGAGAGTTTAAGAATTACTTCCAGTAGGAAAATGATACGTTTTTCTATAAAGGTTTTATGTGTGCTGATTCTTTCATAAAACACTAGCACACATGGGACTCCCTAAGCGTTACGCTCACATATTTGTTATCTCTTTTGAAAAATTTAGGATCAGTGGCGCAACAAAAGTGCAATGGATCCCCAGAGGTTCATGCTACATCTTGGACCTGTTATACCGTGAGTGTATGTATCAGAAGCCAAATTCTTATACTTTTCTACGTTAGAAAAAAATTTCCACTGCTTTTTGAGTAAAGTTTGTTATAAAGACCCCATGTCTGAATAATCAGACGAGGTGACATCCTACAAAGTTATAATCCACTACGTTATGAAAATATGGTATGTTACAGGTGCTGGGTCAGCTCCAGGCACTCCAATTCTTGCTCATTTAACCTCCATTCCTTCCATTCCTTTTCCATGCATTCCCTTGATCTTCCAAATAGTTTTGAAACCAAGATTGTTTCCATTTGAAGTTCCCCTGGGTCGCATTTCTTCATTTGCCCGTTTGCCCTTTAATCCTTGTTCATTTGTTTGCTTGACCTTTCACAGGGATTGTTACCTGCTTTGTACTCCTTTTGGCCTTCATTTCTTTATCCACTCCTTCATCATTCTCTTGGCCCTTAGTTTTTTGGCTTGGTTGGCCTTAAACTCCTATTGAAACCTCTTGAAAATAGATGTCACCCAAGGTGCCATGAGCTGTGGTTTAGACTTCTCTTTATCTTCTTTTGAGTGGCCTCCATGGCTGGGGCGATTCCTATCACTATCATACCTTCAACATGAAAAGAAACTAATATTCAGCCAAAGAAGAAGATTGAGAAAGAGAACAAGAAAGAGGCTGCTATTACGAATATCCCCTCTCTGCACACCAAAGTTCTCACAACTATTGCACCCACTGTTGATAAGAAAGTTCTTGAGCAAGACAAACTAACTACATTTGGCAGCTCATCTGGCCGAAAGCAGAAGCATGTCATGGTAAAACAAAAGTCTAGCTGAATTGTTAGACAACATTCAAAGAAAGGTGCCAATGCTAAACCTATGACTATTCTTATTTCATGAAGATATGGCACATACTAACCGCAGATCGATGACCTTTTCTACCAACTTTTATTCTGAATGACACAATTTTATTCTTGCAAAATTTCCTACTTTCTGCTCTATATATATACTTTTAACTCCTTTATCTTAGTCTTGGATTGATATTACTGCTAGTTTACTACTTCTTCTTATTAACTGATATTCCTTACTGCTTCTTGCTATCCCTGTTTTGGGCATGCTCCAGATATTACTGCTTATTGCTTTTTTTTTTTTTATTGACAACAAAGGGGGAGAAAAGATATTATTGGGGGATTGTGAATTAATGATTTGAGAAATATATTGTTAGAGGATTGTGAATTGATGATTTGATGTGGGTATGGGGTTTATACTGTGGACTAAGAGGAGATTGTAATATAGAGACTGAAAATTTCTTTTGGAATTGATCAAACCTTGTGATGTGCAAATTTTTTTTGCTATCATGATATCTCTTTCACTTATCTTAGCCCTTATAAATATAGATTGTGAATTGTGAATATATTGTGGCTATATGTTGGTCTTTGAAGATTATGATTTGAAATGTATGAATTATGATTGTAACTACTTATGAGGATTATAAATTCATATGGCTTAAGATGAATTGTGTCTATTTATCGCTATGGTTTGAAAATATGGACTGTGAAGAATTAGGTGATTTAATAAAGACTATGTTGAGTTATTAGTATGGACTAAGGAGATTGAAGTGCGGGTATAAGTTTGTTGTACATTCTGGCTGATTGAGATATGGTTTTGATATGCATTTTGCAAAACGTTTGTTTGGATAATGAGGTTATTCAAGTGAATACGTATGAAATCTATCTTACCACTTTTTGGTTTCTATGTAATATTTTCATGCTGAATTTTCTTAAGAAAAATGAGTTCAAACAATTCTAGAAAAAACATTGATCTATACTATTGGGAATTTTTCTTACTCTACACATACACAGGGGAAGTTTTGGACTCACATTTCTTCACACCAAAAGACCAGTCCAAAAATAAGGTTTTAAAATAGTAGCTTCTACCTTATTTTACCCCATTTTGGATGCATATTTTGGAAGTCCAAAATCTTGAAATCCAGTCTTATTCTCAAATACACTGTATGGCTCTATATCTTGTGATTCATATATGCACATACTAAGGAGGAGCATTACATCTTATGGTTTATCTTCTATACCTCCTCATGTACATATCTATACATTTTTTTGTGACTATTATTTGCGGCTATTCTCTTAGGGAATAGTCCTTTGATGGAAGGAAGGAGGATATGGAGGTTGGTTAGGCCATAGGCTCATTCAGCCATGTTTATGAGTATATTCTTTAATTTCTTATCTTAATCTCATAAGCACTCTTTAAGTTCTATAATGAGAAAATACAATTCAGTTTAAAAATATTCTTATTTCTCTCACTCTATCGTGTTCATACTGTACATATCATTATTTTTGTATCACAATCCCATCAAGTTTGTCATCACTCAAAAGGGGAGAGTTTGTTAGCCCTAAGGGCATTCCCCTGTGTTTTGACTTATGACAAATATTGATGAGGATTAACTTGTGTAATTTATATTTTATAGAACATGGTTGACCCCTATTCTTCCAAAGCGTTCAAGTAAGATTGCTAAGTAACTTTTAAGCAATAGAATCGAAGAATGGGTGATCAAGTAGAAGACAAAGCTTAAGATATTGTATATCAAGAAATTCTTATGGAAGAACCTTAGACTAGGAATCTTTGTTAAGGTATTATCTGTGTAAATTCCTATGTCTTCCTTACTTTATAATTCAATTTATTTCTACCTTGAAGTACACAAGCAAAACAATTTCAAAGTATTAAGTCTTCAGATTTTTGGATTAAGTAGTTTAGGTGAATCTGCATCCAAAAGCTTCGTCCAAAACTCTATGAATAGTATCAAATCATTTCTGTCTAAAAAAGTGTCATTTTGGACTTACCTTTTAGATGCACCCTCGTTCGATCCTTGAGTCCAAAACTCCAAAAAATCTAACAGTGAAAAACTAGCCATTACTAGCTGTTGGAGCTTCACTTTTTTACTTCTATAAAAGCCATTTAAACACGATTTTCTATAAGATTTTTGTGCAATATTTCTTAGAAACACTCTTACACTTTAGAAAACTAAAATCTTCCTTTTCATTGTGCTTTAAAGGTAAAATTGAATTGTTCAAAAGGTAAAAAGCTTTTGGTTCTTATCTGTTCATATCTGCTCAAACTTGTGAGCTATTTCTGTACATTTTCCTTGCATTCTATCTTGTATCAATCTTGAGAAGGTAAAACCCAGTTGGGGTAAGCCTTGATTTATTGGGTATCAAGGTTATGGTGTAAAACTCGTCGGAGTGAGCCTTGTTTTGTGAATGTATCAAGGTTATGGTGTAAAATCCAGTTGGGGTGAGCCTTGATTGTGTGTTTGTAAAGATTGGGTGTAAAACCAAGTGTGATAATCCTCTTGCGTAAGATTGATGTAGCCTACCACCATTGATTTGGGAAAAAGGTTTTAGTAGTTGTGTTGAAATCCTTAAGTGTGTGCTTAAAGTGATAGATGTAGATCATTTGAGGATCGAACCACTATACATCATTGAGTCTTTTCTTCTGCATTTTATTTGTTCTTTATGCCTGCGTTTTCACTATTCATCTAACTTGAGAGCTTTACACTCTTTCTTACATTTATTGATTTGATCAAAGACTTTTATACAGTTGGGTAAACTTGTTATTGTTACTTCATCTACCCATCTTAACTATAAATCTTCTTTCCATCATTTAGAAGAGTTTTGAAAGTTCTTCAGCAGCACACAAATCTACATTTTTTAACTCTCACATTGTTCGGTCTTTATAAAAAAAATACATCAAAGAATTATTTTTAAATTGTATTTGTTTGCCATAAACCTTATTCACTTCCCCTCTAAGGTTTATCATATTTTAAGTAGGCTTTCTCCCAATTTGTATCCCATATGGCATCCTAGGAACTAACTTGGTAGGTAACAATATCAAAATATATGCTAGTATATCTCTAAAAGGAAATATGAAGAATCACATGACACAATATGCTTTTGACTATTTCTATCAATGTTCAGTTTCTTCTTAGTTGCTTTGTTCTGTTGAGGTATCCTAGGCGTAGTGAGTTGAAATACTATACCATGATGCCTTATGTAGTCTTTTAATTTATTAAATAGGTACTATCCATTACTATTTAACAGAGGATTTTTGATTAGCTTACCTATTTGACCTTCCACTTTAGTCTTAAACTCTTTAAACTTATCAAAAGAGTAAGACTTACACCTTATCAAGTAAACAAAACCATACCTCGTCCAATTATTTGTGAAAGTTATGCAGCATTCAAAGCCTCTCCAAGCTGTTGTATGTAAAGGACCACACACATTAGTATGAACTAGACTCTATATTTTTTTGCTCTATTTACCTTTTGAATAAAAAGACCTTTTAGTCCCATTAGACATGATTCAAATTGAGGCCAGACTTCCAATTTCGATAAGTACAAGGGGCCATTGTAGATTAGCCTTTAAATCCTGCTTAGGTTGATGTAACCCAACTTAGATGCCATAAGTATAAGTAACTGATAATGGCCTTTCCCTTCTTACTTGTTGTAGCTTCACTTTGAGCATTGTTGATTTGATAATTAATAGGATTTATGATGAATAAATTACTATTATGTCCTTAATAAATAAAACCTTTCCCTTTCTATAGATAGTAACACTAGAATGGAATGAAACAAAATATCTCTGATTAATAAGTTTGGAAAATCAACATCAAATTCTATTTGAAAACATGAACATATAAAATATCCTTTAACAAAACTACTCTATTATAATCAAATAATAATTCCAAATCTCCCACTATTTCATCCTATACTATAGCTCTATTTCTCATGCAGAGACTATGCTCACCCTTCCTAAGCCATCTTATCTTTCTAAGTTCTATAAGGAATTACATATATAGTCAGTAGCTTCGAAATCAACTTTTCAAGTGAATGATGATCCAATTATTGTTATAGACTCTAGATATAAAGCATTACTTGTGAGATTCTTCTGGGCTAAAAGATCCAAACACTCATTTTTTCAATATCCTTTCTTACCACATTTGAACATTTTTCTTTGGTTTTGGCACTAGGTTGGGACTTAGGCTGGCCATTCCCCCATTCGTCTTCTTCTTCTTAAACTTTTGAGCTTGGGCCTTGTTCTTTATGAAAAAGACTTTAGGAGTAAGGCCTTAGACAGTGGCCTCATCACTTTTTCTACCATCTAGAGCTCCTTTATTAACTCTATAAGAGTCATCTCCATCTTTTTTTTATATTATAATTTAATTTGAATTGAGAGAAAGAGTCAAATAGAATCTTGAGGACAATATCTATCTAGCTATCAGCATCAATTGTGGCCCCTAGAACTTCTGCTTTCTCAAAAAGTGACAATCATTTTGAGCATATGCTCATTAATTAACACTATTTTAACCATCCTAGCTAGTGTTCATGATTGCACTAAGAGCCTCATGCCTCTCAAGCCAGCTCTTGTTAGCAAACATGGAGGCTAATAATGCATTAATTTCATATGTAGTGTGATGAATGTTTTTTAGTATAGAAAATATTGCCAACAAAGTTCACAATCAATCAAGTTTTAATTAAAATTCTAACCACTAAAACCACACATACGAGTAAGTATATCCATCATATAGCATAGAGAATGGCAAGTATCGAATCCACAAGAATTTAGGCTCTCATGTTACTTTAATCTAACCTTTATTATTTAGCCAATAAGATAAAGAAATAAAAGTAAATAACCTACTAACCTAATATACTAAAGAATAGATTAAGTTCATATAAGACAAGTCACAAGGATAATTAAAGAGAGAGAATAAGGAGAAAAGACATGTAAATAGATATAAATCCTTGAAGACATAACAATGATTAATTATCACTGTTAATTATCATCTTGGTACTATGAAGGAATAAAGTATAGACTCCATTTCTTTCCCAATCCATGAAATCACTATCTTCTAGTCAATCTAGCATATTTTCCAATCAAACCAAAACAACCAAAAGAAGAATAAAACTCATTCCTCGTAAATATCCCTACTCTAGGCAAAATTAACTAACATTTGATTACTTAGGTTCAATGCTCAACCTTCTTTCCCAATCCAGTTAAGATTATATATATATATATATATATATATATATATATATAGAATTAATTAATTGAATTCTATTCCAACTTCATTTTCCAAGTCCATTCGAAAGAAGATCCAATTTCATCAATTCACCAATAAAAACAAGTAATCAAATACCAAGAAAAATAATCAATTAATCAAATAAGTAAAATCAATACAAAGTTATGAATCTAAAAATATCCTTTAAATATAATTAAAATAATTAAAACTCAAATTGTCAATAAATTACAAATGAGAGAAAAAGAAACCACTCATAGACAGGTAAGCCTTTTTCTTCTTCCTTAAAACCTTCTTGATCAATCTCCTCTCCTTCTCTAAGAGTCTCCTTGATCCTCCTTAGCCTTAGTGTTTTTCTAGGAATTTCCTACGGGTTTGCAAGTCCCAAAGGTGAAAACTAATTTAATGAGTGTTAATCTCTTGTATTTATTGGAGTTTAGATTGCCAAAAAAATGCCTACAATATTCCATTTCCGTGTCCAATTCAGTTTCCAAAAGATCTGTATTACAATTTCCAAATTCTAATATTAAGAGGAATCTTCGCCGCCATTGAACAGTTAAGAGCTGGTGCCGATTAACATAGACTGGGTCGGCACCAATTCGTCTCTGGAAATCTAGTTTTGCTTTGTTGTTCCTCTGTTTTGTTCTGTTTTTCCATACTTTAACCTCAGACGATTCAATCATTCTGAGCAGGCACCAGGACAAATCTAGAAAAGTATAATTTCACTCAAAATCATCCAATTCCTATACAAATTCACCAAGAACACTTTCCACAAATAAAATATCAAATAGGAAAGGAAATGACTAGTTATTATACCAAAAGTATCACAAAACATCCTCAAATTACTAGGAAGATATAGACACATTTAGGCCCTATCACAATGGTCATGTCTCATACTTTGATTGCAGCACATTAGACATGGAAACTAACATGTAGCAACGAGCCACCTCATTAGCCTTTTTTTTTTTTTTTTGGTGCCTTTTTAGTCTCACGCTCTTCATCAATGGAACTTTCACCAATCTTATGATAGGGATCGAATAAGGCATACTCCTCAACAGTGAGTATTATGTCGAGGTTCTATTTCCAATCCATATAGTTTAGTCCCATTAGCTTATTCTCATAAAGAATAACGGCCAATGGAAAAAAAATAACCTCTACCAACCATTTCTAAAATTTTAAAAATAAAATATTCTCAGTTTGAAAAAAGAAACAAATAATTTATGCTATACTTTTGTCATATTATATCTAGATAATAGCTAAACCAATCACTATTGTCTGTAACATGATTAGTTTTGTCTATTTGAAAAACTGATGCAGCTTTATATGAAGATTAACAGTTTTCTAAGGTAAATATAGTGACCATCACTAACCAACTACCCTTATAAGTAATGTTCTAAAAGTAACTCCACCGGTAGGGTGGCCATTTTCTCTTATTTCCTATAGATAGACCTTGCAATATGACTTCTAACGGGGGCCGGCCAATCATAGCATGTATCCCGAATGTTAATTTTATCCATCCATTAATTCTAAATCTTTGTGGAAACTCCATCCTTTACGAGTTCACTCACAGGGTGATGTGAAGAAGTCTGGGATCTCTAATGTGGATCATGATGAAAAAGGTAGGGTTGCACAACAATAAAAAGTAGCTTTCGTGACACTTTTTTAATGATGCTTTTAATAAAATCAAAACGACATAGTTTTATTAGATTAACTCAAAATTGACATATTATTGTGACACTTTTTTGTGTCATGAAAGATAACATATCTTTCCTAACACTTTTATTATGTAAGAAAAAAAAGGCGTAGCCATAGAATTTTTCACAAAAAAAGCTGCAATCTTCCCACTCAACAAATGTGCAGCTTTGGAAATTTCCTTGAACAAATTTGTGACTTTGAGGGAAATGTTTTGTGTAGATTGAGAATCCACATTGAACAAAAATTTTCACCGTGTCCACTAGAGCTCCAATACCCCATCTCCCTGCTCCCCAAAATTCGATGGAATTGCCTTCTACAATACCATCTTCCACCATCAGTACTGATCCACTTCCGCCTCTCCCCAACTCTAGCAATAATTAAATAATTACTTTCTTGAAAAACACTCTTAAACACTTCAATAGATGGTTTCTAGTCGCTTCAATCTTAAATAATTGAGGAAGATTTAAAGAGTTTGTGTGAATAAAATCAAAGGAGCAAAAAGAAAAGGGGTTGGTCAGTTGGGATGAGAGAGGAAGTGAAATAAAAATTTTCTAAGTATAGGAGAAGTTATGAACTAAAATGAGCTCTAGGGTTCTGAGAAAATTTGATTTTGTATGTTAAATGGATGATTTAGATTGATTAACTTACTCAAGAAGTGATTTTCGAAGGCTACAATTTAATAAAATTTAAGAGTGGAGATTCAAACACATCAATAACCAAGATTTAATGAGGGGAGGCAGCACACTAGGGAATATAATAGTAATTTCACTCATTTAGGCACACTAGGTTTAATGAAATAAATTTTAAAAAAAAAAATTAGTCTTGTGTAAAAAATAATGAGCAAAGGTACAAAAGGTTCACACATTAATCAAAAAGTTCAAAGAATAGTCCAAAGGTTCAAAGTCTTGGTTAATTAGGAGTCAAAACTAATTAAAATAAAAAATTAAAATGGGAAAAATATTGGAATAGGAATTTTATTTAATAAAAATCAAAATTGAGTCATTTATAAAATCAATCTCTCACATTTACCCCAAAAACAATGTTTTTCACCAAATAATTTCATAAGATACTTTTTAATAAATAATTTCCCATTCTAGATAAAAAAAATTAATCATTATAAAGTATCACAATATATTCACATAAGTACACACAAATTTTCTACATAAATATTTCACCTAAAATCAAATAGAATAAAAAGTATTCATATATTAAATAAAATTTCTATAAAAATATGCAAATATACTTCCACATACTATATTCAAATAAATCCCCATTTAATAATATACTTATGAAATACTATTTTACTAGTGTATAAATACATGAATTTGAGAGGTGTTACAACTAATTCCATTCCAAGAATAGTTCCATTTGCAAATCCCAGGAATGAAGATGATCATCTCGAAGGTCTTTCTTTAGATTGAATAGATGACCATGAAGCTAACTGTCCCATTCCTCAGAGGCCGTCTGCAACTTAGTTGGAACAACCTCAAAGAATAACAAGATTCAAATCCTAAACGGCTTGCTCATGGGAGTTGAATTATATTATAGAAGCCATAAGGGCCCAATGATGAATTCCTTGGCAAGGAGGCTATCAAAGTGCTTTTCATAAGGGATTGTGCAGTGCATATTAAACTGCTCCAAAATTGCAATAGACTCTTCACAAACATGGTCTCTTTTGGCTAAATATCTTAGCTAATTTCTTCAAATATGTGAAAAGTTACGAACAGTGCTAGAAGTATGAACAATTACAATGGGTTCTCATTGAAGGAAAACGCAGAAATAGGGGCATGCACCGTAAGATAAAAAAAATTGGAGAAAAAAAAATGCGAGCCATAAAGGCCATGCGGAAGCGTGAAGATCATACCTTTGCGTTCCTTAACCCTTCTAGGTTGCGTAGGAATAGATTGAACGGTTGGAATCGCCTCGCTTTGCACACTTGAAGGAGTTTCCGGTTGAACACCCGCTAGCCTTTGACTTCGCCTTGTTTGCATTAACGCTTAGCTCTCCAGCTCTCAGGATATTCCTCAACCTAACCTCTAGTTGGTGAACACAATAGGAAAGAGAAACGGTCTCAATTCTCCTTGGTTCGCTCGCTATTAGTTAGCAAAGAACAAGGAGAAAAACAAAGAGGAGGAGAGAGACGTTGAGAGAGAGACTCACGTGAAGCTTGTAAGGCTAGGGAAAGAAATTAGGGTTTTTCCTTTTCAAAGAGTTGTTTATATTTTGCCTAAACTAGGTCTCTCAATCTCTGATAAACATCTCCCCGGGATTTCAAAACACCCGAATGTTATCCTGAGAAACAGTTTGGCCTAACCTTAAACTCCTCTTAACCGTATCTGGAAAAAACCCTAAGGTCCAAGCTATTGGGCCAGATAAATATTTATTATTTTTCTTGGACCCAAAAGGCCCAAAATAATAAATATTAATTATTTATTTTCTGGGCTTACATAAGTAACCCAATAAATAATTAATGAGCTCAAATGAACCATAATAATTAATCTTTAATTATTTATTTCTTGGGCCTATATAAATAACCCAATAAATAATTAAACATTAATTATTTCCCCTAGTTTAAGCCCAGGTTAATTTCTTAATTATTCATACTGGACCTAGGCCCTGAATAATTAATTAACCAAATAAACTAGATAATTAATTTCTCTCAACTTCAATTTTATTTATTTATTTATTTATTTTATTTCAGTCCAATAATAAATTAGACTTCCTGAATAAAATAAAATAAAACAAAATAAAATAAAATCCTCTTCAACTGAGACCAATTCCTCAACCCAAAAATAGTTAGGACTTACGGGCTATCCCGAGGACCAAAAAGACACATCGCCTTGGCTGCTAAAATGACCAAAATACCCCTGCTATATAAATAGCTATATTTTGCATTTTAAATATTTCCTAATATCACCATAAGGAAATATTGACCCCAAGGACAATGCTGCATTCGCAAAGTCTCCGACCTACGGGTGAAATGACTAAAATACCCCTCTACACATCGCCAGTACATTTAGAGAGGAAGAAGTGTACTAACACCCCCTAAATGACATCTACCATCCTTAGGCTTCTAGTCCAATGATCCACGACTTCCTAGAGTGTTTCCGCTTTCCAAGGGAGCTACCCTATAGCAAACATCCAAGTCATGTTTCTCAGGGCCCTGGATAATTTAGACCATTCGGACAACCACAAGGGGCGATATAGTGCAGAAACTATCTTGTATAAGTCTGTCTTAACTAACTAGTCACACATACCCAACATGCAAGTATATTGGCCCTATGATAGAACCTCAACTACGGCAAATCAAAGTATATGCTTCGACTCGCTAGACCACCAACTCATACTCAAGTCGTAGAGTACTAGTCCACGTCTGTAGCGGTAGTAGTCTAGGTTTCTACCATATAGTACTTTGAGAAACCACTACTACGAGGTCCTGTTCTACGTATTCGAAATACGCTTATGTCATGAAGTGAATGGACTACCCATCGGCTAAAGGTAAGCCATTCCCCATTTGGAATTCATAACATAATAACCTAAACATGATGAGGTTCCCAGTCTCATCAATAGGTTAAGAACAAATGTTTATGTGTTAAATAACCCGTGATCCATACCTTACTGTGAAAGACCACCATTCACATGGATCACTTATTTAAACACAATGGGTTTGTTCCAAACGAAAATCGTGCACAAACAAAAAGTAAATTCACAAACAATTTCTGAAAATAAATTCTTTTATTAAATAATTCGATTTTACATCAGAAACCTAGTCTAAGAGGGCATACAATCTAACAATCTCCCACTTGCACTCTAAGACTAGGTAAGTCCATAGGTGCCCACCCCTATGGCGTCTAAGTGTCTCTTGAAGACTCTCTCAGCCAAAGGCTTGGTGAATGGGTCTGCTAGATTGTTTTCTGAGGTAATATGCTCCACCATGACTTCCCGTCTCCGGATGAAATCCCGGATCAGGTGGTACTTCCTCTCGATGTGTTTCCCCTTCTTGTGGTTCCGAGGCTCCTTAGATTGCGACACTGCTCCAATGTTGTCGCAATACATCACAACCGGCCTGTCCATATGTGGTACGACTCCAAGTTCTGAAAGAAACTTTCGGAGCCAGACTGCTTCCTTGGACGCTTCCGAAGCTGCCACATACTCAGCTTCCTGGTTAAGTCAGCAATACAAGATTGCTTGATACTCCTCCATGAAATTGCTCCTCCAGACAAGGTGAAGACATATCCACTAGTGGATTTTCTCTCATCCTTATCTGCCTGGAAGTCTGAGTCTGTGTATCCTGCAGGAACCAAATCATCAGCCCTATAAACCAGCATATAATCTCTTGTTCCCTTGAGGTACTTGAGATTATGCTTTATAGCTTGCCAATGAACCTCCCCTGGGTTTGACTGATATCTGCTAACTAAGCCCACGGCAAAGCAGATATCTGGACTAGTACACAGTATAGTGTACATGAGACTTCCCACAGCCAAAGCGTAGGGAATCCTACTCATTCTGTCCTTTTCTTCTTGAGACTTAGGACAGTCCTTCGAAGAAAATGACAACCCATGACTGCAAGGGATTAGAGCTCCCTTGCATGAGTCCATGCTGTACTTGGCCAGCATCTTGTCAATGTATGTCGCTTGGGATAATCCTAACATTCTCTGCTTCCTATTTCTAAGAAGCCTAATCCCGAGAATGTAGCTGGCTTCTCCCAAGTCCTTCATACTGAATTGACTAGACAGCCAAACCTTTGTAGATGACAATGTCCCTACATCATTTCCAATGAGTAGAATGTCATCCACATATAGGACAAGAAAAACCACATTGATGCCTTCAAGTTTCCTGTACACGCATGGTTCATCTTCGTTTTGAATAAAACCATAAGACTTTACAGTCTCATCAAAATGAATGTTCCATGCTCTTGATGCCGGCTTAAGTCCATAAATGGACTTCTTAAGCTTGCAAATCATGTGTTCCTGGCCTTCAGCAATGAAGCCTTCCGGTTGGGACATATAGATGTCTTCGCTAAGATGGCCATTCAAGAATGTCGTCTTGACATCCATTTGCCATATCTCGTAGTCATAGTGACAGGCGATGGCAAGGAGGATGCGAATGGATTTAAGCATGGCTACCGGGGAAAAGGTTTCCTCATTGTCGATACCCTCTTTCTAAGTATACCCTTTTGCCACAAGCCTAGCTTTGAAGGTTTCCACTTTCCCATCCGCTCCTCTCTTCCTCTTGTATACCCACGTGCACCCAATGGGTTTTATCCCTTCAGGTGAAGCTACAAGATCCCAAACATGATTGAGGTACATAGACTCAATCTCGACTTTCATTGCTTCATGCCACAGATTTGCATCGGCATCAGCAATAGCCTCCTCATATCTAGCGGGATCTTGTTCCTGATGGTTGGAAACCAGCTCAAAGGCTTCTCCAGTCCATCTATTCGGAACCCTAGACACTCTCCCACTACGACGAGGCTCCATTTGTACAGGCTCTTGAGGCTGTGCCTCTTCTTGTTCCAAAATTGGGTTAGTAGAAGTTGATTCCATAGATAACTTCTCCTGCAATTCCAACCTCGTTGAACCTTTAGTGGAAGTACTTTGATCATCATCCAAGTATCTAGCATTGGTACTGACAAGTACCTTCTGCTCCTTAGGATGATAAAAGTAGCCTCCTTTTGTCCCTTTTAGATACCCAACAAAATAGCATAATTCTGATCTTGGTTCCAACTTGTCTCCCTTGATCAATACATAAGCTGGACACCCCCAAATCCTGAGATGATTCAGACTTGGCTTACGCCCAGTCCACATCTCATAGGGAGTCCTAGGTACTGACTTGGAAGGCACCAAGTTCAGAGTATATGCCGCTGTTTCCAGGGCATATCCCCAGAAGGATACTGGAAGAGTAGCATGAGACATCATGCTTCGGACAATGTCCATCAACGTCCTGTTCCTTCTCTCAGCTACTCCGTTCTGCTTGGGGGTTCCCGGCGCAGAGAGCTGGGATACTATCCCATGATGTACCATATAGTCCTTGAATTCACCTAGGAGGTACTCTCCACCACGATCCGATCGTAAGGTTTTGATTAATTTACCTGTCCGACGCTCCACTTCAGCCTTAAACTCTTTGAACTTGTCAAAAGAATCAGACTTGCGTCTCATCAGGTAAATGTAACCATACCTCGTACAATCATCCGTGAACATGATGAAGTACTCAAAACCTCCCCTAGCTGGTGTAGACAAAGGACCACACACATCAGTGTGAACAAGACTCAACACCTCCTTGGCTCTATCCGCCTTTGGTGTAAAAGACCTTTTGGTAATTTTTCCCATCAGACAGGATTCACACTGAGGCCAACTTTCCAATCTCAATGAGCCTAAAGGCCCATCATGGATTAGCCTCTGAATCCTGGTCGAGTTAATATGACCCAACCTCAGATGCTAAAGGTATGAATCATTGATATTGGTCTTTCTCTTCTTAGTTAAAGGTTCAGACAGAGCGTTATTTGATTGGTTGTTAATAAGGTTTAAAAAGAACAAATTCCCATACATGTGCCTAGTACATAAAATTTCTCCATCTCTACTGATAGAAATACCAGAATGGAAAGATACAGAATATCCTTGATTAATAAGTTTTGCAACTGAAATCAAATTCTGACGAAAACCAGGTACATATAAAATGTCTTTTAAAACCACTATCTTATTACAATAAAAAATAAGATCCAGCTCTCCCACTGCAAGGGCCCAGACTTGTGCTCCATTTCCCACTCGAAGCCCATGTTCGCCCTTCTTGAGTCTTCTTATCTTCCTAAACCCCTGCAAGGAGTTACAGATATGATCAGTGGCTCCTGAATCAACAATCCAAGTGGAAGTTGATCCTACCATTGATATGGACTCTAGATAGTAAACATTACCCGTGGGGTTTTTCTTGGCCTGAAGATCTGGACACTCTTTTTTCCAGTGTCCCTTCTTTCCACACTTGAAGCACTTGCCCTTTGGTTTGTCCTTGGGCTGGTTCTTGGGCTGGGCTGCTGCATTCCCCTTCTTCCTCTTGAACTTTCTGGGCTTAGGCCCAGTTCTTGAAGAAGAGGCCTTAGCAATCATGGCCTTAGACTGCGGCTTCATGACCTTCTCCGCCATCTGGAGCTCCTTCATCAGTTCAGTCAAACTCATGTTCAACTTGTTCATGTTATAGTTTAACTTGAACTGAGTGAAAGAGCCCGGTAGAGATTCGAGAACCATGTCCACTTGGCTCTCGGGGTCAATGACAGCCCCTAAGATTTTTGCCTCCTCGAAAGTAGCAATCATCTTGAGCATATGCTCTCGGACTGATGCTCCCTCAGCCATCTTAGTGTTTACAATTGTTCGAAGAGCCTCCTGCCTTGCGGGCCGGCTCTTGTCCGCGAACATAGTTGCCAACGATTGACTTATGTCATATGCAGAAGCCATGTGCTCGTGTTTTGATTGGAGCACATTAGACATGGAAGCTAACATATAGCAACGTGCCATTTCGTCAGCTTTCTTCCATGCCTTTTCAGCCTCTCGCTCTTCAGCGGTGGAACCTTCCCCGATAACAGGGCAGGTTTCGTAAAGGACATACTTATACTCCTCAGCTGTGAGTATTATGTCCAGGTTCCTTTTCCAGTCCACATAGTTTGGACCCGTTAACTTATTCTCCCTGAGAATAACGGCCAATGGACTAAAAGAACCTCCCACCATTTACGAAAATCGAAAATAAAAGAAAGAAATTAGTTTGTGAAAACAAAATGAAATTTGTGCATTGAAAATAATTTGGCTCTTAGGAAAAGCTGACATAGCTTCTTGGGAAGATTAACAGTTTCCTAAGCTAAGTGTATTAACCACCACAAATTAATTTCCCTTCTAGGTAATGGTCTAGAGAATAACTCCATCGTGGGATGGCCGTTTCCTCTCATTTCCTATGGACATACCTCGCACTATAACCTCCAACGTGGGCTGGCCGATCATAGTACGTGCCCGGGTTATTAATTACATCCTTCCATTAGATCTAGATCCTTGTGGTATCCCCATCCTATACGGGTTCACTCCCGGGGGTGACGCGAGGGGATCCACGATCTCTAATGAGGACCGTGATGGAAGCCAGTGGGGCCGTTGGAACCCCTCTCCCACTTAGTCTTTTAAAATAAAGGTTTTCTGGAAAATATCCTTTTGAAATTTCCATTAAGTTTTTCTTAACTCAAAAATAAAATATCTAAGTCCAATAAAATCTCTATGTCAAGGCTTATATCCTTTGAGAGATTTCCTCCATGGACTAATTTTATATAAATTAAAACTTAATGATTTCAAAAATTTTCCAATTAAAACTTTCTAGAGACTTTGGTCTCAAGTTTATTTGACAAAATCATTTTTCTAGTCCAAAACAAAACAAAATGGCTCTCCATTTTAATTTACAAAAATATCTAAATCCAATATATTTTCTATGTCAAGGATTAAATCCTTTGAGAAAATATTTAAGGATTAATTTTTGTACCAATTAAAATAACCATTTAGTTTTTAAAGAAAAATATTTTTCCTTGCCAAAACAAAAGGTTCCCAAAGACTTTGGTCTTTGAGAAAAAGCACACATAGGTACATAAAAAAATAGCATGCTAGAAAACAATAAACGTTTTCATGCTTTTCTATTTTTTAAACCTAAGTGCCCAAATAATAGAATTAAACACATTAATTAACTAATTAATGATCTTGTTTAATCCTAAAATCCCTTACTAATATTTTTCATGCAAATATATTCCAAGAATATAAATATTGCAAAAATATTAACTTCGCCTGGTATGGGACCCAAAACGAAAAAGAAAAAAAATTAAAAAAAATTGACTGGAGGTCCACTGCACCGGCCGCACCGGATCCGGCCCATTTGGCCTGTGGTCCACCGCGACCGCTGTGAACCAGCCGCACCAGATCTCCTGAAGCTTCCAACCCGCCAAGCCGTGACCCGCCCGCCCGTGAACCGTGCCCGAACCGCTTCTCCTCTACACGCGACCCGCGTGTTTTACCGGATTCGCTGCCCGACCCGGAATCAATTGCAATTCAAATTCAACATTCAAAATGAATTCGGCTTGGATTGCTACAGTTGCGGCTCGGCTCCAGCGGCTCGTGCGACACGGCTCTTCACACAGAAACAGTGGCGGCTCGGCTCAAGGCTCGGCTCGGCTTCAACGGCTTAGGAACAGTGCATCTTCTTCGTTTTTTCTTCTGTTTCGCGCGCGACTTGCAGAGCATTTTTTCTTCGATTTTTTCTGTCTTCTTTGGCTTCTTTGGACATTTTTACTTATAAAAACTCATCCAAAACATAACCACAACCGCCTATACCCATTAAAATTGGGTTTACACGATTAAAACATCAAAGCCAAAAATTTACAGAGAGCTTCTATGCTTCAACGGTGAAGCTTACAAAACCATCTATCCCATACCAAAACAGCGAAGGATCACAGGTATAATCATCTTCTCCATTTTATTAACTACCATGCTCTCTATATTGATCAAAATCAGTGGCTCTGATACCACTTTGATGGAAAACGCAGAAACAGGGGCATGCACCGTAAGTTAAAAAAAAAATGGAGAAAAATAAAACGCGAGCCATAAAGGCCATGCGGAAGCGTGAAGATCATACCTTTGCATTCCTTAACCCTTCTAGGTTGCGTAGGAACAGATTGAACGGCTAGAATCGCCTCGCTTTGCACACTTGAAGGAGTTTCCGGTTGAACACCCGCTAACCTTCGACTTCGCCTTGTTAGCATTAACGCTTAGCTCTCCAACTCTCGGGATATTCCTCAGCCTAACCTCTAGTTGGTGAACACAATAGGAAAGAGAAACGGTCTCAATTCTCCTTGGTTCGCTCGCTATTAGTTAGCAAAGAACAAGGAGAAAAACAAAGAGGAGGAGAGAGACGTTGAGAGAGAGACTCACGTGAAGCTTGTAAGGCTAGGGAAAGAAATTAGGGTTTTTCCTTTTCAAAGAGTTGTTTATATTTTGCCTAAACTAGGTCTCTTAATCTCTGATAAACATCTCCCCGGGATTTCAAAACACCCGGATGTTATCCTGAGAAACAGTTTGGCCTAACCTTAAACTCCTCTTAACTGTATCTGGAAAAAACCCTAAGGTCCAAGCTATTGGGCCAGATAAATATTTATTATTTTTCTTGGACCCAAAAGGCCCAAAATAATAAATATTAATTATTTACTTTCTAGGCTTACATAAGTAACCCAATAAATAATTAATGAGCCCAAATGAACCATAATAATTAATCTTTAATTATTTATTTCTTGGGCCTATATAAATAACCCAATAAATAATTAAACATTAATTATTTCCCCTAGTTTAAGCCCAGGTTAATTTCTTAATTATTCATACTGGACCTAGGCCCTGAATAATTAATTAACCAAATAAACTAGATAATTAATTTCTCTCAACTTCTATTTTATTTATTTATTTATTTATTTTATTCTAGTCCAATAATAAATTAGACTTCCTGAATAAAATAAAATAAAATAAAATCCTCTTCAACTGAGACCAATTCCTCAACCCAAAAATAGTTAGGACTTACGGGCTATCCCGAGGACCAAAAAGACACATCGTCTTGGCTGCTAAAATGACCAAAATACCCCTGCTATATAAATAGCTATATTTTGCATTTTAAATATTTCCTAATATCACCATAAGGAAATATTGACCCCAAGGACAATGCTGCATTCGCAAAGTCTCTGACCTACAGGTGAAATGACTAAAATACCCCTCTACACATCGCCGTACATTTAGAGAGGAAGAAGTATACTAACACCCCCTAAATGACATCTACCATCCTTAGGCTTCTAGTCCAATGATCCACGACTTCCTGGAGTGTTTCCGCTTTCCAAGGGAGCTACCCTAAAGCAAACATCCAAGTCATGTTTCCCGGGGCCCTGGATAATTTAGATCATTCGGACAACCACAAGGGCGATATAGTGCAAAAACTATCTTGTATAAGTCTGTCTTAACTAACTAGTCACATATACCCAACATGCAAGTATATTGGCCCTATGATAGAACCTCAACTACAGCAAATCAAAGTATATGCTTCCAGCTTCGCTAGACCACCAACTCATACTCAAGTCGTAGAGTACTAGTCCACGCTGTAGCGGTAGTAGTCTAGGTTTCTACCATATAGTACTTTGAGAAACCATTACTACAGGTCCTGTTCTACGTATTCGAAATACGCTTATGTCATGAAGTGAGTGGACTACCCACTGGCTAAAAGTAAGCCATTCCCCATTTGGAATTCATAACATAATAACCTAAACATGATGAGGTTCCCAGTCTCATCAATAGGTTAAGAACAAATGTTTATGTGTTAAATAATCCGTGATCCATACCTTACTGTGAAAGACCACCATTCACATGGATCACTTATTTAAATACAATGGGTCTGTTCCAAACGAAAATCATACACAAACAAAAAGTAAATTCACAAACAATTTCTAAAAATAAATTCTTTTATTAAATAATTCGATTTTACATCAGAAACCTAGTCTAAGAGGGCATACAATCCAACACTCACAACTGAATTACATCCCATCATTTAGGCACACTAGGGTCAATTTACCATTTTCTTACCCAAGTAACAAAAAATAAAAAAAAATGAAATTATCAAGCTATCAAAAGTAATACTAGATAAACTAATTGCTTGATGAAGTCCACAGCTTGATGAAGACCGCCGGTGGTAGTCGTTCACAGCTTAATGAAGGTCGCTGATGGTTTGATGGTGGGGCAGAATTGTTGCTTTGGTCTGGTACATCTTTTGGTGAAAGAAAAGGCAATGAGGAGGTAAGGTAGCCGGCGGGATTGGAAGGGATTTGAGAGGGATAGTTGGAGAAGATAGAAAAAAAGGGAAAGAGCACAACGAAAGGGAAGACAGAACAGGAATGTTATAGTCGTTGGGCTTTGCAAGGGAAAATTCCGTCACTAATCCCTCTCTATTGGCGAGGGACTTGTGATGGTAAATAAAAAAAATAAATATAATCCTTCACTAATCACTCTCAAATTAGCGTACGATTAGCGAGGGACTTATTCAGCGACAGATTAGCGAGGGTCAACCTCAACAGATTTTTTAGTTCCTTTCTGATCCCTCACTAATTGCATTGTATTAGAAAGGGATTAGTGAGGAATTTTTTTAGTTTCAGATTCCGCTTAAAATTTTCGCTTGGTTTCAAGTTATAAGTTTTGCATCCCTTGCTAATACCTCTCAAATCCCTCGTTGTTATAATCCGTCGCTATTTAGAGACGGATTAGCGACAGATATGACATTTTCCTCACTTTTTTCAATACTCTACTAGAAAAACATATTTATTTCTACCAACACTTAGCTACTTCCTACTTAGCTATGGATTAAGAGCGTGAAATATTTCGCCAGTGAATAATTCTAAATAATCATCATGGCATTTGTTTAGGTTTAATTAACATCGATCTTGTTACGCTTACTAATTTATGAAATGTTTAATTTGTATTGACATGTTTTTATATCCCAAAATTGTATTTATTACCCTAATCAAATGTAATAAAACGTAATATATATAGAACTTCGATTGTACACGTAAACTCTCATAGTAATTAAATGTGTGTTCATATTTGCATAATTATACATCGACCATATGATCGATGTATCAAATATATATATATATATATATATATATATATATATGCATATAAAGTGATAAATGTATTATATATATACTACACATGACGAATTTGTATAGAGGTATAATGTATGCATATCATTTAATTATAATCTATACTTCATAACTTGCCAATGGTAATTACATATATATTGAATGCAAATATATTGGTTATAATTCAATAAATAATAAAGAATTATGTATTTGTAAGGATATTACATAAAAAAATTTACCACACACAAAAGTATCGTGAGGAAAAAATTTGAGAATCCACAAATTGGGGAATCTCTCGCAAATCCCTTGGAAATTAGTGAGGGATTAGTGATGGATTAGTGAGCGATTATTAATATCCCTCGCCAATAAAACTCCAATCCGTCGCAAATTAGGCAATGAATTGCGACGAATATTTCGGTTGCTATTCCCTCACAAATTAGTGTTGGATTAGCTTAGGTCTAGTCGCAAATCTGAAGCTAAAAATTTACAACGAATATTAAGTAAAAATATAATATCTGTCGCAAATCCCTATCAAATTAGCGACGAATTAGAATGGGATTTCTTAATCCCTCACTAATTTAAAAGGTTTTATTATTAACGTTGATCCGTCACTAATCAACTAGGGATTAGCGATAGAGAGTCAATCTGTGGGCTGAACTCATTTATCCCTCGCAGATTTAGCGAGGGATTATTCCCTTGCTAATTTCCCTCGCTAAATCTTGCATTTCTTGTAGTGTAAGCTCCGTTTGATGAGCAGCTATGGTGATCACATAGTACCCCATCCTCAAAGCAAATCCATTTTCTATGTCGGCAGTGAAACTCGCATCATGGCTCTCGACCACTGACTGTGTATTTCTACATCTTGCCTCTGCCATCAATCCCTTTGCCAGCTTCTTATGTATCTCTTCCTCTATTAGTGTGTCTATTTTTGTCTTTAAAATTAAAATTATCTTCTTGTGTCTCTTCTCTTTTCCTAGGTGAATTTGTTCCCCTCATCAATAGCCATTGAAAATAAGGTTGAGTGGGTTAGGCTAGGGCTTCTCAACCCGTCAATTTTAGAGTGGCATAAGCAAGAACCTTGTGTAAATTTGAGGTATGATTTTACATTGCATGAATATTTATTCAGATTTAGTGTTTGTTTGAAATTTGAGGTATGATTTAGGACTTGTACAAATTTGATTCTAATTAAGGTCTTCTGATTTGGGGTTTTTCTTTTTCCCCAATTTCATCTACATCTGCTTTGATTCTCTATTTTTCGCATAGACGTTTAAGTAATAAATAGAAAATTTGTAAAATATATGAACTTTTGATTTAGTGGTGGCAATGAGCCTTAGCTTTTTCTCTTAGTTTTATATTTATACTTCAGTCAAGTAAGTGTTTTGCTCAATAGTCAGCAAGTATAGAAGTAGAATGTTCTGTTCTATGTCTAGTTAAGGCTTAAGGAAGCTGCAAGTTAAAATGGGGATCCTTCTCCATAAGAGACTGTTCCATGAATCACCAGAAAACACATCCTCTAGATATGATTTGTAATGAAGCTTTGCTAGATAAAGATTCTACCATTCCTTTATCTCCATATTTTAGACACACAGCAATGAACAAAGCTTGATAAAATTACTATGTGAAAGTGATACATATAAATTGAATCATTGTGGGAAAGGGAATTGCTGCAGTAGACTTCCTTTGTGATGCATATGAGGGGGGGTGGAATACAACTTGATAAGATTACTATGTGATTTATTTATTTTGTTTGGCTTTAGCTTGAGACTCGTAGATCAAATGCCTGTTATGATGTGAGTTCTAATTCTTGCTTTGTCATGCACTTCTCTAGAGGGCAGTATATCAGATTTCTTCATTTCTGACAGGATTTTTTCTAGGATACCAGTTGAAGGCAACTTAGATGCACATTGATATCTATTTGTAAAAACCAGAAA
Source organism: Voacanga thouarsii (assembly GCA_026120185.1). NCBI lineage: Eukaryota > Viridiplantae > Streptophyta > Magnoliopsida > Gentianales > Apocynaceae > Voacanga > Voacanga thouarsii. The sequence goes on from JANUWF010001131.1 coordinate 2,661,054, forward strand.
TTGGAATGATACTAGTAGAAAAGTAATTACATTCCTTAATTGATCTCCTAGATATGGTGCTAAGGGTTTCTGTGTCCTCTATGCTTACTACTCACCAAAGTTTTTATTTTACTTTGTTTGGGTTATGCCATATCCTACCAACTACTTTGTTGTTACTTTTTGTGCATTTGGATTTGCACATTAATGGATACACCAATTGAATCATTTGGGAAATTAGTGAAGATATTAGCAGAATTTATATTTACATACCATTTTTGTGCATGCTGATGTTGATGCCATTGATGATGCCATCGCTAATGCTGCATACAGGCAATTTTTTGTATTCTGCGTTCTTTTAAGGATTGAGTGGTATGCTATTTTGCAAATCCTTACTAAACTTTGCATTGCCATGTGTAGGCAAATGATCAATGAGGGGATAAGTCAGTCAATTTTGGTTAGTGGAGAAAGTGGAGCTGGTAAAACTGAAAGCACAAAAATGCTTATGCAATATCTTGCCTACATGGGAGGAAGAGCTACACTGAGGGGCAAACTATGGAGTAGCAAGTCCTTAAGGTTTGAATATATTTCAGTAAATTTTTTTCTCCTACTACCACAGTGCCAACACTTACTCTTAAGGTGAGTCTTCTGAAACTCGCAGTAAATTCTCTTTTGTTGATTTTCCAGTAAGGATTTCTGCTCCAACCAAGATGACTTTAGAATTGTTTTACTTTTGAATTTTTTTCCCTTTTTCATTTTTTGTTCCTTTGTACTTGATTGTTGGATGTTTACTGGTGTATGGTTTAAAAGACCTTACATTTTAAGGTCATTGACATTTAAAATTATGTAATACTACTAAATGTTACTAATGCTTCTTAATTATGTTGCTTAGCAAGACACTGTATTCTTGTCTAGTTCTAGAAATTTGGCTAAAGATTTTAAAGCATTGTCCCCTTTTCTGAGCCAAAAAGTCCATTTTCTATGTGTTCATGGCTAGTCAGAAATCAAAATTAAATTGCTCAAATGAGCAAAATAATCTGTCTCTGAAGTCTAATGCATCACTATTTTTTTAGATGCCATCTGTCCTTGACTACATAATAATCTATTATTCTCTTTATATTTCTTAGCAAAGAATGTCTTTACCTTATATATGCCCTTGTGACCATTATTGGTTGTTTATTTGTTTTCTAGGCCCATCATATTTTGCTTCAGTATATTCACTCTGTTTCTTTCTATAACACTGCTTAACATATCATTTTATCTAGGGTCATGATATTCTCATGGCTACAATCAATGGAGCTGCAATTATAGATGGTGCTTTACTACTTATAGCTGCTAATGAAAATTGTCCACAACCTTAGACATCTGAACATTTAGTTGTTGTTGAGATTATGCATCTCCAACATATATTATAATTCTACAAAATAAGGTTGATCTTGTCTAGGAAAATGTAGCCATCAATCAACATGAAAACATTCAGAAGTTTAAACAAGTTGATATTCTTGGTCATTCTCGTACAATTATAACTGTGAAATTGAATTCAAGCTTATCATACATCTCAACTTCTTTTTGGGAACTATTGCAGAAGTCGTACCAATTTCTACACAGTTGAAGTATAACATTGATGTTGTTTGTGAATACCTTGTGAAAAAGATCCTATTCCAGAGAGGAACTTTATTTTTTCACCACCAACTATGATTGTTATTAGATCTTTTGATGTCAACAAGTTGGGATTTGAGGTAGATGAGATTAGAGGTGGTGTTTCCAATGGACTGATGTAGGATATATGCTTGGTTTTGAAGGCCAAATGCTTAGCTTTATGCATGTTTAGGGAGGAGTTAATAGGACAAAAGAAAACTGATGTATTTAAATACTTTTTATTTTTTAACTATTTTTGTTCAATGACTATGAATATTAAGTTTGAATGTCATGAAACTTATATTTGAATTGACTTTTTTCTTCAATGTGGTCTTTTTATTATTATTATTTTGAATTTATTAATGCATTTATCAATTGTATTTTGTTAGGTGATAAAATAGCTATACAGGTTGGTTGGAATGGAAAAGATGTTAATTAAAGGGACTAGTGTCAAATTATACTTACTTTAATGACACAAAATGTGTCATTATAGCCCACCTAGCATGACACTTAAAAGTGTCATCGTAGATCCACTAGGATGATGCAATTTTAGCGTCACAATATACACATATAAACGAAATATATGTCCTTTAACGACACCAAAAAGCGTCATTATACAAGTCTATAGTGACGCTTTTCTGGTGTCATTGCATAAATGCTTAGATGATACTTTTTTAGTGATGCTTTTTCCTGTCACAGAGGCTATTGTGACGGCTTTTTGGATGACGCTGTCCGAAAACGTCAACAGCCCAAAAGCATCACTAAATCACGTTTTCCTGACACTTTTTGGCATCAGGAAAGCCACTTTTTCCTTTAGTGTTGTTAGTACCCTTTTCCTCTTAAACTTTTAAAATAAGGGTTTTATAAAAGATTTTATTTGAAAAACTTCATTAATTTGGCATCTTTCAAACTTACGTAAAATATCTAACTCCACTTCATTTAATGCATCTTACATATTTTAGGAATGATGGCCCTACAACATTTAAGGAAGTTTATATAGTTGTAATCAAACTATTGGACTTTAAAAAAGCTATTTGACCATATTTAATAAATATTAGGAAGGTTGAATGTGTTGACCAACTTTTACTAAACATAAATATAGAACCCACAATATTTAAATAAAGCTTAAGATATTTTAAAGTTATTATATTAATTTATATATTCCATAAGTATCTATTATTTTCTATATGATTCTGTTAGTTCCTATAATCTTCTACTTATTTATGAAATGAATATTTTATACAAAATATTATATATATATATATATAATTTAATGAGAAATAATTCATTATATATTTGATAAAGAAATATACTATTATATATATATATATATATTATTTTATTTTAGGAAGACAAATTCTTAAATTATTTTATAGAAAGAAACAAAGTTTTATTTGTATCCATCACCTATGGGACCCACGTCTTTAATAAAGTAAGGATAGGTGTTCATGTAGGACCCAAAACTTTTTATAAAGTAAAATTATTATATTTATTTGATTAATACCTTATTTATTTAACCAAGTTTTTAAATGTTCTAAATAATTCTATAACATTCTAAAAGCTTCTAAAGCTTTCTACTAATTGCCATAATTTTCTACAAAATTGTAAGAGTTTCTAGATTTAATGAGTAATCATCTTTAAACTTCTAAAAGTTTCAAGAAAATAACAAATCACCTTATATGTGTTCCAATCACATTTCATTACTTCCTACCTAAGTATTTTATATCATCCATGACCTAATCCATGACATAAGCAAAGCATCCACCTAAGCTTTCCTAATACCTATAAATAGGAGAAGTAAGGATAGAATACAAGGTTGGAAGATGAAAAAAAAAAAAGAAATAAGAGAGAGGGAGCTGCCGATATCTAGGTTAGAAAAAGAAGAAAGAAAAGAAGAAGAGAGAAAGTGTGTGAAACCGTGAGAGAGAAAGAAGAAGGAAGGAAAGCTTGCTTATTTCAAGCCTAGAATTCATCACTCACAAGGTAACACCTTTTCCTCCAAGAATTAAAGTTGTTCTATACTTTATGGAGATCATTTTGGCATTAGCTTTCATGGGAAATTGCATGAAATGCAGAAAGTGATTTATGAAGGATTTTTATTGTGATGTTGTTTTAAAGGAGCTATGTGATAGTAACTTGGGAGAGTTGTTTTATATGATTTTTGTGATGTTTAGACATGATTTGAAGGAGTTATAAGAGGTTGAAAATGGCTATACATGAAGAAGGAAATAAATAGAGAAAGGAAGGAAGAAAAAGGAATTATAATTATTGGAAATAGGATATTTGATTATGTTATGCAAGGTTGTTGTTTCGTTGCTTTATATATGTACAAAATATACCTTCTTTATTACCAAAAATGAGGAGATTATGTGATGTTTAGATGATAAATGAAATGAATTAAATGATGGTTAAGTGCTAAAATAAGAGAAGAATGCATAAAGAATGTATTTTGGTGGAAAAATGGATTATTTTCTGGAAAAATAGCAAGGCTTTACTTGCAATAGTTCTGTAATGATTCCAGATCTGGTTGTATTTAAATTCTCACTTTGTAGACAAAGGTCTAAGGAGTATTTTGGAAGAAATTTGAGGTCATTTGGACTTGTGTATTAAAAGTTATGACAAAAATATAAAAGGGTGTCAGGGAGTAGAAATCCATAAACTATAATTGGAGAAATATTATTATTTTGTTTTCATTGGAATTAATGATTATATGGAGAGTTGATAAGGCTAAGTAAATGTCTTATAAGCATATGGAATGAAGGAACAGAAGCATGGAGAAAATAATGTTTCTTAATCATTCCAAGTGATTATATTTTTTATGGGAAATTAGCATTTAGGAAATTAGGTAATTTCCTTCTTGGCATGTTTTAGCATCTTATTGGCTAGAACCTTTAGATGCTAAGAAATGGGTGAAATACTCTTTGATGTAGGTTTGGCTATCACAAAGGCTTTTTGAAGTATTAAGGACAACAATTAGCCAAGTGATAGCACTAAAGAAGGCAAGTCCCCACATTCAAGCAGCATTTTCAATAAAATTATGGTATCAGAAAAATGTTATGAAACATGCTAGTTTATTATATTAAAAATATTATGAAGCCTTTGGAAGTATATATGCTTATGCATTGTTCAAGCATGATTTGTTTTAATAAATAACATATATATGATGAAATGGTTTGGAAACCCTACATTAAATTTCATTATGTAATTATGCTTGCCTTTCACGCAAAAGAATTGTGAAAGCCATAGCATGAAAATAAGAATTGATGAAAATATTGGAATTGATCTAAGTTATATGTATTTATATTTAAATTGATTTCAGGAAAGTTTGGAAAAAGAATTTGGTAGTGGAAGTATCGAGCTATGTCAAGACATGGTGTTAATCTCTGATGTGATGTGATCTTTGAGTAGTCAAGTATGACTATAAACTTATACTAACTTACATAAGTTGGAGAATGCTATCAAATTGGTGACTACCTCTGGACTGTGATCACTTTCTTCGCGAGGTTCTAATATTTGATGTTTAGTCATCTTTAGTTAGCAATACGCTATCCTAAAATGGAAACAAAGGATGGGCATAAGACGCTCGGCCAGTATGGTAGACCATAATGATAGTCAGAGTACGATTGATTGTAGTGTACGTACTGAATTAATCATACATGTTATTATGCTATCATAGGATTAAAATCTTATCATGCGGTTGGGTTCAGAGCCTTCTCAGTAGATAGGACAAGATCTCGTCAATGTTTAAATTAGATCATAATTTGGTTTTGAATATGAAATTTGTATTTTGAAAATATGGTATGATTGATAATGAAAAGCTTAATTCTTAGATTATACATAATGCCATGATTTTAATAGCACGTTTTCCTGAAGAAAAGAGATTGCTCAAATGAGTTTTCATTACAAATTCTTTCCACACGAACAGTAGTGACTTTTACAACCATTCTAATTATTCCAATTCATGCATCATGAAAATAGGTTTTCCTAAAATTTCACATGACATGCCACGGGTGTAATACCCCCCTACTACATACCCACGAAGGGCGGGAATGTCGCCCCGTCCCGAAGACAAGGGGTCTTTAAAACGAGGTACATAATATAAAAATGAACCAAGATGTCAAACTTAGATAAAGAAAGGGAAACTCTTATTACATCAGAATCAAACTTGAGCAAAACTAAACAAATGCAAACATCGGTTCCAGAAACATAAATAAACATTTGTCTCTCAAAACATAAAGAAAGTAATAAAAGCTCCAACTATTACACATCCCGCTCGCTCAGCAGTATCAATCTCCTGAAAACATGATATAAAAATAATGTGAGATTAACATCTCAATAAGTCCTGTGTGTGCACATGGTACTTTGAATAGTTCATGTATGCATAGCTGAAAACATTTACAGAAATATTTGGCAAGTCATAAATAATTTCTCTTTGCAAGAAGTAGAGTTTCCTTATTGTCACACTTTGTACAAAATAAATCATCCACTCGAAGAACCAGTCACGGCGCCACACTTTGGGCCCCATGATTAAAGAGCGGTCAAGGCACCACACTTTGTGCACCATGATAGGATTAGATTACCACACTTTGGGCGTTCTGATCAAGGGTGGGTGTACAGCCCACCGGGTGAGATACTCCTCCATCTCTACACCAAACAAAATCATCCGGGTGTCCATGCCAGGAAATAATACCTTACCAAGTACAAATGCGAGCTCGGACCAGCCTGACCAACCAATACTATCACCTTTTCAAGCAGAGCTTATCTTTTGGAGGTGGCCGCCTACCAGAAAACTCACTCAAGCCCTCCAAGACTAGTATTATTAGCCTACCCTTATTGAGTACTCAACGAACATATCCGTCAATTCCTGATTCACAATGATTCCATACCTTGGCTTTGTAAAACGTGGTTTTCTTTTAAAAGAGTTTTCTAAAATGTTTAAGAGCAAGAACAGTTCTTGATAAAGGCATTAGTTTAACAAAACCATTTAGAGAGTAAATATCCACGTTTACAACCCAAATAATCATAATTCAACAATAGCTTCACAAAGCTTTACAACATTTGACTTGCCACCATAAACATTTAACAAAAGAGTTTATGCAAGGACTTACTTAATATGCCTCAGATAAACAAGACAAAAATCAACTGCTTGCTTCCTTCAAATAACCTCCTAATCTAGAATCACATAAGACAATGATTAGGATCTCAATCATCTCAAGCATACATATAAACTCACTTATTCCCATAAACAAATCATGACCTATCATCTATCTTCAAATAAACCACCCATTCCTTGAAATAAATATACCATGAACATATACCCATCAAAGATATGTTCAATATGACAAAAAGGTCTCGACTTAACCATCAAAATTCACATCCATCATTATCTCAATAAAACATAACATCGCTATCTATTGCACATGCTTAACACAATACTCATCTCAAAATATTCATCTATCCCAACTAAACATATTCATCATGCTATTATACTTCCGTAGACATCATCAATCACATTAAATCTTAATTTCATCATCAAGGGTAAGAATTCCTTTACCTTACAACCACCGGATTAACAAGATCAAGATGCTCCTACGGTGATAGTCGCGAGCTCACTTGTGAAGAAGGGAAAGCTACCTTCTTTAATTCCTCTTGATTGAGAGTTAAGGGGAAAAAAAAGAATGAAATCAATCCCTATATGGTGTGGTTCAAGGGAAGAAGAAGAGAAGAATCAATGGAGGAAAGGAATCAAGAGGTTGAGAGGACTTTTGCTTACCTTAGGGTGCATTTGATTTTTGCCTAGTGATTGCTCTTGTGTTTTTCGAAAATTGCAGAAGAGAGTTGCTGGAAATTTTCGTGCAGCAAGGCTGGAATAGCCGGCTAATTTAGTTTAGGGTTAGGAGAGTTTGATTTAGGGTTAGAAGATGATGCTATAAAGGACTCCTAATGGTTCTAAACTCCTTTGGCAGCAATGGTGAAAATCAGGCAGCTTGCTATACTTGATTGCTGGCCAAAATTAAGAGAGGTTAAGAGGAGAAAAGCAATCTGAAATTGCTCTCCTAGGTTGGCCGAAACAGCGCACAAGGGAAGGGTTGTGTGTGTTCAAGTTTTTGACCAAAACAAGAAGGAGTTTGTGTGGGTTTTGACAAACCAAAATTCTGTGCAAGAAGGGTGTGTGTGCTGAGCTAAAATTATTAAGCAAAGGAGAGAAATTCTGGACTGATTTTCAGCTGCTGTTTTGACGCAAATTTGAGAAGAAAAATGAGAGTTGTAGGTGCTGTAGTTTGGCCTAATCAACAAGGAGTTTTGGTGTACTTTGGAGTGCAGAATTTCGTGTAATATGGTGTGTGCAAAGCTGGCCGAAATTCAGGAAAAAGAGGGAACAAAAATCTGATTTGTTTAGAGATAAAATAAAATCTTATTTGCTAAAGGATTTAGGATAAGCTTCCCTAGTCTTGGAAGAGTTTGAGTTGAGTTAGGATTTCTCCAAAGGTGGCGGCAACAAGGCTGGAAAATTTCCAAATTTTTAGCTAGGTTTTATTTTCAAAATCAACAAAATATTTTGCTAGGAAAATAATAGATTTAATTCAAGCTAACTACATAAAATCTGGTTGATTAAATACAAGCTGGAATTTAATTTCTCTTAGCTAAGATTTTCAAAAATTAAAGGGATAAAAGCTAGAATAAAATTAGTCTTTATCCTTATCAGAAATCCTTGAGTTTAGAAGATAAATATGGAGATTTATCTCCTAAGAAAATGGCGACTGAAAAAAGAATAGCTTGGGTTTTAGCTAAAATATTTCTCTAGAAATAATTAAATAAATAAAAGGTCATATTTGAAATTCTTTGAGAAATAAAATAAGATTTTTACCTAATATATTTTCTATCTCTAATATTTATCAAGGAGAGGCTTATACAACTTAAAACTCTCCAAAGTGGCGGCTAGCTAGGATTTTCGGCCAAGGCATGAAGAACTCTAGAAGGAAAATTCAAAAAGGAAGCTAAGGTTCGCAAGAGGTAAGATTCGAACTCAACCCACCAAGGGATAATTACCAGACCTAACCATTACTCCAAATCAACTTCGGTGTTAATATAACTCTAAAAAATTCTTTTCACCCTAACTTGCATCCTTCTATCTCCTCTACTAAATTTCACCTAAAACAATTCTCACTTAATGCAACCAACACAACTATTCCTCGTCAAATAAATTAATGCAAGCACAACCTTGAAAATCACATGCACCATTGCAAAAATAATTTTAGAATATCACATGAAATGCAAAATGCTATGCAATGCATGACTTTTCCCCCATAGGTCAAAGGTGGTTTTGGGCGGGGTATTACAACGAGATTTACTGAGTGTTTAGCACTTTGACAGGGGCTAAATTAATCATATTTTTTATGGTTATTTGAGGCTCTTTTATGATATATTTTGTTCAAGAAAGGTAGTTTGTTCATTATTATAGATTTTTGGGGTAAAACGAAGTAAAAACATAGCAAAACAGAAGAGAGGCGGCGCCAGACAGGGCATCGGAACCGGCACCGGCCATACACTGATGACACGAACTTCGAGGTAACAAAAAATTATCAAAACAGACCAAAACAGAGTGGAACTGGCGCCAGCTCCAATAGCCAAGGCGGCGCCGGCTGCATGCTAGACTACATTGTGCGAAATTCGAGAAAAAAAGTCGGCGAACAAGTAGAGAACCAGAACACAACCGACGCCAGCTCTGAGGAAAAGGCGGGATTATGATTTTTCTATGCAGCTTTTGGTAATCTGTGAAGTTTTAGTATCTTCCAACTTCTACTCGGCCAAGAACATTACACCAACGAGTTTAGGCACTTCCCAAGACTATAAATAGATGTAAAACGCAAAAGAAAATGAGAGAATCCATTGAACATCACAAAAAATCACCCAAATCAAAGGAGGAATTCTTCAATTCAAGGAGGGTTGTGCAAGAAGGTCTTCAAAGGAAGAAGAATGAGGCTTGTCTATGAGTGCTTTCTTTTACTTTGGTTTCTTTTTCTTGAACAATGATATGTTAATTATTTTATTGTAATTCGACATTGTTTTAGAGATTCATGATTTTTAGAGTTATTTGATCTTTTGATTAATTGATTGTTACTCTTGGTATTTAATTACTTGGGTTGATTACGAGATTGATTGATTGTTTCTTTCCATTTACTTGCTTGGGAAAGGGGTTGATGGAAGTTTCAATTTGATTAATTTCATATTTGTTGTCTCTTAACTTGCTTGGGAAAGGGGTTAATTGCTAAGAATAGGGTAATTAAAGGTTAATTGATGTCTGCCAAAGTATAGATTCATTGGTTAATTTCATGTTTTAAGTTTGCCAAAGTATGAAAATTTAATCAATGATTGTGTTTAATGCATCTTTTGGATGAATTAGTTGAGACAGAGTATGTGATGCTAGTTTGTCTAGAAGATAGCGATTTCATGGATTGGGAAAGAAGTGAGTCTACTTTAATCCTCCATGATGCCAAGAGAATAATTAGTTATGATAATAATTAGGTACTTTAAGATCATGTTCGTCTAAATAATGGTTGGATTACATACTTCTCCATCCTTGACATGTATATATTTTATTTTATTTTATTTTATTTTATTTTATTTTCATTTTCACTTTATTGAGTCGGTTAAACAATGAAAGAGAAGTGATTAATGTATATTTGTTCCTTGAGGATCGACACTCGTTTGAACCCTATGCTATGTTAATAATGAGTACGCTTGCTCATATATGTAATTTGGGGTTAACGTTTTAATGTAAACTTGATTAGGAATGTGCTTATTTTTTATATGATTTTTATACCCAAATAAATACACATAAGTTTTTAGCGCCGTTGCCGTGGATAAATTTGTGTTTTTTGGTTTAATAGTTATTTCCTTGTGCCAAAAACATCAAGTTTTTGGCGCCGTTGCTAAGAAACAATAGCATGAAAGCTTGGATTTTGTTGATTTAACCATGTAAATATGTACAATTGTTCTTGTCGCAAAAAAATCCTATCTTTTGTATCTTGCGTATGTGTGTATACCCTTGTAACCTAACCTACTAACTTTGGCTACGTTCTACTAACTAGCTTTGTAATCTTGTAATTTTGTGTTGTAATCATGAATTCTATTATCTAACTTTCGTCTTGTCTTTGCTAGGTGTTAGCCTTGGTACATAATCTAATGACCTAAAGACAATATAGTAGATTTCGTTTTGTTTCATTTTTATTTCTTTCTTCATGAATTAAATTGCATTATTGCTGCATGTTCATCATTTTTATTCCGTTTTTCCAAAAAAAAAAAAAATGGAAGTTAGATAACATAATTCATGAGATTTTATTGCTAGTGGTTCAATTGAAAATTCTTCTATGCATATACTTTAACCTTCTTGGGAGGAAAAAAAAATGTGAGCAAAAATTTTGAAAAATTTTTCTGATTTTCTTTGAGATTTCAAGCTGTGTTTTTAATATATGTCTTTATGATAGATTATAGAGCATATATTCTATATCATTTATAGCTTATGCATGACTTTTTACATGCACTTGGACTAAGTAGTTCTTGATCAAATGCTTCGCATTGTTCTTAAACCTATTTTTCTACTAAAATTCATGGAGCATTCTAGAACTTACTTGAATATCTCTCAAGGCGAAATAAGAAAGACAATCATGATTTAACTTAGAGATGACGGTAATAGGCCTTCGTTGGATAGTTTGAGCTTTTCAAGCCTACCTATTTTTATATTATCCCTAGTGCCTATTTTGAGCCTACATTGTTGATTTCTTTCTTTAAAACCCGTTATCATACTTTGTCCATTGCTTGTTTCTTAGAGTTTGAATAATTTTCTAAATGTTTATGCTCTTGATGGATAAAAGTATATGTAGGAGCATGTTGAGAAAGAATACTTGAAAAAGATCATGACTTATTACTTTTAGTCATGCAGTTGTGTTGAGCTGGAGAAAGAAAAGAAAGAGAAAAGAGGAATTGAAAACAAGAAAAGAAAAATAAAAGCTGCTAGAAAGAATGGAAAGAGAAAAATAGTGAGAAAGAAGAGAACAGCAGCAATAAAAACAAAAGATGAGTGAAAGAAAAGAAAAGTGAGAGAGAAAGAGAAGAAAGATCGCAAGAGGAATGGTGATTGAGCTATAAAAGTTCATATTAAATCTTTGATACCATTGCTAAAAAATACGAGTGATCTTGTGAAAAGTAGGGAAGAGTTGATGAAGAAAGTAAAATGATGAGAAGATGAAGAGAAAAAAAGAAAGAATGCAGGATTTGCTTGAGTTGAGCTGTAATTTCTAAATAAGGTTATAGTTTGATTGATTTCTGGAATAGGAGAGCAAAAAGAGTTGGAAATTATTTATTCATTTGGTTTAACCTTTTCTTGTGAACTCTCAGCTTCTTTGCTATTTGATTCTCCTATATTCTTCGTTTGATAAGCTACATTACAAGTCTTTAGCCATATATTACAAGCTTGAAAGTCTTACTTGACCTAAGTAGAATCATGATATGTTAAGCCTATGGAATGCATATTCTTTTTTAACTAAATTTTTTCCAATGGTTTGAGAATCTTGTTAAGTATTGAGATGGTTCTACTAAGTCATTTATCACTTACACAAGTCTTGCATTTGTTGTGAAAGATGTAGTAGCATGTGTTTTATGTTCTTGAATGAAGAAAGCATTGAAGATATTGTTTTGAAATTGATTGAGTGATTTGATTAAACCTTGTGTTTTCCTACTTGTCTTTGATACTTTTCTTGGGGACAAGCAAAGAGCTAAGTGTGGGGGAATTGATAGGGGCTAAATTAGTCATATTTTTCTAGTTATTTGAGGCTCTTTTGTGATACGTTTTGCTCAATAACTAGTCATATTCATTTATATTTGAGATTTTACCCTTGGAAAGGTAGTTTGTTCATTATTACAGATTTTTGGGGTAAAACGAAGCAAAAATATCGCAAAACAAAAGAGAGGAGGCACTGGATAGGGCATCGGAACCGGCGCCGGCCATGCACTGATGACACAAACTTCGAGACGACAAAAAATTATCAAAACAAACCGGAACAGAATGGAACTGGTGCCGGCTCCAGTAGCCAAGGCGGCACCGCTGCATGTTGAACTACATTGTACAAAATTTGAGAAAAAAATCAGCGAACGAGTGGAGAACTAAAACACAACAGGCGCTAGCTCTGAAGAAAAGATGGGATTGTGATTTTTCTACGCGATTTTTGGTAATCTGTGGAGTTTTAGTATCTTCCAACTTCTACTCGGCCAAGAACATTACACCAACGAGTTTAGGCACTTCCCAAGCCTATAAATAGATGTAAAACACAAAGAAAAATGAGAGAATTCATTGATTATCACAGAAAATTACCCAAATCAAAAAAGGAATTCTTCAATTCAAGGAAGGTTGTGCAAGAAGGTCTTCAAAGGAATAAGAAGAAGGCTTGTCTATGAGTTCTTTCTTTTACTTTGTTTTCTTTTTCTTGAACAATGATATGTTAATTGTTTTATTGTAATTCGACATTGTTTTATATATTCATAATTTTTAGAGTTGTTTGATCTTTTGATTAATTGATTGTTACTCTTGGTATTTAATTACTTGGGTTGATTACGAGATTGATTGATTGTTTCTTTCCATTAACTTACTTAGGAAAGGGGTTAATGGAGGTTTTAATTTGATTAATTTTATATTTGTTATCTCTTAACTTGCTTGGGAAAAGGGTTAATTGCTAAGAACAGGGTAATTAAAGGTTAATTGATGTATGTCAGAGTATGGATTCATTGGTTAATTTTATGTTTTAAGTTTGCCAGAGTATAGAAATTTAATCAGTGATTGTGTTTAATGCATCTTTTGGGTGAATTAGTTGAGACAGAGTATATGATGTTAGTTTGTCTAGAAGATAGTGATTTCATAGATTGGGAAAGAAGTGAGTCTACTTTAATCCTTCATGATGCCAAGAGAATAATTAGTTATGATAATGATTTGATACTTTAAGATCATGTTCGTCTAAATAATGGTTGGATTACATACTTCTCCATCCTTGACATGTATATATTTTCTTTTCTTTTCTTTTTTATTTCATTTTCACTTTATTGCGTCGGTTAAACAATGAAAGAGAAGTGATTAATGTATACTTGTTCCTTAAAGATCGACACTCATTTGAATCCTATACTATGTTAATGATGAGTACGCTTGCTCATATATTTAATTTGGGGTTAACATTTTAACGTAAACTTGATTGGGAATGTGCTTAATTTTTATATGATTTTTATACCCAAATAAATAAGCATCACACTTACATAATTTCCTACATGTTTTTAGGCCCCTATGGTACATGTTGGTGATGAAAGTGCGCAACAAAAACATGATGGAATAGAAATAAGCAATATAACATATTATATGATATATTTTGAGTTACAATAGTGTATGAAGAATTCGTAGTCCATGTATCATGGGATTTTTCTATGAATAAAATTCCCTATTTTAATGTTATAGTATGATTCCAATATGTATTAAGTTATTGATCATTATAAAGACCCCTTGTCTGGGGGATCTGTCAGGGCGACATTCCCATTACGAATGGAATCTGCGGAGGGTTACAGATGGTATCAGAGCTTATGGTTATTGATCTTTTGGAGTTACAATTGGTGTTAGAGTTTCTAGTAGAGCAAGGCATATAATAGATTTTACGGTCTTAGATTTATAAAGTTAGAAAATCCTATAAAGTAACATATAAAAGTAGACAGGATACATGAATTTGAGATATCCAAGTTGGTTATGATCTCGTCTAATAAGTCAAAAGAAGAGGTAGTTGATATAATCCTGAAATTGTTTGAAGAATCTAACGAAGAGGATAGATAAGAAGGCTAAAGGTTGATCCAAAACTCGAATAATAGTACAGAAATTAACGTCAAGGAGGCCTTGGATTTTATATACAGTACTATTTATATCTTCTGACTCTGGACTCCTAGTTTTGGGATCAACAGTGATGATGAGTAGAGAAATTTGTGTACTTGAGAGTTTTGTGTATACAGAATGGTATAAACAGTGGTAGCAAATATGGCATGTAGTTAAGGATGTGTGCACTTGTGTAATGCGATACCATTATATTTTGAGTACTTGGAACCTTGTTTTGTCATACTATACAGATGGGTGCAATCTTACTAGCACTAATGCACTAGATTCAATCAGAACCCAAAAGTTAAGCATGTTTGATGGGTGACCCTTGGGAAGTAGTCTCAAAATGGAAGGAGAATACTTGGAGTAATTGACTTGGAAATTCCCAAAGAAAAATGAGCTAATAAAGAAAGGTAATCTATTCATTGTTTTAATTGTGTGAAGAGAAACATAAAGTTATGGATTTCCCCATCCCAGGCGATTTATAAGATAGGTAAATTTAAGAAGAAATTACATAGGATTGAGACGAGGACTTGTAAAGGATATTTAAGACCCGATCTTTGTCTCTAAATCATAAGTAAGCAATCTATGTGTGGAAAGACGATTGGTCGCTTCGGAGAAAATGGATCCCAGCACAACAGTTGTTGTAGAAGGTAATGTTCAGATCTTTGGCGAAGAAGCTAGGATTTTAAGTTCTACTTACTCTTTTAATGCTTATCCATTTGCTCAAAAGATAGGAACTAAAAGTAGGGAAGTTCCCTATAAGATGGCAATTAGAACTCTTTTAGGAAAACAAAAGGGGTAGCGATAAGATATGTTCGAAATGTGAAAATTTGATAGGAGATACAATTTTGAAGAGAGACCGCATTTATTTACCCATAGAAAACTATGATATTATTCTTGAGATGAATTAGTTGGCCCGACATTATGTCCGAATTGACTATAGAAAAATAAATTTGTACTATTTGGTTAACCACAGAAAGCTGTGTTAAGAATACTTGGGAGCAAAAAGGTAAGAAGAATGAATACGTGATATTTGACAAGAAAGCACTTGAGAAGTTGCAGGAAGCTAAATTTTATGTCAAGATCAGTAAGTGAGAGTTTTGGTTGGATAAAATGGCCTTTTGAAGATGTGATGCCCAAGAAAGGATTGAATAGAATGTTAAGTAATAATGTATATATTAATGAAATGCGTGGGTGCTTGCAGGAAGCCTAAAAGAAGGAAGTGAAATTACATGAGATTGAGATAAGGAGAAATTATTTGAGACTAGAAGTTTGATGGTTAATATTTTAACCAAAAGAATAGTGTATCTTTTGGAGGAAATTGAGATAATGATGATTGGGACATAAATTGTTGAAAGCATAGTATCAGAATATGGAGCACCTGCTGAGGTCAGCAAAGGCTTGAATTCAAATTTCGAGCATGAAATTTCTTTAAGGAGGGAGATTGTAACATCCTTCCCTGAGCAATCTCGAAATAGGAAATATTATATTACCATTGTAAGTTTGTGGATATGAGGATGATTTAAGAGAAATTACTTGATAATAGAAGAAAAAAAATGAAATATTATGTAGTCCATTTCATTTAATGCATCTTAGATATTTTAGGAATATTGGCCCCACAATATTTAAGGAAGTTTATATAGTTGTAAGCAAACTATTGGACTTTGGAAATGCTATTTGACCATATTTGACCATATTTAAAAAAGATTAGGAAGGTTTAGTGTGTTGACTAACTTTGACTAAACATATATATAGAACCTACAATATTTAAATAAAGCTTAGAATATTTTAAATTTATCATATTAATTTATATCTTCCATAAGTTTCTATTATTTTTTGTAAAATTCTATTAGTTTCTATAAACTTCTACTAATTTAAGAAACGAATATTTTATGCAAAATATATATTATATATATTATATTTTATTTAATAAGAAATAATCCATTATATATTTTGATAAAAGAATATAATGTTTCATAAATATTATATTTTATTTTAGGAAGACATTGAAATTGACTTTTAGAACTATTTTATGAACTATTTTATAAAAAGAAGCAAAGTTTGATTTCGGAAAAGAAAATATTTCCGAAAAGGAAAATATTTTAGAAAAAGGATTTGGTTGTGGAAGTGTTGAACTATGTGCAGACATTGCGTTAATCTCTGCTATGATGTGATTCTTGAGTGCTTAAGAGGGACTATGCACTTATACTAACTAACGTAAGTTGGAGAATGGTATCCAGTTGGTAGCCACCTTTGGACTATGTTCTCTTTCTTCAATACTAGTATTTGATGTTTAATCATCCTTAACTAATAACACATTATCCCAAAGTGAAAACAAAGGATAGGCGTGGGACGCCTAGCCGATATGGCAGACCAAGACGATGGTTTGGGTATGGTTGATTGTGGTGTATACATTGAGTTAATCATACTTGTTATTATGTTATCATAGGATTGAAACCTTATGATGCGGTTCAGTAGAGATCCTTCTGAGTAAATGGGACAAGATCCCATTGATGTTTAATGAGATTACAAATTCGTATTTTGAAAATACAGTATGATTGATAATGAAAGGCTCAATACTTGGATTATGCATAATGCCATGATTTTAATGGCACGTTTTCCAGAATAAAAGGGATATGCTCAGATGAGTTTTCATTATGAATCTTTTCCAAATGAAAGGTAGTGACTTTTATCACTGTTAAATGATTCCAATTCATACATCATGAAAGCGGTTTTTCCTGAAATTTCACATTGACAAACTATTAGACTTATTGAGTGTTTAGCATTCACACATTCTTCTACATGTTTTTAGGCCCCCTATAGTACAGTTTGGTCATCAAAGTGTGCAACTAAAGTATGATAGAATAGAAATAAGAAATATGAGATATTATACTATAGCGTGTAACGTAGGCTTAGCGGTTCTAGAACCATCAATGATTGGTGAATCGGCAGATCCATTTGCGAACCCAAGGTGAGAGCCCATAAAAAAGAAGTTCCATATTTCGACATAGAAAAAGAAAAAGAGGATTCCGCAGAAGGGTCGTAAGCAGGTCAACCAACATCTAGAATAAGTTCAGCTCAAACTCAGCCCTTTCTTGTGCTTGCATTTCAAGAAAGCATGTGAATCACTAGAAAGATGTAATCATTTCGCTTTTATTCGATAACGCGATTATCATGTTAACGGGACTAGTGACTTCATATTTCCTTCATCACACCCTCTGGTATGCTCCGATTTTTTGTTTTTGGAAGGCCCCATGTTTTCCTTTTACACATTTTTCATCCTCACAGACACAGTACGATAGAAGCAATGTATTTCACCACTTCTAGCTTCTTTTGGAACAACAGGGTAACAGGGGTAAATGGTCAACTCTATCTCATTTTTTCTCTGAGTTTCTTCATACCTAAGATACCTGCCAAACTAAAGCAATTACTGACCAAACCCTCAAGTTTGGAGGTCTTTGTCAACATGTTACGAAGCTCCAGTCTTTGGCGTATTACTTGACTTAGAAAGGCGCATCCCTTCTACTGACAGAACCCTCAAGTTCAGAGGTCTTTGTCAACATGTTACGAAGCTCTAGTCTTCGCCATATAGGAATTCTTACCTATGCTTCGTAAGCCAACAGCATCTTCAAAAACATTCTAATGTGTGTACACGAATACATATCTGAACATGATCTCTTTCTAGCGTCATTCGAAGAACAAACAAGAAAGAAAAGGGACAGAACTTATTTTGAATAGCGAAACCACAAAATAAGTGGTAATTCATTAATAGCACGGAGGAAAAGGTTGATCCATAGCAATCAGCGATGTCCCAATCATAGCATAAGCTAAAAGTCTGTTAGGAGGGCGATAGCCCTTCGGGGCAACCAACCAAACCCGGCACATCAAATTCCTAGCCCAAGGAATTTCCCTTTCACTAGGATATTCTCACTATCTAAATGTTGGCTTCCTAGGGTCCAAGTCCCAGGGTAAAAACGTGAGGTCTATTGCTCATAGATTGGGAACTCTTAACTACACGGGAGGAGTAGCTCCGTTGTGCCAATTCCAGCCCGTAGGGGTCTGGTGGATTAATCCACTTTTTTGAATATTGTATAAAGGATTCGTAGTCCATGTGTTATGGAATTTTCCTATGAATAAAATTCACTATTTTGTAGTTATAGTGTGATTCCACTGTGTATTAAGTTACTGATCGTTATAAAAACCCATTATCTAGGAGATTAGATAGGGAGACATCCCACGAAGACAAAGCACACTACGAATGGAATATGTGGGGTGTTACACTCCATGTCAAAGATGATACTATTTGTGAGATTTATCATGGATTACTTTTACTTAGGTTAAAAAATTAATGATTTGAAAAATATTCTTTTGCCCAAAGCTCTCTAGAGACTTTGGTCTCATTAGCTTCTATATTTAAAAAATGTTTTTCTTAGAAAAAAATTATTAAGTGGGTTTCCGATTAACTTATACAAAATCTCTAAATCCAAATATTCTCTATATCAATGATGAAACCTTTTAAGAGAATAATCATGGATTAATTTTTTTTTAAGTTAATAAACCTATTAATTTAAAGAAAGTGTTTTGCATGCCAAGTTGTCATCTTAAGAATTATGTTCACTTTAGTTTGGTAATTTAAGAAAACTACAGGCTATAAAATAGCAAACAATTTTCATACATTCTCTATCCTTATTAAAGTTATTAATGGTCTTGATTAATCCTAATAAGATTCCTCCTCTTGACTATCCTTTTTCCTGCAAAATATTTAACAAGATATATAACTATTGTTAAAAAAAAAAAAAAAAAAACCTCGTGTGATATGGAACCAAAAAAATAAATTAAAAATTACAAGGAATTAGACCAAAATGTTGTCTTCTCCTACTTACATCTTAACAACCACCCCTAGCCCCTAGCACCACAGGCCCAGTCCTAAGCCAGTGCTCAAGTCTAGTCCTAGGCATCGCCTAGTGACGGCACCTCAACAGACAACACTCGGTGTCGTCACCCAGGCAAAACCTGGAAAGAGCTCCATGCTACACCATGGCAGTATCCATTTAGTGACCATACAGAGCGTGGCACTGGATCTGAGCTGTGTCAAGGTTGTTGGGAAATATGCCCTCTTAGACTAGGTTTCTAATGTAAATATCAAATATTTTAATAAAAAAATTTATTTTCAGAAATTATTTGTGAATTTACATTTTTATTTGTGCACAATTACATTTAGAAAAGACCCATTGTGTTTAAGTAAGTAGTCCATATGAATGGAGGTCTTTCATAGTAAGGTATAGATCACGGGTTACTTAACACAAAAACGTTCGTTCTTAACCGATTGATGAGAATGAAAATCTCATCATGTCTAGGTTATTATGTTGTGAATTTCAAATGGGGAATGGCATACCTTTAACCAGTGAGTAGTCCACTCACTTCATGACATAAGCGTATTTTGAATACGTAGAATATGACCTATAGAAGTGGTTTCTAAAAGTACAATAAGGTAGAAACCTAGACTACTACTGCTACAGCGTGGACTAGTACTATACGACTTGAGTATGAGTTGGTGGTCGATGAAGCTTGAAGCATATACTTTGATATGCTATAGTTGAGGTTCTATCATAGGACCAATATACTTGCATGTTGGGTATGTGTGACTAGTTAGTTAAGACAGACTTGTACAAGATAGTTTATATACTATATCACCATTTGTGGTTGTCTAAATGATCTAAATATCCAGGGCCCTGGGAAACATGACTTGGATGTTTGCTTTAAGGTAGCTCCCTTGGAAAGCGGAAATAATCCAAGAAGTCGTGAATCATTGGACTAGAAACCTAAAGCTAGTAGATGTCATTTAGAGGGGTGTTAGTACACTTTTTCCTCTCTAAATGTACGGCGATGTATAGAGGGGTATTTTAGTTATTACACCTGTAGGTCGGAGACTTTGCTAGCGCAGCATTGTCCTTTGGGTCAATATTTTTTTATGGTGATATTAGGAAATATTTAAAATACAGAATACAGTTATTTATATGGCAAGGGTGTTTTGGTCATTTTAGTAGCCAATGCGGTGTATCTTTTGGTCCCCAATATAGACCGTGAGTCCTAATTAAAAACAGACTAAGAAGTTGGTCTTAAATTAAATTAAATGAAATTTATTTTATTTAAATAGTCTGATTTAATTATTGGGTTAGAATAAAATAAAGATCTATAGAGAGAAAGAGAATTAATTTAGTTTGGTGGGTTAATTAATTATTCAAGGCTTTGGCCCAGTTTGAATAATCAAATATTAACCTAGGACAAAACTAATATAGGCTAATTAATTGGACTAGTTTATTTGGGCTGAAAATTAATTATTTATTGGGCCATTTGTTTGGTTCTAATTAGAATAATTAATTAAGTCCAAAAGGCTGAACTAAGAATCCAATGGGCCAGTCCAGTTTAACCTAAGGTTTTATTTAGGTTAAACAAGAGAATAGACAACAACGTTAATTATTCCACTGCTTCTGCTCTGTGAAAAAAAACAGACACCTCTCTCTCCAAAAAATATTCCTTAGCCTGTAAGTTATTCACCAAATGTGATTAGGCAAGCCATATACTAGAAGATCGAGAGGTTGGCGTTCATATATATGCAAAAACAGAGTAGGAGGCTTGCAAAAATCGCACTAGAGGTTTCCACTAGCGTGCCTACCCTAGTTCCGTATATTCCAATCCAGCTAATTTTGAGAACAAGAAGAGGTAATAAGGAAAAATTATATATATATATATCCTTTTCTTCTTCACGCAGGAAAGCTGTAATTTTTCCTGTTGTTCGGCTGATTTTTTTGTTGTGTTTCGCTTGCAATTTAATCTTCAAAGGTAGCACCCTAGTAGACAACACTCAGTGCCAGTGACTAGACAGAGCCTCGCATCAACTCGAAGTTGTGCCTAGGAAATGTTGACACTCACTCCCTGTGCCTGTGGCATACGAATTGAAACCCTCTCCCTTTTCTTCTTAGGATTTGCATCATCATCCAGGCACGGTAATTGTCATAAAAATTCATGAAATTGAATTTAAACAATAAAACACAAATGCTTATTGTGTCCTTCAAATTGAGGCTCACAAGGGCTCTATCAGAAATGAAAAACTATAAATTCAAGTGCTTATGTCTCCACAAACGAGACATACACAATATTTACCCATATCAAAAACCACGAGGAATCACATTCAAGTAATCAAAAATGACAAAACTTTTCCTATTTTTAACCTAAGCATGTTCTAGGTTTACCAAAAATAAGCTCTAATACCACTTGAAAGGACCGTGGTAAGCATCAGAAAGTAAAAAATAATACAACAGAACTATTAAAACTTTTACCTTTTCATCTAGAAGCAACTGAAGAATACTTAGGTTGAAATACCGCAAGCTATTAGCTTTCAATCATTTGTCTGGCTGCCTCTACTTTGAATCCCACTAACCATCTGTTTCGGCGCATCAATACCAGACCTCTTAGTCTTTCGAAATATGACCTTACCTTTCGCTAGTGAAAGCAAAGGGCCTATGTGAAGGTCTACTCTTGACTAACTACTAAAAATAATACCAAGAAGTTTCTTCTCAAACTTCTACAGTAAAGAAGCCAAGAGGAAAAAGAATAAGAGAGTAATAGTTCTTGGCTCAAGAGAAAACCCGAGAGTAAGACTAGAGAAAGAGGGTGGCGGCCAAGGCTAACGAGGCTATAGGGTTTTGATCCTAGAATAATCAGATTATCACAATTGGTTATCTAGGACTAATGTAATCTCAACCAAAACCTATTCTTAAGCTTTCAAATCTGCTTCACCTTCCAAAGTGGTGGCCAAGCTAGGGTTTTAAGCCCTAGCCAGTCACCCCTTAGCCTAGCAAGCAAAAGCAAGGCCTTAGGCCTAGTAGCCAGTTAACACTGGAATAGTAGGGTTATAGTTTGACCGTTGGACCTCTAGTCCAATCTATTGGTCATATGTTAATTTATTTAATTTATTTAATTTATTCTAAACCAAAACAAGCCTAAAAAAAGAAAGAAATAACCCAATTGGACCAAGCCTATCTCTTAAGCCATTTTCGTTGTTCAAACTTAGGCTAACTCTAATTTTTCTATCTGGGCTCAAGCCTTGAATAATTAATTAACCAAGTTAACCAAGCTATTAATATATGCTTTCTTTAGGCCTTTTATTTTATATTAGCCCAATAATAAATCAAGCTTCATGAATAAAATAAAACCCTCTTTATTTAAGACCATTTCTTAAACCCAAAAATTAATCAAGTTATATAGGCTATTCTGAGGACAAAAAGACACAACAACCCTGGCTATTAAAATGATCAAAATAACCATGCTATAAAAATAGATATATTTTATATTTTAAATATTTTCTATTATTGCCATAAAAAAATATTGACCTTAAGGACAATGCCCCTCTATGTAGCGCAAATCATAAAGAGAGGAAATAGTGGACTAATATTTCTTTAAATGACCTTCTATCATTCTTAGACCCCTAGTTCGATGGTCCGTGACTTCTTAGAATATTCTCGCTTTGCCAGGGAGCTACTTGTAAGTAAACACCCAAGTTATATTCCTATAGCCTTAGATATATAGACCATCCGAACAATCACAAGGGGTGATACTTTTTGTAGGATTATAGATACTATCTTGTATGAATCTATCTTAACTAACTAATTATAAATACTCAACATACAAGTATATTGTTCCTACAAATGAACCTCACCTATAGTATATTAAAGTATATGCTTCTAGCTTCGCTAGACCACCAACCTATACTCATGTTGTAGCGTATTAGTCCACGCTGTTGTAGTAATAGTTTGGGTTTTTCTTATTTTAGTACTTCTGGAAACCAAAACTACAAGTCTAATTCTATGTTTTCTAAATATGCTTTTGCTATAAAGTCAGAGGACTATTTACTAGCTAAAAATAAGTCATTCTCCACGTGGAATTGATATCATAATAAACTTGTCATGATGAGATTTCTATTCTCGTTAAATGGTTAAGAACTATTTATCTGATAAGTAACCTATGGTCTATACTTTTATGTGAAAAATCTTCATTTACATAGATTACTTACTTAACATAATGGGTTTTTTTGTAGAAAAATTATGTATTATAAATTAATGTAAAGAACACAAATGATACTACGAATAAAACTTTTATTTATCCACAAGAAATTACATCAATTATATAGTCATTGAAGGCATACATTCTAACATCCATATAAAGCCCCAACTATCTTATAAACACACACATTTTAACTTTAAAAGCTGCATTAACATTGGAGCTCCTTCCAACCTATTGTTTCTTTGGTGGTTCATCATCTTCTAAAGGTGGTTCAGGAATACCATGAACCCTGATTTCGTAGGGCTTCACCTACCTATGCTTCCGGTTACTATACTCATAACTGTAGTTACACATCATTTGCTCAATAACATTATCCTTAGGAGTTGTGGATTCCTCAATCTCCCCTTCAGTGCTTATCCTAAAAGCCTGTAAAATCTGCATAATAATAAGAAAAAGTACATATGCTTTGGAGGAGAGGCCAAAGGCCATCACCTCACATATAAAAGTTATTAGAAGGGGGTAAAGGATATGGGTTCATCATGAAACATATTATATAAGATATAAACATTAATAATTCTTATTTCATTGAAATCGCTAGCCCTAAGAAAGACACTAAATGCAAAGATATAGACAAAACTCGCAATTAAGGAGAAAGATCATTTCGCAGACATGTTGTAAGTACTATTGACTATCCTACATAATATATGCAAGATTTTATAAGCATTCGCAAAGCTCCATACTAGATAAAACTTACTTTTCATATTATATTGGTCAATTTTAATCCAAGGCCTGTCAATTGGAATACTCAAGATCATAGCAAGCCTACGCCTATCAAATGCAATAGGGATCTCCTTAACAATGGTCTCAGACTTTCTCAAATAGTTGTTTTTCTTCTCTATCATGTTAGTGAAAAATTCCTTCACCATAACTAAAAAATAACTACCACTCAACTGGATAATAGACTCCCATCTTTACTTCCTAAACATGCCCCAAAATATCAAGACAACGGTCAAGAGAAGTTTTTATAGTTTTTTCAAGGGTGATTTTATTTGAGGCTTTCTTAGAGTACTACTCATCACTTTCATGATCATACAAATGCCTAGAATGAAGGGAAGTTAGCTTAGGTGAAAAAGGACGAGCAGCCTAAGGATAAGAAGTTCCTTTGGAGGGATTTGTAAATTTTGGGCTCTCCTTGGCATTTTTGCAAGATGATTAAGGCTAGAAATTCACAAGAAAGGTTCCCACTCAATTCAAGCTCAACTTCACAAATTTCTGACAACCTACTAAATATAAATTTCCCAATAACATTTCAACCACCTCCATAATTTAAAAGTACAAAAATATTTCACAATGCCAATGCAAGTCCAACAACTCTACAACACAAATAAAGCACCAAGAATGACAACATAGCTCAAAATTCCCCAATAATTCTAGAAAATTCAAAAATTAAAAATTTTTAGAAAATACAAATTAAAGTTTAATGAATGTATAAATCACCAGGAATCTAAAATATGCATTTTAAGCAATTTTTAGTACTCACAAAGCATATATTCAAGCCAAGTAAAAAATTCCTTCTCAACGCAAAATAATCCAAAACATCAAAAAATCAAGAAGAAAATTAGTACCTAGACCTCAAAAAACTCATCACAATATTGTTCTTAATAGGGTACTCAAAAACTTCAAAAATTTGGTGAAAATCAAAGCTTTTCGTTGTGGGTTTTGGAGTTGGATCCAAGAAAAATAGAGTTTAGAATGAAGAAAATCAAACGTGGGTTGAAGAAGGAAAGTAGGAAATTCAATTTTTTTTTTTTTTTTTTGCAAAAAAATTGATGAAAAATGAAGAAAACCAAGATTGGGTAGCAAGGAGAATCAAATGGCGACTGTATTAGAGTTATGCTCTAGAACCAATCATTTATACAATATATTTTGCATATTTATTTAATAAAGGCATCCTTTATCTTTCAATTGTTTTGTTTCATATGTATATATGTATAAAATTTATGGTAAAGTCTCTAGCACAAAGTACAATGTTAAGGAGATAATGATAGAGATTAAGATGTGAGATTCTTACTATACTATGCAGTGTTTGTGATTAAATAATCCCTGACTCTAGTATTAGTAAGATAGGATATTGTTAATACAGAAGAATAGCATGTTGTACTTCTTGATTGAATCAAGCGTTAGTTCTCACATCCATGGATATTATGATATTCAAAATTAACATGTGGATGCTTGTTACATGAACAAGTATATTGGATGACCTAGCTATGAGATATGCACATGGATAACTATTTGGTGCCAGTGATAGAATCTCGTTATAGAAAAAGTGTAAGTGTCTTTAGATTTGAGATCTCGAAGGTACTTTGTATACTAAGTGTTGTATTTTGATTCCTATCCTTGGAATCTCTTCGAGACGACCTATAGAATGGACATTAGGTACAACATAAAATATATGAAAGTAGTTGAGAGGATCAAAAAGGATTTATCACACCTAATAGTAGGAGAGTATATCTCACGGCCACTTGTAGGGAATCATTACTCAAGAAGTTTTTGGCTAAGGTAACTATGTGTTGGATATATTTTCAAATGATACAATGTTGAGTAATGAATTTTAGAAGAAGTACTAATAAATTCGAGTTAGAATTAATTATATTCTAGAGAGAGTTAGCACTAATTCCATACGATAATCTAAATGAGAAATAGAATGATGAATGAGCTTATTACACTGATATTTTGACATTGAAATGTCTATGTCAAGCCATTTGACTTTCTGGACTTTTGAGTCATCATAATGTATTGCTAGATACCTCTCTTAATATGCAAAATATGAATGTATTAATTAGAGAATTAATAAATAATTCATAATTATTAGGATTACTTCATATTTTGCTACAATGGGGCAAAAAAACTAATAGGTCACGTACAATATAGGAATTGGTACTCAAGGCATTCTTTGATAATATTATGGGGTTAATTTGTGAGGAAAAATAATTTTATGACCTAATTATAAAATAGTTATAATTATTGGGGTCAAAATTGCAATTACTAAATCCTTATGGTCAATTTATAAACATGTTATAATTTGAAGGGCCTAATTGCAATTAATATATCCCTAACCCATAATTAGACTAGCTTTGTGTATTATTTCCTAAAAGGTTTAGGAAAACTTTCAAGACATGTCACACGGTGGTTTCTATATACTGATATATTGGATGCCATCATGTAGTTGTAACAAAAAACACTATTGCCTTCTTATTTTCCTCTCCAAAATTTCCCTAAGGAACCTTTACAAATTTGCTTGCACAAATTTCTGGTGGTTTTTCTTTGAGTACCTTTCATCGCGTGGACTGTGTTAAAGAAATTCTTATACTTGAAATTTGGTGGTTCACGGCTTCATCTAATTTCTGGAGGAATTTAGTAAAATAAAAATTTTAAAAGTTGTGATTTACATGTAACAAAATTTTTCTCTCTCTTGACCCGTTTAATTATATATAAGTGATCCTGCTATGTTGATTTCGTTTTAATTTCAATAGTGCATGAACTATTTTTGTATGATTGAAATCTAACAGTGGTATCAAAGCCATCTCGTTTGTGTTTTATAAGTCTATGTTCTTTGATAGAAATTATTTCTTGTTTGCTCTCGGGACTCTGTTTGCGTTAGAAAATTTTTTCCTAAATGCTTTCTATTTCTAAAAAATAAAATATTATTTCAGTAGGTTTTGCTTTTTCATGTGAATTACTAAAATATGTTTCAGTATTGGTTTATGAAAACTTTTATGCGTATAATGTTAATTCTACGTTTAGTTTTAAGGATTGTTATGATACTAATCATACGCCTAAGAACAATTTGTTTGTTCTGTTAAAGAAAATGGAAATTGCAAGTTTTGTAATTTGTTACAATGATGGTTTTGAAATCTTTCAATACATTGATTTGTTGTGTTTTGTTAGTGAACTATTAGGATACTAATCTCAACAATATGTTAATTTAGTTTAACCTAATTCTCTAAATTTCCACTCCATCAATTTTTTTTTGAAATATAAAAACTGATTAAACTAGATGGAATTTGTTTTCGAAAATCTGTAGCGAAGAAAAAAAAAGGTTTTTTACAAATTAAAGCTTGCATAGTTGGTGACTGACTTAGCATAGCTGTGGACCAGCTATGTCAAGTCAATGAATGCCTTGAATTTTGTTCAAGCTGGTGACCAGCTAAACAAAGCCTTGCACTACCTTCATTTTTAAAAAAATATTTTTTTTTTCTTAGATACTATTGAAACGTGTTTTTCATTTGAACTCCAAAAGTTTTTCAAATTTTGATTTTGGGACTAACTATTTTATTTTTTCAAAATAATGATTGTGAAATTTATATTTCATGTGTATTTTTTTTGCTTATTATGTTTGAAGCATATTCTAGCATAGTGGCTTGGTTATAGACTAAGGACTAAATTTAATCTTCTGTCATGCTTATTTACTGCTTTGTTTTTTGAATAAATAATGCTTACATATCCTGCATTTCTCTATAATTCTCATGTAATTTCTCATCTCATTTAATTGCTCTCGAATGTAACTTTGAGATTTCTTTATTAGGAATTTATGTAATTAGATTACATATGTTAGATAAGAATAAAAATTATTTTTCAATCTTATGGAGATGGCAACCAAAGACAAAGTGAGAGGAAGGTAAGACTTTTTTCTCAAACATGTATGAACACATAGATGTGACCAAAATTAATTTCCTACTTGGCTTGAGAAAATTAATCTAGTAAAGTCCACAAACATACCATGTAATTGAATCTATCATAATTCTGTCAATTTTTTGATATTATGCATGCCAATCGATGAGACTATTAATAGATAATAAAATTACTCAAACAATAGTAAATCTAATGTCTTCCATTAATATAGCAAGAATGGGAATTCTTTTTTGAGATTAGGTTATTGGGCACATCAAAGCCGACTAGACATTGAGCATGTTCAAGTTATGAAATTTGATTCTTGATTAATGGGTTAGATTTAACTAATGTTTTTATCTCGGTTGGACATATCCAAGCATAAAAAATATTAGTGGCAAGATTGCCTTAGCATTAAAAATTTTAGGATTAAAGATGTTAATCAGCAAATGATTCGGTAGTTGCATTTGTTGCAAGTGGTATTGGATACTTACCATTGAAGTTAAGAATAGTTTGTTGGGTACATTCAAGGTCATTCTTAAGGAATTTAGAAACCGGTCCACTGGGAAAGCTTCTAATTGGCTTTCTCGAGTCAACAGTGTAGGTTATTGATTTGAGTAAAATAGTGGAGTAAATGTGCTTTCAAATAAAAGCCTAATTAAATGCATTTCATTTATATATACCTAATCTAATGTCTTTTATCTTTTATCTAGGTCATTTGCATCATGACAACAAACTCGAACTTATGTAGTATTTTGTTATCAAACAAGCTATACAAGACTAACTGTATGGATTGGTATAGAAATTTGAGAATCATTCTCAAATTTAAAAAGTTGCTCTACGTGTTAGAAGCTCCTATTCCACTAGCTTCAAAAGTTGATGCTCTTGCTAAAACATCTTGTATCATGCTGGCATCAATGAATCCTCAATTTTTTTTTTTTTTTAAAATGCATAAGCATATGGATGCCCATACTATCATCTTCCATCTAAAGGAGTTGTTTGACAAACAAGCTAGAATAGAGAGATATGAAGATCTCAAAATAATTATTCCATTCTAAATTGGAAAAGGGTACTTAAGTTACTACGTATGGGCTTAAAATGTTAGGTTTGATTGAGAAGCTTAGATCTCTCGATTTTGTAATGGACCTTGAATTAAATGTTGACTTAATTCTACAATCTTTGACAAGTAGTTTTTTACAATTTGTGATGAATTACCAAATTTAGAAGATTAAGTCCACATTACTCGAGTTGGTCAATCTTCTCAAGATTGCAAAAGGCTCTATCAAGAAAGAGAATAATACAGTTATGTTGGTTGATTCTACAACATTTTCTAAAAGGAAAAATGTTCTTAAGATGAAGAAGAAGAATCTAACCAAACCATAAAGTGCAGTCAAGAAGAAAAAGACGGTTAGCAAGGAACCATGTCACCATTGTGGTAAGATAGGCCAGGGAGGCGCAACTGCAATGGTTACCTTGTAACACCCCACATATCCATGTCATAGCAGGCCTTGACTTTGTGGGATGTCGCCCCATCTAATTTTTCAGCCAATGGGTCTTTATAACAATTATTAAGTTAATACACAATAGAAATATTCTAAAGCGTTAAATGAACATGAAATTCATTTCATAAAAACTTAAAATTACATGTCAAGTCTTTTATATTATATCCTCATCATGACAAACTAAAATTAACTTCTTCTCCATCACACTTCTGCTATGCACTCTAAGCACCATTCTGTTCAATGGAGCCTAAAAACAAAAAGGAAAATGTGTGAGTGCAAAAACACTCAGTGAGTCCCATGGTGCTAGTGTTTTTACTTTGAAAATACATAAAAGATATGTTATAGTATCTTTCCAATGAAGAATAACTCTTTAAACATTGCAAGTGAAAACCTTGTTAACTATTCTCTAAGATTTCATGCATATTTTGAAAAACACATGCTTTTTGATGACTATTGCCCATTTTGAAGAAAATAGGGTCACATCCCATCTATAAAATATTGGTCACAATGACCCAAATAGGATTTGTAGTCCTATCGCCCTTATTTGGTCAAAATGACCCGAATAGGATTTATAATCCTGGCACCTTTATTTGGTCACAAACGACCTAGATAGGATATACTATCCTACTGCCATTATTTGGCTACAATGACCTGAATAGGATTTATAATCCTACCGCCTTTATTTGTTACACCAACCCGGGTGTCCCACACCTGTCCCTCTGTTTCCACTTCGAATAATGGGTGCAAGCTAAGGATAACTAAACATCAAATACTAACATCCCGTAAAATAAGAGATCACAATCCGGAGGTGGCCACCAACCGGATAGCGGTCTCAAACCCGCGCAAGTTAGTATAATTCCATAGTCCTTCTTGAGTACTCAAGGATCCATGATATTCTTTTCTCATAATACAAGCTTATATCTGAGTATATGAAAAATATTTTTAGGGCTAAAATATCATTTTCCAAATGTTCCTCATATTTCTTATAACAATCTCCAAAGTTCGTTGACATAGAAAGTGACATGTCTTTCATATAATGCACAAAGTGCTTTGAAAGCATTTCTGCATTTATCATAAATCATCGTATCATTTTGAAAGAAAGCATCCAAATCATGAACATATTCATGATAGTGAATAAAACATTTCCATGTATATGTGATGGAAAACATTCAGCATATATATATTGAGTAAACTCAGAAAGCGTAAAGTTTTAAGCATAAAAGCTCACGTTATGATATATCAGAGAAACACTTAGCGATATCAAAAAATAATTTAGCTTTATCAGAAAAACGATTAGTGAAAATGCACTACAAAAAAAAAAAAGTAGCTTTTTGTAACGTCAGAAAAAGTGTGGCGAAATTGGCCAAAACTGTGGCAAATACGTTTTTACCACAGAAATGCCACAGTTTTCAAGGCAAGGGAGTTACGGTCGTTGCAAAAAGTTTGCCACTATTGTGTAATTGTTAGGAATACTTTTTGCCACGGATTTACCATAGTTTTGAAACTGTTGTAAATAAAGTATGGTATTTGTTCATAAACTTTTTGTCACAATTTTTCCTAATGGTTATTAACTGTGGGCAAAAATTTTAATTTTTTGTCACAAATTTTCCAACATTTTTACAACTATGGCAAATATTATTTGTTACAATTAAATTTCCATTGGAAATAATACTTTTTGCCATGGCTCTTTTCCAAATTACCCATTTATTACAATTTCCTGGCAGTTGTAATTAAAAATTTTTGCCATGCAATTCTTAATATCAGAAAAAATCATTTGTCACAATTTTTTAACAACTTTTTTACATTGTTATATATTAATCTTTTTCACTACAAATGCATATACATAGTGATATTACATTTATCCTAATAACCTTATTTGAAATTATCCATCATAAAATGAAAAACTGTAGCGAAAATATTAAACTATTTTTCCCTCTACTTTAACAAGATCATCATCTACCATACATATAGAACCATGAAAACCTCTAATATTAACAATCAACTATCATCCATTAATTGAACATTCAAAATGCCATCTTCTATTAACACTAATTTAATATACAAAAAAAAAAAAAAACTACACAAAGTCTAATAAGTAATATGAATCTAGTCCTTAATATTAATTCAAAAAAGTCCAAAACAAAACTACAATTCTAACCATGACATCCATCAAAAGTCATAAAAATTCTTTGAGGACAAAAAACAATGCCATAGTTAAATGAACCTTCAACCACCTTGATCTTCATTCCTTCTACAAATAAGAAAAAAGGGACACAATTACTTCTTAATAAAACACATAAAAATCTATTTTTCATCCAGCATAAATTAAACCCACTACTAAACCATTCAAAAGAAATTGCAGAATATGATAAGTTGTTTCTAAGCAAGTACATACAAAGAGAAGCATGATAGCCTAAAGTGAGATTAGAACATGGAAGAATGAGAACTCAAAATTCCAACTTCAATTGCAATTGAAAACCAAACAGTAATCAAATGCAACAAAAAATTTTATGCCTACTCCACTAATCTTATTTTACTCATGCAAAATATATAAATTTTGTTGATTGTCAGTGGAAGATAAAAGATGTGCACTGACATGCTATCATATTTCAATAGACATATTCGAGGAAATGTTGTTGGCTACATAATCCACAAGAAATTGCTTCTCATGAAACCAAAATACGTACATAAAATTCAACTCTCAAGTGAAGCAATAATATTCCTAACCACCCAGAAGGTCATTTTCTTTTAAACTCCCAAAACAAGTCAAAAAGTACAGTGTAGCTATAAGCAATAAGCTCTATTAAGTTAAAGTGTAGTAGAAGTTAACAAGTTTTGAGCTCTATAATAATGAAATTATTATCACTTTTGTAAAAGAAAGAGAGATTTTAAGTTCATCGGAAAAAATTCCAAAACTTAATCAAAATGAACAAGGAACAACAACAATTGTAATATAGCCAAACCTACATTAACATCTAAACTGTAGAAGACAAAATTCTAATACAAAACTGCAAAATCATACCATGTCTTAGCATAAAATTACACAGGTACATCGACATCTAAACCGCAGTTAATTTCATCTAATATAGCCAAGTTTGCACCAGAACATCTAATGGATACAACATTCAGTGCCAAACACCATCTTCATCCTTTTCACAGCACCATAGAAATTTAGAGACTAACTAATTCTAATAAAGGCACCCCAGCACATCATGATCCAAGAACACTAAAATCAGGAACTCTTATAAAAGTATTACAAATTTTTGCAGGAACAGGAACTCTTATAATTTCAAATTGTAGCACTAAAAATCAAGAACTCTTATAAAAGTGCTATAGCGAGTTCTCAAATCATGATCCAGATACCATATCAAACAACAAAAATAGTTAGAATGCCCACAAGAGTTAGATATCCATAGAGCTGTCATTAAAAGGCTCATTCAAGTTCGTTCAAATTAATGCGTAAGCCAAATTCATACACAAAATAGAGCTCAAATAATAATAGAACCAAGGAGCTTGATCAAAAACATGTATTATTATCATAATTTTTTCTAACATAATAATAATAATAATAATAATAATAATAATAATAATAATAATAATAATAATTTATTATTTATATAAACATATTATTATACCGAAATATAAAATATTATGATGTATATGGAATTCTTTTTTAAATATGATATTAGGAAAAATGTAAAATAATCCAACTGAGTTCGAATACACTATTGCAGTTGTTAGAATATTAGAAAAGCTCTAAATTATTCTCAAACATTGCAACAAAATTTCCTAACCAACTCAAACTTGACTCAAACAATGTTCAAGTATTAGTTGAGCTCGAGCACCTTATGGCCATCCAACTTTGACATTCGAACTCAATTGTAGCTCTATATATATATATATATATATATATATATATATATATATATATATATATATATATGCATTTACATAGTCCCCAACCATTAAAAAGGGAAAAAAGAATGCTTTTCAATTAGGCATGTAATCTTGCAAGACTCCACCAGTGAAAAATTTTTGGGAATAGGAACTTTTATAAAATTGGGAACAACAACTTTTATAAGAGTTCCTACATGAACAAGAACTCTTATAATTTTCCATATGTTAGTGTTACATTCTTACAATTTTTAAAAGTGATAATATGGAAATATTTATACCACAAGAAATCAGTCAAGCTCAGCTATCCCAAAGTATGAAATACGTTCCCAAAGATATCATGATTCCAAGTTTTTAGAGCTGTCTTAATAGATTTCAATTTACCCAATAAGATGTGCATACCATTGACTATGCATATCTGAAGTAATGTCCAAGAGATGACCGGAGAGAAAGTCATCCATTTCTAGTACATTGAGCATATACAGTAGAGCAATACACAAATCACCATTTGACATAGCACACTTAATATGCAGAAACCGAATATTATCCACCAAGATTGATAAGTCAACAAAATCCTACCAAAATATCCATATCTTTCTATTAGAGTTGTAACAGAAATGCATAAAACCCAATTTATAAGCGTAAAAGGCAATTTGATCTGCAGTTACCAAGGCAATTTCTAGTACATCCGCAGTTACACACAGCTACATACTATTGTCTATGTTGCATATTAGTCATGCTACAACAGTAGAACCTGTCCAGTTTCTTTCTTTTTTTTTTTTATAGATTATTAATTAACACAGTTAAGAATTAAGAGCAGTAGAATTCTAAAATTGAAGAATCCTGAAAACACGTGACTAACAATTTCTAACAACAAACATCTCATTCACACAAGAAAATAAAAAACTAGGCTAATCAAACTAGGACTTTATCATCGCTCAACATTTCATCAAACACAAAACAAGCAAAACTTTCTGAACATAATTTAACCAACCTTCTCCAAACAAATACACACAAAGACAACCCAAAACCTCAAATCCACACACAAATAAAATTTAAATCACAAAACAAAATCATCAGATTCTAGTTTTGCTATTTTGAATCATGAAACAAAATCAATATACCTAAATTTTTTCCCACACTTGTGGTCTCCGTTTAGGACCTCTGGCTGAACACAAAGACAACCTAAAACCTCAAATCCACACACAAATAAAATTTGAATCACAAAACAAAATCATCGAATTCTAGTTTTTCTATTTCAAATAATGAAACAAAATTAATATACCTATTTCCACACTCTATTGTCGTCATTTAGGACCATTAGCTAAACACCATTGGGAAGAAGAGGTGAAAAAGGCACCCACCTTTCCTATGCTTGTAAGATTCAAAGAAGTAGGGGCTTAAGCCCACAGTAGGGCTTTACTAGAATTTGTCTCTTGCCATTGTGCACAATAGTTGGAGGGAAAAATTTTTGTGAGAAAAAGTGAAGGAAAGTTAGACAAGGGTTATAAGTAATATTTTAATAGAATAAACATTGTAGAAAAAATATAAAATTTTCAATCTCTACAGAATTTCAAATAAATATTGAATAATATAGAACATAATGATTAATATAGTGGTCGTCTTATTCAAAATCCCAACTATGACATAAGCAATGGAATCAACGTTCAAATTGAAGCTCACCTTTTCATCACCAGAAAGACCAAACCCAGGTTGGTCAAAGGTTTTTACATCCCCTGCATCGCCTTTTCGATCCGATTCCAAATCCACGTTGTTGTCCGTCATCGAGAAGCAACTAGCTAAGCAAAACCAACCGTCCAAATGCAAAGAAAAGAATTTATCTTCATGCAGAGGAACCAATCGAGGGCATTGAAGACCAATTGATTGTAATCTTTCTAAAAAAGTAATTCAAAAATCAAGAATTTGATGAGGCAATATTGGGAATTATCTTCTGAATTTCCAAACCTTAGAGAGCAAGAAAGAGCACAGCAGTGGGCAAGCTGCATAATCATTTTAGGAGAGAGAAAAGAGAAATGGAGTAGGACTAGGAGTGGGATTGAAAGAAAATTCTCTCTCTCTCTATATATATATATAAGTTGATGAATGCTCCTACTACGACACTTGGCTTTGTATAGTTATGACATATGGCAATTTGATCATTCTCTAAATATAAACACTTTTTACTAGCTTTGAATTTCTTGGAAGTTGAAAGGAGGGAATGGCTTTTGGGTGTTTTATGGAAAACGTTTTAATGCTTGACTGACTTTTCATCTTTGTACACTTATTTTCTTTTCTTAGCCCTGAATAATTTCCTACCCTTCTGATTTCCTCTCACAAAAGTAATTCATTTTCGTGATCATAGTTAGATTATAACCATGGCATTTTTTGTGGGTTTCTGTTAGAATGACTAAGACACTGAAGGATCATACTGAAGAGATAAAGAGGGTGAAGTTCTCGATTGGAGGTGAACCCAAACCATTTATTGAGGATCTTCATCAAGCTGTCAAGATTTGTCTACTGAGCTCTATTCTAAAGATGTTCACTTTCTCATGGAACTTATTCAGGTCTTTTCTTTAATCCTTACTTTTCTAAAGTTTATTTGTTTTTTATTTTTATTTTTTGTTTAGGCAACTTAAGAATTTGCAAGACACGTTAAATAAATTCAATACCACATCGAAAAGCTTAATAAAAATAGCCTGATAAGTAAAGAAAATCTGAACCCTAAAAGGGATAAAGCAGAAGCAACAACGCATCTTCTGTCGATATTTAGCTACAGCATTGTTTCCTACTCTGTGCAAAAGTTGGGTCTTTAATAGCAACCTCGGAGCTCTGTGCCAAAATTCATCTCTCGGATGTTAGAAGAGGTACTTTATTCTGGCTGCTTCGCCTAGCAGCACGACGATTGTATTGCTCTCCCACAACCCCGTTTTCACAGTTTAGACTGCTCCCATTTTGCTTGCCGCTACTACAGGAATCACTTTTGCTTTCTTTTTCTTTGATTTTATTATTTTCATTTTCATTTTATTTATTTATTTTTATTTTTCTAAACTCTCCAAATATTCAATTCAAATCAAGAAGTTACATTTGGTCAAATGATATAAAACATCAAAAGTTGGGTCTTTAATAGCAACCTTGGAGCTCTGTGCAAAAATTCATCTCTTGGATGTTAGAAAAGAAGAGTAGATCAATCCTATTCATGCCGATCTAAGAAGTCTCTCATCTCTGCTCACATCCTCTCAAGTCTGTTTACCATTGATAATGTTTTTTTTTTTTCCCTCTCTTCTTGGTTTGGGGAAAGGGAAAGGTCTAATTTTTTTTTCTTGTAAATTTCTATAATTTGAAATAGGATGAGGTAAATGTGAGATAGGATTTGGAGCACTTTCTAATATGATTGAATGGGCATTGGAGAGTACGAAAGTAAACCGAGTGCTAGTAGAGCAGAGGAAAGAAACAAGTTGACTAGAAGAAAATGGTGACGTGAAATGGAAGATAGGGGAGGAGGTGGAGAAGGTAGCGGTGGTGGTGCGGGCAGCGGAGGAAGCATCAACGTCGCTAGTGGTGAAGTCCAATAAGGGGAGGATTTAGGTGCCTATCATACAAGTACAGAGATTCAGATATCGAGTCGTTAACGCATCTATCGTCACGTCACAGCCAATCATCATAGCCCTACCAGAGGTAGGCCTGGGTGATTAATAATAAAAAAAATAGTAAAAAGAAAAAGGAAAAATTTTTCCTTTTTTCTTTTTTATTTTATTATTATTGCTTTTTGAGAATTTGGTGTACATTGTTCGAGTTTGGAGTTGTTTTAGGGTAATCATATAAAATTTTTACCTTAACATGAATATTCCTTTTACAAAATTGAAGTTTTTTTTCCTTCATTTTTTTCATTTTTTCATTTTTTTGGGTGCTTTTTCAGTAGTAAGTATTAAGTTATGTCACATCACAGTATACATTACTCCACCAGTGACTAGAAAATAAGCAATATGACAATTAATCTTAATGGCTAATGTTTGGTGCTTTCATTTGTGCTTTCATATGTATGGTGCTTTGTAAAATGTTTAGTTAATCACTAAAAGAAATAACTGATTAAATGTTTGGCTAATTAGCCTTGGTTTTTGCTTTCATGTGCCATTACCTTTGATGATGTTACCTCATCATCCTATTCACCATCTTAATGTTTCAGACTTGCAAATGTGTGCTTTTGCCTGAACTTAACTCTGTCACTTGGAGTCTAGCTTGCTTAGGATGTCTAACAAAGAGTAACAAATATGGAATATTTTGAATTAGTGATTCTGATCCGAGTCATTTTGCAATTAAACATAGTGAATTTTACTTCTATGGATTAGTTCTTCCATTTTACCTACGAGACACGAATATTGATGGCATGTTGTTGATTATAGTGTAATTCCATCACTCATCAGAATTCCTATTAGCTTTTATGAGTTTGCCTGTTAATAATTTAATGGTATTGAATTTTGTCAAATAATCAAACCACAAAAAAGAACCTGCAATGAGCTAAAGAGAGATACTGCTTTAAAGACTTATCAGTGCTTTGCTGATGATATACTTTAGTCAGTTTCTATCCATGAGCTAGGGCAGTGGAATCACTATATGTATGTGATTGTATCGTGGGAATTCAACAAGTGATATCCCAGTAGTTCGTAGAAAGGTTATAGCACATTGAACTAGATAGAAGATCATTTCAAGGTTGTTATTGGACTGATGCAGTAGTTTGGTTGACCACATTTCAAAAACAAACAATTTCTTGGAAATTATAATTAATATTTTTTTGGAGAAGGTAGCAGTGGTGGGATTATGGTTTTGTATAGTAATACATTTAATTTGCCATGTGAAATTTTGCTCTGTCTTTGGAGATGGTTTGGGTGTTGGTACTGGAGGATTTGGTAGAGATGGAGATTTTTCAACTGGTAGAGGATTATGCTCAGGCTTTGGATGTTTTGGTTCTGGGGATGGATCTTGTGTTGTTAGCACTAGAGGGGATATTTTAACTGGTGGAAGATTATACTTTGGCTTTGGAGATTCTGGTTTTGGTGTAGTTGGCACTTTAGGGGATTTTTCAAATGGTGGAGGGTTATGCTCTGGCTTTGAAAGTTTTGGCTTTGAAGATGGTTTCGGTGTTGGCACTTGAGGAGTTGGGGGAGCTGTGTGCCTTAGCTTAGGAGGATCTGGCTTTTGAGATGGTTTTGGGTGTTAGCACTTGAGGACTTAGAAGTGGTGGAGATTTTCAATTAGGGGGAGATTAAGCTAAAAGGTAGTGAGAATCGGGGGAAAGCTTGCTCGAGTCTTAGTTTATTCGGTTCCTTCTCTCCAAGATTTCTACTGGCATATACTTTTCATACATAAAGTTTCTGGGAAGATTAGTTATGGAGGTTGAGGAGAAGGAGTCAGGGAAGCATATGGAGATTTCAATTGCCAAAGCAAACTTAAAGTTTTTGGGGTTTCAGATTTCCCTGACAGACGAGGAGTTAATTAGTCATTATCTGAAGAAGCTGCTCGAAGGGTCAGACAAATGTGTTGAGATTATTCCAGAGATTAATATTTGTAAGAATGAGCCTTGATATTTACCAGGTCCCAGGCACCTTCCTTTTTCTCTAGATTTTGTTAAATTTCGAACTATTTTTGAATGGGGAAATGAAAAACTTTCAAGAAACGCAAAAAGGGGAGTTTTGGTTTAAATTAAAATAATTTTAGTGTAAATAATCTAAAATGTAAATGATCTAAATAATTTTAGTTTTACTTATAAATAATGTTACTTTTTAGTCAGGACCTATATATGTTTAAGAATTTTTTGATTATTTTTAATCAGGATATACGTTTCTTATTATGATTAGTATTGATAATTTTTATTTTTCCTTTAGCTAATTTAAGATACTAGACAATTGCTTTGTACACTAGAGATTGACATAGATCATAATAGTTATTTCGTTTTTTTATTGGAAAAAGTTGGAATCTTTATATTTGAAAGATTTGCCTGGGCTTTATAGATTCACCAATCCGAATTAACACTCTTTTGGGCTAGCAAGCGAGCTGACATATTACAAGTCCTATGTACAAAGGAAGTTTTGTATAATTGAAATTGACAAGTCATAAGACTGATGTCCTGAATCATATAAGCAAAGGCAAAAAGATCCGCATCTTGACCACTATCCTTCAAACAACATCCCAGGCCAGCCTTATACCAAGAAGTTACCTAGCTTCAACATGCGCTAAGGTCTAGGAGCTAACAACTGCATAAACAAATGAAATGAAAGCTAAAAAAAAAAAATGAGAGGAAAAAAAAAAGAAATCTTATATGATTTATAAAGTAAACAAAAAATAAAAATAACATATCGATAGAAAAAACAAAAGGTACCATATCGGTTTCTCCTATCCATTTCCGATAAATAAAAGATATCATCTTACTTTTCTCAAAGAACACAAATAGGTAAAAGATATAATAATTTCTGAAATGAAAAAAATTAAAGAAAAACATACTGATAGCTGTGAATCACTAACATTTTGCAAACAAAAAACAGCTTCTAATTAAAAATTATTTGCCCAAACAAATCATCCTAAAATGAAACCCTCAAACAAAGGTTCCACGTAAGGAATAGAGTTTGTCAAACTTCTACTATTGAAGAAGGTTTCCAACGAGCATTCCTCTATTTGCCAAACCAAATTCCAAAATTTGTTATCAAATTGAATTAAGAGGATTTTCTAACATAAGGCTCTACAATCTTTTTATTGACATCAAACGTTGCAGTTAACGGTCAGCTATAAATGTTCAAAGCTAAATATTGCGTGCCACAGTCATTTTACCCATGAACACTTTATATACAATTGTATGGATATAATTGTACAATATTAGTAAATGGAGAGCTAATATAATTAATATTTTAAAATTTTCAAAAACATATGATTTTGAAGAATTTGTTCAATTTAAAATTTACTGTCTACAACCAAAAAAAACAATGCAAAAAATTTTTGTAGCCTAATAGTTTACACAAATTAACTTTAGAAAATTAAAAATATTATGAAAAATAATCAATAAAATTTCAAAAACATATGATTTTGAATAATTTATTGAATTTCAAATTCAATGTCTACAATCATAAAAAATAATGCAAAAAATATTTCAAGTCTTATAATTTAAACCAATTAACTTTAGAAAATTAATATAACATAAAAAAAATTTTATTCGGACCTTTGGCCTAGTAATAATAATAAAATAAAAGTTCCCTGTTCCCTTTAACACTTTGTGACCTGCCAAAATTAAAGGAATTGCCACGACATACGTGTAAGCTGACGATCCAGGGGATAAAAATGAAGAAAAACATTACTAATAAAAAATTAGAATTTATTTTTTGTTATTTCACTTTTATAAAAGATGAAAATGTAAAGTAAAATAGATTTTTTTTAAATTATGATCATAATAATTTTTTTATCTCAAATATTTGATTTAAATTCTTAATTATTATTAGAACGTGACTTGAACGATGTGCTAATAAATTAAATAGAATTTTGAAAATTCCCCTGTAGCTTAATTTAATGTGATTTTCCTCTTAATATTTCACTATTTAGGGTTAATTTCAGCAAGTTTTTTTGTACTTTTATATATTTCAGAATTGAATATTCAAATTTTTTAATTTTCATAACTAGATACCTAATATTTGATAAAATCTTAAATTATGTATTCAACTATCAAAATTAAAAGTTTGAATACTGAAAATAAAAGATAAAATAAAATTTAAAAAATAAAACATTAAGAAGACAAGCTTGTTGAATATAAGATTTTAAAGTATGATTAGTTTCAGTAACCGTCTCGTACTTTTATATATTTGACAATTGGAGACTTAAACTTTTAATTTTGACAATTGAGTATTTAAA
This sequence comes from Voacanga thouarsii, assembly GCA_026120185.1. Classification (NCBI taxonomy): domain Eukaryota; kingdom Viridiplantae; phylum Streptophyta; class Magnoliopsida; order Gentianales; family Apocynaceae; genus Voacanga; species Voacanga thouarsii. The sequence continues at coordinate 2,702,583 of JANUWF010001131.1, forward strand.
AAAAATTAATTGTCAAAATTAAAAGTTTAGATGCCAAATTATCGAACATATAAAAGTACAAGAAATTTTTTGAAATTAACTACACGATTTATTCAAAAAGTTAAACTAATTTTGCCGCTAATGCTTTGTTCACATTTTCAAAGTAATTAAAAGAATTTTTTAAATGATAACATTAGTTTGACCCTCATCTTATTAATCAATTTTGGATAATTTATTATTCATTTTAAACTTGTTTAAATAATAATTTATTATTATCTATATTTAGATTTAAATATTTATATTTTTATTTTGAGAGGTCAAAAAATAAATGTAAAGTTTTCTAAAATACATATATTTACTTAAGTTACAATATATATATATATATATATATATATATATATATGTGTGTGTGTGTGTGTGTGTGTACTTCATCCTATTTATATTATCATATGTATAACGTATAATTTTAACCCTAAAAAATTATATTTATTAACATTTATTTATTCAAAATTGCATCAAAATTTATTTAAATTAGAACATTAAAAATATAGTAATTCTATCAATACGATTTGGTACTCAAAATTTTTCTAAAAAATGACTACATATGCAGACAAATTTTACTTACAAATTTTGATCATTCTATTATCAATCAAGTACCAACTGAAAATATTTCTAACTTAGGTCATTTAGTTGATAAGTAGTTGGAAAATGTCATCCTGCCAAAATACTAACTACTTACTAAATATTTTACCAACTGCATAGTTACCAACTGAATATACATGATTGGTAAATAGTTAGAAAATTTTAAAAATCTTTTTATTTTAAATTTAGTTGGTAAGTTGGTAATCAGTTGGAAACTACCAACGGACTATGATCAGTTATTCTTTTTATAAGTCGAATGGAGGATGTACCCCTGTCAATTTTTTAGATTCAAAATGATACCTCTTTTTATATTTTATTTATTTTTTAAAAAGTAAAGTTTAGAGACACGTCAACTACTTTTACAAAGATAGGCGTATCAAATTAACGATCCAACCGTTAGATTTTTTTAAATTGCTAAGAAAAATGTTATGACAAAAGTTGAAGGTAATCGGATATATTTTGGCACATAATTTGGAATAATATCTAAAAAAATATACAAAACCTAATGCATTTACAAAAATAGGCGCATCAAATTAATGATCCAACCATTAGATTTGTTAAAATCACTAAGAAAAGTGTTATGACAAAATTTGAAGGTAATCGGACATATTTTGATACATAATCTAGCATAATATAAAAAAGAATATCCAAAACCTAACGTATTTACAAAGATAGGGATATCAGATTACTAATCTAATCATTAGATTTGTTAGAATTGTTAAGAAAATGTTATGACAAGAGTTGAAAGTAATCGGATATATTTTGGCGCATAATCTAACATAATATCTAGAAAAATATCCAAAAGTTAACCCATTTACAAATATAGGCATATCAAATTAATGATCTAGTCGTTAGATTTTTTAAAATTACTAAGAAAAATATTATGAAAAAATTTGAAGGTAATCGGATATATTTTGACACATAATCTAGCATAATATCTAGAAAAATATCCAAAACCTAACATATTTAAAAAAAATAAGTGCATCAAATTAATGATCCAACCCTTGTATTTGTTACAATTACTAAGAAAAGTATTGTGACAAAATTTGAAAATAATCAGATATATTGTTGCACATAATCTTGTATAATATCTAGAAAAAACCAAAAACTTAACACATTTACAAAGATAGGATTATCAAATTTATGATCCAACCGTTAGATTTGTTAAAATTGTTAAGAAAAGTGTTATGACTGTTATAAAATTAGGGTAGTGTTAGAATAAAATCTACACACTACACACTAAGAAAATTCTAACTATTCTTTGCACAAGAATTTCTCTTCAAACTTCTCTCTTTCTTTCTCTCACAATTCTTTCTTCCACAAAATGATGGTGTATTACAAGCTTAGAGAATAGCTCTATTTATAGAGCTCTAATTAGTGAAATACATCATGGCATACATCATCTTCAACTAATCTCAATTAATGGTGTCTCCACTAAATGGTGGACATCCATAAAAATCTTCTAATAATTCACATAAATCCATAATTAGTGGAGCCTCCACTAATTAATGGAGATTCCAATAATTCATAACACTCCCCTTGGATGTCCATCCATACATAAAGAATATGCCTCGTTAAAACCTTACTAGATAAAAACCCAGTGGGGAGAAAAAAAATCTAGTGAAGGAAAAAGAGTACACTATTCTATATGTCTGTTTATTACTCCCCCTGATAAGATGATTCTTTTAAATCTTTAAACCGACGCATACCGATTTTATATCTCAACTTCTCAAATATTGCAGTCGGTAAAGTCTTCGTGAAAATATCTGCGAGGTTGTCACATGACCGAATTTGTAGCACATCAATTTCACCTTTCTTCTGGAGTTCATGAGTAAAGAAGAATTTTGGTGAAATATGTTTTGTCCGATCTCCTTTAATATATCCTCCTCGTAATTGAGCTATGCAAGCTGCATTGTCTTCATAAAGAGGAGTTGAAATACCTTTGATTGATGATAATCCACAACTTTCTCGGATATAATGAATCATGGATCTTAGCCATACACATTCTCGACTTGCTTCATGAATGGCTATAATTTCAGCATGATTTGAAGAAGTAGCTGCTATAGATTGTTTCGTAGAACGCCATGATATAGCAGTATTTCCACATGTAAATAGATAGCCTGTTTGAGAACGTGCTTTATGTGGATCAGATAAATAACCAGCATCTGCATAACCAATCAATGTTGGGCTGGTTTTATTTGAATAAAATAATCCGAGATCAATTGTACCTTGGAGATATCGAAGGACTTGTTTAATTCCATTCCAATGTCGACATGTTGGTGAAGAACTAAATCTTGCTAATAAATTGACAGCAAAAGCAATATCAGGTCTTGTATTATTAGCAAGATACATCAATGCACCAATTGCACTGAGATATGGTACTTCAGGACCAAGGAGTTCTTCATCATTTTCTTGAGGTCGGAAAGGATCTTTATCCACATTTAATGATCGGACGATCATTGGAATACTCAATGGATGTGCTTTGTCCATGTAAAATCTTTTTAGCACTTTTGTTGTATATGTTGATTGATGAATAAATGTTCCACTCTCCAAATGTTCAATTTGTAAACCAAGGCAAAATTTGGTTTTACCAAAATCCTTGATTTCGAATTCTCTTTTTAAATAATCAATTGTTTCTTGGAGCTCTTCAGGAGTTCCAATAAGATTAATATCATCAACATATATAGCTAATATCACAAATTTAGAACCAGATTTCTTAATAAAAACACATGGACATACCTGGTCATTTTTAAATCCCGCTTTCAATAAATATTCACTAAGACGTGTGAACCACATGCGCCCAGATTGCTTCAGGCTATATAATGATTTCTGCAACTTGATGGAGTAATTTTCACGAGGATAATGTTTATATGCTTCAGCCATATGAAATCCTTCAGGAATTTTCATGTAAACATCATTTTCTAAATTTCCATACAAGTAAGCAGTGACAACATCTAATAGGCGCATATCTATCTTTTCATGTACTGCCAAACTGATAAGATATCGAAGTGTAATAGCATCAACAACAGGAGAATAAGTTTCATCATAATCAATACCTGGTCTTTGTGAAAAACCTTGGGCTACTAATCGCACTTTATATCGAACGATTTCACTCTTTTCATTGCGCTTTCGCACAAATATCCATTTGTAGCCAACAGGTTTTACACCTTACGGTGTTCGGACTGCAGGTCCGAAGACTTCACGTTTTGTCGGTGCATTTAACTCCGATTGAATCGCATATTTCCATTGCAGCCAATCTTTTCTATGCCGACATTCATCAATCGATATTGGTTCGGGATCATCATTATCCTGTGTAACATCAAGAGATATATTGTATGCAAATATATTATCAATAACAGTTTCTATCCGATTCCAACTTCTACTGGAAGTGGTATAATTGATAGAAATTTCAGTGTTACTTTCATCAACTTACGGTTCTTTGTCATCAGTTCTCTCTTGATCTTTATCATTCTTTTCTTCAATATGATCTTACGGATCATTTAATCCTCTTTTCTTTCGAGGATTTTTATCTTTAGAACCAAGAGGTCGGCCACGCTTACGGCGTGTTTTTGACTCAGTGACTATAGGTATAATATTTTGTTCTGCTGGAACTTCAATTCGAATAGGAGCATTTATAGTTGGAATATGCGATTTTGTAACTCTTCCGGAGTCAACAAAAGCGTCCGGAATTTGATTTGCAATGCTTTGCAAATGAATTATCTTTTGAACTTCAAGTTCACATGCGCTTGTGCGCGGATCAAGATAATTTAATGATGTTGTCCAAGCAAGATCCTTTTTATCTTGTTTTGGTTCTCCCCTAATTTAGGGAATAATGATTCATCAAAATGACAATCAACAAATCTTCGTCGTGAATACATCTCCTGTCGGGGTTCAACATACCCGATAATAGAGGGAGAATCATATCCAACGTATATCCCCTTTCTTCTTTGAGGACCCATCTTTGTACGTTGGTTTGGTGCAATTGGAATATATACAACACACCCAAAAATTCTTAAATGAGCAATATTTGGTTCTGACCCAAAAGCCAATTGCAAAGGAGAGAATTTATGATAACTAGCTGGTCTTATACGTACAAGTGTTGCAGCATGTAGAATAGCATGTCCCCAGGCAGATGTTGGGAGATTTGTTTTTATTAATAATGGTCTAGCAATTAATTGTAATCGTTTAATCAAAGATTCAGCAAGACCATTTTGTGTGTGAACATGAGCTACAGGATGTTCAACATTAATCCCAATTGACATGCAATATGCATCAAAAGCATGTGATGAAAATTCACCAACATTATCCAAACGGATATTTTTAATGTGATGGTCCGGAAATTGTGCTCGTAATTTAATTATTTGAGCAAGTAATCTCGCAAACGCCAAGGTTGCGAGTAGATAATAAACATACATGTGACCATCGGGATGATGCATCAATTAAGACCATAAAATATTTGAACGGTCCACATGGTGGATCAATAGGTCCACAAATATCTCCGTGAATCCGTTCGAAAAATGTAGGACTTTCAGCTCCTACTTTTACTGGTGATGGTTTAACAATTAATTTTCCTAGGGAACATGCAGTACATGCGAATTTTTCTGATGTTAATATCCTTTTATTTTTTAAAGGATGACCATGTGTATTCTCAATGATTCTTCTCATCATGGTAGATCCCGGATGACCCAACCGGTCATGCCAAATGCTAAAAGTAATAGGATCAGTAAACTTCTGGTTTACTCGATGATGAATTTCAATTGTACGTATTTTTACAAAATATAGACCAATAGAAAAAGACGGTAGTTTTTCTAATACCGATTTCTTACCCAAATGCATTTGAGTAATAAAAAGATGCTCAATCCCATTTTCCTCATTTGTTTCAACATGATACCCATTTCTGCGGATATCTTTAAAACTCAATAAATTTCTTCTGGATTTTGAGGAAAATAGTGCCTTATCAATAATAATTGTTGTTCCTTTAGGCAACAATATACTAGCTCTTCCGGAGCCCTCAATTACATTTGCACTACCGTTTATCGTATAAATATTTATTTCTCCCATTTTGAGATCAGAAAAATATTTCTCATTTTTTAGTATGGTGTGTGTAGTTCCACTATTAATAATGCATACATCATCATTAACAACAGCCATCTGAACACAAATATATATATGTAAACGTAAATATTATTAGAATAGAATGAAAATGAAAATACAAAAATATCAGGGTGAGGCTTTAGTTTTTACGGACACTTGCCATCACCAATTAAATGGTCTATCCTACCGTCTGGGTGTTCAAAAAAATCCGATACATCCATATGGGTAATATTGATATTATGATCTTCAGGATCAATATCATCATCCTCAGCATTATTTATTGGATGTTGAGAAAAATTTGCTTCCACATTTTTATTTTTCAATGAAGCTTGATACAATTCAACTAAATGCTTAGCCGTACGACAGTTTCGTGACCAATGACCTTTCATGCCACATCTATAACATATATCCTCATGCTTTTCTTCAATTTCTTTTTCTTTTCCCTTATGATCTTTTATGTTCCACTTCAGGTGGCCAGTATTTCTCACAGTTTGATTATGATTGTGATAAGGGAAATATCGAGCGTGTCTATGACCATAACCACGACCACGGCCACGACCATAGCCACGACCACGACTATAACAATGGCTTCTGCTGGAGCCAACAACATTCACTTCTGGGAGTGCTGTAGAGCCAGTTGGTCTGGCTTCATGATTTCTAAATAATAACTCATTATTTTTCTCTGCAATGAGGAGTGCAGTAATTAAATCTGTAAATTTTGTATACCCCTTTTCTCGATATTGTTGCTGCAGGACAATATTCGAGGCATGAAAGGTGGAGAATGTCTTCTCCAACATATCTTCATCAGTCACTTTTTCTCCGCATAATTTTAATTGAGATGTAATTTTATACATTGCGGAGCTATATTCATTCACGGTTTTAAAATCTTGCAACCTCAGGTGCAACCATTCATACCGTGCAGTGGGTAGTACGACTATCTTCAGGTGGTCAAATATTTCTTTTAAATTTACCCACAGGCCATATGGATCTTTTTCGGTAAGATATTCCATTTTTAAATTTTCATCGAGATGACGACGAATAAAAATCAAAGCTTTAGCCTTGTGTTGTGCAGATGCACTATTATGTGCATGAATAGTTTCACTAAGGCCTTCAGCATTTAGATGCATTTCTGCATCAAGAACCCATGACATATAATTTTTTCCAGAAATATCAAGGGCTACAAATTCGAGTTTAGCGAGATTAGCCATAGAGATCAATAAATGCGTACCTGTCTTCTGGCTTTGGTAATGGCAGAAACTCGTGCTTAGTTTTCTGGCTTTTGTACCCGTAGAGACTCGTGCTGATAACGTGTTATAAAATTAGGGTAGTGTTAGAATAAAATCTACACACTACACACTAAGAAAATTCTAACTATTCTTTGCACAAGAATTTCTCTTCAAACTTCTTTCTTTCTTTCTCTCACAATTCTTTCTTTCACAAAATGATGGTGTATTGCAAGCTTAGAGAATAACTCTATTTATAGAGCTCTAATTAGTGAAATACATCATGGCATACATCATCTTCAACTAATCTCAATTAATGGTGTCTCCACTAAATGGTGGACATCCATAAAAATCTTCTAATAATTCACATAAATCCATAATTAGTGGAGCCTCCACTAATTAATGGAGATTCCAATAATTCATAACAATGACAAAATTTTAAGGTAATTGGTTATTTTTTGGTACATAATCTAGTATAATATCTTTAAAAAAAAATCCAAAATCCAACACATTTACAAAGATAGGCGTATCAAATTAACGATCCTACCGTTAGATTTGTTAAAAATGCTAAGAAAAGTATTTATGCCAAGATTTGAAGGTAATTTGATATAGTTTGGCGCATTATCTAGCATAATATCTAGAAAAATATGCAAAACCTAACACATTTACAAAAATAGGTGTATCAAATTAACGATCCAATTATTAGATTTGTTAAAATCGCTAAAAAAAAAAGTGTTATGAAAATTTTTTGAAGCTAATCAGATATAATTTGGCACATTATCTAGCATAATATCTAGAAAAATATCTAAAACCTAACGCATTTACAAAAATAGGCGTATGAAATTAACAATTCAACCGTTGTATTTGTTAAATTACTAATAAAAATGTTTTGACAAAATTTGAAGGTAATTGGATATATTTTGGTAGATAATATAGCATAATATTTAGAAAAATATTCACACAAAAAAGAGTAGTTAGTCCAAAAAAACTATATCAAAATTAATAAAATGGTAATATCAAATTTGAACGCACAACTCCTTGAATATAAACAATTTCCTCAACTATGGTATCTAATGAAAACTTTCATTTTATGTTGATATTTTTTAATATTTGATAAAAAAAAAGAAAAAATATGCTTCTTCCACAGTTTAGTAAACCTATGGGTAATAAAATTTCTTTACCCACAATTTCAAATCTCTATGGCAAAGAATTATTTTTACCCGCACAATTTTTAAACCTGTGGTAAAAAAGAACTTTTACCTACAGAAACATAACCGTGAGAAAATAAATTGTTATAAAAATATTTATATGCCGCGAAATTCAAAACTTAGTAAAAACTAATGTTTCACCACAGATTTTGCTATGTTACAAATAAAAGCGTTCCCAAAAGCGATTTTTGTTTTTGTAGTGATAGTTTTATAAATAAAAGGGACTCACCTCGAATCACTTATTGCTTAGCAAGATAAATATTTGCTAGGTCATCACCAGTGTTTTACAATGAATGGCCTACAACAACAACCATTCATTATTCAAGTAGCATTCTATGCTTGTCGATGACAATATACTATGACCAAATATACAATCATCTAAGGATATCACATCATTTCCTATTTCATTCTGTACTTGAAATGAAATATAATCCTTGCACGCTTGTAATCTATTTCCTTATTTTCTCTTCTTCTCAAGAATATAAGGTCCTCACATACCCAATTAACTTCTCATTCATCCATGAAAATAAATAAAATCACTTCATGAATTTATTTGTTCTTTAATGAAAATTCTGTAATTGCCAGTTTTGGCACATCATTTGTTTTGCTCATAACTTTCAATCCACATGTCCAAATGATGTCAAACCAGTTTTAAAATAACCTCAAGACATTCCTTTACAAATTACAACTCATGGAATACCAATTCTCTTGTTCATTTTATTCAGTTTTGAACACAAATTTCTAATAGTTAAATCCCATCACTGATTTGGCACCTTTTACTATTTTTACCATAACTTTTGATCCATAAATCCGATCGACCTCAAACCTGTGCCAAAACTCTCCTATGATCATTAGCTACAAGGCTATAAGCTTTTTTTGACAAGTCCAGAAACGTTGCAGAAGTAATGGAGCAAAACAGTCTGCTATTTTTCAATGGTTCATCCACTTTCTTGATAATTCCATTATTCCTTCATTCCTTTTTCATTCTAACACATGAATAACCTTCCATTCACCTCATATTCTCTTTTGTCATCCTTTAATCCACTGATTTTCAGCTTTAACCAAATTAGTACTTTCATCATAAAACAACAACAAAACCGGCAATCTTGCATATATCCCATAACATCACAATTTTCTCAACACTTATGCTATTTTCCACGTTCAATTCTTTCTTCCAATTACAATATAAAACCATAAGAAATCCATTAAAACACCTTCAAACCACCCCTAATCAGTACATAGGACACAACCACAAGCTACCAATCCAATCCATCACACAAAAACAGCTTTGCTCAATAATTACTTCCAAGTATATTTCAGAAACATACATGGTATCATGTATAATTCATGCCAAAATAATCCTCCTAACTTGCTTACCAGCTTCAATTCTTTTAAAGTAGCTCCTTACATTATATTTCACTAATTTTTGGAGCAAGAAAACCCAAGCTTCTTTCCTTCTCCTTCTCTCTCTTTCTCTCGGAAATTTCCTCTCTCTGTTTTTCTATTTTTCTTCTATTTCCTCTTCCTTTTTCTTCCTTTTTCTCATCTCTTCCTTTACTATCTCTTTTCTTCGAATTTCAGCTGGCCAAAATAGCCTTAACCGGCCTCCCTCTTCTCTATTTATAGAGAAATTCTAAGCTTAGTCATCAAGTTTCATTAAATGCTTATTAATTGTCTACAACTTGGAGTTATCTTATTGGTCCACATGGTACTTAGGTGGCATGCTTAGGTGTCCTTAGAATCACTTGGAAGGTTGACTAAGCTTTCTTTCAATCAATCACATCTTTACACTTATTTCCATGAGCCAATCTCAGGACGCCACTTAGCATTCTTGCAACCAATCATGGAATTCCACATGGTTTTTCATTTCTTTAAGTAGTCTTTATTCCTTATTTAATAAGCTTCTTCTGTTTAAATATTCCATACATCCAATCTCTTTTTGGCACTTGTTTTCATCCACCAATCATGTTACGTCGCTTGTCTCAATTTCGGCCGCACATCAAAATTTCTTCAGAAAATAACTATAATTTCAGCCTATATCAGAAAAATATTTTATTTCACTAATGGAATCTATAAACTTTACTAAATTCAATAGTGGGAATCAAAATTCTTAGTTCCTTCTTAATTCTTTCCAATTTGCGGCCAAAGTCCCCATTGCAGTTAAAATTACTGTATTGCCCCTAAAAGCTCAAATTATACCAAAATATTTGTCTCATCGTATTGATCAATCTTTATTCGAGGCATACCCCCAAAATCTCACTCTATTTAAAGTAGTCGCAATATGAAAATTTAGGCTACGGATAGAACACATCCAAAATTCCAATAATGTCCCTGAATATTTTTTTTTGCACCAAAATGTTCAGTTCATTAAACTAATCATTTCTTGTTCTAATCCATCATACAGATACTCATTCTATATACAGTAGTCACCAGTCAAAGTGTATAAGGGAGGGATGTTACAATCTCCCTTCCTTTAAGGAATTTTGTCCTCGAAATTTGAATTTTCTTGTAGTTTTGTGGAAAATTCCAATTGATATACTACATTTCCGATCCATTCCATGATTGGAAAAAGGTCCAATATACCGAGGTATTAATTTCTTCCCAGTATAGAGGTGATTGGTATTTTATTCCATATAAAGCTTCGAATGGGGCCATTCTATTTGTTGTCTATTACCTATTATTGTATGCAAACTTCGCATATGTCAAATTATCAATCTACTTGGTTCCAAATCTAAGGTACACACCCAAAACATATTTTCCAATATTCTAATCACTTGCTCTATTTGTCCATCTATTTGCATGTATACTGCAGTGCTAAATTTCAATGTTGTCCCAGACAATTGTTGCAGCTTACTCCAAATTTTGAAAGTAAATTTCGAATGACGGATAGATACACTTGTGAAGGGTCCTTCATACAATCTAATTACTTCCTACATATATATCTTGCTCAGTCTCCTGCAAAGAGTCCCGTTAATTGATAGAGAGAAAATGGTCAATTTAAACAATCTACTACAATGCAAGTGGTATCTTTGAACCCTACTATCAACGTAATCCTATTATGAAATCCATGGAATTTCATCCCACTTCCATGATAGTATTGGAAATAGTTGTAATGACCCTCCATATTATTACTGATCATCTTTTACTTGTTGATACATGAAGCATTGAGCTACAAATTGAGAGATGCATTTCAATCCACCAGTAATGTCGTTTTAAGTCATGATACATCTTAACCGTCTCCAAGCAGATTATATACTTACTTCGATGTGCCTTGCTAAAATACCTTACTTAGCAATACTGGCGTCGAAGGATTCCGATATCATTTACTTAGGATTTTCTTCTTTCTCCACAGTTGCTTCTTTACTTAACAGCTTCTGTATTCCTTTATGAGGTCAATTTTCTTGAGATATAAGCTCTTACCCTTGTTTCTTACATTAATACTTCTCCTAATCTTTTCTTAAGGGCTTTAGGGTATATCTCATAGATTTTATCCATCATGGGAAATGCTAAGACTTATCTTTGCTTCAATTCCGGGAAATGCCTTTCACACTTTTACATAGAGAACTTTCCTTGTACCTGTGTCGAAGTCTCAGGGGGTTTCTAATTCATCACTATCTCAACCTTCATAAGAATTACTGTGAGTCTTTCCTTAGATTTCACATACTTCAAAAATTCTATTTTAGTTAACCAAAACTCATATTTCATATAACTTAGCCTCCCACAATTTTTCCAACATTTTTCAAAGATATACTTTATGTTCTTGAGGACTTACAAAATACACTAAGATATCATCTAAAAAGGAAACGGTAAGGTTATCCAAATATGGTTGAAACAGTTGGTGCATCCAACCCATGAATGGAATATAGGCATTAGTAACACCAAATAGTGTTACTACAAACTCAATATGTTTGTATTGTGTATTAATCGCAGTTTTTGGAATATCCTTTTCCAGAATCTGCATTTGGTAATATCCTTGCATTAAGTCTAATTTAGAAAACAACTTGCTCCTTGAAATTGATCAAATAATTTATTCACCATTGGCAAAGGATATCTATTCTTTGCTATCACCGTATTTAACTCATGATAATCTATACACATCTTTAATACTCCATTCTTCGTTTTCACAAACAACACAGGTGTTTCACAAGGTAATATACTAGATCGCACAAACCCTTATTTTAATAATTCTTGCCGTTATTCTTAAATTCTTTCAACTTTGTTGGTACCATTCTATAGAGGTTCTTGCAATCGGTTCTATAATTAGTGTTAAATTAATAGTAATCACAACTTCTCTTTCTAGAGTAACCCTTATAACAATTTCTGAGTTATAATTCTGGATATAAGGTAATCCTTCTTTCTTACTTTATTTCCCTTCCAGAATTCCAATACGTCGTTGCTTGTCACAAAGTTGTATCAATTTGTTTCTATAATCAATTCGGGTATGATATTAAAATAACCAATCCATGACAAGTATAGTATCATAGTCATCTATAAGTACATATATGAAATTTTCATTCAGAACCATATCTTTTATCAACACGTATGCTCCAGACACTTCTTATCACTATTCATTTGCTCCCTCAAGGAGTACTAATTACCAATTCATAAGGAACTTCTCTATATTTAATTCTTACCTTGAACAAAAGGGATAAGAAATATGAAGAAAAGTTGGATTTATCAGAATCTTAGTTTTCTTGCCATTAGTAAGACTTTACCTTCTACAATTACTATTGTTCGCAACCATTCTGAGATCCATTTTATCCAAGGCAACCACTCGTATTTTTACTAATAGTTTATTTGCTCTTGATTTAGAAGCTAAGATTGGGCCTTGATTATCCCTTACAAATCCTGATCTCTAACTTATATGATTTTCTTCTTGGATTCACTCATCCTATAGATCATCTATGTAAGGTAGTTTATGGCTTTATACTCTTCTTCTCATACTTAAATCAGCGAATGACTTACCTTTCTTCAGTAGCTCTCTTTCTAGAAATTTCTTTTCTTTTATCAACTAGGTCCTCCAAGTCTTTTACAATCAAAAGGTTAGAATTCCCTTTTATTTCTTTGTATAAATTCCTCCAAATCTTCTTCTTCAACTTTTAAGGTCACTTCCCAGGAGGTCACCCATCATAGTATCTCTTGCCCAAGCATTCTTAACTTTGAAGTTCTAATGGAATATGATGCATTAATGCTGGTATAATTGCACCCCCTCTGTATTTTCCACAATACAGGGTTTCCAGTACACAAAATTTTATACAACCGCATTATACCAGTGCACAAATCCTTAGCTCATACTATACACACACCAAACCTCGCATCAAGTCCTCTATTCATTATCATTAATAGTCCCAGAAACTGGGGTCCAGAGTTAGAGTATACAAATTAGTACCCAGGTATATCTGATCCAAGGATTCCCTGACCTCAAATTTTATACCGTCATCAGAGTTTAGGTCACCATTTTTCGGCATAATTTTTTATTACATCACCTTCGCTAGCTTCTCCGTTAAACTCATTTAGAGATGTCATATCTATCTCGACTATCTCGTCTTCCATTTTATCAAAAGGGATCATAACCAACTTGAGTGCCTCATGTTCAGATATCATACACATCTCTATATCTGACTCCATAAGTTTTTCTACTTTCATGAACCTACAACTGTAGCTATAGAGAATCAAATCTACATTAATCATCCTTCAATTTCTAAAGATCAATTTTATCAAAATTTGATAGCTACGGATTACACAACTTAACAGGCTACTAGGCCACGTCTAACCCAATAAGTTGCAAGAACACCTAAACCTAAGCTCTAATACCAATTGTAACACCCCACATATCCATGCTGTAATGGGCCTTGACATCCTGGGATGTTACCCTGTCTGAGCTCCCAAACAAGGGGTATTCATAAAAATTATTAAGTTAATACACAGTGAAAATATTCTAAAACCTTAAATGAACATGAAATTCATTTTATGAAAACTTGAGATTACATGTCAAGCCTTTTACAATATATCATTATCAAGATAAACCAATAATAGCTTCTTCTCCATCAAACTTCTGATGCGCACTCTAAGCACCATCCTATTCAACGAAGCCTAAAAATATATAGGAAAACATATGAGTGCAAAAATACTTAGTGAATCCCATTAGTTCTAGTGTTTTTCCTTTGAAAATACATAAAAGAATGTTATTGTATCTTTCCACTGAAGAATTAACTCTGTAAACATTACAGGTGAAAACCTTGTTAACTGTTGTCAAATAGTTCATGCATTTTTGGAAAAACATATGCGTCTTGAAGACTGTTGCCCCTTTTAAAGAAAATAGGATCTCGTCCCATTTATAAAATATTGGTCACAATACCCCAGATAGGATTTATAGTCCTATCGCCCTTATTTGGTCACAATAACCCAAATAGGATTTATAATCCTACCACATTTATTTGGTCACAATGACCCAGATAGGATATAATATCCTACTGTTGTTATTTGGTCACAATGACCTGAATAATATTTATAATCTTACCACATTTATTTGTCACACTAACCCTGGTGTCCCATGCTCGTCTCTCCATTTCTACTTTGGATAATGGGTGCTAACTAAGGATGACTACACATCAAACACTGACATCTCGTGAAATAAGATATCACAGTCTGGAGGTAGCCACTAACTGGACAGCGGTCTTAAACCCACACAAGTTAGTATAAGTGCATAGTCCTTCTTGAGTACTCAAGGATCTACAATATTCTTTTCCCATAACATAAGCTCATATCTGAGCATATCAAAATAATTTTCGAGGCCAAAATATCATTTTCCAAATGTTCCTCATATTTCTTAAAACAGTCTCCAAAGTTCGCTGACATAGAAAGTTCTTTGAAAGTATTTCTTCATTTATCATAAATCTTCATATCATTTTGAAAGAAAGCATCTAAATCATGAACATATTCATGATAGTGAACAAAACATATCCATGTATATGTGATGGAAAACATTCAGTATATATATTTTGAGAAAACTCAGGAAGTATGAAGTTTTAAGCATAAAAGCTCACGTTATGATATATCAGAGAAACACTACGCGATATCAGAAAAGCATTTAGCTTTATCAAAAAAACACTTAGTGAAAACGGTTATAGAAATAAAGGGACTCTCCTCAAATCGCTTATTGCTTAGCAAGCCAAATATTCGCTAGGTCGTCACCAGTGTTTTACAATTAATGGCCTACAATAATAACCATTCACAATTCAAGTAGCATTCTATGCTTTTCAATGACAATGTACATATGGCCAAATATATATTCATCTAAGGATATTACTTCATTTCTTATTTCATTCCGTACTTGAAATGAAAAATAGACATTGCACACTTGTAATCTATTTCCTTATTTTCTCTTCTTCTCAAGAATATAATGTGTTCACATACCCAAGTAACTTCTCATTCATCCAGAAACATAAATAAAATCACTTCATGAATTTATTTGTTCTTTAATGAAAATTCTGTAATTTCTAGCTTTGGCACATCATTTTTTTTTTTTTTTTTTTGCTCATAACTTTTAATCCACATGTCCAAATGATATAAATTAGTTTTAAAATAACCTCAAGACATTCATTTACAAATTCCAACTCATGGAATACCAATTCTCTTGTTCATTTTATTCGGTTTTGAACACAAAGTTCCAATAGTTAAAACCCATCACTGATTTGGTACATTTTGCTATTTTTACAATAACTTTTGATCTGTAAATCTGATTAACCTCAAACTTGTGCCGAAATGCTCCTATGATTATTAGCTACCAGGCTATAAGCTTGTATTGACAAGTTCAGAAATGTTGCAGAACTACAGGAGGAAAAAACAGTCTAGTATTTTTCAATGGTTCATCCATTTTCTTGATAAATTCCATTATTCCTTCATTCCTTTTTCATTCTAACACATGAATAACGTTTTATTCACCTTATTTCCTCTTTTGTCATCCTTTAATCCACTGATTTTCATCATTTCATCATAAAACAACAACAAAATTGGTAGTCTTGCATATATCCCATAACATCACAATTTTCTCAACACTTATGCTACTTTCCATGTTCAATTCTTTCTTCCAATTAAATAACAATATACAACCACATGTAATCCATTAAAGCATCTTCAAACCACCCCTAATCAGCACATAGGACATAACCACAAGCTACCCATGCAATTCGTCACATAAAAACAGCTTTACTCAATAATTACTTCCAAGCATATTTCCCAAACATGCATGATATCTTGTATAATTCATGCCAAAATAATCCTCCTAACTTGCTTACCAGCTTTAATTCTTTCAAAGTAGCTCTTTACCATGTATTTCACTGATTTTTGGAGCTAGAAAACCCAAGCTTCTTTCCTTCTCCTTCTCTCTCTTACTCTCGAAAATTTCCTCTCTCTCTCTCTCTCTCTTCCTATTTTTCTTCTATTTTCTCTTCCATTTGCTTCCTTTTTCTCTTCTCTTCCTTTCCTCTCTCTTTGCTGCAAATTTCAGCTGGCCGAAATTGTAACACCCCACTACCTAAGCCCAATAGGGCCGGGGATGTCGCCCCGTCCAAAGGATAAAAGGTTTTTATAACTAGGTCACACAAAAGAAAATAAAAGCAATACTTTAAAATTGAACTTATTACAACCCAAAAATACAGGAACAAATCCAAAAGAAATTGATTACTACTATCTCTCAAAACATCACATAAGATAAATAACATAAGGTCTTCAAAGCATAGGGAACAAATCTAGCTATTCATCTCCACAGCAGAATCGACCTGAAAACATGACATAAAAGGTAATGAGATAAAATCTCAGTAAGCCCGTGTGTGCTTTGAGTGTTTCAGGTAAAATAGTTCATATATGCAAGTTAGGAAAATTTCATAAGAGAACGTGCTGGCAAGCGGTAAATAAATGTTGAAAATAAAGAATGGTGTTTTGCTTTTCAAACCACACATGTCCACAATAAATACAACTACTAAAATGGGTAGTCATAGGTTACCACACGTTGGGCCCCATGACTATATAACGGTCAGAATGCCACACTTTCTGAAGACTGACAAAAGATAGGTGTACGGCCTACCAGGTGAGATACTCCTCCTTCTCTACACCCAAACTTATCGGTTGTCCACTTCGAAAACAAACAATCCACATGACTGAAACTTGCTAGCACAGACTAGCATGACCTATTGGACTGGCATCCTATCCGGGAATGACTTACCCCTCAGAGGTGGCCATCTACTAAGAGCCTTACCCTAACCCTTCAAAGAATAGTCCTAGTAGTCTACCTTTATTGAGTACTCAATGTTGATTGTCCTACTTGGGAGAAAACTGATAAAGCATTGATTTACTTGGAAATAGCAATTAAGGGTTTCTAAAATTCTTCTCAAAGTTGGGTTTTAGAAAAAGTTTAGTATTTGTGCAAAACTGCTTGTTTAATTTTCAAATGATTTGCTTGACTGAAATAAAAAAGAAAACAATCCTTAATTGCCTTTACAAAATGAGTGTCCATACACATCGTATTTGGCTTACCATAGTAATCTTTTGTCTTTAAATAAGTTTTGAGAGATAGTAGTAATCAATTTATTTTGGATTCATTATTATATTTTTGGGTTGTAATAAGTTCAATTTTAAAGTATTTCTTTTATTTTCTTTTGTGTGACCTAGTTATAAAGACCCCTTGTCCTTTGGATGAAGCGACATCCCTGACCTTGTTGGGCCTAGGTAGTGGGGTATTACAAGTAGTATCAGAGCCTAGGTTTAGGATAATATTGATAGTATATGTTTTGTTTTATTAAGTTCATATCTTTTAGCTAACCTGTCTTGTTTATGCTATATGATGGTTAGAATGCTTAGAACCACAAGGAAAGGGCAATAATGGCATCCTCCCATCCCTATCTACCCGGATGACCTACCAGTGCCTCAGCCTGCACCGCAGCCAATTATTCCCTTGGATGATAGCAGTGACGATGAAGTCCAGATCATTGAGCCATCCCTAATACCTGTGATAGACTTGGTTACTAACAGTGAAGATGAGGAGATTGATATGGAATATGTTCCCCTCCTTCATAGTCCCATAGTTGACTTGACAACTGATAGTGATGATTCGGGAGAAATAGATTATGAATCTCTACCTAAACCTTTCTTCATACCCCCACCAAACCAGGTTGAGACCGAGGAGAGTTCTAGATGACCCGAGAAAGAGCCAATAGATGGGTTTGCAAATGGGGTTAGGATAGACTTCACTAGGAATTCTGGGGGATGGTTATATGAGGTCGACTTTGAAGACTCCAATGAGGACTAGAGAGGCTAAGGGCTGCTATGATTAGAATGTTTTATCTACATTTCCATAAACTCCTATGTTAAGGATTTCATTCTTGTTTGTTGATTTAATTTCAAATTTATGCAAATGAGAGTACCTAGAGTACTCTAACGTTTGAGAGAAATTTATATGCAATTCTTTATACAAAACTTGTATCAGATTTTCTTTTACTTAAATCTGACTGTGAATGCATGCTCAAAATATTTTAAACTTGAATGCATAAACCCATTATCTAGGCATGGTTTAGAATGGCACCCAAGCGCCGTATCAAGCAGAAGAGTTCCAACAGCAGAACCTGTGACATCGGAGTTTGATAAGACTCAAATGCCGTCACCCAATCGAGGGGATAAGAACGAGCCAGATTTGGAATTGGGGTTAGAAGAACCTGTTGGAGTGATAATGGGACAAGTATTCAGCAAGATGACCGAAATTCTTCAAACTTTAACGGACCAAAGGAATCCAAAGGGAGAGGACGAAGCTTTGGAGCGGTTTTTGAAATTTCAACCGCCCATTTTCTTGGGAGAAGCCGAGCAGGATCAGAAAGTTGAACAGTGGATAGAGCAGATGGAAGACATCTTCGCTACGCTTCAGTACACTGAGAAGCGAATGGTGAAGTTTGCTGCATTCCGATTGAGGGGCCCAGCTCGGGCATGGTGGCATCGGGTTCAGGACGACTGGGAGATGATTGACCAAGACTGGACATGGGCCAATTTCGTGGAAGCATTCAGAGCCAAATATATCCCTTAGTGGATAGTGGAGAAGTGGGAAGATGAGTTTCAGAATCTCAAGCAGGGAGGTATGACGGTAGCTCAGTACGCGGCACGGTTCACCCAATTGTCAAAGTACTGCAAGAGGCTGGTAGATACCGAGCAGAATAGAACGAGACAGTTTGTCAAGGGGCTAAGGTAGGAGTTGAGAAGGGCGCTGGCACCTTCTCCACCAACAACCTACTTGGGGCCGTGGACGCAGCCACCTAAACTGAAAATAAAGACCACAACAGAATAGCACCAAGACCTTTTCAGCTGTTAAGGCAACCGTCGGGACCTTTTCAGAGGCAGCAACCCAACAAGCGCCCTGCTAACTAGTAGTGGCAGAACCAGGGAAAGAAAGCTCAGACAGCACCGGTTAGTCCTACGCAAAATCCTCCGTTATGTCGGTAATGTGGGAAAAGGAGCCACACAGAGAAAAATGGTTGGTCCAGAGGAGGTGAATGGAAATGTTATCACTACGGAGACCCGAACCATCTGCAGAATGCCTGCCCTAAACTTCTTCGAGTCGGGTAAGGAAATCCGGCTCAGATCTCAGGGGCCAATCGAGCCAATACCACGGGAGCATCCGGGAGTGGAGCGCAGAAGCCTCAGGTGAAAGCAAAAGTTTTCGCTCTTAACCGAGAGGAGGTTGGAGCTAATGTGGCAGTGGTGGAAGGTACGTTTACTATCTGAGGTCGTTCAGTTAATGCATTGATAGACCCTGGATCTACCCATTCCTATTTAAACAAGAATTGTGCATATCATTTGGGTTGAGATGGAGTAGAACTACCTTTTACTTTGTCGGTGAGTACGCCTTTGGGGAAGATGGTGCAAGCAGATCGGTATGTACAAAATTGTAAAATTGAAGTGGGGAGAGAAAGCTTGGAGGGAGATTTGATAGTCTTGGCTATTGAGAATTATGATTTGATATTGGAAATAGATTGGCTAATGAAGCATGGGGCTAGAGTAGATTGTAAGAATAAGTCGATTCAATTCATTAGACTAGGATGTGATGTATTGGAGTTCAATGGCAAGAGAGTAAAGGAATTGAAGTTTTTGATAGCTAGGGTTAAAGCCCAGAAATTGTTGAGGCAAGGATGTCAAGAATATTTGGCTTATGTGATAAACAAGCCGAAGGACCAGTGCACTTTGGAGGATATCGAGTTGGTAAAGGATTTTCCTGATGTGTTTCTTGCGGAACTCATTTTTCTACCTCGCAACCGAGAAGTTGAGTTCACCGTTGATCTAGTTCCAGGAGCGGAACCGGTGTCCAGAACTCCATATCGGATGGCACCGACAGATCTGAAAGAATTGAAGGAGCAGTTAGAAGAGTTGGTGAGGCAAGGCTATATCAGACCTAGCACACGTCACCCTGGGGAGCACCTATACTATTTGTGAAAAAGAATGATGGGACTCTGAGGCTGTGTATCAACTACCGGGACTTGAACAACCTGACGATCAAGAATAAGTATCCCTTACTACTGATTGATGAGTTGTTCGACCAGTTGCAAGGATCCAGATGTTATTCCAAACTGGATTTAAGGCAAGGATACTATCAAGTGAGGATAAAAGATGAGGCTATCCCCAAGACGGTCTTCAACATAAGATATGGTCACTATGAGTTCGTGGTGATGCCATTCGGGGTAACCAATGCACCCGCGGTATTTATGGATTTGATGCATCAAGTGTTTCAACCCTACTTGGACAAGTTCATGGTAGTTTTCATCGACGATATACTCATTTACTCTAAGAGCCCGGAGGATCATGCAGAACATTTGAAGCTGGTATTAGAGAAGCTAAGAGAGCACAAGCTTTTCGCCAAATTTAGCAAGTGTGAGTTTTAGCTGGATAGTATGGCATTTCTTGGCCACGTGGTGACCAAGAATAGGATCAAGATGGATCCAACGAAGGTTGAAGCAGTTTCAGATTGGAAGCAACTGGAGAACATCACCGAGATTCAAAGCTTTTTGGGATTGACTGGTTATTATAGGAGGTTTATTAAGGGATTTTCAACGCTCGCATCACTTATGACCCGACTGCTGAGAAATGACGTACCCTTTGTTTGGAGTGAAAAATGTGAAAAGAGTTTCTAAGAGCTGAAGCAGAGATTAATGACAGCACCAATGTTGAGTCTACCAGAGGAAGAAAAGCCTTACGTGCTGTATACCGATGCTTCGAAAGAAGGTTTGGGAGCAGTTTTGATGCAAAACCGGAAGGTGATCGCCTATGCTTCTCGGAAGTTGAAGCCTCATGAAGTCAATTATCCTGCGCATGATCTAGAGCTAGTTGCCATTGTGTTCGTATTAAAGAAATGGCAGTACTACCTGTACAGAGCGGAATTTGAAGTGTTCACTGATCACAAGAGCTTGAAGTATATTTTCACCCAGAAGGACTTGAATCTGAGATGGCGAAGATGGATGGAATTTTTGGAGGAGTACCGTTGTCCTATCAACTATCGTCCCGAGAAGGCTAACGTTGTTACTGATGCCCTGAGCAGAAAAGTCAGAATGGCCAGGCTAAGAGTGCAGGAGGTTCAAATGGTTCAGGATGTGTTGGATAGAAGAGAGAAAGTGCAAGGGGAGAGAATTGTTGTTAGCAACCTAAAGTTGATGCTAGATCTAAGGCGGGACATTATTGAGGCCCAGCAAAGTAATGCAGAATTTCAGCTTTTCAAGGACAAGGAGCTCAAATGGCAAGGCAGTGAATTCCGACAGGACGAAGTGGGAGTTTCGTATTTCAAAGATCAGTTGTGTGTACCCGAAGAGTACCAATTGAGAGACAGAATTTTGGAAGAGGTGCATAAGAGTAAGTACACCATTCATCCGGGAGAGGTCAAAATGTATCCGGATCTAAAAAGGGCTTATTGGTGGCCCAGAATGAAGCGGAACGTGGTTAAGTATGTCTCGACGTGTCTCACCTGTCAGAAGGTCAAAGTGGAGCACAAGAAGTCAGCGGGATTGTTGCAACCGTTACCAGTGCCTGAATGGAAATGGGAAGAGGTGACCAAGGACTTCGTTACCGGACTCCCTATGGCAAGGAGCAAAAAGGACGCCACATAGGTAGTGGTGGATTAACTAACCAAATCAGTGCATTTCATACCAGTGAATGTAAAGGATTTCATGGAGAAGTTAGCTTAGGCCTATGTGCGAGAAATAGTCCGACTGCATGGAGTGTCATCCAGTATTGTGTCTGATCGAGATCTGAGATTTACATCCCGATTTTAGGGCAAGTTTCAAGAATCGATCGGTTCTAGTCTGAAGTTCAGTATGACGACGTATCCGCAAATTGATGGACAGTCAAAAAGGGTTATATAGATATTAGAGGATATGCTGATAGCCTATGTGTTGGATTTCGGGGATAAGTGGATCGAATGTGTACCATATGTAGAGTTATCCTACAATAACAGTTATCAACCTTCGATTGGAATGGCTCTGTATGAAGCATTGTTTGGACGCAAGTGTCAGGTACCACTATACTGGAGTTGGTCAGAGGATGGCCATATAAGCAAATCAGGAGAAGTTTGTGTTCAAGAAATGTTGGACAAGGTCAAGTTAATCAGGGAAAGGTTGAAAACAGTCCAAAGCCGACAAAAGAGCTATGCAAACAACAGGCGGAGAGAGTTAGAATTTCAGGTGGGAGACAGGGTATTCCTAAGACTGACACCGAATAGAGGAATTCTGAAGCATCCGAAAGGTGGGAAGCTGAATCCGAGGTATTTGGGACCATTTCTAATAAATGAGAGAATTGGGCCGGCGGTGTATCGATTGGATTTGCCGGATGACTTGACAGGAATTCACGACGTATTCCATATATCTCAACTAAAAAAGTACAATGCCAATTCCGAGCATGTTTTAAATGAGGAGCCATTAGTGTTGCAACCCGACCTGAGTTATGTGGAGAAACCCGTGAGGATTTTGGATCGAAGTACCAAGACTCTCTGGAACAAACAGATTCCGATAGTAAAGATGCAGTGGGAGCATCATGGCACACGAGATGCCACATGGGAAACAGAAGAGTGGGTAAAGCGGAAGTATCCCGATCTGAGATAGAGGTATGTCTGAATTTCAGGACAAAATTCTCCTAAGGAGGGGAGGATGTGAAACCCCACCAAAGCCAACTCTAGAGTAAGGGGGGTCGGGATGCATATCATATTATTTTGCATTAATATATATATTTTTGGATGATTTTATTGGCATTAGAATTATGATTTATAGGCTAAAAGGCTTAGTTATGCCTATCGAGTAGGAAGGGTAAAATGGCAATTTTGCTTGAGGTCAAAATAGGAAGATAGTTTGAGGATTTAATAAGAATAATATTTGGGTGAGAAAATAAGAACAAGTGTTGTTGTGGTTAAGTGGGTAGAGCTTTGGAATTAATCTTTAAGGTCATAAGTTCAAATCCCATCATTTAAATTTTTATCATGATTATCTTAATTAAGTTTAAATTTTTGGTTTTCTTACATTCTATAAAAATAGGAGTGTTGTCCTAGGGTAGACATGAAGGGAATGTCCTAATCCTATCCTTATATCCTAAAAAGAATTCTTGTCCTTTTATTATCTATACCTTGTCCTAACCTCTTCACCAATTAAATTTGTTCAAAAATTTATCCAAATGCATATTTTTAATTCCAGAAAATTCAGCAAGGATTTTTGGTCTTTGAATTTTGAAAATGAATCTTGGAGGTTGGAGAATTAACTAAAAATAGGAGAGGAATTAAGGAAGGCTCCTAAGAGAAATTAATTTCCATGGTTGAACCTTCAAACTCCACTCCCTAGTGTTTATATTCTCCATGAAAGAAATCTGGAAATTTTCCAGATTCTTGAGCAACCTACCATTCGAAAATCTCAGCCCTCTTTCTTACTCAATTGCTGCCAAAACAATAGCCAATCTATTCAGCTTGAAGACCAAAATTCCTATGCAAAAACCAGACTGCTCAAAACTGCACAAACCAGAAAAAAAAAATCTGGGCAGTTCCGCTGCATAGCAGCCTAAAATCGAAGCTGTTTATTCTGCCTTCAAACCAGTAAAATACCTCTGTTTTTCCTCCATAAATAAGTTTGGAAACCAACCTTAAAGGACCCTAAAAAACCTCTCAAGAACCCCTGCAATTCGGGCTAGAAGATTGCAGAAAACTGCACAGAAAATTTCAGCAAATCATTCAAATCATAACCAGAAAAATTCCAACCTTGTTCCCTTCAAGCCTTGGCCGAAAACCACCCTCAAACCTCTGTAACTTAACCCTTGTTCAGCCATGAACTGAACAACATTACCCCCTCCACTGACCTTGTACAACTGAACTCCATAACGACTCCTCAAATTTCTCCTACAATCACTCTAATCAAACTTCCATTTGAATTTCAAAACTTCCATCATTTGCTCCATGAAAACACCCTTGGATTAGGCTTCATAACTAGAAATTCTTCTACCATTGAACTCAGAAATTTGGCTAGCCTTAAAGGTCCATCAACCCTCATTCATTTCAGCAAAACACAGCAGTCCAGTCAAACCTCTATCTATCAAACACCATTAACATATCTTCTACCTCAAAACACTCCTCAAATTTCTCTATTTGAATTTCAAACAACCAAATTTTCTCTTTCCCCCTAAACTGAAAACCAAAATCCCTGAACTCCCTCAATCATTCGGCCAGCACTCTCCAGAAATTCGTCCAGCATTTTCCCTCTAATTCTCTCCATTTTCACCAAGAACACACACACTACATTTCTTCAAGCCAAAGACCACTCTAAACACCTCCAATCCCTCTCAAAAACTCCAGAATACTCCTACATACTCCCTAGAGTTCATTTCTAGAATTTATAACATCAAATCTCGAAAACAAAAATTAGCATTCGGATCAAAACAAGATTTTCCCCTTGAAGTCTCAAGAACATCATCGAGGTAACCAAGAACAACTCTTTTATTCTTCTTCTTCCCTTCAACCTTTAACATATCATGCTAATGCACTTTCTCTCTCTCTCTCTCTCTCTCTCTCTCTCTCAGCCGAAATGGTTGTTACAACCATGGCTGTTTTCTTTCTCCTCTCTTGGACAATTCAAAACTCTAAAGCACGTGGACCTTCTTAAATCTTCATTGGGATAATCATCAACCAGGTATTTCTCCTTAACCTTTTTTTAATTCTGAATTCATGTCTCTTAGATATTGATAGAGAGGATAGAATATGAATGGGGGATTGAGTATATGCATATGTATGAAGGGGTTGAGGAGCATGAGAATGGATGATCATGATTAAGCTATATGAATCTCTTTGAGAATCAATGTATGTTCAATATGTCTTAAGAAATTATGAATGTTTAAGCATGCTAGATGTTATGCCACCTTTGATGAATAGAATTTTATGTTCTTATTTTCATTGAAGCCGTGAGTATGATTATGCTTAGTAGAGATTTGGCCATGTGATAGTAGGTATGGATTTAGCCTATGTTCATGAATAGAATATGTTGTTGATTGATGTTGGAGTATATGTTCATGAATCTTGTTAGCAATAGGAAATTATGTTCATGACCTTGTTGATCCTAGGCTATTTTAATTAGCAAATTTTATTACCCTAATTAAAATTATTACTATGTTTTCCTCCAAAGATTTCGAAATTCCTAGGAAGTTTTAGAATTGGAATATTAAATGAGATAGTGATATTTTATTAGCCAAATAAATGATATCTTTTATTAAGAAATATTTTATAAGTAAAAATATTAATGACCTTGTAGTCCATATATTCATTTGTTATCTATTAATGAAAATTTAATAAAATTTATTTATTATTAATTTTATTATGAATTAATTATTAATTAAAAGATTGGTAATAATTTATTATTTATTTTAATAACACTATTTAAGAATTACCATTTATTAATATCATCTAGGACTTAGGATTCTTCAATTATTAAACCTTAGTCTATTTATTAACAACAACACTCAAGATTTGTTATTTGAACCTATAACTTATTAGTAATTATTTTACCACCCCTAGTTATTTTAACTTATCAAGCTAGACTTATTTTATAAAATCCTTTATCATCTAGCCTTAAAGCTTAGGACATTAGGGTCATGATTGTAATAAGTTGAACTAGGATTATTTATGTAAGTGAATATAGCTTGAGTATAACCTTACATCTTGCGTTTACCCCAGGCGGGGTTAGATCAACCTTGGAAGATTTTTGAATTTGAGCAAGCAAAGGATCAGGTAAGCTCCTGCATGAACTTATTTAAAAACGAAAGATTACTATGGCAAGCCAAATGCGATGTGTATGGACACTCATTTTGTAAAGGCAATTAAGGACTATTTTCTTTTTTATTTCAGTCAAGCAAATCATTTGAAAATTAAACAAGTAGTTTTGCACAAATACTAAACTCTTTCTAAAACCTGACTTTGACAAGAATTTTAGAAATCCTTAATTGTTATTTCCAAGTAAATCAATGCTTTATCAGTTTCTCCCAAGTGGGACAATCAACGTTGAGTACTCCATAAAGGTAGATTACTAGGACTAGTCTTTGAAGGGTTAAGGTAAGTCTCTCAGTAGGTGGCCACCTCTGAGGGGTGAGTCCTTCCCGGATAGGATGCCAGTCCAGTAGGTCATGCCGGTCCGAGCTAGCAAGTTTCAGTCATGTGGACTGTGTGTTTCCAAAGTGGACAGCCGATAAGTTTGGGTGTAGAGAAGGTGGAGTATTTCACTCGGTAGGCCGTACACCTACCTTTTATCAATCTGCACAAAATGTGACATTCTGGCCGTTATATGGTCATGGGGCCCAACGTGTGGTAACCCATGGCTACCCATTTGAGTGGTTGTATTTATTGTGCACATGTATGGTTTTGAAAAGCAAAACACCACTCTTTATTTTCAACATTTATTTACCGCTTGCCAGCATTTTCTCTTATGAAATTTTCCCTAACTTACATACATGAAATTACCTAAAACACTCAAAGTACACACGGGCTTATTGAGATTTTATTTCATCACCTTTTATGCTATGTTTTCAGGTCGATCCTACTGTGGAGATGAATAGCTAGATTTGTTGCCTATTCTTTGAAGACTTTATGTTATTTTTCTTATGTGTTGTTTTGAGATATGGTAGTAATCAATTTATTTTGGATTTGTTCATGTAATTTTTGGGTTGTAATAAGTTCAATTTTAAAGTATTTCTTTTATTTTCTTTTGTGTGACCTAGTTATAAAGACCCCTTGTCCTATGAATGGGGCGACATCCCCAGCCCTGTTAAGCTTAAGTAGTGGGGTGTTATAAAAATGGCATTAACTAGCCTCCCTCTTCTCTATTTAAAGAGAAATTCTAAACTTAGTTATCAAGCTTCATTAAATGCTTATTAATTGTCTATGACTTGGAGCTATCTTATTGGTCCACATGGCACTTAGCTGGCATGCTTAGGTGTCCTTAGAATATCTTGGAAGTTGGCTAAGCTTTCTTTCAACCAATCACATCTTAACACCTATTTCCATAAGCTAATCCCAAGATGCCACTTAGCAATCTTGCAACGAATCATGGAATTCCATACGGTTTTTCATTTATTTAAGTATTCTTTATTCCTTATTTGAGAAGCTTCTTGTGTATAAATATTCCATACATCCAATCTCTTTTTGACACTTGTTTTCATCCACCAATCATGTTACACCGCTTGTCTTAATTTCGGTCGCACTTCAGAATTTCTTCAGAAAATAACTATAATTTCTGCCCATATCGGAAAGATATTTTATTTCACCAATGGAATTAATAAATTTTACTGAATTCAATTGTGGGAATCAAAATTCTCAGTTCCTTCTCAATTCTTTCCAGTTTGCAGTCACAGTCTCAATCGCGGTCAAAATTATGGTACTGCCCATAAAAGCTCAAATTATACCAAAATGTTTATCTCATCATATTGATCAATCTTTATTCAAAACATACCCCCAAAATCTCACTCTATTTAAAGTAGTCACAATCTAAAGATTTAGGGTACGGATAGAACAAATCCAAAATTCCAATAATGTCCCTGAATATTTTTATCACACCAAAACGTTCAGTTCATTAAACTGATCATTTCTTGTTCTGAGCCTTCATACAGATACTCATAATATATAAAATAGTCACCAATCAAAGTCCATAAGGGAGGGATGTTACATACTTAGAACCATTAAAGGGGGAAAAAATGGGAAGGAGAAGCTTACTGGCACTTCTACTTCTATCCTTGGTATATTTATGATTGAGATTAATACTGCATTTAATAATAAGGTATAGATATTTTATATAGGATGTGGATTTTATTTGTGCAATAATTTGTAGGGAATAAGAGTACTAAAAAGTTAGAAAAAAGTTATGTGGACCTACGTGCTACAAATGGAGTAAGATTGATACACTTGTTGTGGGGACTTATCATCAACACTAGCCTTTCAGATATATTCTAGAACTAACAAATTGTTATTGCATTCTAGTTTTGTTAAAGAATATTATCTCAGTTATTTGTTTAGACCTAAATGATTTATAATTAATTTTTAAGAATAAAAGCTGTTCTTTTTCATTAAATAATGTCCATTATGGTACTACAACTTTGATGAATGGTTTGTTTGTTCTAGACATGGAAAATCAAATTCTCAACATAAATAATAAGAAACAAAGAAAAGATAATACAAACATATCTTACTTATGGCATTATCGTTTCGACCATGTAAAAAAGAATTGTATTTCTAAATTACACAAGCTTGGTGATTTAGGATCATTTAATTATGAATTATGTAATAAATGTGAATCATGTTTACTTAGTAAAATGACTAAAACATCCTTTAGTAAGAAAGAGAAAAGAGCTAAACAATTATTGGAACAAATATATACTATGTATATGGACCAATAAATTGCAAGAGAAAAGGAGTTATCAATACCTCGTAACTTTTATCAATGATTTTTCTTGATTTGAGCATTTGTTTTTAAGGAAATATAAATCTAAAAAGCCTTTAACAAGTTTAAAGAATCCAGGAATAGAGTAGAAAAAAAACTTGGTAAAATTATTAAAACTCGAAAATCTAATCAGTTGGAATATTATTTTAGTGGACACCACCTTATACGCCCTAGAATAACGGTGTATCCGATAGATGGAATTGAACCCTATTAGATATAGTTTGAACCATGTTAGCTTTTGTAGATTTACCCAAACTGTGTTTGGGGATATGTACTAAAAATTACTATATATATTTTAAATAGAGTTTCATAAATGACACCCCATATGATTTATTTTTTGGTAAGAGAAAAGATTAACTCACTTGAGAATTCGGGGATGTCCTTTATATGTTAAGAGGAAAAAATTAGAAAAAAAGTTTGATAAGTATTTGTTTGTTAGATATCCGAATGAGTCTCATAAATATTATTTCTATCTCCCCTAAGAAAACAAAGTATTTATTTAAAAGCATTTTATTTTCTTAGAGAAGGAATTTATACTTAAGAGAGAGAGTAGGACTAAAATTGAACTTAGTAAAGTTCAAGAAGAACAAGCAAATAACAATCAGCCAGTTGATCTCGAGTCTATTAATGAAAATGACAAACCTTCTAATATACAAAACCTCATAGGTCAAGTAAGATACGTATGGTACCCGAGAGATATGAATGTCTCATTAATGACCACTATAACGTATTACTCAAATAAGAAGATGAGCCTACAACTAATAAAAAAGTACTGAAAAGTTCAAAATTTGACAATTAATTTGAAGCCATGAAGTCAGAAATGGATTCTATGAATGACAATCAAGTTTCGATTTTGGTTGATCTATCTGAAGGGATAAAACCCATAGGGTGCAAATAGGTTTAAAAAAAAATCAACATGGATAGTAAAGTCATTACCTATAAGGTACACTGACTGCAAAAGGTTATTGTCGACAACAAGATATTAATTATGACAAAACATTTTCATATATAACAATGCTGAAATCCATAAGAATACTCCTAGTATTTGCTGCTTATTATGATTTTGAGTTTTGGCAAATGAATGTGAAAACAACTTTCCTTAATAGAAATCAATGTGAGGAAGTCTATATGACATAAGTTAAGGCTTTTATATCTAAAGATCACACTAAAGCATGCAAGCTGTAAAGGACCATTTACAGACTAAAGTAAGCTTCTAGGAGTTGAAACATCTATTTTGATAAAAACAACTAAGGAATTTGGTTTCATACAAAATATAGATGAACCTTGTGTATATAAAAAGCTTAGTGAAAATGCAATTTTTTTCCTATTGCTATATGTAGGTGATATATTACTATAGGATATGATATCTCTACTCTTCGATCAGCTAAAATTTAGTTATCAAAAAAAATTTTCATGAAAGACCTTAGAAAAGCAACTTATATTTTAGTTATAAGGATATATAAAGATAGATAAAAAAAGGTAGCTAGGTTTTTTACAATCGACATTTGTAGACAAAGTACAAAAAAGGTTTAGCATAGATCAATTCAAAAGGGGATTCGTACCCATGACCTATTAGATAAGCCTTTCAAAATCTATGTGTTCTCAAACATAAGATGAAAGGGATTACATGAGTAGAATACCATATACTTTGGCAATTAGATTTATCATGTATGTTATGATACATACTAGGCCCAATATATCATGCGCTCGCAGTTTAATGAGCAAATACTAATATGAACCTATAATAGATCGTTGGGTGGCAGTCAAGAATATCCTTAAGTGCTTCAAAACAATAAATAATGTATTCTTGGTAGATGGAGAATGTGACTTACAAGTCAAATAGTATACTGATGCTAGTTTTCAATCTAATAGAGATGATTACAAATCCCAATTTGGTTACATGTTCATTTTTTGTTATTGGGCAGTGCGTTAGAAAAGCACCAAACAAGGTACAACTACCAATTCAACTATTGAAGTTGAGCATGTGAAACCCCACCTAAAGCCAACCCTAGAGTAAAGGGGGTGGGATGCATATCATGTCATTATACATAAAATATACCTTTTGAATGATTTTGCATGCCTTAGAATTGTGGTTTATAGGTTAAATGGTTTATTTATGCTTATTGGGTAGAAAGGGTAAAAAGGTAATTTTGCTTGAGGTCAAAATAGGAAGGTGGCATAAGGTTTAGATAAGAAGAATATTTAGGTGAGAAAATAAGAACAAGTGTTAATATGGTTAAGTGGTTAGAGCTTTGTGATTTAATCTCTAAGGTCTTAAGTTCAAATCCTATCACTTAAGTTTTATTCATATTTATCTTAGTTATGTTTGAATTTTCGTTTTTCTTGCATTCCTTAAAGATAGGATGTTGTCTTAAGGAAGACACAATGGTAATGTCTTGACTATGTGGTCTTGTCCTAAAAAGAATTCTAGAAGAATTCTTGTCCCCTTAAATTTTGCTAGCCTTGTCCTAACATCTTTGAAATTTAAACTATTCTTAATTCTTTAATCCATTTTTAATCATAAAAATTCTGAGATAATTCCCTAAGTTTGGAATTCAAAAATCCCAACTCTTGTGGGATAGAGATGGCCAAAAGTAAGAAGGGAAAATAGGTAGAGGTTCCAAGGGAAAAAAAAACACCATAGCTATTCCTTCAAACTCCACATTTATCTTGTTCATGTTTTGGTAAGAAAAATCTGGAAAATTTTCTAGATTTCCTTCAAGGCAGTTTTTGAAAATTTCAACCAACTTTCCTACCTAATTTCTACAAGAGAACCAATCATTTTATGTGAGGATGAAGGCTGGAAATTCAATGAATTTTCGGAACTGTACAAACGGTCCCAAACCAGATTTTTTTTTTCCAGCAAGCTAGCAACATTAAATATGAAATTTGAAGCCACCGTTAGAACATATGAACAGCTGGAACTTTATCTATTTTTCTTCCAGATGAAGGCTGGAAAACCACCATTAAAAGACCTTCAAACACCTTTAGAATCCAGCTGCAAAATCGTGCAAAAAAGGAACAAAAATTCTGCACCAAAATCATTTCAATTCCAAGTGTTCTTGAAGCTTCAATTCCATAAATTTTTCCAACTTGTCTCTTCAAGGCTAAGGCCAAAATTCTTCATCAAAACTTATTGAAATTTGGACCTTGTACAGCCATGAACTGAATATCTTGGCTTCCCTACCAACCTTAAATATTAGGACTCCATTATCATACCTCAAAAAGTTCCTAATATCACTTTATTCAAAACTTATTTAAACTTCAAATTAAACTCTAGATTTTGTTCCATTAAAATACTCCTATAGCTAATTGATAAAACCAAAAAAATCCTCTGCCATTACATGATCATTTTTGGCCAGCCTTAGGTCTGAACAACTCTTCATTCTTTAGTTGAAACCTAACCAATTCAACCCTACACCATTGAAGAACAAGAAACCTTCCAAGAGCAAACTCCATTAACTAATGTTATACCTCAAACAACTCCACCTTTTTTCTCCATTTGA
Source organism: Voacanga thouarsii (assembly GCA_026120185.1). Taxonomy (NCBI): domain Eukaryota; kingdom Viridiplantae; phylum Streptophyta; class Magnoliopsida; order Gentianales; family Apocynaceae; genus Voacanga; species Voacanga thouarsii. The sequence continues at coordinate 2,735,207 of JANUWF010001131.1, forward strand.
ATTTTTAAAAAAATCCGAAAACCTTCTCTCTCATTCTTGATAACCAAAAACTCCTTCGACACTAAGCCATTCGGCCATCATAATTCCAACCACACTCAAAATTCATTTTCTCTCAAACTCTCTCAAAAAACACCAAGAACACACACTTCACATCTTCAAGCCTAAACCAATCCTAAACACCTCCAATCACTCCTAAACACTCTAGATCATCCATATTCAACCTATATTCTTCATTTCTACACTTTATAACACCGAAACACACAAAGTTGAATTTCCAAATTGATCAAACCAACCTTTTTTGTTGAAGATTCGAAGAACACCAAAAGGTAAAATAAGAACAATCTCCTTGTTCTTCTTCTTCTATTCAACTTCTAATATTCCTTTCTATTCTCATTCATTCCTCTCTCACTCTCTCTTTCTCTCTTGGCCGAAATGGTGATGTTCAACCATGGGCTACTTTCGGACCACTAAAGGCTATCAAGCACTTGAGGATCTTCACTAACCAAGGAGAATCATTCATGAAACGAGCATCAATCAAGTATTTTTCCTTAATCTTCCTTTTTAATTTTCAAAATTGAGACTCCTAAATGTTGATAGGATGATTGAATAAAAGTAGGGGTTGAGTATGTGTATGTGGGTGAAAGGGATGGAGTTAGGACATGAAAATGGGAATGAATGTTATGCCTTATGGATTTTGTTTTGGAATCTATATGTTCATCATGATTAAAGAGATTTATGGATGTTTTGATGCATGATAGATATTATGCCACCATTGGTGATTAAGCCTTTATGATATTATTTTTCAATAGAGCCATAGATAATGTTATGCCTAGTAGAAGATCATCCATGTTGTAATATATGTTAATTGAAGTTCATGTTCATGGATAGATTAACATGCCATTTATTATGTGAGCATATGTTCATAGATCTTCTCTAACAATAGGAAATTATAGCAGGAACTATTTTTACTAACATTATTGTTATTAATTTAAGCAGAACTATTATACAATTTAAGCTATAAAATTCGAAAAACATTAGGTAGGTTTGAAATAGAGTATTATTTAAAAATATTATTATTTTATTAGTTAAGTAAATAAAATTCTTTTATTAAAATAAATAATAAAATATTAGAATTAATTAATATCAAATGACCTTGTAGACCATAGTAATAATATTAGTTAGCCTTACTAAAGCTTTTTATCTATATCCATAGATGTTATTTATATTAAAATTTATTTATTATTTATTCATTAAGAATTAATATAATTCTTTTATTATAAATTTTATTAGTTATTTATCATCTATTAATTATTAATTAAAAATTAAGTATAATTTATTATTTATAATAATACTATTTACCAATATTATTTAGGAATTATTATTATCCAATATTTAACACTAGTTTTATTTATTGGCAATATCACTCATTATTTATTATTTGAAACTATAACTTATTATTATTTATTTTATAACACACATTTATTTTAACTTATCAAGCTAGTTTTATTTTATAAAATATTTTATCAACTAGTATTAAAGATTAAGACATAGCAGTCATGGTTAGTTATTGATGTAGCTAATTGAACTAGAAATTATTTTTTTGAGGCAAATATGGTCTAGATATTATCTTATGCCTTGTATTTACTCCAGGTGGGGTTAAGTTGACCTTGGAAGACTTTTGAATTCGAGAAGAGCAAAAGATCAAGTAAGTTCCAACATAAAACCATTTGAAGACCAAAGTTATTGTGGCAAGTAAAACTCAATGTAAACGAGTATTTGTACTGTAAAGGTAATTATAGACGATTTTCCTTTTTGTTTCAGTCAAGCAAACCATTTAAAGTTAAATAAACAATTTCACACCAAACGCTAAATTTTTCCTAAAAAAACCCAACTTTGGCAAGAATTTTAGAAACCATAATTTCTATTTCCAAGTGAATCATTATATGGTCTTTCTTTTCCCAAGTGGGACAAGCAACGTTGAGTACTCAATAAGGATAGACTACTAGGACTAGTCATTGAAAGGTTAGGATAAGTCTCACAATAGGTGGCCACCTCTGAGGGGTGAGTCCTTCCCAGATAGGATGCTAGTCCTGTAGGTCATATTGGTCTAAGTTAGCGAGTTCAGTCAAGTGGACTGTGTGTTTCTAGAGTGGACAACCGGTGAGTTTGGGTGTAGAGATGGAGGAGTATCTCACCCAGTCGGCCGTACACCTACGTTGTGTCAATATGCATAAAGTGTGACATTCTGATCATTACATTGTCATGGTGCACAAAGTGTGGTGCCATGGCTACTTCTTTTGAGTGGCTGTATTTATTGTGCACATGTATGTTTTAGAAAACAAAACATCACTCTTCATTTGTGAAATTTATTTGAGGCTTGCCAGCACTTTCTTTTATGAAACTTTCACAACTTGCATACATGAACTATTTTACCTGAAACACTCAAAGCACATACGGGCTTTCAGAGATTTATGTCTCACCACCTTTTATACCATATTTTTAGATCGATCATATTGTGAAGGTTATTAGCTAGAGAATTGCCTATGTTTTGAAGACTCATTATTATTTTTCTTATGTATTTCATTTGAAAGACAATAGTAGATATTTATTTTTTTGGACTTGTTCATGTATTGCTTGAGTAGTAATAAGTTTAATTTTGAATTATTTCTTTCATTTATTTTGTGTGTCCTAGTTATGAACACCCTTTGTCTTGTGGACGAGACGACATCCCCAGCCTTAATGGGGGCATAGGTAGTGGGGTGTTACAGAGCACATAGTGGCTCCTGAAGTAGCTAAAGAGGCAGTCTGAATTAAGAAGTTCATATCGAAACTGGAAGTGGTACCTAGCATTGTTGATCCAATAACCTTATATTATGTTAACAATGGAGTCATTGCACAAACAAAGGAACTATGGTTTCATTAATGATCCAAGCATGTATATAGGCACTACCACTTGATTTGTGAAATCATTAACAGGAAAGATGTAAAGATAGAGAGATTTTTCACTAATCAAAACATAGTTGATCCACCTACTAAAGCTTTACCCTAGAAGAAACATGAGAGCCATTTTGTATTTGATACATGAATGATCGTGTCTAATGCAAGGGGGAGATTGTCAGAGTTATGCTCTAGACCCAATCCATTTGCACAATATATTTTGCACATTTATTTAATAAAGGTACTCTTTATTTTTCAATTTTTGTACTTCATATGTGTATGTGTTTAAAACTGATAGATAAAGTCCTTATCACTGCTACACTATGCAGTGCTAGTGCTTAAATAATCCCTAATCATAGTATTAATAAGATAAGACATTATTAATACGCGAAGACTAGCAGTGTTGTACTTCTTGATTGGATCAAGCATTGGTCTCATATCCGTAGGTATTGTGATACTCAAAGTTAACTCATAGACACTTGTTACATGAATAAGTGCATTGGATGACTTAGCTATAAGATAATCACGTGGATAACTATTTAGTACAAGTAATAAAATCTCACTATAGTAAAAATGGAAGCATCCTTAAACATGATATCTCCAAGGTAATTTGTATTTGATTCCTATCCTTGGAATCTCTTTGAGATGACCTATAGGGAGGACTTGGGTACAACATAAAGTATACGAAAGTAGTTGGGGGGATCGATAACGGATTCATCACTCCTAATAGTAAAAGAGTATATCTCCCAGCCACTTGTAGGGAATCATTACTCAATAAATACTTGGCTAAGGAAACTATGTGTTGGAAATAGTTTCAAATGATACACATGTTGAGTATTAGATTATAGAGCAAGTAATAATAAATTTGGGCTAGAATTAATTATATTCCAAAGAGTTAGCACTAATTTCCATACTTTAAGCTGAATGCAAAATAGAATGACAGAATAGTTTATTGCACTAAAATTTTGCTATTGAAAGGTTTCTGTCCAGCTACTTGACTTTCTAAACTTTTGGGTGGTCATTATGCATTACTAGATACCACTTTTGATCTGTTAAATATGAATTTATTAATTATATAATTAATAAATCAATCCTAATTTTTAGGATTAGTTCATATTTTGCTACCAATAGACAAGAAAAACTAATAGATCACACACAATAGGGAAATGGGCAGTCAAGACATTTTATCATAATATTATGCGGTTAATTTGCGATAAGAAATAATTTATGGGCTAATTATAAAATATTTATAATTGTTGATGTCAGAATTACAATTACTAAATCCCTGTGGTCGAATTATGAACATAACACATCCCAATCCCATAATTAGAAGGGCTCTATTTAATGTTTTCTAAAATGTTCAGGACACACACAGTGGTTTATATATATTGATATGTTGGATGCCGTCATGTAGTTGAAACAAAAAACACTACATCCTTCTTCTTATTTTCTTCTCCAAAAATTCCCTAAGGCACTGTCGAAACGTTTCTAGCACAAATGCCATGTGGTTTTTCTTTGAGTACCTTTCTTTGTGTGGATTATGTTAGAGAAATTCCTATACTTGAAATTTGTTTGTTCACAGCTTGAAGTAATTTTTGGAGGAATTTTGCAATAGAAAATTTTTAAAATTTGTAATTTACTCTTTCTCTCTTAACCCATTTAATTACACGAGTGATCCTACTGCGTGGATTTTATTTTAATTTTTGCTATGCATAAACTATTTTTGCATGATCGAACTCTAACAATGCTGTCAGAGCCATCTCGTATATGTTTTATGGGTTCATTTTCTTTGATTGAAATAGTTCTATGCTTGCTCTTGGGACTTTGTTTGCATTAGGAAATGTTTCCTGAATGCTTTCCTTTTCTTGAATATATATATATATATATATATATATATATATATATAAATGTTTTAGTAGGTTTTGTTTTTGCATGTGAATTACTGAAATACATTTACATTAGTGGTTTGTGAAACCTTGTATGCATAGAATGTTGATTTTACCTTTAGTTTTAAGGATTGTTATGATACTAATTATACGCTTGAGATCAAATTTTTTGTTCTATGAAAAAAATGAAAATTGCAAGTTTTGTAATTTTTTGTAGTGAAGGTTTTAAAATTCTTCCATACATTGATTTGCTGTGTTTTGTCACTGAATTGTTAGGATACTACTAATCTTAACAATATGATAATTTAGTTTAATATCATTCTCTACTTTTTCACTCAATCAAAATCTGTTTTTTGAAAAACTAAAAACCAATTAAATTGAGTAGAATTTGTTTCTGGAAATCTGTAGTGATATAGAGAACAAAAAAGGTTTTCTGCAAGTTAACGCTTGCATAGCCGGTGACCAGCTATGCCAAACCAGTGATCGGCTATGCAAAATTTGCATAAGTTGATAGCCGACTATGCATACCCGGTGATAGCCTCGAATTTTGTTCAACGTGGGGACTGGCTAAATGAAGCCTTATACCGCTATCATTTAAGAAATAAATTTCTTTTTCTTGAATTCCATTGAAATGTGTTTTTCTTCTAGACCTCAAAAGTTTTCCAAAATTTGGTTTTAGGCCTAATTATTTTATTTGTTCAAAATAATGATTTTAACATTTATATTTCATGTGTATTTATTTTGCTTATTATGTTTTAAGCATATTTTGTCTTGGTGGCTTGGTTATGGAATAGGGACTAAATTTAATCTTGTGCCATGCATATTTCATGTTTTGTTTTCTAGTAAATACGGGCTGCATGTCTTACCTTTTTCTATAATTCTCATATAATTTCTATTCTTATCTAATTCCCTTTGAATATAACTTGAGGTTTCTTTATTAGGAATTTACATAATTAAATTATATAGGTTAGATAGGAATAGAAATTATTTTTCAAAGTTATGGAGATGGCAACCAAAGATAGAGCGAGAGGAGAGTGAGACTTTCTTCTCAAACATATAGGAACACATAGGTTTAATCAAAATTAGTTTCCTGATTAGCTCAAGGAAATTAATCTAGTAAAGTCTAAAACCAAGAAATGTAATTAAGTCTACTACAATTTTGTCAATTTGTTGATATTATACATGCCAAATGATGAGACTCTTAATAAATAATAAAATCTCTCAAACAATATTAAATTGAATACCTTCTGTTAATATAATAAGAATGGGAGTTATTTTTTAGGATTAGATTGTTGGGCATTCCCAAGCCTACTCAACATTGAGCATGTTTAAGCTATGGAACTTGATTCTGGATTAGTGGGTTGGATTTAACTAATATCTTTATACAAGTTGGGTACACCAAATAAAAAGATTATTAGAGACAAGGTTGTGTTAGCATTAAAAGCTTTAAGATTAAAAGATGTTAATCACCCAATGATTCGATAGTTGCATTTAATGTAATTGGTAATACTAACCCCTAAATTTAAGAATGGTTTGTTAGGCACACATAATGTCATTTTTAAGGAAATTAGATATTAGTCTACTAGGAAAGCTTCCAACCGACTTTCTCGAATTAATAGTGGGGGCTATTAATTTAAGTAAAATAGTAGAGTAAATGCATGTTTAATTAAAGATCTAATCAAATGCATTTCATGTGCATATACATACTCTATTATCTCTTATATTTCATCTAAATCATTTGCATTATAAGAACAAACTTAAGCTAGCATAGCATTTTGGAATCAACTAAGTTACATGAGACCAATTTTATTGAATGGTCTAGAAATTTGAGAATCTTTCTCAAATTCAAAAAGTTTCTTTACGTGTTAAATGCTCTTATTCTATTAGCTCCAGTAATTGATGCTCTTACTGTAGAGCATGAAATCCATAAAAAGCACCAAGAGGATAGTGAACTAGTATCTTATATGATGTTGGTTTCAATGAATCCTCAACTTCAACAATAGAATAAGTATATGGATGCTTATACTATCATCTTCCGTCTAAAGGAGTTGCTTGAAAAATAAGCTAGAACAAAGAGATATGAGATCTCAAGACAATTATTCTGTTCTGAGATAGAAGAGTGTGCTACAATTGCTATGCATGGGCTTAAAATGTTGGGCTTTATTGAGAAGGTTGGATCTCTTGATTTTGTGATGGACCAAGAATTAGGTGTTTACTTAATTCTACAATTTTTGCCAAGTAGTTTTTCACAATTTGTGATGAACTACCGAATGAACAAGATTGAGTCCACATTACCTGAGTTGATCAGTCTTCTCAAGACTGCTGAAGGCTCTATTAAGAAAGAGAATAATGCAGTCATGTTGGTTGATTCTACAACTTCTTCTAAAATAGAAAATGTTTCTAAGAAGAAGAAGAAGAATCTAACCAAATCAAAAAGGGCTACCTGGAGTCACTAAAGAAAAAAAAAAAGAGAGAGAACAAGAAGCTTGTCGGCACTTCTCTTTCTACTCTTGGTATATTTATGATTGATGTCAATACTTCCTTTAATAATGTGATATGGGCATTGGATACAGACGTGGATCTCATTTGTGAAATAATTTATAGGGATTAAAGAGTAGTAGGAAGCTAGAGAACGGTGATGTGGACCTACGTGCTGCAAATGGAGCAAATGTTGTTACACTTGTTACGGGGACTTATCATCTACCTTTGCCATTCCAATTGATTCTAGAACTTACAAATTGTTATTATGTTCTAGTTTTGTTAAAGAATATTATCTCAGTTGCTTGTTTAGACATAAATGGTTTTCATTTAATTTTTAAGAATGAAAGTTATTCTTTTTCATTAAATAATATCCATCATGATACTTCAACTTTGATGAATGGTTTGTATGTTCCAAATAAGGAGAATCAAGTTCTAAACATAAACAAAAAATAAATAAATAAATAAACGATAACACAGCTCATATTACTTATGGCATTATCATTTAGGTCGTGTAAACGAGAATTGAATTTCTAAGTTACACTGGCTTGGTGATTTAGGATCATTTGATTATAAATCGTATAATACATGTGAATCACGTTTACTTGGTAAAATGACTAAGACATCATTTTCTAAGAAATGGGAAAGAGCTCTGCAATTATTAGAAAGAAAGTGTATTGATGTATATAGACTAATGAATTGGAAGTGATGGGGGGTTATTAGTACTTCATAGCCTTTAACTGTGATTATTTACTTTTCGAGTATTTATATTCAATGAAATACAAATTGAAGCCATTGATAAGTTCAAATAATTCGAAATGAAATAGAGAAACAACTTGATAAAAGTATTAAAACTCTAAGATTCGATCTTTGAGGGGAATACTTAAGGTAAGAGTTTCAATTTTAGAGATAATGGAATATTATCTCGGTAGACTCTACCTCATCCACCCCAACAAAATAATGTATCCAAAATAAGAAATTAAACCCTATTTGATATGGTTCCCACCATGATGGTTTTTGTAGATTTACCTAAATCATTTTGAGAATATGCATAGGAAACTATTGTTTATATTTTAAACAGAGTTATATCAAAAATGGTTGATAACGCATATCTAGAGTTCTATCAAAAAAAAATTCACCATGAAAGACCTTAGAGAAGCATCCAATATCTAGAGAATAAGGATCTATTGAGATAGAGACCAAAAAGTTTGCTTGGCTTGTCATAGTCTATATATATATAGACAAAGTGTTAGAGAGGTTTGGTATGGATTAATCCAAAAAGGGATTCTTACCCATGACCCATAAAATAAGCCTTTCAAAATCTTTATGTCCTAAAACATAAGATAAAAGGGATCATATGAGTAGAAAACCATATGCTCAAGAAATTAGATCTATCACGTATGCTATGATATGTAATAGGCTCCTATTATAATATCCCATCTAAACCCTAACCTTAGTACTTGTGGAATATGGGCTTATTATGGCATCTTGCATGTGCACATGGATATATAAAACATTTTTCTATGTGTTTAATGGTTGTGTGTATTTGTATGTGTATATATTTTGTGTTGTGTTTATTTAATATATATGAGTTGCCTAGTAAGCTTGCAGTAATTCCATGGTTGGGATTAGGGGTGGCAATCGTGTCGTGTTCGGGTTGGCGGGTCGTATCAACTTGGGATACTTACACACGATAGGCCAACCAGAACACGACACGATTAATAAGCGTGTCGTATCGTATCAACTCGTTTATTTTTATGTCATGTTCGTGTTATAAAACGGGTTAATACGATTAGACATAAAAATTAATTAGATAATTACTAAACCTGCCAATTTGTCCACCCATTACATAAAAAAAATTAAAAAATCAAATCAAATCATATAAAATTTAAAAAACCAATAAAACAGCCCATAAAGTTTTAAATAACCAATAAAATAACAAACCATCTAACTAAATATCTAGAGATCTCAATAAATTCATAAGACTTAATTTTAAAAATCTAAACAAATGTAGCTTTGCAATAAAATAGGATTGTTCAAAAAATTATTTTCTCTAACTAAAAGTCGTTGTAATAATATTATTATCATAGACACTAAATAATAATTAATTAAAAATGATTCATTTACCATATATCAAGCAAATAGCCACATTAACATCATTCATTTTTCTTAAGAGGTCTTATATAATTAAACAAAATATATACACAAATAATTCAATTAATTCATATAATAAAATTTAATTCAATTAATTCATATAAAAAATTAAATTATCTAATTTTCTATAGTGAATTTTGTAGGGTATTACAAAAGTATTAAACATACGTATTAAAAAAAAATTAAACAGGTTCACGGGTTAAAATAGGTTGAACCCATTTATGATCCGAATACATTTAAAGTTAAACGAATCGACCTATTTTAGCCCGAACCAGCGAAACCCCAACCCTAACCCGTTATAATCGTGTCTTTTTTGTGTCGTGTTCAATATTGCTACCCCTATTTGGGATAGGAGAATTATTTTGGGGTTAGAATTTATATTAGTACATGATATGCTTGGGATGAAGGTGAAGAAAATTTGATTAGGGTATATTTACATAAGAGTTGTTGTGAGTGAATAAAAACTTGGTGCGTGATTCCTAGCAACCAGAGTTCGAACCTCAGTTTATATTTATTTTCTTCTAGCCTATTTTTACTTTCCTGGTCGAAATTCTCCCTCCTAGCCACCACTTGGTTGTTTTCCTACAAATTAGGAGTTTTATTCCCCTTGAATTTCTTAAATATAATTAAAAAAGAATAGGAAATGCCTTCTAATTTTCTTTTGTTGCTAATTTCTTTTATAAATTTTATATATTTAAATATTTAAATTACTATCTTTAAAATAATATCCACTTTCATATTCTATTTCCTATCAATATGTGTGTGTCTATATATAATTATCCCTAAGTTTCCAAGCTCATCCGCCACCCAGGGTAATTACCTCTTAGAATTTAGTGTAAATGGATAGTAATATAATTTTAACTATAACTTGTTATTTATTTTAGTTAAACTTCTTTTAGTATTTATATAAAAAGAATTCCAACATTTCTTCACCATGGGGGTTAAAACTCCTTTGATTACTTTCTTTTATATTTTGAAATTTTATTATCTTGAATTAATAATTTCACTCTAATTTTGCATTTGAAATTCCAGCTGTTGGAGGGTAACATTCCCTTGTTAAAACTCTTAATGTCCAAAGGTGTCATCTAAAAACCTAGAGCAAATTTTACCATATATAAACTATTTATTATCCCCTAATAGCTATTAGCCCTCTATTACAAATATTATCTACCTAATCTATTTTTTTCATCTAATTAAATATTCTAGTTTCCTAATTGTTCTATAAATTTCGCCAGGCTGAAGTAAAAGAAACCCAACCACCAATTTTTTGAGTAAAATACTCCCAAAATCTAGCATGACAAACGTAAATGGTATCTTAATTTAAAATTTATGGTTTCTCTAATTATCTTTTCCAAATAGCTAATCATCTTTTCTATAAATTCCTGTAACATTTATTTATGAGAACTTCAGCCAATCTAGAATTTCCAGTCGATATTAGGATCAAGAATATTAAAATGAAAATTCATAATTTGTCTTTTGGATCTATTTGATTTTCGTTAATAGAATTTATTTATCTTCTATGGAGATAATTTTTTGGAAAATTTTCAACTTTGGCCACTCATGTAATATGGTTATGTTCAGCTTGAATTCTTGGAGAATTAGCCAGGAAACCCTATCACATAAGCAGCATTTCGATTACTTATAATTTTAACTCTATAAAACTTCCTTATCTTTTTCTTCTTCAGTGTTTCAGTTTTCTTCTGCTCAATTCTTTTGCATGTTCAGTTGACAACAAGATAGCTTCTCAAGCTAGAAAATATTTTTTCTCTTGTCTCCACCTTAGTGACCCAAAAACAAGTAGCTGAAGATCAACTCTCTATACTCTTAAAACACTGAATTCATATCTTCCTATTTTGATTAGAGTATTAGCTATCTACATATCACTTTGTGATTTCGGCTGTATTATATTAGCAAACAAAAATAGCCGACACACCTACACAAATACACTGTCGGAAACCTTCTTCATGTTAGTGTTATACCCTAGAAGCAATCACTTGTATGTTGTGTATGACACATTTTATTTTAATAAAAGGCGTTATTTATCTTACAGTTTCTTTTGATCACTTTTTTGTAATATAACTGTTAGATGAAGTCCCTAGTACAACACTAAGGAAATCATGATAGAGATCATGATATGAGATTCCTACTACACTGTATAGTGTTAGTATTTAAATAGTCCCTAGTCATAGTATTAATGAGACTGGACATCATTAATACGTTAAGACTAGTATGTGTTAGACTTCCTAATTTGATCAGGCGGTGGTTCTCATATCCGTGAGTATTGAGATACTCAAAGTTAACACGTGGATGCTTGTTAATAGAACAAGTTTATTGGATGACCTAGCTATGAGATAATCACATGGATAAATATTTAGTGCCAGTGATATAATCCCAATATAGCAAACGTGCAAGTATCCTTAGACTTGACATCTCCAAGGTACTTTATTTGCTGAGCATTGTGCTTTGATTCCAATCTCTGGAGCCATATTGAGGGCCGCCTATAGGATAGATATTGGATACATTGTAAGATAAACGAAAGTAGTTGAAAGGGTCAATAAAGGATTCACCACTCCTAATAATAGAGGCGAATATCTCATGGCCACTTGTAGGAATTACTACTCGAGAAGTCCTTGGTTAAGGCGACTTTGTATTGGAAACAGTTCCAATTGATACACATCTAGAGTAGTGGGTTCTTGGTACAAGTACTATTATATTCGAGCCAGAATTAATATATATTTTGGAGGGAGTTTGCACTAATTTCGTACTCCAAACTGAATGAGATATTATATGGTGAAATGAGTTAATTGCACTGTAGTTTGTTATTGAAGGGCTCATGTCAAGCCACTTGACTTCCTGGACTCTTGGGTGGTCATGATGTGTTGCTAGATACCGCTCATGGTGTAGGAGTATGGGTTTATTAATTGATGAATTGATAAACCAATCTTGATTAGAATTAATATGATTAATTCTAATTAATTATGGATTATTAATCTCAAAGACGTTTGGATTAATTCATGTTCGTTACCAATTGACTGGCCACACACAATAGAGGATTATATACTCAAGATGTTATTTGATAACATAGTGGGGTTAATTGCGAGAAAAAGAAGTTGTTGTGGCCAAATTATAATTAGTTATAATTTATTGTCCAAATTATAATTGTGAGAACTTGATGTTTCCAATTACAATTAGGGAATTCTAACTGTTTTAGAATTCTCAATTTTTAGTAGGGTTTGTCATGTTATATGGAGGAGATGCACGATTCCTTCTGTGTGTGACACACGAAAATAACTCAAAATCCTAGGGGATACACGATCTCCTCCTCTTCTCTTTCTCTCTCTCGTTGATCTTAATCAAACCCTAGCCGCCATTGTTGTTTTCTGCTAGCACAAAAAATCTTGGTGCTTGAGTGTCATCCTCCGTGTGGATTTCTGTTAGAGGTAATCACACACTGTGATTATAGTGGTTGAACGTTTAGCTCTCGTGGTATTTGATCAAGAGGATTGCTGAATCGCGCCTCAGACTTGAAGAAGAAAAATTTTATTTTTTAGACGCTCAAAGAAAGGTAAAGCTATTATCTTGTCCTCTATATGTCTTACTTTCACACATATGCGGATCCTAAGATGGTATCTCGTTCTTATTTTTCCGCTGCGCCATATATGATATGTGTGAGATACCCAACACTTCATTTACATCAAAATACAGTAGCAAGATTCCTCACACTCTAGCTAACCAACAAAAAAAAAAAAAACTCCAGCCATCTACAGTAGTTTTAGCCGCCGCTGTAGGAGCTATTTACGTTCAACTCAAATACTTAAGTCTAGATGGAAAATTATATGAACCATAGCATCTATTGCACGACCAAATTTTTCTTGGAGATAAATCTAGTCTTTTCTTTATAGCAATTTCAGCCAATGCCTACACACTCTCCCAGCCGAAGGCCTTCTCAAATTACTCCGAATTCCATCGAGCACTACTAGCCAACACTCACTGAATCCATAACAAATGCACCAAAAGCTGAAAACAAAATATTCTTACTTCTCCATTGGCCCTATTACTTGTATTGAGCAAGTAGCAATCTTCAAGACTTCTTGGATTAATCAAGCTTAGGGACAGCATGAAACACGCACACATAAAGTCAATACCATTCGGCTAGCCTTACACTCACACATGAGATATCATCTAAGGTGATCCATTCTTCCTTCCTTTCTTTGACTTTCCTTTTATTTCTTTTCCTCTTAGCCGAAATCTAAGGATGATATTCTCCTCAACTTTTTGTAATCATTTGGACGGTTTAGAGATCTCAAACCTATGAGTTGTATCTTCTCTTTTCCATGGATTCAACTAGGACATCAAAGGGTCATCAATTGACAGGTCTACTATCCTAAGAGAGGTATGCTATTCTCCCTACACTATAGTTTGAATCGGGTGATTTAGTTAACATTATATGCGACCTATCTATAAACCTAACACATATGTTAGATAAATAGTGATCTTTGAGTATATTTGAGCATGACTGGATAATAGGGTGATCACGTATTATGTTGGTTATATAGTTCATGGTCTTTTAATGATTTTGTGATTATCAGGATATGATAAGAGAGACCTATATGTTGCTATGTGAATTTGCTACATTTAAAAATTCTTTAATGAATAGGTAAACTTATGTTTTGGTGGTTTTATGATTTTGTATTTACGAGCATGCTTTGATATGGTATGGTTGTAAAAGATGTTGATTATGTTGTTGAATGATTTTGATGGCCTTTTGATATGAATATGAGATGAAGGAGACTATTATTTGTCAACTTGATAGATCAAGGATTCTTAGGCATAGTTAGGGTATTTGATGAGCTATGGATATTGTTTGATCAATTAAATTGCAAACTAAGTCCTAGAATATGTGATTGCATGTCAGAATCTTAGTTTTGGCAAATTTAGATGATTTTTATCATGTATTCGGTTAGATTGTGACGATGATATATTATCTAGTTTTAGATAGGGGGTACCACAAGAGAGAGAGAGAGAGACCAAAGAAGTTGAATTTTGCTTATCTAATTAAGCTACTTCAAGTAATTCATTGCATTAAATATTTGGTATTAAATCTCTGAATTGCAAGTCATTCATAAAATATATGTTACCTCAATATTGTGATTATTTGGAATGCAAGCTTCATTATTTTATATTAAAGACTTTTACACAAACAAAGGTTTAAATGGAAAACCACTTTTTATTTATAAAATAATTTTACTGTAATTTATTTGGAACCCATAGTCAGATGACCAAAGTGTTGAAAATGTTTGCAGTGAGATTGGATCTTAAACAATGTAATGAAATGTTGAGTACTCAATAAGGGTAGGCCACTAGGACTAACCTTTGAAAGATAGGATATGTCTCTCAATAAGAGGCCACCTCTGAAAGATGAGCTCTATCCAGAAAAGGTGATAGTTTTCATAGGTCATGTCGGTCCATGCTAGTACCACAGTCCAGGTGGGCTATTTTTTGGGTTGGACATCTGGTAAATTAGGATACAAGATGGAGGAGTATCTTACCCAATAGGTTATATACCCACTTCACTATGATGTAGAGTTTCACAATTTTTGTTATGATGAACGGTTTCAATGCAAAGCTATGATGTAAGGTTTCATAGCCTGTTTATTTTTTAGTGGTTTTTATATGTTACGTACTATTTTGATTTTATTTCAACTATGATAAACACCACTTACAATTGTTTATGGAAAAATATTTGACTTGCAATCAACTTTTGAGAAATAAATTCAAAGTGCATTCATGATTTTTTTTTTTTTTTTACTCAAAACAAGAGCGCTCACAGGAATTATTGAAATATGTTCCTCATACTTCTTTTGATGACATATTTCAGGTTCTCCCAGCTTTGAAAAGGTTAGGTACTAATAGAAGATTGTTGTACTCATTCTCTTAATTTTGTACCTGTTCCAAGAACTACTATATTTTATTCGAATTGAGAGACTTGTAGACAATGCTTTCTCTTGTAATAAGATTTTATTCATTTCTCTTGTTTACCTAGTTATAAAGACCCTTGGTCCACAAAATGAGACGAAATCTCTACCCTTTTTGGGTTCATATGTTATGAGGTATTACAAGTGGTATTACAGCATAGGTTTAGGCTATGTGTATATGATTGATAAGAAATATTTATTTAAGTATATAAATCTGTTACTATTACCTTACGAAAAGGGGAGCTGATAGAACTATCAATCGGCTACTCTTCCGATGAACATAAACTGTCTGATGGAAAGATGAATAGATGAGCCGGACTTCCTTAAACTTACTATAGAAAGGGTCCAAGAAAGTAGAAATATTTCATGCGAATGCAAAGTAGGACTGAAAATAGTGTATTTCGATTAAGATGATGAATAAATACAAAAGTATTGGAATTTGAAATCAAAGCAACATAAAACGGAAAGTTGGTAATCAAAGGAGTAAGGAAAACTATAAAGAAAATGTAAACAAAGCTGTAAAGAAAGCTGTAAGGAAAGCTGTAAAGAAAGGTGTAAAAAATCCAGTAAAGGGGATTGAAAACTGGAAGAAAATTTGGTAATTTAGTTTGAGACGATTGTTGTTGGGTCCTTCACTCTGGGGCTTCTTGCTCATTTTATGCTTGTTGCAGCATAGTTGTCGACTATCCAAATGTCGAGAGAATCCCATTTTGTGGCTTGTCCTTGGCGGTTAAGAATAGCAGTGTTTTACCGATCGTGTCGCGATGTGGGGGTGACAGCTCATCGGCTTTTAGTTCCGATGTTGACCGAGTACATTAGCTGAAGATTTTCTTGACGTCATCATCCACTTAACAGAATTCGTATCGGCTTCGGCTTAAAGTTACCGTTGCAACGGATCGGTTAAAGATAATGTCAATACATACCCTCGCGAGTCCCGTTGCTTTGATGATATAAATAAGTGAAGTAACGAGAATTGTACCCCTTTAATTCGTAGCCGTTCTTTTCCTGAAAAAGTCGAAACATCCCGATCGTTAAAGAAGGGTGATGACTCCTCGACTTCAAAGCACGCAAACGGCTAGTCCTTTGAATCTCTTCTTTAAATAGTCGTGGTCCACATTGCTCCTCCTTTACCGATATGAAATCCTTCTTCTGCAATATCACTATCTTGATCAGACTTCTATCTTTCTTGTGAAATCCAACAACATTTCCTGCACTTTTTCTTTGATTGACGAACTCTGAATCTCCATGGCCGTTCCAATTAATCATTCCCCCTAGCCCTGATCCAAGCTGTGGCTAATCTATATGCCTTGGGTCCTCGGCTATTACTAATGGAAGTTACCGCTGATCACTTACAGTTTGCCCATCCAGAGGATTTCATCCTTCTGTTGAATCGGGACAATTTCTCTACAACCGGCCTACCATTTTCTTTTCGTCACTGGTCACATCCCCTGAAAAATTACAAAGAATGGCATTATTGTTGCCAAGCCACTTACGACACCCTTTGGGATCAATGGGGCATCTAAGATGATATCATGACGTCCGATTTTGAAATAGCCTTCGACCACAATCTTTTCGGCACTGTTCTACCGTTCTAGTCCCTGGTGATCGATGGCTTCATTTTTCCCTATAATATGTTCTCACCGACCATATTGGATATCTGCACCATCTTAAGCTTTTGCTACAATGGTGATGAAGTCCCTGCCATTCGTGACGACGAGAACCTACTTGCCATTGAAGCCTATCTGAACAAATCTACTGCCTCTTATGGCAACTTTATGGCCACCCAAAGGGGCGTAGGTAACGTTCCTTCAAAGCAAGAACAGTCTACCTTTCTATAGTTGTGGCTCTGCAAATACATCCTCTGCTCTCATGCGGGGATAAGCAACGAGTACCGATACTATGTATCGGCTTTGTTGAGGAAGAAGAGGTGTTGCGACCTGGCCTCTCTGGTGCTGGCCTTAGTCTATTGCCTAATAAACCAAATGGTCTCAGTCCTATGGGTTGGGGGTGACCCGACCAATCTTAGTGGCCCCCTATGGGTCATGCAGTTGTGGCTTTACCAGTATATTCCCTATTTCGGCATCAACAATATTCCCAGGGACTTGCGAATTCTGCCAACCGAGCCATAGGTTATCTACTGTTGAGGATTCCTGTAAATAAGTCTTTTGCCGGTACCATTATATCCTACCTTTATCAGAACCGTCTCTAGAACGCGCTCCACTTCTTTCCCTACTCCACCGGGGAAACCGGCCCCCTCTAGCTGACAAAGCTTGCTAATGCATCAGAAGCCTCCCAAGAGACTATCTGGGCCAGAATGTTGTGCTCTCGAGAACTCCTTCTAGGGGCAAAACCAGGCGCCCAGAATGCCAAGTCCTCCTGTAAATGGTACAATCCACATTGCTTTTTGCATAAATTTAGGCTAATTCAGGATATTCCTGCTAATCCTGGTTATATTTCTTCTTATACTGTCATACCTGTCCTATCGACTAAAGATGTGCATACTTTAGCTGATAGGTCCTTAAGTACCACCATTTTCAGGTCGTCAGAAAGGCCACACCAAACTTCAACCTGTGGTGGCAACTGCTAAGTGAGATTCTCTTCTCCGCTCCTGTGGAGACGTGGTTGCTTAAACTGGCTAGATCGACATTGGCGGTGGTAAAAACTTCTGTGCCAAAGAAAAGTAAGTAGAATAAGGCCTCTGCCAGTCCGATCGCTACGCCATTGTTCCAGACGCCGCCAGTGAAAAGTGCCCCCATTCTTCCGCCTGTCGATGAGAAAGAAGAAGAAGAAGAAGAAACCGTCCTCCTCCTGCTGAGGTGGTCAAAAAGGCAGCAGGCCACCCATACTCTGGCATTTGCTAAGGTTTGGATTGGTGCTAAATACATTTTTTTCATTGCTCTTCAACCTTTGACTCAAAGCTAACCGCATAATGCCTTTTTTTGCAAAAATAGAAGACCAGCCAGCTAGCTATCTTTGACTCTTCCTCTGAGTCATCGGTAGCCATGCCTCCCTTGTCTCTTGCAAAAACAACAATGGCATAGGAAGGAACTTCGACTGTTTCGCCTTCAGATTGTTGCCTCTACATCTGAAGTGCCCACCTCAAAGAAAATGGCGGTCGACAAGCCTGTCACGCCCCATGCAGAAACAGCCCCTGAGCCTCTAATGGAGCCTACTCATTCTCGACCAATAACAATTGAAGTCACTACACTAGAGCTTCTGTGTAATCTAATGGGAAACAACTTGCCGACCAACCAATCTTCCTAAGACGCTATCAACCGAGCCTTCTTGCTACTTGCACAATTAGCCAATTTTGATGTCCCTATGGAATTGAAGCACCTATCGGCTGACTATCTGGGGCATATACAGTTCACGCAATGCTTCTTTTCCAATGCCCAAAACAGGCAAGATGAAGTTTCACATCAGCACCAAGCCTTAGAGAAGCTTCGAGAACAGGAAGCGTTTCTGCAAACGCATCACCAAGAAGCCTC
The DNA here is from genome assembly GCA_026120185.1 of Voacanga thouarsii. Classification (NCBI taxonomy): domain Eukaryota; kingdom Viridiplantae; phylum Streptophyta; class Magnoliopsida; order Gentianales; family Apocynaceae; genus Voacanga; species Voacanga thouarsii. The sequence goes on from JANUWF010001131.1 coordinate 2,754,125, forward strand.
TGCTCACCTGAGTATCCTTTGAGCTGAAATTTCCAATAGGGTTAAAAGAATTAAAGGGCTTAAGAAGCAACTACGGGCACTCCAGGCAGAATTAGATTTCAAAAGGCTGGCCCTGGATGAGAAGTTGAGGCCAAGAGCACCTATTAGTAAACGGCCTCCTCCGCAGAAGAGTTAGCGGCTAGATTCCGGGACGAATGACTCATACTGGAAGCAGAGGAAGAGCTGCTCCAAATGAACATTCGGATAAATTGCTCACCGGCATGCAGTCCTTTGTGGGACAACTTCCAGTCTTACCTAGCCACTTTCTTCCATAGTCTCAATGAAGCTGGTCCTTCGGGCACTTAAATCGAGGATGTCGACACTCGTCCGCCTCCAACGAAAGAATCGGTCACTAAACCAGAACCAGCCCCGAAAGAGTCGAACGCCCAAGGGGAAGAAGAAAAGAAAACCCCAACAACGGCTGTTCTGCCCAAGGAAGATCCGAATCAGCTCGCCATAGTTCCTTTCGCCCAACCGATCGACTTGCCTCATACTCCTTCAGAGGATGATTGATTTCTTTTTTTTTTTTTTTTCAAATATAGCAGCCATCTGATCAACTCTTATTTGTGATCAGCTATTTCATATAAATGCCAACATACTTCTATTTTCCTTCTATTGCTTTTCTCTATATATTTTTTCCTCTTTCTCTCTCTCTCTTTTTTTTTTTTTTTTTTACTCTTCTCCTGCCAAGGTTTCCTCCCAGAATGTAGGATAAAACTTTTTCAAATACTTACCATTTATGGCGTTATTTACTTCCTTTTCGTTGGGTGTCATCAATCAATAGGCACCTCCATTGAAAACCTGTGTAACAAGAAAAGGCCCCTCCTTTGAAAACTCCCTCCCCACACTTTTCGATTATAGGTTCTTGCTACCTTCTCTTTATGCCTTCTAATATTTTCTAACGCTGTCCAACGGTCCTCTTTAGCTTGGTCCAAACTCATGGCCAGGACTAATTTGTAATCTTCAACCAACAAGCAGTGTTGGTAAGCTACTCAGGTTGACCGCAATGATAACTCAGTGGGTTTCGCATCCTATATATACGTTAGCCGAAATGGAGTGAACCCTGTAGTGGTCTTGTAAGCATTCTGATATGCCCACAGCACCTCTTAAAGTGCTTCGTGCCACCTTCTAGGTTTATCTTCCAATGACTTACGAATCATATTGATCAAAGTCTTATTTGTAGCTTTAGCTTGACCATTAGCCTATGCATAGTACGGAGATGAATGCAATAATTTAAATTTGAATTGAGTTAGAAAGTCGCATACCTTATCTCCCATGAACATAATTTCTTGGTCAGCCGTTATGGTTTCAGGTATGCCGAATCGAAAAAGGATATTCTGCTAAAAGAAAGTGATAACGGTAGACTAGGTTACTTTAATTAGAGCCTGTACCTCTATCCACTTGGTAAAATAATCGGTTACCACTAAAATGAAGGTGTGCCCTTTAGTCGATGGTGGGTGAATCTTGCCGATGACGTCTAGAGCCCAACCCCTGAACAACCATGGCTTGATGATAGGATACAGGTTAATGGTGGGTATATGAATTAAAAAGCCATGCTTTTGACAAGCCTCACATCCGCTTGCATAGGCTATGTAGTCCATGGTCATAGAGGGCCAATAAAATTCATGTCATTGTAATGTCTACTTCAACTTAGGACATGCTTGATGAGCGCCGCATAAGCCTTCATGCACCTCGGCTAATGCCTGTGTTGCTTCTTGCTTTGACAAGCATTTCAACAAAACTCCTGAATGGCTTCTTTTGAATAGATCATTCCTAATCAGTACAAAGTTCAATGCCTTACGTTTTAGCTCTCATGAAACTTGACACGTAAGCTTCTGTAAATATGAAATAATATCAGAACGCCAGTCTTCTTCATGTTTCTCTTTTGATATCTACTGACACATTATCACCCCGACTCTTTTCTTAAAACCTGAAGCCATTTGAGCTAAGTCATTTGCCCTCCGGTTCTCAACTCGAGGAACTGAGTCAAGATAACTTTCGAAAAGTAATACAACGATACTCTCACTTCCTGTAACTTGTCTGACAACACGGGGTTAGTGTATTACTCACCTAAAATTTATCGGATGACAATTTGAGAATCCCCCATTATATTAACCATTCTTTATCCAAAGCCTTCACGATTTGAAGTCTAATATGAGAGCATCATATTCTATCTAATTATTTGAGGTCCCTTTACTTAATTCAAACAATTTTTTTCCTTGTCATCCACAAGGAGCTTCAATAACCAACTCAACACTTGCCTTATACTAAGTTCTAGATCCATCAAATTCCAACTTCCATAGTTTATGTGAAATGTACCCCTGTACCTCTTCTTTTTCAGGATTGGGCATTTCTAAGCATAGATGCTCGACCAAGAAATTGGCTATGGCTTGACCTTTCATTGCTTTCAAAGGTAAGTGAATTAGGGAAAAATCATATAACTTAATAGCCCACTTCATTAAACGTCCTTGCAACAGTAGGTGGTTTAGCAGATATTTGACGAGATCAATTTTACACAGGACTTGCACTTTCCTAGGTAACAAATAGTGCTTTAATTTCACACATGCATAATATAAAGATAAACATAGTTTCTCAATAGGGGAATACCTGGTCTTAGTGTCTGTCAGGTTCTAACTGAGGTAATACACTACCCCGTCAACCCTCTGTGCATCATCCTGAGCTAGCAGGCAGTCGATAGACTCTAGAGCCACCAAAATGTATAATTTCAAAAGTACCTTATCTCGTGGTGGCACCAAGATTGGTGGTTGTAACAAAGCTACTTTGATCTGATCAAAGGCCGCTTGATGCTCTGATTGCCAAATGAATTCTAGAGACGACTTTAACCAAAGCAAAGAAGAGAACACCTTCTATTTACCTGTAGCATTCACCAAAAAACGTCACAAGAAATTGATATTCCCTAAGAAACTTTGGAGCTCCTTTTTTGTTTGCGGTGGTCTTGCCTATAGAATATCCCTACTTTGTTTTGGTCCACATCAATCCCTCTTTGATGCACCAGGAACCTAAGGAAGTTTTCGACTGAAACTCAAAAGGCACATTTGGTAGGGTTGATTTTTAATCGGTGTTAGCGCATTCGAAGAAAAGGTTGCTTCAACCACTGTAGGTGTTGTGAAAAAATGGGTGACTTAATCACTAAGTCATCAATGTAAACTTCCATGGTCTTGCCGATGAGATCATAGAAAATAAGGTTCATGGTGAAGATAAAATTGCAAGCGAAACATAGCCAAAAAGACATCCAAGGAATAACAAAAACGTAGCACTCCTGCGTGAAGAGGAAAAGGGGAAAAAAACATTTTCTCATTACCTCTTCTTCTTGTTCTCAAAATCGACTGAACTGGAATATGCAGAACTGGGGTAGGCACGCTCGTGGAAACTTCTGGTGCAATTCCTGCAAGCCTTCTATTTCGACTTTGCATGTAGATGAACGCCTAGCTTTCGATCTTCCAGTATATGGCCTGCCTAATATCGTTTTGGTGAAACAACCTAGGGAGCAAAGAATATTTTCTAGAGAGGGAGAGGAAAAAAGTCTAGTGTTTTTCACAGAGAGGAAGCACTGGAAAAAAATAATGTTGTTTTTTTTCCTCCTATTTAACCTAAATAAAACCCTAGGTTAAACTGGATTAGGCCATTAGACTCTTAGTTTAACCTTTTTGGGCTTAATTAATTATTCTAACTAAAACTAAATAAATGGCCCAATTAATAAATAATTAATTTTTCAGCCCAAATAAACCAGTCCAATTAATTAAGCCTATATTAGTTTAGTCCCAGGTTAATCTTTAATTATTCAAATTGGGCCAAAGCCCTGAATAATTAATTAACCCACCAAACTAATTTAATTAATTCTCCCTCTCCATGGACCTTTATTTTATTCTAGCCCAATAATTAAATCAGGCTACTTAAATAAAATAAATTTCATTTAATTTAAAATCAATTCTTTAGCCCATATTTAATTAGGACTCACGGTCTATACTGGAGACCAAAAGACACACCGCCTTGGCTACTAAAATGACCAAAATACCCTTGCCATAAAAATAGCTCTATTTTGCATTTTAAATATTTTCTAATATCACCATAAGGAAATATTGACCCCAAGGACAATGCTGCGTTAGCAAAGTCTCCGACCTACAAGTGAAATGACTAAAATACCCCTCTACACATCGCCGTACATTTAGAGAAGAAGAAGTGTACTAACACCCCTCTAAATGACATCTACCATCCTTAGGCTTCTAGTCCAATGATCCACGACTTCCTGGAGTGTTTCCACTTTCCAAGGAAGCTACCCTAAAGCAAATATCCAAGTCATGTTTCCCAAGGCCCTGGACATTTTAGACCATTCGGACAACCACAAGGGGCGATATAGTGTAGAAACTATCTTATATAAGTCTGTCTTAACTAACTAGTCACACATACCCAACATGCAAGTATATTAGCCCTACGATAGAACCTCAACTATAGCAAATCAAAGTATATACTACCAGCTTCGCCAGACCACCAACTCATACTCAAGTCGTGGAGTACTAGTCCACGCTGTAGCGGTAGTAGTCTAGGTTTCTATCATATAGTACTTTTAGAAACCACTACTACAGGTCCTGTCCTACGTATTCGAAATACGCTTATGTCATGAAGTGAGTGGACTACTCACTGGCTAAAGGTAAGCCATTCCTCATTTGGAATTCATAACATAATAACCTAAACATGATGAGATTCTCAGTCTCATCAATAGGTTAAGAACAAAAGTTTATGTGTTAAATAACCCGTGATCCGTACCTTACTGTGAAAGATCACCATTCATATAGACCACTTATTAAACACAATGAGTCTGTTCCAAACGAAAATTGTGCACAAACAAAAAGTAAATTCACAAACAATTTCTGAAAATAAATTCTTTTATTAAAATATTCGATTTTACATCAGAAACCTAGTCTAAGAGGGCATACAATCCAACACATGGCTCTCTGAAAAGTAGCTCTAGCATTTTTCAACCCGAAAAGCATAACTAACCATTCGAATAAATCGATAGTCTCGGACATCAGAAAGCTATTTTCCTGGTGTCTTCTTCATCTATAAATATCTAATTATACCCGGAGTATCCGTCCTTAAAGCTTAGGAATTAGTTTCTTGTAATTGAGTCCACCAACATGTCGGCCATTGGCATGGTGTATTCATCCTGTGGGGTGACCAAAGTCAGATTTCTGAAGTCAACGCAAACCTGCAACTGGTCGTTTTCTTAATAACGGGCACAATATTGGATACTCAGTCTGCATACTGGCAGGTACAGATAAAACCACACCGAAGCAACCTCTTAATTTCTTCTTTGATCCTAGGTAAAAGAGCAGGATTAAAACACTAGGCAAGCTTCTTATAAGGCTTGAAACCTTCCTTAATCGGCAAGCAGTACTTCACAATGCCTCTGTCCAGTCCTGGCATTTCATGATAATCCCATGCGAAATAATCTTTGTACCTACAAATCAAGACCGTTCGAGCATTTTATTAATTGAAAGTCAAGCATTTACCTTTGTAGTTCTGCTTTCCCCAGATTCCCCGATATCCACTTCTGTTAACGAGTCCTGAGCGATGAAACCAGGTGCATGCTGAACGTCAGGGTCCTCTGTTTTTCGACATTAACCTTCTAGCCCTTCCATTATGATCTGATTATGGGCCATGGTGAGCTTGGAGTAATGGCTCAGGTCGAAGGTAGAGCGGTAGAACACAGCTTCGTTTATATGTACTTCTGCTGAGAATGGATTGGGGTCGGCTGGTATCCTTTCTACTCATTCTCCATCCTAAATTAGCATCATTTGGTGAAGCGTTGATGGAACACAATGGTTCACATGAATCGAATCCTTACCTAGTAAGATAGGATAAGCCAACTTTGTCATAATTACAAAGAAAATAGTCTTACTAACCTTAGATCCGATGGCCACCTCAAAAGTGATAACTCCATTTGCTTTAGCTGCCTCCCTGGTGAAATTAAGTATTTGGATGTCTATAGGAGATAGATTGAGTTGATCCTTGCCCAAACAACTTAAGGTTACCAATGGCATTATGTTCAACTCAGCCCCTCCATCGATGAAAAAAACAGGCGCTTCTTCTGTTCTATAGTAATCTTCTTCTACCATTTATTGCTCGGCTTTTGCTCGAAATTATGATGGGAGAATGCCGAGCATGTTCTAACTTGTGGAAGTACATACCTATTTATCTAACCACTCCTCCAGTACTTATTTCTGTTGAGCCCATCTCCTTTGTTCTCGTCGTTTCTAAGTTTTTGTTAGCTAGGAACGATGGCCCAGGAAGAACGGCTCTTTACGAGGTACATATACTGTAAACTTCTCATATTTCCCCTGGAAATGAGTTGCAATAGTCAGAGTGAAAACTAACAGCCAATTGTCCAGCCTTTAGAACATTAATCTTTCCCCCTCCAAGGTCTTGGACTATTCCTTAACTGAAGAATCTCCCGGTTCGTGCTCCATATCTTCTTTGGATGTCTGTACCATACTTGCATCCGCCATTGGGAACGGGTCTATATCGACTAAAGTTACCTCACGTTTATTAGTAAACCTCACCCTTCCTTCTTGTAAAGTCTTTTGTATTATATTCCTGAAAATAACACAGCTATTGGTATTATGAAAAAATGAGTTATGCCACTTACAGTATTTCTTACCCTTTAACTCCTCTGGCCCAGGAACCTTATGGCCGAAAGGTAGACGAATCTGTTTGTCTTTGACCATTTGATCAAAGATTTGCTCAAACCTTAATACATTGAATGTGTATGTGGATGGCCCTACAGGAGAAGCTTCCTTCTTCCCTTTGCCAACTTTCAAAAAAGGACAAGTGTAAGTTGTACCTTTCACTAGTTCTGCTGCCATCATTTCCAATAATTGTTCCTCCTCACTATCAGTAATGTCATCCACCACTGATATCATGGTTTGCCCTTGAGAAAACTTAACTAACCCCCTTTTCTCTTTCTCCTTGATCATTTCCTCTATTCTGATAGCCTAAGACAACAGACGGGATAGGTCAAAAAAGTCTTGGAGGATAAGGTGCTCTTTGAGCTGTGGATGCATTCTATTGACAGCTATCCTGGCACATTCTATTTCCAACAATTGAGTAGTGCATTTGGCTTTAATTTTCTGAAAGCGCTTGATGAACTCTACTACACCTTCGGATGATCTTTACTTGACTGCCAAAAGATCCGCTATGGAAGCCTCAAGTGTTGATTTAAAGAAACACTCATGAAAAAATCGTTCCATATCTGCCCATAAGTATACAGAGCTAGGTGTCAAATTTGCATACCAAGTAAATACCACCCCTATCAGGGATAAAGAGAATAATTGCAATTTATACCAGTCACTATTCTCAAACTCTCCACATTGTGCCATAAACCTTGATATATGTTCCATAGTTGACTTGCTGTCCTCTCCAGAAAATGTGAAAAACTCAAGCAATTTAAATCCTCATGGTAGCACTGCCATCGAGTCCACCCATTCTGGGTACGACTTCTGATGTACTGGTCGATCCCTGGCTTGTCAACGCAATGCCTCCATTATTGAGTTGACATCGACTGATAGTACTGGCTGTTGATTCTGCGTGGGGGAACCTAGCACAGTCGGTCGAGAACCTTATCTTGGGAATGAAGCCATCTCAGGGTACCCTACTCCCTGCATTAGATAAGTTGTCATCATGACAAGATAAATGGCAAGGACAGCTGCAACGTAGCTCTGGGGTCCTCCGTAAAAGGAATAAACATTCTTGTTAGGAGCTACAATCTGGTCATAGAATACCTGTGCCCCCATCGGCACCTGGGTCCCTATGACCGGATACGATGGAGTTCTTCCTAGAAAAGGTTCCACAGGAACCATGCCGGGTGCATTTAACCTCGGATTCCCTTTATGCCCCCCGGGCATTGGCATAGGCTGCTCCCGGTGTAACAATTATACTAACCCATAAGATGGTGCAACAATAGATTAAAGGGGAGGATACACACCTACCTGAGGTGTCCCGTGAACATTTTGCCTTTGTTCAAATTATAGAGCTCGTTCTAAAGCAGAGGTCGGAATACTGTAGCGAACTGACGAATAAGACTCTGAATGAGTTCACCTATATACTACTCCATGGCATGTCGTATGGCAGTTAAAGACATGGGTGTTAACTGGGACACCTGGGAAGAAGAAAAAGATTGTGCCCCCTGTTGCTTAGGAATGGTGACCTGGGTATTGACGGACATTGTCACTGCAGGATCAAACGCTCCTCGTAAAGTTCGAACTGTAGGCTGATCGGAGGAATCCAATGAAGGCCTTGAGGATTGCTACTGAGAATTAACCATAATGCGTCCTGAACGCAATTGCATGCAACAGCTACCTTTGGTCCCACCAAGCTTGCCAATTTATGTTACCTTACGAAAATGGGAGCCGATGAAACTATCGATCGGTTATTCTTCCGATAAACATAAATAGTCCGATGGAAAGATGAATGGATAGGCTAGACCTTTTAAAAAATGTGGGTTCCTTGAACTTACTATAAAAATGGTACAAGAAAGCAGAAATATTGCATGCCAAAGCAAAGCAGGACTGAAAACAGTGTATTTCAATTAAGACGATGAACAAATGTAAAAGTATTAGAATTTAAAATCAAAGCAACATAAAACAGAAAGTTGGTAATCAAAGAAGTAAGGAAAACTGTAAGGAAAATATAAACAAAGGTGTAAAAAATGTAGTAAATGGGATTGAAAACTGGAAGAAAATTTGGTAATTTGGTTTGAGATGATTGTTGTTGGTTCCTTCATTTTGGGACTTCTTACTCATTTTATGCTTGTTGCAGCATAGTTTCCAACTATTTGAATATGGAGAGAATCCCGCTTCATGGCCTGTCCTTGGAGGTTAAGAACAGCAATATTTTACCAATCGTGCCACTATGTGGGAATGATGGCTCATCGGCTCCTAGTTTCGATGTTGACCGAGTACATCAGCTAAAGATTTTCTTGATGTCACATCCACTTGGCAGAATTTGTATCAGCTTTAGCTCAAAGTTACCGTTGCAACGGATCGGCTAAAGATGACACCAACAGTTACTAACCTTAGTTTTTTGCCTATGGTTAGGATGGCTAAAAGATTCGTACAAATGGTAAGAGATTGGTCTTTCATGTGTAGACATAATGCACCACTACTACCTATACCCCCTCTACCAAGTGAGTCTAAATCTGAGTCCGAGCTAAAGGTGCTGGAACAGGAAAGTGAGGATGAGAGAGCCAATGTGAATGAGCCCGCCCTGACCCACCCACACAGGAAGAGGATTTGACCCTAGATAGTGATGATCTAAGAGACTTAGAATTTGAGGCACCCAGAAGTAAATACGAAGAGTTTATTGCACAATATCGGGAACGAGTTAGGTTAGCAAGGCTGAGTGCAGGACATACAGTGGCTGAAAGTTCTAGTAGACCTATTGGGGCTGTGGAGAGTTCCGGAAGGGTCACCAAGGAGTCTAGGACCTTCGGCTTTATGGATGAAAAAAGGATAGACTTTTCCAAGAACATTGGGAGCTGGCTTTATGAGCCCAATTCTAAGGATTCGAATGGGGGAAAAGGTGAGTGAGATGGTTAAACTGACCTAATGACGAAGATTATGAAGCCATATTTCATCTTTCAAGTTAATAAAGGGTGTTCATTTACTATGTGTTTTTTTGAGATTTTTTCTTTATGTAAAATAAGGATGTTATGCATTCCTTTTCTTTTTCTTTTTTTTTTTTTGTTGAATTGTACAATTTAAATAAATAGCAAGTTTGCTTCTTCCAAATGATTACCTAGTTTCAAAATTATTTGATTTATCATCTTGCATAAGTTGAGTTTGAAATTTCTATTGTGAAACATCCATAACTTGTTCATATATGATTTCATCACTACATCCATTCACAACTTATTGAAGGTTAAATAAAGCAAACAGACACACAGAGCCAAGAAAAAAATGCATAGCAATAGAAAAGAGTTACTATTGCATTTTCTTAAAAACGACTGCTTACGCTGTGTTGATGATTGTTGCTCTTCAACTACTGGAGGATTTGAAGAAGTGCTAGGTAGTCTGCTGCTCCTTCTCATTTGCATGAATGCTCGACTTCTTACTTTCAAAATATACCTCTGCTAATAAGCCGGTGAAAGTTGTTTGGACTAAAAGGAAATCGATCCTACTATTTTTCTCAACCAACTACTACAGAGTAGCATCAAGAAAAATTTGGTTTCGTTCTTCAGTCAATAAAGAGGTTTACCAAAGCTGGAGAGAAAAAAGTTCACTCACACCAGTTTACAAACTCTAAACAGATTAGAAGTCTCCTCAAACTACGCCCAAGATATCTGTGACAAGGTTATCTCTAGGAGTTCAGATTTCTATCAACTTTTGCATCGTTTCAGCCCTGGTAAAGTTGGGCTTGGGTCTTGTGTCTAATCCACGATCCAAGCTATTTGTGCCAAATAACTTAATTAATTATTTAATATAGGATTTTAATATAAACCCATAAATAAATAATTAATTAATTAGCCTAAAAGAACCATAAAACTATCAAGCCCCTTTCCTAATTCAGACCATGTCAATTCTTAATTATTCTATCTAGGCTTCAACCCTGAATAATCAATTAACCGACTGAAATAGGCTATGTAATAATTCTTTCTCTGCACCTTTTATTTTGTTCTAGCTCGATAAATAAACTGGGCTGCTTAAATAAAATAAAACCCATCTTAACCAAGACCATTTCTTTAGTCCAAAATCATTAGGACTTATGGGCTATTCCGAGGACTAAAAGACACGTCGCCTTGGCTACTAAAATGACCAAAATACCCCTACTATAGAAATATCGGTATTTTACATTTTAAATTTTTTCTAAAATCATCAAAGGAAAATATTAACCCCAAGGACAATGTTGTGTAAGCAAAATCTCTGACCTACAGGTGTAATGATAAATATACCCCTCTATGTAACGCTATAGATTCAGAGAGGAAGAATGTACTAACGCCTCTCTAAAAGATATCTACCATCCTTAGACCTCTAGTCCAATGATCCATGACTTCCTGTAATGTTTTTTTTTTTCAAATGAGCTACTCTAAAGTAAACACCCAAGTCATGTTCCCTGGGGCCCTGGGTATTTAAATCATTCAAATAATCACAAGGGGCGATATAGCGTAGAAGTTATCTTGTACAAGTCTATCTTAACTAACTAGTCACATATATCTAATATATATGTATATTGGTCCTACAATAGAACCTCAACTATAGCATACCAAAGTATATGCTTCCGGTATTGCCAAACCACCAACTTATACCCAAACCGTAGGGTATAAGTTCATGTTGTAGCAATAGTAGTTTAGGCTTATACCATATAGTACTTTTAAAAACCACTACTACAAGTCTAGTTCTGCGTATTCGAAATATGTTTATGTTATGAAATAAGATGACTACTCACTGGCTAAAGGTAAGCCATTCCCCTTTTAAAATTCATAACATAATAACTTTACCAGGATGAGATTCAGTTAAGAATAAGAGTTTATATGTTAAGTAACCATAATCCATACCTTACTGTAAAAGACCTCCATTCACATGGATCACTTACTTAAACACAATGGGTCTTTTCCAGCAAAATCATGCACAAAATAAAATGCAAAAACATAAACAATTAATGAGAATAAATTTTTTATTAATTTAATCAAAATTACATCAGAAATATAGTCTTAGTGGGCATACAATCCAACAATCTCCCACTTTCACTCTAAGACTATGCAAGTTCATAGATGCCCACCCCTATGGCGTCTAAGCGTTTTTTGAAGACTCTCTTTGCCAAAGGCTTAGTCAATAGATCATCTAGATTGTTCTCCGAATCTATTTGTTCTACCATGACTTTCCGTCTCTGAACAAATTCCTGGATCAAATGGTACTTCCTCTCTATGTTGTTGTTCTTGGGTCCTTTAGATTGCGAGACTGCGCCTGTGTTGTCGCAATATAACACAATCAGCTTGTCTATGTGTGGCACAAATCCAAGTTCTGTGAGGAGCTTCTAGAGCCGGATTGTTTCCTTGGATGCGTCTGAAGCTGCCACATACTCAACTTTCACAGTTGAATCAACAATGGAAGATTGCTTGATACTTCTCCATGAAATAGCTCATCAAAAAAAGGTGAAAACACATCCACTAGAAGATTTTCTCTCATCCCTATCGGCCTGGAAATCTGAGTCTGTATATCCTATAAAAACCAAATCATCAATCCTATAAACCAGCAAATAATCTCTCATTCCCTTGAGGTACTTGAGATTATGCTTTATAGCTTGCCAATAAACCTTCCCGAGATTTGACTGATATCTGCTAACTAAGTCTACAATAACACAAATATCTAGCCTAGTACACAGTATGACATGCATGAGACTTCCCACTGCTAAAGCGTAGGGAATCCTACTCATTCTGTCTTTTTCTTCTTGTGACTTAGGATAGTTCTTTGAAGAAAGAGATAACCCATGTCCACAAGGGGTTATTACTCCTTTGCATGAGTTGATGCTGAATTTGACCAACATCTGTTAATGTATGAAGCTTAGGATAAGCCTAACATTCTCTGCTTCCTATTTCTGATAAGCTTAATACTGAATGCAACTGGCTCCTCCTAAGTCTTTCATACTAATTGACTTGATAGCCAAACCTTAGTATATGACAGTATTCCTACATCATTCCTAATAAGTAAAATGTCATTCACATATTGTACAAGAAAAATCATATTAATGCCTTTAAGTTTCTTGTATACACATTGAAACCATAAGACTTTACAGTCTTATCACAATGTATGTTCTATGCTCTCAATGCCTGCTTAAGTCCATAAATAGACTTCTTAAGCTTACAAACCATATGTTCATGACTTTCAGCAATAAAGCCCTCCGGTTGGGACATATAGATATCTTTGCTAAGATGGCCATTAAGAAAGGAAGTCATGACATCTATTTGCCATATTTCGTGGTCATAATAACATGCAATGACAAAAGGATACAAATGGGCTTAAGCATGCCTACAGGAAAAAATATTTCCTCATTATCGATTCTCTCTTTCTGAGAATACCCTTTTGCCACAAACCTAACTTTGAATGTTTTCTCCTTCCCATCTACACCTCTCTGTTGGAATTCGTGGACTCTTAAACGCGAAAAACATCCACGAATCTCTCCCGAGGACCCAAGTAAACGATTAAGATGATCTAAGGTTTAAGAATTACCTCTGATTGCTGTAATCAAAATCCTTCGATTCTGATTGCGCTGTTGTACGTTCAACCCGAACAATCACATACGCTGTAGTATGCGAACGTCCTCTATCGGATACACACCACGAAACTCACTCGATACCCGGGGAGTGCTAGTGCCTAGGGTTTGAGAGGTTTTTTTTTCTTTTCTGGTAGAGAATGGCACGAATGTTCTCAACCTAAAAATTGGACTATTGAAAAGACGGCTAGGGTTTTCTTAAAAAACCCCCAAACCTCTTAGAGTCCAACCCTAATAATATCTTATCATATTCTAATTTAAATTCAAATTAAATTAAAACTGATATGATAAGATTCTGCCATTATCTCGGTAATTTATCTAATTAATTTACCGAGTTAGATTCTTATAATCTGGACATCATCCAGAAACATCAAATGTGGACATATTTCCAAATTCATTGTATCTGGTAAATTTTCTAAGTACGATTAACTTAGACATATTTCCAAATTCATCGAACCTAGTCACCAGAAAAATAACCTAACAAGTTCGCTTATTGTGTGACCCTATAGGTTCATTTAACACTGGCAGTGTGCCTAAATCATATTTAAATGGCCCACAAGTTATAAGCGGTTTCTAGCAAAACATTATAACTATCCAGGTTAAATAAAGATCGGTGATCTCTTTGAACCAAACCATAATTTTATATTTAGTCCTTTTGTCACACGATATCCAGATTAAGCATAAGGCACGGAGCATGTCATCCTTATTAAGCTTAATCAATTATTTCTTGATTTCATAGTAGACTGTTCAAACAAATGATATCAATATCTTAGATTGATATATTTGAGCACGGCCATGCATTTTTAACAGTCTAATTTATCAAGGGGCCCATGGATATCTCTCCCATAACTGAGAGGGACAAATTCCTTCACAATCAATCATATTCCTCTCCTTGATTTATTCTATATCCAACAGTAGCCTAATTTATTATCTGGTTAAAGACAACTTTAGACAATGTCAAAATATAGAATTTATCAAATAGGAAACTATGATGAATTTAGGTCGAAGGACTTTCAATATTATTATGGCTAGAAAGTACTTATGACATATTCCATGAAGTACTCTCACAGTGGGTCATGTCCAATACAATGTTCTCTAACATTTATTTATGTCTTGACTCGATATCACAAATATCCATGGCCAGTAAAACATAGCCATCAAGTCACAAACATACTAATCTTAATTTATTATTATTCCAATAATAATAATCGATCAGGGACAATTTTAGAATAGTCATTGTATTCATTGTAGGGTTTTACTATCAAGTCACATACTTGATGACCAACAAAACAAAACTCACTATTCATGGAAAGGAAAGCCTCATATTATTATATAAAACATAATGACAATAGTATAAGTACAAATTGACTCTAGGGCATATCCCCAACAGTCTCCCACTTGCACTAAGACCAATTTAGCATAAGCCATAATCCCATTGATCTGGTATGACTATCATGTTTAGCCGATGGGAGAGGCTTTGTCAGTGGATCTGCAATATTGTCATCAGTTGGTACCTTGCATACATTGACATCTCCTCTATCAATAATTTCTCGAATGAGATGAAAACGTCTAAGTATATGTTTGGATCGCTGATGTGATCTTGGTTCCTTAGCTTGTGCAATGGCTCCATTGTTGTCACAATAGAGATCTACTGGGTTCACAATACTAGGAACTACATCTAGTTCTGTAATGAACTTTTTAATCCAAACTGCTTCTTTAGCTGCAGTTGAGGCAGCTACATACTCAGTTTCTGTAGTAGAATCGGCCATGGTGTCTTGCTTTGAACTTTTCCAGCTTATAGCACCTCCATTCAAACAAAATAAAAAACCTGATTGCGATCTATAATCATCTATGTCGGACTGAAAACTAGCATCAGTGTAACCATTTACAACTAGCTCACCTTCTTGTCCTCCATAAACTAAGAACATATCTTTAGTTCTTCTTAAGTACTTCAGTATGTTCTTGACGGCAGTTCAGTGTGCCTTTCCAGGATTTGACTGGAACCTGCTCGTCATGCTCAATGCATATGATACATCGGGTCGAGTACATAACATGGCATACATGATAGACCCTATAGCGGAAGCGTATGGTATCTTGTTCATGCGCTCTTCTTCATCCTTCGTAGAAGGACTTTGAGTTTTGCTGAGCTTAATGTCATGTGACATTGGCAAGAATCCTCTCTTAAAGTCTTGCATACTAAACCTTTTCAGTACCTTGCCAACGTATGTACTTTGACTTAGTCCAATTAGCTTTCTAGATCTATCTCTATAGATCCTTATACCTAGAATATAGGCAGCTTCACCTAAGTCTTTCATTGAGAAACAATTTCCCAACCATGTCTTTACACTTTGTAGAGTTGGGATGTCGTTTCCAATGAGTAAGATATCATCAACATAAAGTACCAAAAAGACTATTGCATTCCCACTTGTTTTCTTATAGACACAAGGCTCATCTTCATTTTTGATAAAGTTAAACTCTTTAATTGCTTCATCAAAACAAAGATTCCAGCTTCGAGATGCTTGCTTCAATCCATAAATGGATCTTTGAAGCTTGCACACTTTATTAGAATTCAAAGGATCATCAAAACCCTCAGGTTGTGTCATGTACACATCTTCGAGTAAGTTTCCATTAAGAAACGCGGTTTTGACATCCATTTGCCAAATTTCATAGTCATAATATGCTGCTATGGCAAGAAAAATTCTGATAGATTTAAGCATTACAACTGGTGAAAAGGTTTCATCATAGTCTATACCATGAGTTTGTCTATAACCTTTTGCTACCACTCGTGCTTTGTAAGTATGCACATTTCCCTCCATGTCTGTTTTCTTTTTGAAAACCCACTTACACCCAATGGTTTTTGAACCTTTAGGTGGGTTAACCAAAGTCTAAACTTGGTTATCATACATGGATTGCATCTCAGACTTCATAGCCTCTAACCATTTTCCAGAGTCAGAACTCTTAATGGCTTCTTGATAGGAAGTAGGCTCATCATTAACCATAAGCTCCACATTGTGATCGTCAGTGATGAGAAATCCATATCTCTCGAGGTTGTTGACGAACCCTATCGGATCTTCGAGGTCCTTGTTCTATAGATGTAGGCTCATCTTGGACTTGTGAGCCATCTAATCGAGATTCATTATTTGGTTCGGGCACTAATTGTGGCTCTTGAATCTCATCTTGATAAGGTTCGAGGCACTAATTGTGGTCCTTGAATCTCATCAAGATGTATTTTACTCCCATCGATTCTTTTGGAAATAAATTCCTTTTCAAGAAAGAATCCATTTCGAGCAACAATTACTCTATTTTCTTTTGGGAGATAAAATTGATATCCTTTAGTTTCTTTAGGATACCCCACAAATATGCATTTATCCGATTTAGGTGCAAGTTTATCAGATAATAAACGATTTACATAAACTTCACAATCCCAAATCTTCAAAAATAACAAACTAGGTTGTCTCCCAATCCATATCTCATATGGCGTTTTCTGAACCGATTTAGATAGAACTCGATTTAGTATGAATGCAGCAGTCTCCAAGGCATAACCCCAAAAGGAGATTGGAAGATCAGTTTGACTCATCATTGATCGAACCATATCTAATAAAGTTCGATTTCTCCGTTCAGATACACCATTCCATTGAGGTGTTCCTGGTGGAGTTAATTGGGAAATAATTCCACAATTTTTAAGATGCTTGTCAAACTCGTGACTTAAGTATTCACCACCTCGATCCGATCGAAGTGTTTTGATACTTTTGCCAAGTTGATTTTGTACTTCATTTTGAAATTCTTTGAATTTCTAGAACAATTCAGATTTGTGTTTCATCAGATACAGGTAGCCATATCTGTTGAAATCATCTGTAAATGTAATGAAGTACTGAAATCCTCCTCTAGCAAATGAATTCATTGGTCCACATACATCAGTATGTATTAGGCCCAATAAATCAGTTGCCCTTTCATTTTGTCTCTTGAAAGGCGCTTTAGTCATTTTGCCTAATAAACAAGAATCACATGTTTTGTAAGATTCTAAATCAAACGATTTTAGAAGCCCATCATTATGAAGCTTTGTTATGCGTTTCTCATTTATATGGCCCAAACGACAATGCCAGAAGTAAGTCTGATTTAAATCATTGGATTTCAATCTCTTAATATTTATATTATAGATAGACATGTCTGAAGATCCACGAAGATTTAGAATATAAAGCCCATTCGATAATGAAGCATCTCCATAAAAAATGCTGTTTTTATTAATGGAGCAAATGTTATTCCTAATAACAAATTCAAAACCTTCTAAATCCAAACAAGAAACTGAAATAATATTCCTACTCATAGCAGGAACATAAAAACAATTGTTCAATTCTAAAACAAGCCCACTGGGCAAAATTAATTCAAAAGTTCCTACAGCTACTGCAGTAACTTTTGCTCCATTCGCAACTCGTAGGTCCACCTCGCCTTTTGCCAAGGCTCTACTCCTTTTTAGACCCTGCACATTTACACAAATGTGAGATCCACAACCGATATCCAATACCCATGAATCAGAAGTAGATAAATTAATTTCAATAACATAAATACCTGAAGCGGCAGTCTCACTGTCCTTCTTTTTCTTTGCTTCCAAATAGAGCTTGCAATTTCTTAACCAATGTCCTTGTTCTCCATAATGGTGCAAGCTCCCTTCTTTGTTGTCTTGGCCTTAGGTTTGGGCTTGAACTTGGACTTTGCCTTGTCCTTACCCTTACTAGCCATGACCTTGCCCTTTTGGTTGTTCTTTTTGCCTTTCCCTTTTTGAACCATTAAAACACTAGAAGTATTCTTCTTAATGTTCAGTTCAGCTTGTTTTAGCATCCCATGCAATTCAGTAATGGATTTCTCCATATTATGCATGTTAAAATTCATGACAAACTAGTCATACTCAGTAGGTAAAGAGCCCAAGATCAAATCCGTGGCCATGTCATGATTAACAGGAGCACCAAGCTTATCAAGATGATCTAGATAGCCCTTCATTTTAAGGACATGAGCACTTACCGAGGTGCCAGAAACCATCTTACATGCATTTAACACCTTGTGAGTTTTAAATCTCTCTTGTCGTGCTTGCTCTTGGAACATTTCCTCGAGATGCACAATCATGTCATATGCCTCTGCTTCTTCAAACTGTTTTTGAAGTTCAGAGTTCATGGTTGCTAGCATGAGGTAAGTAACATCGTTGGAGTCATCTTTGTGCTTACTATAAGCATCTTTTTCAGCTTGTGGGGCGTTATTTGCTGGAGCAGGGAGAATAGGATTTTCAAGAACATAGAGCCTTTTTTCTTGCTTAAGAACAATTCTTAAGTTTCGTGCCCAATCAAGAAAGTTAGTCCCACTAAGCTTGTCTTTCTCAAGCACAGATCGCAATGAATTATTCCAACTGTTTGTTGCCATTATCTACATACAAAAATATGCAAAGTAATTAATTTTTGAGACTCTAATGAAAAACTCCCACTAAAAGCATTTAAACTTTTTGAAACTTCAACATTTTGATGTTTCGTAGTGGGGAAAAATATTTTATTTTAATCATAAGTAAGCTTTGGCTTTAATCTTATAATTAAATAAAACTCTAATTTTAAATGAGATAGACATCAAATGTCCCGGCTAAAAATATCTCATAAAATGCCCTGGGCCTAAAACCATTTTGATAGCCTAGTTAAGTCAAACCATATCAAACATATGGAAAACTATTTTCCATTTTATCTCACTCAGATAATCAAAAGCATCCTACTTTGGTAGGAATGACCATATGATGATCCAAGTAATAACAAGTGTTTGATTTTGGAAGGCATTTAACACTTAAATTTTTTTCTTTTTTTTTTTTAAATTTGATTGTAGTAAGCAGGAAATAAACATATCAAATATGCATGCAAGACATAAATAAAAGTGACATAGCATGGCCCAAAACCTATGTTGATCATCACGAGCAAAGTGAATATCAAGGTGGTCAATCTAGGTATATGAACTCCTTAAGCATTCTCTAATGCCTTGAGCATACTCCTCCTTGGTTGTAAATGTCGGATGCTATCTTCTTTTACATTGGATAGTAAAATTAAAATAATTCCTATTCTAGGAAAGTAGTACAATTTTACAACAATGAAAAACGACACGCAGGCCGTATTTAAAAATTACAACTTAAAACAACCATAATGTAACCAGCCAATCACATTGGGATAAAACGGGCCATGCTATGCACTATTCAGAATAATCCACAACTACAATAAAAAAACTCTAACGAATAACACAAAATGAACAGTGGGTTTTATCCCTTCAGGTGAAGCTGCAAGATCCCAAACCTGATTGAAGTAGATAGGCTCAATCTCGACTTTCATTACTTCATGCTATAGTTCTGCATCGGTATTAGCAATAACCTCCTCATATCTAATGGGATCCTATTCTTGATGGTACGAGACTAAGTCAAAAACCTCTCCAGTCTACCTTTCTAGACCATTAGATTTCCTCCCACTATGACGAAGCTAAAACCCTTGGTATAAGTTCCTAAGGTTGTGCCTCTTCTTGTTCAATAATCAGATCTGAAGAAGTTGAATTAAAAGACAGCTTCTCTTTAAGTTCCAACCTAGTTGAACCTTTCATAGATCTACTTTAATCATTTTCTAAGTATCTAGCCTTGGTACTTACAAGTACTGTGAAACCCCACCTAAAACCTACCCTAGAGTAAGGGGGATGGGATGCATATCATGTCGTCATGCATAAAATATATCTTTTGAATGACTTTGCATGCCTTAGAATTGTGGTTTAAAAGTTATATGATTTATCTATGCTTGTTGAGTAGAAAAGGTAAAAGGATAATTTTGCTTAAGGTTAAAATAGGAAAATAGTTTGAGGTTTAGATAAGAAGAATATTGGTTGAGAAAATAAGACCAAAAATTAATATGGTTAAGTGGTTAGAGCTTTGTGATATAATCTCTAAGGTCTTGAGTTCAAATCCCATCACTTAAGTTTTATTCATATTTATCTTAGTCATGTTTGAATTTGCATTTTCCTTACATTCCTTAAAGATAAGAATATTGTCTTAAGGAAGACACAATGGTAATGTCTTGACCATGTGGTCTTGTCCTAAAAAGAATTCTAGAAGAATTCTTGTCTCCATTAATTTTGCTAGCCTTGTCTTAACATCTTTGAAATTTAAACTACTCTTAATTTTTTAATTCATTTTTAATCATAAAAATTCTAAGATAATTCAATTCTCTAGCTTGGAATTTCAAAAATCCCAACTCTTGTGGGATAGGAGTGGCCGAAAATGAGGAGGGATAACAGGTAGAGGTTGCAAGCAAAACACCATAGCTATTTCTTCAAGAACATCATATTCTTCTTGTTCTTATCTTGGTCAAAAATCTGGAAATTCAAAGCCATTTTCAAAAATTGCAGCAAGCTTTCCTACCTAATTCTTGCAAGAAAACCAACCATCTTGTGTGAGGATGAAGGCTAGAATTCCATGAATTTTCGTAGCATTACAAATAATGCCAAACCAGAATTTTTTTTCCAGCAAACTAGCAACATTACACATGAACTTGAAGCCATTCGTTAGAACATATGAACAGCCAGAACTTTGTTTGTTTTTTTCAAAATGATGCTGGAAAACCATCATTAATGGACCTTCAAACACCCTTAAATCCCAGCTGAAAAATCGTTCCAAAGTGGACCAAAAATTCTGCACCAAAACGATTTCCATTTCAAGTGTTCTTAAGCTTCAATTCCAGAAATTTTTGTCCAGCTTTGCCTCTTCATACTAAGGCCAAAATTCTTCAGCAAGCTTCACCAAATTTCGGCCCTTGTACAGCCATGAATTGAACATCTAGGCTTCTCCACCAACATTGGGTAATAGGACTCCATTATCATACCTCAAAAAGCTCATATCTTCACTCTTCTAAACTTGTTCAAACTTCAAATTAAAATTCCAGATTTTGTTTCATTGAAACACTCCTTTAGCTAGTTGATAAAACCAGAAAATCCTCTGCCATTCCATAGCTATTTTCTGCCAGCCTGAGTCTAAAACAACTCTCCATCCTTTAGTTGAAACATAGCTAGTTCAACAATACACCATTAACGGACAAGAAACCTTCCAAGAGCAAACACCATTACCCAATCCTATACCTCAAACAACTCCACTTTTCTCTCAATTTGAATTTTAAAGAAATCTGAAACTCTCTCTCTTATTCTTGCATAACCAAAAGCTCTCCCTAGGCTAAGCCATTCGACCATCACACTCACAGACACATACGAAATTCATCTCCTCTTAAACTCTCTCCAAAACACCAAGAACACACACTTCACATCTTCAAGCCTAAATCACCTCTAAACACCTTCAATCACTCCCAAACACTCTAAACCATTAGTATTCTATTGGGAAATATGCCCTCTTAGACTAAGTTTCTAATGTAAAAATCGAATGTTTTAATAAAAGAATTTATTTTCAGAAATTATTTGTAAATTTACAATTTTATTTATGCACAATTACGTTTGGAAAATACCCATTGTGTTTGAGTAAGTGGTCCATGTGAATGGAGGTCTTTTACAATAAGGTATGGATCACAGGTTACTTAGCACATAAACTTTTGTTCTTAACCGATTGATGAGAATGGGAATCTCATCATATTTAGGTTATTATGTTGTGAATTCTAAATAGGGAATGGCTTACCTTTAGCCAGTGAGCAGTCCACTCACTTCATGACATAAGCCTATTTCGAATACGTAGAACAAGACCTGTAGTAGTGGTTTCTTAAAAGTACTATATGGTAGAAACCTAGACTACTACCGCTACAGCGTGGACTAGTACTCTACGACTTAAGTATGAGTTGGTGATCTAATGAAGGTGGAAGCATATACTTTGATATGCTATAGTTGAGGTTCTATCGTAGGGCTAATATACTTGCATGTTGGGTATGTGTGACTAGTGAGTTAAGACAGACTTGTATAAGATAGTTTCTATACTATATCGCCCCTTATGGTTGTTTGAATGATCTGAACATCCAGGGCCCTAGGAAACATGACTTGGATGTTTACTTTAGGGTAACTCCCTTGGAAAACGGAAACAATCTAAGAGGTTGTGGATCATTGGACTAGAGGCCTAAGGATAGTAGATGTCATTTAGAGAAGTGTCAGTACACTTCTTCCTCTCTAAATGTACGACGATGTATAGATGGATATTTTAGTCATTACACCTGTAGGTCGGAGACTTTGCTAACGCAACATTGTCCTTGGGGTCAATATTTCCTTATAGTGATATTAGGAAATATTTAAAATGCAAAATACAACTATTTATGTGACAAGGGTATTTTGGTCATTTTAGTAGCCAAGGCGGTGTGTCTTTTGGTCCCTAGTATTGACTGTGAGTCCTAATTAAATACGAGTTAAGGGATTGATCTTAAATTACATGGAATTATTTTATTTAAGTAGCCTAATTTAATTATTGGGCTAGAATAAAATAAAGGTCCATGGAGAGAGATTAATTAAATTGGTTTGGTGGGTTAATTAATTATTCAGGGCTTTAGCCCAGTTTAAATAATTAGGGATTAACCTGGGACTAAACTAATTTAGGCTTATTTAATGGGACTGGTTTATTTGGGCTGAAAATTTAATTATTTGTTAGGCCATTGAGTTGGTTCTAACTAGAATAATTAAGTAAGCCCAATAGGTTAAACTAAGAGTCCAATGGCACAATCCAGCTTAACCTAAGGTTTTTTATTTAAGTTAAACAGGAGGATTGGATACATCGTTGTTGCAATTAGACAAACAAGAGAGATGGCTTCTTCTCTGTGGAATAGCCAGACGTCTCTCTCTGTCTCCAGAAAATTCCCTAGCTCGTTAGTTGTTCACTAAACGGTAGTTAGGCAAGCCATATACTAGAAGACCGAGAGTTTGGCGTTCACATACATGCAAAGGCGAAGTAGGAGGCTTGTAGGAATCGCACCAGAGGCTTCTACCAGCACACCTACACCGGTTGCACACGTTCCGATACAGCTAACACTTAGAACGAGAAAAAGAGGTAAAATTTTTAAAACCTCGGGATTGGGACAAGGCACAACCGGCCCGGCACTGCCCGAGCCGGCGCCGGCTCGGGAATCCCTGTTCTTGTTTTCCAGGTTTTTTTTTTTTTATGTTCACTTCCGTTGCGTGCTCCGTGTTTTCCCGCTTTCCACACCTTCATATTCAACCTATATTCTTCATTAGTGCACTTTATAACACCAAAACACACAAAGTTGAACCTTCAAACAGATCAAATCACCTTTTTTTGTTGAAGATTTGAAGAACACCAAAAGGTAAAATAAGAACAGTCTTCTTGTTCTTCTTCTTTTATTCAATTTCTATTCTCTTCTTCTACTCTCATTCATTCCCCTCTCACTCTCTCCCTCTCACTTGGCCAAAATGTTGATGAACAACCATAGACTATTTTCAGATCACTAAAAGCCATCAAGCACTAAAGGATCTCCACTAAGCAAGGTGCAACCTTCATCAAACATTCATCAAATCAAGTATTTCTTTCTCGATCTCCTCTTTAAATTTTCAAAATCAAGACTCTTAGATGAGGGATTTGATAGGTTGATAGAATAATGTAGGGTTGCATATATATATATATATATATATATATATATATATATATATGGGTGAAGGGAATCGATTTAAGACATGAAGCATTAAATGAATGTTGTGACTCAAAAAGTATAGATTATACTTTAAGATCATTGTTTGTTCATTATGATTAAGAGTTTTATAGATGTTTGATGTATGATAGACATTAAACTATCATTATTGATTATGCTTTCATAATGTTATATTTTTCAATAAATCCATAAATAATATAACGGCTAGTAGAAGATCACCCTTGTTGTGATGTATGTTAATACAAGCCTATTTTTTGGATAAATCGACATGTTATTTGTTGGATCCATGTGTGTCTGAATATGTATATAAATTTTCTCTAGTATTTCACTATAGTCATTAAAAATTATTATAAGAACTACTTTTATTATTTTTAGTATTATTCTTACTATCATTATTATTATTAATATAATTAATATTATTGTTTAATTTAATTGACTAATTTCAGTGAACACAAATATTTTTTAAACTTATAATTATTTAAAATATTGGTATTTTATTAGATAAATAATAGAATATTTTTATTAAACATTATTAGATATAAATAATAATATATTGGAATTAAGATCAAATGTCTTTTATATTCATATTATTATTCGTTAGCCTTACTAAAAATTTTGCTTACACTCTTAAATATTATTTATATGAGAATAATTTATTTATTATTAATTTTATTTGTTATTTATTATTTATTATTAAAATTATTTATAATCTATTATTAATATTACTTATTATTTGTAATATTATTATTTATTATTTATTACCAATATTATTTAGGATTTATTATTAATAGTACTCATTATTTGTTACTAATTTTATTTATTAATATTACTCATTATTTATTATTTGTTAATAAATAGTTAATATTATAATTTATTATTTATAAAACCTATTTATTTTAACTTATCAAATTAATCTTATTCTATAAAATACCTTATTAACTAGTGTTAAAGCTTAAGGCATTGTTGTCTTAACTAGATGTTTTATCTAGTTGAGTTTATGCATGTTAGGCTAGGAATTATTTATGTAAAGCAAGTAATGCTTGGATGTTGGGACTTATACCCTGTATTTACCCCAGATAGGGTAAGGTTGCCTCAAACTCTCTTGGAAGGCTATTGTATCAAGGAAAAGCAAGAGATCATGTAAGTCCTTGCATAAAGATGTTTGTGAACAAATGCTTTTCTGCAAATCAAATGCACTAATTGTCATGGAAGACGTACCTTGAGATGTAATTATGGATAATATATTCCTTCTTCTAAAATAAAATAATTTTTGTCAAGCAAACAATTTTTCGAGCAAAACAATAAATTTTTCTTAAATAATATTTTACCTTAAGTTGTTTGAAAACCATAATTGCTACTTCAAAGAAAGCTCTTCATTGATTTTACATTTTTCAAGTGGAATAAGCATAACGTTGAGTACTTAATAAAGATAGACTACTAGGACTAGTCTTTGAAGAGTTGGGTAAGTCTCTTAGTAGGAGGCCATCTCTGAGGGGTGAACCCTACCTAGACAAGATGACAGTTCTTGTTGGTCAAGCCGGTCCGATCTAGCAGTACAGTTCAAGTGGATAGTTTATTTCTGGAGTGGACATCCAGTATGTTTGGGTATAGAGATGGAGAAGTATCTCACCCAGTGGGTTGTACACCCATCTTATCTCAACATGCACAAAGTGTGGTACCCTTATCATTCTCTTGTCATGATGCACAAAGTGTGGCATCCTGACCGTTCTCTTGACATGGTGTACAAAGTGTGGTACTATATCCATTCATGAGGCATGATTTCATAGTCAACTTTATTAGAGTGATTATTTCTTTTTAAGTTGAGCATTTTTACTTTACAAATGCTAATAAAACACCACTCAGTGTTTAAAGATAAATTTCTGGACTTGCAGATTTTTTATTATGACTTATTCAAAACTTTCATACATGAACTGTTTTTCCTTAAATACCATGAGCACACACAGAACTTATTGAAAAATATTTCTTACACCTTTTATATCATGTTTTCAGATCGATCATGCTTGGCAGGTCGATTTACTTATGCTGCCATGAGCTTAGAAGATTTATCCTGATGTATTTATTTGTTAAAGATTTTGGTTACCATCTATTTTTTTCAAGACTTATAAAAGTATTGTTTTAGGATTGTAATAAGTCCATTATTAAGTTATTTCCTTCTATGTTTTTTATTACCTATTTATAAAGACTCCTTGTTCTAAGGACAGGGCGACATACCCACCCCTTTTAGGGTACATAGGTAGCGGAGTGTTACAAGTGCTTTCTACTCCTTGGGATGATAAAACTAACTGCCCTTAGTTCCTTTTGGATACCTAACAAAATAGCATAATTCTAACCTTAGTTCTAGCTTATCTCTCTTGATCAGTACATAAGTTGGACAGCCTCATATCCTGAGATGATTCAGCCATGGCTTATGCTCAGTCCACATCTCATAGGGTGTTCTTGGTACACACTTATAAGGCACCAAGTTCAGAATATATGCTATCATTTCCAGGGCAAATCCCTAAAAAGAATCTGGAAGAGTAGCATGAGACATCATGCTCCAAACTATTTCTATCAATGACCTGTTCCTTCTCTCAGCTACTCCATTCTGCTGGGGTATCCCAAGCATAGAGAGTTGGGATACGATCTCATGATGTACCATGTAATCCTTGAATTTATCAAGGAGGTACTCTCCACCATGATCCAATCGTAAGGTTTTGATCAGTTTACCTATTCGACGCCCCACTTCAGTCTTAAACTCTTTGAAGTCATCAAATAAGTCAGACTTGCCCCTCATTAGGTAAATGTAATCATACTTTGTATAATAATTTGTGAAAAAGATGAAGTACTCAAACCTTTCTCTCGTTGGTGTAGACAAAGGACTACACACATCTGTGTGAACAAGGCTCAATATCTCTTTGGCTCTATTTGCTTTTTGGGTAAATGTCCTTTTGGTCATCTTTTCTATTAGGTAGAATTCACACTAAGGCCAATTTTCTAATCTCAATGAGCCCAAAGCCTATCATGGATTAACCTCTGAATCTTGGTTAAGTTAATATGACCTAACCTTATATGGTATAGATAAGAGTCATTGACACTAGTCTTTCTCTTCATACTTAAAGGTTCACTTTGAGCATTATCTATTTGATTGTTTATAGGGTTTATAAAGAACAAATTTCTATACATGTGCCCAGAACATAAAGCTTCTCCATTTCTACTAATAGTAATACCAGAAAAGAAAGAAACAAAATAGCCATGATTTATTGATTTTGCAACCGAAATCAAATTCTGTCTAAAACCTGATACATTTAAAATATCCTTTAAAATAATTATTCTATTACAATCAAATCTAAGTTCCAGCTCTCCCACTGCCTGGGCCCACACTTATGCTCCAATTTTAGCTCATAGTCTATGTTCGCCCTTGTGGAATCTTCTTATTTTCCTACACCCCTACAAGGAGTTATAGATATAATCAATTACTCCAGAATCAACAATTCAAATGGAAGTTGATCCAACTATTGATAAAGACTCTACATAGTAATCACTACCTGTGGAGTTTTTCCTGGCCTGAAGATCTAGATACTTCTTTTTCTAGTGTACTTTCTTCTTACACTTGAAACACTTGCCCTTAGAATTATCTTTAGGCTGGGCCACTGCATTTCCTTTCTTCTTTTTGAACTTAGGCCTAGTTCTTGAAGAAGAAGCTTTAGCTATCATAGCCTTTGATTATGACTTCATGACTTTCTCCGCCACCTGGGGCTCTTACATCAACTCTGTTAAACCCATGTTTAACTTGTTAATATTGTAATTAAAATTGAACTGAGTAAAAGACCCCAGCAAAGATTTGAAAATCATATCCACTTGGCTCTTGAGGTCAATCACAACCCCAAAGACTTCCGCTTCCTCAAAAGCAGTAACCATTTTGAGCATATGCTCCCGACTGATTCTCTCTCAGCCATCTTAGTGTTAATGATCTTTCTAAAAGCCTCTTGCCATACGAGTATGCTCTTATCAGCAAACATCGTGGCTAATAATGTGCTAATGTCATAAGCAGTGGTTATATGCTTATGTTTGGATTAGAGCACATTAGATTTAGAGGCAAACATATAGCAATGAGCCATCTTGTTGGCCTCCTTCCATGCCTTCTCAACCTCTCACTCCTCTTCGGTGGATCCTTCCCCGATCACAGGAAATGTTTCATATAAGACATACTTATACTCATTTGCAGTGAGTATTATGTCCATGTTCCTTTTTCAGTCAACGTAGTTTGGTCTCATTAACTTATTCTCATAGAGAATAATGGCCAAAGGACTAAAAAAACCTCCACCAACCATTTCTGAAAATAAAAAATAAAAGAAAATTTTTAGTTTGTGAAAAGCAAATAATTTGTATATTTTATCCTCATGTTAATGCTAATAATAGTTAACCCTATTACTATTATCTTTAATATGATCAATTTAACTTGTAGGAAAACTAACATAGTTTCTTGAAAAGATTAATAGTTTTCTAAGCTAAGTGTGTTGATCATCACAATTTGACTACCTTTCTAGGTAATAATCTAGAAAATAACTCCATCGAGGGAATGGCCATTTTTTCTCATTTCCTATAAATAATCCATATACTATGACCTCTAATGTTGGCTGGCCAATCATAGTACTTGTCCCGAGCATTAATTATGCCCATCCATTAGGTCTAGATCCTTACGGAATCCTCATCCTATATGGGTTCACTCCCATGGTGACGCGACGAAATCCACGATCTCTAATGAGGACCGTGATAGAAGTCGTGGGGCTGTTGGAACTCCTCTTCCACTTAATCTTTTAAAACATAGGTTTTCCAAGAAAATATCCTTTTGAAAATTTCCCATTAAGTACTCCTTATCTCTTTGTAAAATATCCGAATCCATAAATGTCTATGTCAAGATAAAATCTTTTATGAGATTTTCTATGCATTAATTTTACCTAGTCAAGAACTTAATGATTTTAAAAATTTCCTTTTAAAACTTTTAATAGACTTTAGTCTCAAGTTTTATTTGACAAAAAACAATTTTTCTTGTGAAATAAATTAAAATGGTTGTTCCTTTTAACTCACAAAATATCTAAATCTAAAATATTCTCTATGTTAAGGATAAATTTTTTTTAAGAGAATAACCAAGGATTAATTTTTGCCTCTAAGTTAAAATAACCATTTAATCAAAGGAAAATATTTTCTCTTGCCAAAAATTCCCAAAGACTTTAGTCTTTAAGAAAACATGCACATAGGTTGCTAAAAGAAAAGAGCGTGCTAAAAATTGTAAACGTTTTCATGCTTTTCGATTCTTTTAACCTAAGTGTCCAAAAAAGAATTAAACACATTAATTAATTAATGATATTGTTTAATCCTAAATCCCTTACTATTATTTTTTTCATACAAAATATTCTAAGAATATTAACTATGCAAAAATACAAACTTCGCCTAGTATAGACCTAAAACGGAAAAGAAAAATGCAAGAAAATTACAAAGAAAATTACAAAAATTTTCCCATGGTCTTCGTGTACCCACCATATTAGATCATGTCCACTTGAACTAGACTCGCGAACCACCCTGAAGCGTGACCAAAAACAAAACCGAATTCGAACCAAAATGGCCACAGCTCGGCACTTAAAAATGCCTTGAGCGGCGGCACCATCCAGCTGCGGCTTGGCACTTTTATGCCTTCAGCCACAGTCCTCCTCCAAACCATTAAAGCCAGCTGCGGCTTTGAGCAATATTGCTCTTGATCCATGGCCTAATGCTTAGGATCCTGACATGGCTTTTAATATGAGCTCGGGAGCACTAAAACTTGGAAATTAGACTCTAGAACAGGACCCAAGAATTGGTCACCCAATTCTCTACGAAAATATCCACAACGTAAGAACCCTAGGTGAATGAACAACTAGAACCCAAATTCTAATAGGATTTGACCAACTACTTTAATACCCAAACACCTTTGAAACTACAAAGAATTCAAGAACAAGTGGAATGGAGAAAAGTAGGCACCCTTTTAGATTTTCCAACAAGAACACTAGGTAAGAATAAATCTACCCAATACCCAAGGTGAAGAAACAAGTTGGATTAACTCAAGAATTTTAGAGACTCTAAACAAAGGTGGGTCTAATTCCTTTGCTTGATCTTGAAAGGAAGAACTAAGGAGGAACTCTCCTCTCCAAAAGTTGAATACTCTATTCAATTTTTGAAATCTGAATCCTATTATAAAAGAGGCTATAATGGGGTATTTATGGGCCCCAAGTTGCCTTAACTAATTAGCAAACAAGCATAGAAATTAGATGGCCTTAATTTAAGTTTTTAGGCCCTATTACATGTTTGAAAATAGGTTAAAACATAATAAAAGTTATGAAAATTAAATTACAAGTGAAAAGGCTGAAAACGCGAAAAATAGCTAAAAATCTAGGACGATCCCGATTGGACCCATCACCAGGTCCAAGGAATACACCCGGCGTTGGGTGTCACCAGATTAGGGCCGGCACCAGGTCTTTCATTCACGACTGGCACTTGGTAGGCTCTAGGTGTCCTCTTTTATTTTATTGCACTTCAAAACTTGCTCCTTGAACCTCTATTCCATTTCTTTGTGTTTCCTTGATCTTCTAAATGAAATATTGGTTGTCTTGAGCCCTTCTTGATACTCTTTTGGCCTTCAATCCTTGCTTAAAGGTTGGCTTGATCCTCCACATGGATTGTTGCTTTTTTTGTGTATCTTTTGGCCTTTTCTTTTCCATCCATCTCTTCATAATCATCTTGGACCTGGGTTTGTTGAATTTGTTGTCTTGAAAACTCCCTTGATTCCTCTTGAATGTTGCTCTTACCCATGGCACCATGAAGTGTGATTTTGTTCTTCTTCTCTCTTCTTGAAAATGGCCTTTATGCCTAATTTGATTCCTATCAAACTGCATCTTCTCTATTTTTCTACGATCTTCTTCTGGTTTTCTTCTATAATCTTCCTAAAGGAACTTACAGACAACTTTTTTATTACAAAATTAAATCAAAACAAAGCCAAATCTAGTGCTTATGCCTTTTAATTACTAGGCTTACACGGTTGATCTAAGAAAACTAATAAATACAGTATGCCTATGTCTCAACAGTGAGATGTACAGAAAGCTCTACCCATACCAAAAGCACGAAGGATCATAGTACCTTGAAATCAAACAATTATCTGGAGAGTTTTATTTACTAACATTCTTCCTATATTTGCCATAAAAGTGACATGCTCTGATACCAATTGAAGGTTAAATACAGTAAATAGACACACAGATGCAAGAAAAAAAACACACAGCAGCGGAAAAGTTTTACTTTTGTGTTTTGTTAAAAACGACTGCTTAGGTTGTGTTGATGATGGTTGTTCTTCAACCAGTGGAGGATTTGAAGAAGTGCTAGGTGATAACACGACTAGTCTTCTGCTCCTCATTTGCATAAATGCTCAGCTTCTAGCCTTTTGAAATATACCTCCACCTAACAAGCCGATGAAAGCCGTTTGGACTAATAGGAAATTGGTCCTACTATTTTTCTCAACCAACTACTACAGAGTAGCATCAAGAAAATTTTGGTTTCATTCTCCTGTTAATAAAGACGATTGCCAGAGCCAGAGAGAAAAAGGTTCACTCACACCAGTTTTCAAACTCTGCACAGATTAGAAGTCTCCTCAAACTCCGCCCGCGATATCTGTAACAAGCTTATCTCTAGAAGTTCAAATTTCTATCAACTTCCACATCTGTTTAGCCTTAGTAAAGCTGGGCTTAGGTCTAGCTTCTAAAATACGATCCAAGCTATTTATGCCAAATAACTTAATTAATTATTTAATCTAGGATTTAAATATATACCCTTACATAATTAATTAATTAGCCCAAAAGAACTATAAAGACTATCAAGCCTCTTTCCTAATTCAGACCAGGCCAATTCTTAATTATTCTATCTCGGCTTCAGCCTTGAATAATCAATTAACCGACTGAAATAGGCTATTTAAAAATTCTTTCTCTGGGCCTTTTATTTTATTCAATCCCAATAAATAAACTAGGTTACTTAAATAAAATAAAACCCATCTTAACCAAGACCATTTCCTTAGTCCAAGAGCATTAGGACTTATAGGGTATTCCGAGGACTAAAAGACACATCGCCTTGACTACTAAAATGACCAAACTACCCCTGCTATAGAAATATCAGTATTTTATATTTTAAATATTTTTGAATATCATCATAAGGAAATATTAACCCTAAGGATAATGTTGCATAAGAAAAATCTCTGACCTACTGGTGTAATGACAAATATACCCCTCTACGTAATATCGTAGGTTCAGAGAGGAATAGTGTATTAACACCTCTCTAAATGACATCTGCCATCCTTAGACCTCTAATCCAATGATCCACGATTTCTTGGAATGGTTCCACTTTCCAAATGAGCTACCCTAAAGCAAACACCCAAATTATGTACCCGAGGGCTCTGGATATTTGAATCATTCAAACAGTCACAATGGACAATATAGCATAGAAGTTATCTTGTACAAGTCTGTCTTAACTAATTAGTCACATATACCAAACATGCAAGTATATTGGTCTTACAATAGAACCTCAACTATAACATATCAAAGTATACGCTTCTAGCTTCGCCAAACCACCAACCAATACTCAAGCTATAGGGTATAACTCCACGCTGTTGTAGTAGTATAGATTTCTACCATATAGTACTTTTAGAAATCACTACTACAGGAACAATTTTACGTATTCGAAATACGCTTGTATTATGAAGTAAGAGGACTAGTCACTGGCTAAAGGTAAGTCATTCCAGATTTGGAATTTATAACATAATAACATTACCATGATGAGATTATCATTCTCATCATTCTGTTAAAAATAAGAGTTTATATGTTAAATAACCCGTGATTCATACCTTACTGTGAAATACTTTCATTCACATAGATCACTTACTAAAACACAATGGGTCTTTCCCAATAAAATCGTGCACAAGATAAAATATGAAAGCACAAATAATTAATGAGAATAAAATTTTTATTAATTTAATCGAAATTATATCAGAAATATAGTCTTAGTGGGCATACAATCTAACACTTATCTCTTGAACGACTTTGTATAATTAAAGTGTTAGGGATATGCCCTAGAGTCAATTTGTACTTATACTATGTCATTATGTACTATGTAATAATACGAGGCATTTCTTAACATGAATAGTGCATTTAGTTTTGTGGTCATCAAGTATGTGACTTGATAGTAAAACCCTACAATTAATACAATGACTATTCTTAAACTGTCCCTAATCGATTATTATTAGTGGAACAATAATAAATTAAGATTAGTATGTTTGTGACTTGATGGCTATGTTTTACTGGTCATGGATATATGTGATATCAAGTCAAAACATAAATAAATGTTAAAGAATATTGTATTACACATGACCCACTATGAGAGTACTTCATGGAACATGTCATAAGTATTTTCTAGCCATAATGATATTAAAAGTCCTTCGACCTGAATTCATCATAGTTTCCTACTTGATAAATTCTATATTTTGACTTTGTCTAAAGTTGTCTTTAACCAGATAATAAATTAGACTACTGTTGGATATAGAATAAATCAAGGAGAGGAATATGATAGATAGTAAAGAAATTTATCCCTCTCAATTATGGAAAAGATATCCATGGGCCCCTTGATAAGTTAGACTGTTAAAATGCATGGTCGTGCTCAAATATATCAATCTAAGATATTGATATCATTTATTTAAACAGTCTACTATGAAATCAAGAAATAATTGATTAAGCTTAATAAGGATGACATGCTCCATGCCTTATGCTTAATTTGGATATCGTGTGACAAAAGGACTAAATATAAAATTATGGTTTGGTTCAAAGAGATCACTAATCTTTATTTAACCTGGATAGTTATAATGTTTTGTTAGAAACTGCTTATAACTTGTGGGCTATTTAAATGTGATTTAGGCACACTGTCAGTGTTAAATGAACCTATAGGGTCACACAATAAGCGAACTCGTTAGGTTATTTTTCTGGTAACCAGGTTTGATAAATCTAAAAATATGTCTAAGTTAATCGAACTTAGAAAATTTACCAGATACAATGAATCTGGAAATATGTCCACATTCGATATATCTGGATGATGTCCAGATTGTAAGAATCTGACTCGGTAAATTAATTAGTTAAATTACCGAGATAATGGCAGAATCTTATCATATCAGTTTTAATTTAATTTAAATTTAGAATAAAATATGAAAAGATATTATCAGAGTTGGACTCTAAGAGGTTGGGATGGGTTTTAAGAAAACCCTAGCCGTCTTCTCATGGGATCTATTCTGTTAAAAAAATATTCGTGCCTTCATTCACCAGAGAAAAAAATCAAGCCTCTCAAACCCTAGGCACTAGCACTCTTGAGGTAACGAGTTAGTTCGCCGTGTGTATTCGATAAAGGACGTTCGCACACTGCAGCGTCTGGTGATCGCTCGGGTTGCACGTACGATAGCAAAATTAGAATCGAAGGATCTTAATTACATTGAACGGAGGTAATTCTGTAATCCTTAGATTTTTTTAATCATTTACTTGGGTCTTTGAAAGGGATTCGTGGATATTTTCTGCATTTAGGAGTTCACGAATCCTAACAGTGGTATCAGAGTAACTTGCTAAACGATTAGGTTGATTTATCTGTGTTAATCATATTGTTGAATATATGTATGATATATATGAATTTAAATGGTGTATATCAGCATGTTCACATGATTATAATTTTTAGAACACTTAACATGTGGACTGCCTGAATTAGGTTTAATCTGTGTGTCTTAGATGTTTGAACAGAGACCGGATAATTTATAGATTATCTATAAACTGGTCTGTTTTAATATGATATGGTATCATAAACATGCTATCCATCATTCTATGTTACAAATTGTTTGTATTAATCTGCTATGATAATTTCTTGGCTATATCAATATGGTTAAAAGGGAACGCAAATTTTCTGTAACATGAAAATTCACGGCGATGGTTACTAAGAGGTTCGAACATTAATCTGATTAATATTCAAAAATTAGAAGGCGAAATCTCATTCAATGAGAGAAGGAAAAATCATTTTTCCTTTCGGGGGCGTTGCCCCCGAAGACCCCCACCAGAGGCACTGCCCCTTAAAACCCCGACTAACTGTTCATTTTGTGTTATTCGTTAGTATTTTTTTATTGTAGTTGTGGATTATTCTGAATAGTGCATAGCATGGCCCGTTTTACCCCAATATGATTGGTAGGTTACATTCTGGTTATTTTTAGTTGTAATTTTTAAATACGGCCTGCGTGTCATTTTTCATTGTTGTAAAATTGTATTACTTTCCTAGAATAGTAATTATTTTAATTTTACTATCCAATGTAAAAAAAGACGGTGGCCTACATTTACAACCAAGGAGGGGTATGCTCAAGGCATTAGAGAATGCTCAAGGAGTTCATATACCTAGATTGACCACTTGATCTTCACTTTGCTCGTGATGATCAACATAGGTTATGGGCTATGCTATGTCACTTTTATTTATGTCTTGCATGCATATATAATATGTTAATTTCATGCTTACTAAAATCAACTTTTTATTTAAAAAAATTAAGTGTTATATGCCTTCCAAAATAAAACACTTGTTATTACTTGGATCATCATATGGTCATTCCTGCCAAAGTAGGATGCTTTTAATTATCTAAATGAGACAAGATGGAAAATAGTTTTCCATATGTTTGATATGGTTTGACTTAACTGGGCTATCAAAATGGTTTTGGGCTTAGGGCATTATATGAGATTTTAGAGGGGACATTTGATGCCAATCTCATTTAAAATTTGAGTTTTATTTAATTATAAGATTACAGCCAAAGCGTACTTATGATTAAAATAAAATATTTATAAACAAAAAAAAAATTCACCTACTAAGAAACATTAAAATGTTGAAGTTTCAAAAGTTTAAATGCTTTTAGTGGGAGTTTTTCATTAAGGCCTCAAAATTAATTACTTTGCATATTTTGTATGTAAATAATGGCAACAAACAGTTGGAATAACTCATTGTGATCTGTGCTCGAGAAAGACAAGCTTAGTGGGACTAACTTTCTTGATTGGGCACACAACTTAAAAATCATTCTTAAGCAAGAAAAAAAGCTCTATGTTCTTGAAAATCCTATTCCCCCTGCTCCAACAAAAAACACCCTAAAAGCTTAAAAAGATGCTTATATTAAGCACAAAGATGACTCCAACGATGTTATTTGCCTCATGCTAGCAACTATGACCTCTAAACTTCAAAAACAGTTTGAAGAAGTAGAGGCATATGACATAATTGTGCATCTCAAGGAAATGTTCCAAGAGTAAGCATGACAAGAGAGATTTGAAACTCACAAGGCGTTAAATGCATGTAAGATGGTTTCTGGAACCTCGATAAGTGCTCATGTCCTTAAAATGAAGGGCTATCTAGATCATCTTGATAAGCTTGGTGCTCATGTTAATCATGACATGGCCACAGATTTGATCTTGGGATCATTACCTCCTGAGTATGACCAGTTTGTCATGAATTTTGACATGCATAATATGGAGAAATCCATTACTGAATTGCATGGGATGCTAAAACAAGCTGAACTAAACATTAAGAAGAATACTCCTAGTGTTCTAATGGTTCAAAAAGGGAAATGAAAAATGAACAAGTGAAAAGGGCAAAGTCATGGCCAGTAAGGGCAAGGACAAGGCTAAGTCTAAGTTCAAGCCCAAACCTAATGCCAAGACACCAAAGGAGGGAGCTTACCACCATTATGGAGAACAAGGCCACTGGTTAAAAAATTGCAAGCTCTATTTGGAAGTAAAGAAGAAGAAGGACAGTGAGACTGCTGCTTCAGGTATTTATGTTATAGAAATTAATTTATCTACTTCTGATTCATGGGTATTGGATACCGATTGTGGATCTCACATTTGTGTAAATATGTAGGGTCTAAAAAGGAGTAGAGTCTGGGCAAAAGGCGAGGTGGACCTACGAGTTGCGAATGGAGCAAAAGTTGTTGCAGTAGCTATAGGAACTTTTGAATTAATTTTGCCCAGTGGGCTTGTTTTAGAACTGAATGATTGTTTTTATGTTCCTGCTATGAGTAGGAATATTATTTCAGTTTCTTGTTTAGATTTAGAAGGTTTTGAATTTATTATTAGGAATAACATTTGCTCCATTAATAAAAATGGCATTTTTTATGGAGATGCCTTATTATCAAATGGGCTCTATATTCTCAATCTTCATAGATCTTCGAACAAGTCTATCTATAACATTAATACTAAGAGATTGAAATCCAATGATTTAAATCAGACTTACTTCTAGCATTGTCGTTTGGGCAATAAAAATGAGAAACGCATAACAAAGCTTCATAATGATGGACTTATAAATTCATTTGATTTAGAATCTTACAAAACAAGCGATTCTTGTTTATTAGGCAAAATAACTAAAGCACCTTTTAAGAGACAAAATGAAAGGGCAATTGATTTATTGGGCCTAATACATGCTGATGTATGTGGACCAATAAATACATATGCTAGAGGAGGATTTCAGTACTTCATTACATTTACAGATGATTTCAGCAAATATGGCTACCTGTATCTGATGAAACACAAATCTGAATCATTCCAGAAATTCAAAGAATTTCAAAATAAAGTATAAAATCATCTTGGCAAAAGTATCAAAACACTTCAATCAGATCAATGTGGTGAATACTTAAGTCACGAGTTTGATGAGCATCTTAAGAATTGTGGAATTATCTCCCAATTAACTCCACCTAGAATACCTCAATGGAATGATGTATCTGAACGGAGAAATCAGACTTTATTAGTAATGGTTCGATCAATGATGAGTCAAACTGATCTTTCAATCTCCTTTTAGGGTTATGCCCTAGAGACTGCTGCATTCATTCTAAATCGGTTCAAAAAATGCCATGTGAGATATGGACTGGGGGACAACCTAGCTTGTCATTTCTCAAGATTTGGGGTTCTGAAGTTTGTACTTATACTATTGTCGTTATGTATTATGTAATAATACGAGGCATTTCTTTTCATGAATAGTGCATTTAGTTTTGTGGTCATCAAGTATGTGACTTGATAGTAAAACTCTACAATCAATACAATGACTATTCTTAAATTGTCCTGATTAATTATTATT
Source organism: Voacanga thouarsii (assembly GCA_026120185.1). Taxonomy (NCBI): domain Eukaryota; kingdom Viridiplantae; phylum Streptophyta; class Magnoliopsida; order Gentianales; family Apocynaceae; genus Voacanga; species Voacanga thouarsii. Next base: position 2,792,272 of record JANUWF010001131.1, read on the forward strand.
AGTAGAACAATAATAAATTAAGATTAGTATGTTTGTGACTAGATGACTATATTTTACTGGTCATGGATATATGTGATATTAAGTCAAAACATAAATAAATGTTAGAAAACATTGTGTTGGACATGACCTACTATGAGAGTACTTTATAGAACAGGTCATAAGGACTTTCTAGCCATAATAATATTAAAAGTCCTTCGACCTGAATTCATCATAGTTTCCTACTTGATAAATTCTATATTTTGACTTTGTCTAAAGTTGTCTTTAACCAGATAATAAATTAGACTACTGTTGGATATAGAATAAATCAAGGAGAGGAATATGATTGATTGTGAAGGAATTTGTCCCTCTCAGTTATGGGAGAGATATCCATGGGCCCCTTGATAAGTTAGACTGTTAAAAATGCATGGTCGTGCTCAAATATATCAATCTAAGATATTGATATCATTTGTTTGAACAGTCTACTATGAAATCAAGAAATAATTGATTAAGCTTAATAAGGATGACATGCTCCGTGCCTTATACTTAATCTGGATATCGTGTGACAAAAGGACTAAATATAAAATTATGGTTTGGTTCAAAGAGATCACCGATCTTCATTTAACCTGGATAGTTATAATGTTTTGTTAGAAACTGCTTATAACTTGTGGGCTATTTAAATGTGATTTAGGCACACTGTCAGTGTTAAATGAACCTATAGGGTCACACAATAAGCGAACTCGTTAGGTTATTTTTCTGGTAACCAGGTTTGATAAATCTAAAAATATGTCTAAGTTAATCGAACTTAGAAAATTTTCCAGATACAATGAATCTGGAAATATGTCCACATTCGATATATCTGGATGATGTCCAGATTGTAAGAATCTGACTCGGTAAATTAATTAGTTAAATTACCGAGATAATGGCAGAATCTTATCATATCAGTTTTAATTTAATTTAAATTTAGAATAAAATATGAAAAGATATTATCAGAGTTGGACTCTAAGAGGTTGGGATGGGTTTTAAGAAAACCCTAGCTGTCTTCTCATGGGATCTATTCTGTTAAAAAAATATTCGTGCCTTCATTCACCAGAGAAAAAAATCAAGCCTCTCAAACCCTAGGCACTAGCACTCTTGAGGTAACGAGTTAGTTCGCCGTGTGTATTCGATAGAGGGTGTTCGCACACTGCAGCGTCTAGTGATTGTTTAAGTTGCACGTACGACAGTAAAATTAGAATTGAAGTATCTTGAATTCGTCGAACAGAAGTAATTTTGTAATCCTTAGATCTTCTTAATCGTTTACTTGGATCCTCGAAAGGGATTCGTGGATGTTTTCAGCATTTAGGAGTCCACGAATCCTAACATAAAGATGGAACCAAGGTAAAAAACTAAGCGTGCAGCAAAACCACCTGAGATAGTGCATCACCAACCTAGGAGTTTAGAACCATACAGTATTCTACACCTGATATAGGAGGGGATTTTTTGCCGGAGTACGAGGTAACACCTAAATGGCCTATAGAGATAATCTTCAGGCTGGCTTTCCACAAGATAACGGAGGTCTTCTGTTCTCTATCAGGGAAGGTTGAGAAAAAGACACCTACGGGTGACGACGTAGTTCTGGAATAATTTCTGAAGTTCTAGCCACCGACTTTCCATGGAATGACAGAGCAGGATGAAAAAGTAGAGTAATGACTAGAGCAGGATGAGGGATATATTCTCCACTCTATAATTTACTGAGGAAAGGATAGTTAAGTTCGCAGTCTTTAGGTTGAGAAGACCGGCTAGGCTATAGTGGCAACGCATCCCGGAGGAGGATTGATCAGGAGTGGACTTGGAGCAAATTTGTTGAAGCTTTTAGGGCAAAGTACATCCCACAGTGGGTAATGGAGAAAAAGAAGGATGAATTCCAAGTCTGAGGCAAGGAGGCATGGCTGTATAGTACGCCACCAATTCACGTAACTATCGAAATAATGCAAGTGCCTAATGGATACACAACAAAAATGAATAAGGCATTTTATCAAAGGATTAAGGCGTGAGCTAAGGAGGGCTTTAGCACCCTCTCTACTGGCAACATATGCAGTTGCTGTGGATGTCGATACAAGAATGGAAAATGAAAACAAGCATCGAGTGGCACCAAAAACATACAAGTAGACAAGACCGCCAATAAGGTAGCAATTCCACAAATGGCCAGTTGGATAGCAATGGGGAAATAAGGGAAAACAAGCGCGGGCTGCACCAACAAGCCCAATCTTGACTTATCAACATACTAGTATTGCGATAAACATGGTCATGTGAAGAAAGACTACTAGTTGAAAGGAGTATCTAGGAAGTACTACAATTGCGGAGACCCAAATTTTTGGAACAACTGTCCTAAGCTACTGAGGATTGGACACGGAGCCCTTATACCACCTACCAGCACTAATAGGGGGACGACCACTGGAGCTACTAGAAGCAATGGACAAAATCCTCAAGTGAAGGCTAAGGTGTTTACTTTAAACCAAGAAGAAGTCGGAGCCGATGCAGTAGTTGTATAAGGTATGCTCTCTACACGAGATTATACTGTTAATGTACTTATATACCTTGGATCCACGCATTCTTATGTAAATAAAGTTTGTGCATGGTATTTGGGTTGGGATGGGGATGAATTACCCTATACTCTACTAGTGAGTACCCCTTTAGGAAAAATCGTAAAAGTGGGGAAATTGATGCAAGAATGAAAATTAAGATGGGAAAGAAAATTCGTAAGGCAAACCTTATAGTTTTGCCTATTGAGGACTATGATTTTATCTTAGGTATGGACTAGCTAATTAAGCATGGAGCTAGAGTAGATTGTAAGATCAAGACGGTACAATTCGTTAGACCAAGATGTGACGTAATAGAATTCAACGAGAAACGTGTGAAGAAGATGAAATTTTGAATAGCTAGGATGAAAGCTTAGAAGATGTTGAAGCGGGGATGCATGGGTTACTTAGCTTATTTGATAAATAAACCTAAGGACCAATGTACTTTAGATAATACCATGGTAGCAAAAGAATTTCAGGACATTTTTCCTACTGACTCAATTTACTTCCACCCTTTTGGGAGGCCAAGTTCACCATAGATCTGATTCCAAGAGATGAGCTAGTATCGAGAACACCATACCAGATGGCCCCTACCGAGTTGAAATAATTAAAGGAATAGTTGGAGGAACTTGTGAATCGGGGCTATATTAGATCAAGTAAATCGCCATGGGCAGTGCCTATATTATTTGTGAAGAAGAAGGGTGGAACTCTAAGACTCTGTAATGATTATGAGGTCTAAATAACCTGATGATCAACAATAAGTATCTATTATCTCTGATAGATGAACTGTTCGATTAGTTACAATGATCCAGTTGCTACTCAAAGTTGGATCTTCGGCAAGTATATTATCAGGTATGGATAAAAGAGAAAGATATATCGAAAATGACCTTCAACACATGATATGGCCACTATGAGTTCGTAGTGGTGCCATTTGGGGTAACCAATGCATGACTGTGTCTATGGACTAATACACAGGGTTTTCCAATCATATTTGGACAAGTTCATTGTGGCATTAATGGATGATATTCTCATATACTCTAAAAGTCCTGAGGAGCATGTTGAACACTTGAAACTGCTTTTGGAGAAGCTAAGAGTGTAGTTTGGAAAAACAAAAGATGCATGCTCTACGGGAAACGGGAAAAATAGAGGAAAAAAAAAACAACGAAGAACAACAGCATGGAAGTGTTTAATCCATACCTCTGTGTGCCTTAAACCTCTTAGGCTGTGAAAGGATCGATTGAACAACAGGGACAGCTCCTTCTTGCCCGCTTGATGAAGCTTCCAATTGAAATCCCGCTAACCTCCTACTTCGTCTTATTTACATGAATGCCTAAGCTTTCCGAATCTCGGAATATTCTACTGCCTCAATCCTTGTTGTTGAAACAAAAGGCGAGGAGGAGTAGTCTCAATGTTCTTAACTCTTTTGCTATTGATTACCAAAAATCAAGAACAACAAGAGGAAAAGAGAGGTCACAAGAGAGAGAGAGAGAGAGTTTGAACAACAAAAATGGGTTTTTTTTTCCTTCTCAGAGACGTGAGTCTCTCTTGCCAAAATCATGATATCTGATCTCTAATAACAATATCTCCCGGGATCTGATATTTCAAACACCCAGATGTTATCAACAAAGTGAGTTTGGCTTAACCTTAAACTCTTCTGAACCATATCTGAAAAAACCCTATGGTCCAGGCTATTAAGCCAAAATAATATTTATTATTTTCCTTAGACCCGAAAAGCCCAAAATAATAAACATTAATTATTTATTTCTTGGGCTTATAGAAATAACCCAATAAATAATTAAACAAGCCTTTTTCCATCTAGTTTAAGCCTAGGTTAATTTTCTAATTATTCAAACTGGACCTTGGCCCTGAATAATTAATTAACCAATTAAACCAGATAATAAATTTCTCTCAACTTCTTTTAACTTATTTTTATTCCAGTCTAATAATAAATTAGACTTCCTGAATAAAATAAAATCCTCTTCAACTGAGACCAATTCCTCAATCCAAAATTAATTAGGACTTACGGGTTATTTCGAGGACCAAAAAGACACATCGCCTTGGCTACTAAAATGACCAAAATACCCCTGCTATATAAATAGCTATGTTTTATATTTTAAATATTTTCTAATATCACCATAAGAAAATATTGACCCCAAGGACAATGCTACGTTAGTAAAGTCTCCGACCTATAGGTGAAATGATTAAAATACCCCTCTACACATCGTTGTGCATTTAGAGAGAAAAAAATGTACTAACACCTCTCTAAATGACATCTACCATCCTTAGGCTTCTAATCCAATAATCCACGACTTCTTGGAGTGTTTCCGCTTTCCAAAGAAGCTACCCTAAAGCAAACATCCAAGTCATATTTCCCAGGGCCCTGGACAATTAGATCATTCAGACAACCACAAAGGGCGATATTGTATAGAAGCTATCTTGTACAAGTCTGTCTTAACTAACTAGTCACACATACTCAACATGCAAGTATATTGGTCCTACGATAGAACCTCAACTATAGCATATCAAAGTACATGTTTCCAGCTTCGTCAGACCACCAACTCATACTCAAGTCGCAAAGTTCTAGTCCACGTTGTAGCAGTAATAGTCTAGGTTTCTACCAAATAGTACTTTAAGAAACCACTACTATAGGTCATGTTCTACGTATTCGAAATACGCTTATGTCATGAAATGAGTGGACTATTCACTGGCTAAAGGTAAACCATTCCCCATTTGAAATTCATAACATAATAAACTCAGCATGATGAGATTCCCATTCTCATCAATCGATTAAGAACGAACGTTTATGTGTTAAGTAACCCGTGATCCATACCTTACTGTGAAAGACCTCCATTTACATGGACCACTTACTTAAACACAATGGGTCTTTTCAAAACGTAATTATGCATAAATAAAAATGTAAATTCACAAACAATTTCTAAAAATTTATTCTTTTATTAAAATATTCGATATTTACATCAGAAACCTAGTTTAAGAGGGCATATTTCCCAACAAATAGAACATAAACTCTTTGTTAAATTCAGCAAATACAAGTTCTGGTTAGACTCAGTATCATTCCATGGTCATGTGGTATCTAAAGGTGGTATTAAGATGGACCCCGTGAAGGTAAAAGTAGTAGCAAATTGGAAGTAGGCAAAAAATATTACTGAGATTCGTGGCTTCCTTAGTTTAGCATGGTATTATTGTCGATTCTTCAAGAACTTTTCTACTTTAGGCTCTTCGATGACTCGACTTTTGAGAAAAGGACGTACTGTTTATTTGGAACAAGAAATGTGAGAAAATCTTTCAAGAGCTTAAGAGAAGACTAATGACAGCCCCCATATTGAGACTGCCAAAAGAAGATAAACCCTATGCTTTATTTACTAATGCATTAAAAGAGGGATTTGGAGCAGTTCTATTACAGGAAAGGAAGGTCATAGCCTATACTTCAAAGAAGCTGAAACCTCACAAAGTAAACTATCCAACTCATGATCTAGAGCTAGCGGCTATAATGTTTGCCTTGAATAAATGGAGACACTACCAGTATGGGGTAGAGTATAAAGTGTTCACCAATCACAAGAGCCTTAAGTACATCTTTACACAAAAAGATTTAAAACTAAGATAATGGAGGTGAATGGAGTTTTTGGACGAGTATAAGTGTCCTATGAACTATCATCTAGGAAAGGCTAACATAGTGGCAAATCCACTGAGCAAAAAGGTGAATATGGTTAGTATAAGAATACAGGAAGTTCAAGTAGTATAGGAGTTATTGGAATGGGAGATAGAAATTCTAGGGGAGAAAATCTTTATAAGCAATTTGAGATTGGTACCAGAACTAAAGCAGGAAATCGTTAAATCTCAAAAAGGCAGTACTAAATTTTATAAAGAGGTTAAACAAAGAGCAAAGGACTTTCGGATAGATGATGAAAGAGTGATATACTTTTGTAATTGGATATGTGTACCACAAGACCAAGAATTAAAGAAAGAATATTAGAGAAAGTATACCGAAGTAAATATGCTATATACCCAAAAGAGGTAAAAATGTATCAGGATTTGAAAAAAACATATTAGTGGTCTGGGATGAAAAAGGATATGGTAAAGTTTGTGAAGAATTGCTTGACTTGTCAAAAGGTCAAGACGGAGCACAAGAAATCTATAGAACTCCTGCAACTTTTATCTATCCCTGAATAGAAGTGGGAGAAGGTAACTAAGGAACTCATCATAGGACTATCAATGGCAAAGTCACAAAAAGACGCTATTTTGGTGGGTGTAGATCGATTAACCAAGTCTTTACACTTTATACCGGTGAATATGAGGGACTCAATAAAGAAATTAACTCAAATCTACATACGAAAAATTGTAAGACTTCATAGCATACCATCGAGTATTATATCTGACTGAGATCCTAGGTTCACTTCGAGATTGCAGAATATATTTTAGGAGCTATAGGTTCGACATTGAAGTTTAGTACTACAACATATCCTTAAATTGATGGACAATCTTAGAAGGTTATTTAGATTTTTGAAGACATGTTGATGGCGTGTGTTTAGGATTTTGGAGACAAGTGAATTGATTGCCTACCCTATGTGGTGCTAGCATATAACAACAGTTACCAAGTATGGCTCTGTATGAAGTCCTGTCCTTTATGGGAAGAAGTGTTAAGTGCTATTATTTTGGGGTTGGTCAGAAGATGGTCAGTTACCACATCTAGTGAGGTAAATATCCAAGAGATGAAGAGCAAGGTTAGTATAATAAAAAAAAAGATTGAAAATAGCTCAAAGCCACCAGAAGAGCTATATGGATAATAGAAGAAGGGAATTGGAGTTCTAAGTAGGAGATCAAATGTTCTTGAAGTTGACTCTTAGTCGAGGAATCCTAAAGCATCCAAAAAGAAGGAAATTGAATATGTGGTTTTTAAGACCATTCCCAATTACTGAGAAAATTAGACTTGTAGCTTATCGCTTGGATTTGCCTAAGAGTTTAACTAGAATACATGACGTGTTCCATGTATCGCAATTAAGAAAATATCATCTCGACCCAGAGCATATGCTTAATGAAGAACTGTTGATTCTACAACCCGATCTAAGTTATGTCAAGAAGCCTATAAATATTTTCAACAGAAGTATTATGACACTTCGAAATAAGAAGATTCCTATGGTAAATGTTTTGTAGGGTTATCATGGTACGCAAAGTACTACCTGGGAGACCGAGGATTGGATGACACAAAAGTATCCGGAATTGTTATAGAGGTGAGATATCCTAAATTTCAAGATGAAATTCTTTTAAAGAGGGGAGGATGTAATACCCTGTCTAAATCCTAACCTTGGTACTTGGGGAATTGGGCTTAGTATGGCATCTTGCATATGCATAAAGATTTATAAAACATTTTTCTGTGTTTGATGGCTGTGTGTATCTTTATGTGTATATTTTGTGTTGTGTTTATTTATATGTATGTGAGTTGCCTGGTAAGATTGTAGTAATTCCACAGTTAGGATAGGAGAATTATTTTGGGATTGGAATTTATATTGGTACTTGATATGCTTGCGATGAAGGTGAAGAAAATTTGATTTGGGCATATTTACATAAAAGTTATTGTCATTGAGTGGATAAAAGCTTGGTATGTGATTCCCAGCAACCAAAGCTTGAACCCTAAAATATATTTATTTTCTTCTAGCCTATTTTCCTTTTTCTTAGCTAAAATTCTCCCTCCTAGCTGCCACTTGGCTGTTTTCCTACAAATTTGGAGTTTTATTCCCCTTAAATTTCTTAAACATAATAAAAAGTAATAGGAAATATCTTCTAATTTTCTTTTGTTTCTATTTCTTTTATAAATTTATCTATCTAAATATTTAAATTATTATCTTTAAAATAATATCCACTTTCATATTTTATTTCCTATGTATGTATGTATGTATGTATGTATGTATGTATGTATGTATGTATGTATGTATGTATGTATGTATGTATGTATGTATGTATGTATGTATGTATGTATGTATGTATGTATGTATGTATGTATGTATGTATGTATGTATGTATGTATGTATGTATGTATGTATGTATGTATGTATGTATGTATCCCTAAGTTTCCAAGCTCATCCGCCACCTAGGGTAATTATATCATAGAATTATGTTTAAATGGATAATAACATAATTTTACTTATAACTTGTTATTTGTTTTAGTTAAACTTCTTTTAGTATTTATATAAAAAGAATCTCAGCTTTTTTTCACCATAGCTACCGCTATCCTCGAGGGTCAAAACTCCTTTGATTACTTTTTTTATATTTTGAAATTTTATTATCTTGAATTAATAATTTCACTCTAATTTTGCATTTGAAATTCTAGCTATTGTAGGGCAATATTCACTTGTTAAAACTCTTGAAGTCCTAAATAGTGTCATCTAAAAACCTTGAGTAAATTTTACCATATATAAACTATTTATTATCTCCTAATGGCAATTAGCTATCTATTATAAATATAATCTACCTAATCTGATTTTTTTTTTTTTTATCTAAGTAAATACTCTAGTTGTTGAAATGTATGCCCAAAATGGCCTATGTATTTCTATATTTTGGAAATTAATAAAAGTTTTATTCATTAATGGTTGTTCGTTTACATATGTTTCACATTAAAAGTCTAAATGTGCTTGTAAATAATCTACGTGATTTGTTCATTCTTTTACAGTAAAGTATAGATCATGGGCTACTAACATATAAGCAAAAAATTGTTCTTGATCGATTGATAGAGTTGGACACTTCATCAAGGTTTAGATCATTGTTGTTGGGTATCTCAGGCTCGTATCCTATACGGCGTAGCGGAAAATAAATGAGATACCATCCCATGACCCGTCTGTGTGTGGAAAACAAGACATAATAATAATAAAGGTAACAGCTTTTACCTTTAGGTGATCGTCCGAAGAACAAAAAATTTTTTCTTCAAGTCGAGGCACGATCCAACAATCCTCTTGTGCAAACTCCACGAGAGTTGGACGTCTAACCACTATAATCACAATATATGATTATCTCTAACAGTAATCCACACAGAGGAATACTTTAGCATCAAAATTTCCTGTGCTAGCAGAAAAGATGGTGGCTAGGGCTGTTTTCGTTTTCAGCAAAATGAGAGAGAGAGAGAGAGAGAGAGAGAGAAGACGTTTGTTTTGTGGCTCCTATTTTCGTGTGAATCACCCTTGGATAGGGTTTTGAGCATATCCAATATATGTTCCAAAATCTACTGAAAATCTAAAATTCTAAAACAATTAGAATTTTCTAATTGTAATTGGAAACATCAAGTTCCCATAATTACAACTTGGACTACAAATTATAACTAATTATAATTTGTCCACAACAACTTCTCTTTCTCGCAACTAACCCCTCTATGTTATCAAATAACATCTTGAGTATATAATCCTCTATTGTTTGTGACCTATTAGGTTTCCCAGTCAATTGGTAGCGAACAAAAATTAATCCAAACGTCTTTGAGATTAATAATCCATAATTAATTAGAATTAATCCTATTAATTCTAATCAGAATTGGTTTATTAATTCATCAATTAATAAACCCATATTCCCAAATCATGAGCGGTATCTAGCAATAAATCATGACCACCTAAGAGTCCAGGAAATCAAGTGGCTTGACATGAACCCTTCAATAACAAACTTCAGTGCAATTAACTCCTTTCACCATACAATATCTCATTCAGTTTAGAGTACGGAATTAGTGCCAACTCCCTCCAAAATTAATTATGGCCCGAATACAATAGTACTTGTACCTAGAACCCACTATTCTAGATGTGTATCAATTGGAACTATTTCCAATACACAATCGCCTTGGCCAAGGATTTCTCGAGTAGTAATTCCTACAAGTGGTCATGAGATATTCGCCCCTACTATTAGAAATTGTGAATCCTTTATTAACCCTCTCAACTACTTTTGTTTATCTCACAATGTACCCAATATCCATCCCATAGGCGGCCCTCGATCGAGCTCCAAAGATTGGAACCAAAGTACAAAGCTCAGCAAACAAAGTACCTTGGAGATCTCAAGTCCAAGGATACTTGCACGTTTGCTATATTGAGATTATATAACTAGCACTAAATAGTTATCCATGTGATTATCTCAAAGCTAAGTCATCCAATGAACTTGTTCCATTAACAAGCATCCATGTGTTAAGTTTGAGTATCTCAATACTCACGGCTATGAGAACCACCACCTGATCAAATCAGGAAGGCTAACACATGCTAGTCTTAACGCATTAATGATGTCCTGTCTCATTAATACTATGATTAGGGACTATTTAAGTACTAACATCATCCAGTGTAGTAGGAATCTCATATCATGATTTCCTTAACATAGTGTTGTACTAGGGACTTTATCAAACAGTTATATTACTTAAAGTAAACAAAAGAAACTATAAGATAAATAATGTCTTTTATTAAAATAAAATATGTCATGTGCAATGTACAAGTGATTGCCTCTAGATGACAACACTAACAATTGCACTATAGTTTCTAAATGGGGAATGGTTTACCTTAAACCTGTGAGTAGTCCAATCACACCAATAGTGTAAGAATATTTAGAATATGTAGAACTAGACCACACGATAATAATCTTTATAAAAATATAAAATTAAATAAAGATTGGTTTATCGTAACTACTGCATAGACGAGTACCCTAAGACTTGAGTATAAGTTGGTGGTCTGATGTAGCTGAACTTATACACTTTAATGTATGTTAGGTGAGGTCTTTTCACAAGACTAATAACCTTGTACATTGGGTATATGATTCTAGTTAATTAATACAAACTTATACAATAGAATTTTTATACTTTATTACATGAAGAAATCACTCCCTTGTGATTGTCCTGGATAATCTAATAATTTAGGGCCCTAGAAAACATGACTAAGTATGTATACTTTTGGGTAGCTCCCTGTGATAAGTGGATACATACTAGAAGTCATGGATTATCAGACTAGCTATCAAAGGATGGTAGATGTCATTGAGAAAAAGTTAATGCAGTTTTCCTATCTCAATAATGGGTGTTACGTAGAGAAGTATTTTCGTCATTACACCTGTACATCAAGGACATTGCACTTGTAATATTATTCTCAGGGTCAATATTTTCATATGGTGATAAATAGAATATTTAAAATGATTAAAATACCGCTATTTGTTAACAGGGGTATTTTGGTTATTTTAGTAGCCATGAATAATATGTCTGTTGGTCCCCAGAGTAGTTCAAATAACTTTAGTAAATTTAATTTATATATAGGCTTATTGGCTGAATTTATTAATGAAAGAATTATTTTTAGAGTCCAATTAATTATTTATTTGGGCTATAATAATAAATTGGGCCAATTTAATTAATTGGTTTTTTAATTAATTATCTTGGGTAATTTTATATTGGGTCCAAGTAGATTAATTAATTAATAAAAGAGCTAATTTAATTAGTTAGTTATTATTAAATTATCTTGGGTAATTTTATATTAGGCCCAAGTGGATTAATTAATTAATAAAAGAGCTATTTAATTAGTCTGGAACCAATTAAGAAAAACCCTTGCCCACCAGGGTATTGTGACGACTTAAGGATTTTTAAAAATCCTAAGGTAGCCGCCACTGCACATGGGAAAAAGGAAATAAAAAAATGAAAGGAAAAGAAATAGAAAGCCAGTTGGTTTTAGTTTTGTGAAGGAATAGGAAAGCTGGGTTTTTCTTTTAAACGGCATCATGTGTGCCTAATCAAGTGTTGGCCAAAATCACAAGAAACAGAGCTTTTCGATTTTCCTTTTGAACAAAACCCAAATCACCGTTTTCCTATTATTTTCCTTTTGTTTTTCCTTTACTGTTTTAGCTCTTCTATTTTTCTTCCCATCTTCTTTATTGTAGTTCTACTTTCACCAATAAAGGTCCAAAGGAGGTTAGAAAATACTCTGGAAGGTTAAGAGCTAGCAAAGGTGGTAAGTGTTTGATGCAAAGGAACAGACGGTTAGCTAGTATTCCCACGGAACAAGAAGACGTTAGTTCAAGAAGCCCTATGTAACCTAAATCTAACTTTAGTTATTCAAGTAAAATGCCCTAGAAGTAAGTATTCCTAGACTTTGGCTCGGGATAAATTTTAATTTTCTATTTTCAACTACGTATTTAATTTTCCTGACGTCCTTCAAGTGGTATCAGAGCCATAGTTAAATCTAGGAGCATGCTTAGGGTTAATAACCAGAAAAGGATTGTTCCTTTACTAATATAAATATGATCTTTGTGATTGTATAGATTCCTTGTGGTTTTTGATATGGATAGATTTTGTGTACACCTCACATGTAGAGGCATAGGACCTATAATTTATTTTTAATCGCTTTTTGAATAATTCGTGCATACCTCGTTTTGAAAGGCAAGGTGTTTGAAATTGTATTTCAATTTAAATTTATGAATTCTGTAACAAATGAATAGTGTCGGATCATCCCTGAAAGAAAACCTGAAGAAGAAAACAAAGTCGAGTCGAAGGAGCCCAACTACGGCCGGTTCGTTAAAAGTCGCGGCCAGCTAGGGATATTTTTTACTCACAAGCCACGGCTAGTTCAAGCACATTTGTGGCTAGCTCAAGCAAGATTTCCCATGAAAACCATAGCTGGAAGCATAGAAGCCATGGTCAGTTTCAATTTTGTTGCTCCAGAGAAGCCACCCCTAGATTCCAAATAGCTATGGCCAGTTACATTCTTGAAAGCGTGAGCAGCCCCGAATGGATTCCAATGAGCTATGGATGGCTTGCTCTAGTTGGACTAGGTTTTCGGTTGTCGGTTTCGGGTCACGGGCAACTGGTTCAAATCCACTGGAAGTTTTTTTCCCTATTTTATTTTCCCTTATAATTTCTTTTCTTTTGGGGCCCATATCATACGAGGTTATTTTCTTGAAATGGTTTATTTATGGAATTAAATAATTTTGTATGAAAATGGTTAGTAAAAGTGGAACCAGTTTAAGATTAAACAACATTATTTTAATTTTATTATTATTATGATGTTTAATCCATTATTTGGTCACATAAGAATTAAAAGTTAGAAATAGCATATAAAAAGTTTATTTTTGGAGCATGTCTATTTTATTTAATTATGTGATCAAATGCACAATGGTTTTTGAAAAATTAATTTTTTTCTCTAAAAACAATTATTAAGGAAAACATTTTAAAATGGAACTAAGTAATTTAAAATAAATTCATGGTTTATTCTTCCAAAGGGTTTTGTCCTTGACATAGAGAATAATTTTGAATTTAAACATTTTAAATTTAGTTCCTAGAAAATGGTTTTAACTAAGTAGAAAAATAAAAAAATCATAGTTTATTCTCTTAAAGGATTTTATCCTTGACACAAAGAATAATGGTTGAATTTTTGGGTTTTTACTAAAGTTAATAAAAATTAATCAATTTTAAAGAAACATTTTTCTTAAAAACTTATTTTTTTCAAAAGATTAAGTGGGAGAGGGGTTCCAACAGCCCCACGGCTTCCATCACGGATTCCTGTTAAAGATTGTGGATTTCTTCACGTTATTCTAATCGTGACCCCCTATAAGATAGATTTTCACGCGAATCTAGAACTAACGGAGGAATTAGAATTAAAGCCTAGGATAAGTGTTAGTGTTGGCCAGCCTATCGTTGGAAGCATTTAAGCTGGATTATCAGTAGGTGGTGAGATTAGTGACTATCCTGTCAATGGAACTATTTCTAGATCATTACCTTTTATAGAAGTTTAATTTGTGATGATTATATAATTAACTTAGAAAATTGTTAACCTTCCTACAAAGCTCTGTCAATTTTTCTAACAGCTAAAATTTTCACATTTTTTTATAATGGTTTTAATAGCTTAATCATATCATGGAAATAATATAATTTTTTAAATGTGCATTTTTATATTTTTTTTCCAAAACAAACATTTTTCGGAATGAAGTTTTTTTTTTTTTTTCAATTAACAGAAATATCTAGTTTCAGTCCTTTGTCCAGTTTTCTCAAGGAGATTAAGTTAACTGGACCTAATTATGTGGACTGGAAAAGGAATATGAACATAGTACTGATGCGTTTTTATTTGGGTATAAAAATTATATAAAAATAAGCACATTTCCAATCAAGTTTAAATTAAAACGTTAATCCCAAATTACACATATGAGTAAGCGTACTCATCATTAACATAGCATAGGGTTCAAACGAGTGTCGATCCTCAAGGAACAAGTATGCATTAATCAATTTTCTTTCATTGTTTAACCGACTCCATAAAGTGAAAAGCAAAATAAAATAAAATAAAATAATATATATATGTCAATGATGGAGAATTATGTAACTCAACCCATTGTTTTGACACACATGACCTTAAAGTACCTAACCATTATCATAACTAATTATTCTCTTGGCATCATGAAGGATTATGATAGATTCACTTCTTTTCTAATCCATAAAATCACTATCTTCTAGACAAATCAGCATCACATTCCTATCTCAACTAATCCCCCCAAAAGATGCATTAAATGCAATCCTTGATTAAATTTTCATATCCTGGCAAATTTAAACATGAAATTAACCAATGAATCCATTCCTGGCAGACATCAATTAACCCTTAATTACCTTGTTCTTAGCAATTAACCCCTTTTCCAAGAAAGTTAATAGACAACAAATATGAAATTAATACATTGAGACCACCATTAACCCCTTTTCCAAGCAAGTCAATGGAAAGAAACAACCAACTAATCTCATAATACGCATAAATAATTAAATACTAAGAATAACAATTAATTAATCAAAAGAACAAATAACTCTAAAAATCATGAATACCTAAAACAATGTCGAATTATAATAAAACAATTAATACATCATTGTTCAAAAAAAAGAAAACAAAGTAAAAGAAAGCACTCATAGACAAGCTTCCTTCTTCTTCCTTTGTAGACCTTCTTGCACAACCCTCCTTGAATTGAAGAATTCCTCCTTTAATTTGAGTGATTTTCTGTTATGATCAATGAATTCTCCCCTTTTTTCTTGTGTTTTCCATCTATTTATAGGCTTATGAAGTGCCTAAATTCGTTGGTGTAGGGTTTTTCGCCGATTAGAAGTAGGAAGATACTAAAATTCTGCAGATTATGAAAAACAGCGTGCAAAATTCAGGTGCCTTATCATCAGGGCACAGCCGGCACCACCTTGGCTGCTAGAGCCGACGCCAGTTGTGTTCTATTTCCTCAGTTGTTCGTCGATTTTTTTCTTGATTTTCCCATAATGTTTTCCAGAGTGCAACCGGCGCCGCTTCCAGCCTCACAGCTGGCGCCGGTTCCTCTACCCTGTCCGGCGTCGCCTTTGTTCTGTTTTGCGACGTTTTTGTCTTATTTTACCTCTAAAATCTGAAATACTGCACAAAATACCTTTCCAATGGTAAAATCTTAAATATGAAGAAATATAACTAGTTATTGAACAAAATGTATCACAAAATGACCTCAAATAACTAAAAAAAATATGACTAATTTAGGCCCTATCATATTCCCCCACACTTAGCTCTTTGCTTGTCCTCAAGCAAAGTATCAAAAATAAGTAGGAAAAACACCAATTTTTATAACATCACTCAATCAATTTCAAAACGATATCTCTAATTATTTCTTCATTCAAGAACATAAAACATATGCTACTACATCCTTCATAACAAATGCAAGACTTGTGTAATTAAGTAGTGAATAGTAGAACCATCTCAATACTTAACAATTTTCTCAAACCATTGGAAAGAATTTAGTTCAAAAAGAATATGCATTCCATAAGCTTATTTTTCATACACTCTCTCCACTAATCCGAGACATACCATGATTCTACTTAGGTCAAGTAGGACTTTCAAGCTTGTAATATAAGGCTAAAGGGCTTATAATGTAGCATGTCAAACAAAAGATATAGGAGAATCAAATATCAAAGAAAATGAGAGTTCGCAAGAAAAGGATAAACAAAATGTATCAAGGAATTCCAAACTGCTCATGCTCTCCTATTCCAAAATCAATCAAAACCCCTAACCTTGTTTAGCAATTATAGCATAGCTCAAGCAAATCTTGCATTTTCACCAATCATTCTCACTCATCAATAAATTTTTTCACAAGACCATTCAAATTTTCATCAATGGTATCAAGAACTTGATGTGAACTCAAGTTTTTCAGAAATCCTACAGCTCAACCACCATTCTTTTTATGATCTTTCTTTTCTTCTTTTTCACTTTTTCTTCCTTTCTTCCTCTTCTTTTTTTCTCAAATGCTACTGTTGTTTGTTTCTCAATTTTTCTCTTTCCATCTTTTCTTAGCAACTTTTTGTTTTCTTTTCTTGTTTTCAATCTTTCTCTTCTCTTTCTTCTCTTTCTTTTTTTCCTTTCCAAACTCAACACAACTATTGATGCATGACTAAAAGCAACAAGTCATGATCTTTTCACAAGTATTCTCTCTCAACATTCTCCTATACGTACTTTTATCCATCAAGAGTAATCAAAGATTTGAAAGAATTATTCAAACTCTCAAAAGGAAGTAATGGACAAAGTATGATAACAGGTTTTAAGAAAGAAATTCCAAATTTAAGCTCAAAATAGGCACTAGGGATAATGTCAAATAGGTAGGCTTGAAAAGCTCAAACTATCCAAAGAAGGCCTATTACCGTCATCCCTAAGTTAAATCATGAATGTCTTTCTTATTTCGCCTCAAGAGGTATTCAAGTAAGTTCTAGAATGCTCAATGAATTTTAGTGGAAAAACAGGTTTAAGAACAATGTAAAGCATATGATCAAGAACTACTTAATCCAAGTGTGTGAAAAAAGTCATGCATAAGCCATAATTGATATAGAACATATGCTCTATGATCTATCACAAAGACATACATTAAAATACCTCTTGAAATCGCAAAGAAAATCATAAAAAAATTTTGAAAATTTTCGCTCACAATGAAGTATAAAAGAATGATGCATAGAAGAATTCTCAATCTAACCACTTCCCCACACTTAAACTGGACATTGTCTTCAATGGCCAAACAATTAGAACAAGGATGAAATAATGCCATAGGACCAAAAATATAAAGGAAGAGAGATAAGAAAGACAATAGTTCCATTACAGTGAAGTTCTGTATACAAGAGAGTTGAATTCCTGCAGAAAGAGGCATTGTCGAAGTACCTAAAAAGAACAAAATAAACACACACCAAAGCATAAAAACTAGAAAAATAAAAATAAATCAAAAGAAAAGAAAGAAAATGGTACAAAGCCAAAAAAAATAAGAAAAGGACAGAAACTAACTAGAAAAGACATGAAAAGAGAAAAGAAAAACAAGAGTGAAAAATAAGAAAAAGTGTAGAACAATCAGCTCAATCCTCCGCATCATCATCATCAGCAGGGGCGGAAGTGCCAACACCACCGTGTGGGCCTAGAAACCGCTACATCCACTCAGCCCATTGTTGCTCCATAATCGTCTGCAGTCGGGCGATCTCATCGATGGAATCATGCATATATAACAGCATCTCTATCTGCTTAGCTAGTAGCCCCATCACTGCAGTCTCAAAGTCAATCCTCGATTGGGACTGGGAACTACTAGCGTATGCTCGTGATGGTGGCAGTGGGTGCTCCTCCTCCACAGGGGGTCTAACCTAATTGGGATATCTAACCTCATGGGGTGTTAGCCACTTTTTTAGCTCCTGGTTATACTTGTACCCACAACTTAGCAATGTTTGCCCCGTAACCATATCATGCTCAGTGGTAACTTCCATCAATTCTCCCTCAGTACTAACACCAAAGTCTCTCAAAATTTTCATGATGACTAGAGGGAAAATGAAGGCTTTGGTAGAGAGACGGTGATGAACCACATCCCTAATAGATTGTATAATCAAGGGTGCAAGAGGGATAGGTAGGGTATTCATCTTCGTATGTAAAATGTATGTATTAATAAGGCGAGTCTCATTAAATCCACTGGCACGGCGTACAACATTGAACCCAAACATGTATACTAGAGCCCTAAAGTTTGCAACAAGATCATTGTTCGAAAAAAAGCTATTGGCTTGGAAAGCATTGTACTTATGCAACCCTAAAGTGGCTCTAGTTCCACTGGCATCCCAATTGGGGTCAGAAAGAATTTTTTAATTATTTACGTCTATCCCTTACCAAGAGTCATCATCATAAACCTGGAGAAGATTAGCTAAGTGGTCTCGTGTGATGATGATGGGGGTTCTTTTCACTCTTGTCTTAATGTGGGGAAGGTGTTTATTACCCTTTTCAACCATGTTGGCATAGAATTCTTTGATTAGCACTAGACAATAATTCCCTTTTAGCTGTACTATCGATCCCCACCCTAGCCTCCTAAACATCATTCCAAGTTTGAGAGCACGGTCTAAGATGGGTACAAAAGTACGCTCCACAATGATCTTATTTAACGCCCTCCTATTATACCATTCCTCACAAGATGGATCAATAAACTCAGCTGGCCTAAGGAATAGGGGGTCTATAGATGAAGGGGTTGACGAAGAAGAAGCTCGAGCCCTCTTTAAGGCTTGACCCCTTGCTCTAGACATACTGGCAAGTAGATAATGATGAAAATAAGAGGATAAAAACTAAGAAGCTCAAATATTGCAACAGGGCTATATGTCCCCTGTTTCAAACACAATACACAATACCCTCTTAACTGTCAACTCTTAACCAACTCATAATAACAATGCCCAAACTCCTTGAACATGTACCACACTCCCAACAATTCAATCTCCTTCAATCAATTCAACACAACCTACAAGAATACATATAAAGCTCACTATAAAACATAAATGAGTTGAACAACTCCAATGTATTCGAATGGACATCCCTGATCATGTGAAAGAAAGCATTATCGTGGCATTAGAGTGATCAAGTGTAAAACAATTCAATGCCAATGTGCATAAACTACTTAATCATCGTAATAGCCACAATCCTACCCTTAAACAAATGCATAAACTTTCTAATGATCATGTGAATGAATCAAGTACCCAAGAATCATTAACTCATCATAAATCCAAAGTCATGAATCTCAAGAGTTATTTCACAATGCAAGAGAACATGCAAACTCCCAATTTTCGGCCAAAAATCTACTCAAAATTAGAAAAATTCATCTACGACATTTTAACCGTGGGAATTGAATAAAAATCATACCTTTGTGCTCTCTTATGCATGGGCAAGAAAAAGATGTAGTCTTTTTTCAGAAATCTAAGTTCTTTGCATGCAGATTGGAGTTTGGTTTATTGTGAAAAATGAAAGATTTAAAGACTTTTGATCCGTAGGATCAACAAAAGGAAGGTAGATTGATGTTGTAAAAGTATTTGGGAGATGAAAAATCAAATCTTGAGAAGTTTGGAAGGTGAAGCCAGCACGGGTTAGAGAGGATTTGAGAGGGAGTTGGAGAGTTTGAAAGAAAAAGTGGCCAAAATAGCCTATTTCATGTGTCTTGCCCGACAGGAACCGGCGCCAGTCCTAGTCCTAGCCGGCCTTCCTCTTTTTTTTTTTTTTTATGGAAAGAAAAATGATGAACACACAGTGATGATAAATAATGCAATTTCATTCATGAGAAAGAATCAAATAAAACGACGAAAATAAAAATTGTTCCCAATCACAAAACTGAAAGCAAAAATGACTTCAATGTTTTCTACGGCTTTGATCCCGTGGATTTTTTTTTTTTTTTTTTTTGTGTTTCCTGGCAATATCCCTACTTGACGATCCCCCAGTAGTTTAGCTAATTGGCTAATTTGGCTAAGTTGCGCATGGAAGCCTCTAAGTTCCTTGTTGTAGCATCAACCCCTTGGAACTTAGTCTCCGTTATACTTACCAATTGACCAATCAATTCCTCTAACGATGGCTTGGAAAGTGCTGCATTGTTGTTCACGAGAGGTTAGTTCATTTGATTTCCCCCAAAATTGAAAGAACCCTACCTAGGTTGGTTTCCATTGCTCCAAGAGAAGTTAGAGTGATTTCTCCAACCAGGATTGTAAGAAAAGCTATAAGGATTATTACCTGACCGGATATTACCTGCAAAAGCCGCTTGTTCCGTGGTTTTTGGAGTGAACCCATATTTTGGCACTTATGATTTGAGCGCCCTTCTCCACAGAAATCACAACTTACGTTTAACACCTGACCTTAAGGCATCACCATTTGTTCCATCTTTTGCGTTAAGGCATCCATCTTAGCCTCCAAAGCTGCCACAGCATCCACTTTGTGCACGCCTTGCACACGATTTCAAGACCTTGTACTTTTCCAAGAATAGTTATTAGAAGCTAAATTTTTAATAAGATTGAATACTTGTTCCGGGGTCTTTTGATTGATGGAACCCCCTGCAGAAAAGTCCACCACTTGGCGTGTTGCGAACGTAAGGCCATTCAGAAAAGTGAGCATCTGCATTCCTAGCTCAAATCCGTGGTGTGGGCATTTTCTTAGCATCTCCTTAAATCTCTCCCAACTTTCATACAAGGGTTCAGAGTCTAATTGTTGGAAGGCAAAAATCTTGTTTCTAAGTTTGGCTATCCTAGCTGGAGGGAAATATTTGGTAAGAAACTTTTCAGTTAGGGTATTCCAAGTAGTGATGGAACCTGTAGGTAAAGACTTTAACCATAATTTGGCTCTATCTCTTAAAGAAAAATGAAAAAGTCTTAACTTTATGGCATCTTCAGAAACACTATTCATTTTAAAAGAGTCACAAATCTAAAGGAAACTAGCTAGATAGGCATTTGGATCTTCTTCAAGTTGCCCATCAAATTGAACCATATTTTGGACCATCTGAATAATATTGGGCTTTATCTCAAAATTATTCGCATCCACCTTAGGTCTAGTGATACTCGAGCCTGTGCCCGAGATTGCAGATTTCACAAAGTCATCCATAACCCTCCTGTCATTTCCAGTATTGTTATTTTAAGCACCATCCATGTCTGCGATCAAGTTCCTTTGGATTGTCCGGCGGATTTTTGATAGTGTCCTTGCAATCTCGGGATCAAAATCGGCTATCTGATCTTCAGATTTTTGAGTCATGTACCAAGGATAATACCTAGAAAATACAAGAAGCAAGTTAGATAACAGAATTCATGATTAAAATAAAATTAAAAGAAAACAAAGTTAGGCAAGAGAGCATAGTCAAAGTTAGTAAGTTAAATTACAAAGGTATACAAAGGATACACAAGATACAAAGATGGCACATTTTTGCAAAAAGAACAATTGTACATATTTACCTATTCACATATTTACATAGTTAAATCAACAAAATCCAAACTTTCATGATATTGTTCCCCAACAACGGTGCCAAAAAACTTGATGCGTTTTTATTTAGGTATAAAAATCATATAAAAATAAGCACATTCTCAATCAAGTTTAAATTAAAATGTTAACTCCAAATTACACATATGAGCAAGCGTACTCATCATTAACATAGTATAGGGTTCAAACGAGTGTCGATCCTCAAGGAACAAGTATGCATTAATCACTTTTCTTTCATTGTTTAACAGACTCCATACAGTGAAAAGAAAAATAAAATAAAAGAATATATACATATCAAGGATAGAGAATTATGTAACTCAACCTATTGTTTTGACACACATGACCTTAAAGTATCTAACCATTATCATAACTAATTGTTCTCTTGGCATCATGAAGGATTATGATAGATTCACTTTGTTTCCAATCCATGAAATCACTATCTTCTAGACAAATTAGCACATTCCTGTCTCAACTAATCCACCCAAAAGATGTATTAAACGTAATCCTTGATTAAATTTCCATATCTTGGCAAACTTAAACATGAAATTGACCAATGAATCCATTCCTGGCAGACATCAATTAACCTTTAATTACCTTGTTCTTAGCAATTAACCCCTTTTCCAAGCAAGTTAATAGACGACAAATATGAAATTAATACATTGAGACCACCATCAACCCCTTTTCCAAGCAAGTCAATGGAAAGAAACAACCAACTAATCTCATAATACGCATAAGTAATTAAGTACTGAGAATAACAATTAATTAATCAAAAGATTAAATAACTCTATAAATCATGAATACCTAAAACAATGTTGAATTACAATAAAACAATTAATACATCATTGTTCAAGAAAAAGAAAATAAAGTAAAAGAAAGCACTCATAGATAAGCTTCCTTCTTTTTCCTTTATAGACCTTCTTGCACAACCCTCCTTGAATTGAAGAATTTCTCCTTTGATTTGAGTGATTTTCTGCTATGATCTATGAATTCTCCCATTTTCTCTTGTGTTTTTCATCTATTTATAGGCTTAGGAAATGCATAAATTCGTTGGTGTAGGGTTTTTTGCTGATTAGAAGAAGGAAGATACTAAAATTCTGCAAATTACCAAAAATCGAGTGCAAAATTCAAGGCACCGCCTTGGCTGCTAGAGCCGGCGCCGGTTGTGTTCTGTTTCTTCAATTGTTCGTCAATTTTTTTCTTGATTTCCGCATAATATTTTCCAGAGTGCAGCCGACGTCGCTTCAAGCCTTACAGCCAATGCCAGTTCAGTTCTATTCAGCTCTGTCTCACTAATTTTTTTATCACCTCGAAGTGTGTGCCAACAGCACGTGGTCGGCGCCAGTTCCTCTGCCCTGTCCGACGTCACCTCTGTTCTGTTTTGCGATGTTTTGTCTTATTTTACCCCTAAAATCTAAAATACTGCCCAAAATACCTTTCCAATGGTAAAATCTTAAATATGAAGGAATATGACTAGTTATTAAACAAAATGTATCACAAAATAACCTCAAATAACTAAGAAAAATATAACTAATTTAGGCCCTATCAAGTACTCGCTGCAGAGGTGTACTAGTATGTTCTGACTGACCTCTGTCTTGAAATAGAGGAAGATTCCACAGACTTGGATCGTGAGGCTGAGATGGTATAGAGAAAAGCAGATGAAATGGCTCGATGCTATATGTTAGCTTCCATGTCTAATGTTCTTCAGTCTAAGCACGAAAACATGCCTACTGCATACGACATCAATATATCATTGCGCACCATGTTTGCTGACGAGAGCCATCTCGCAAGGCAAGAAGCTCTTAGAGTAATCATAAACACTGGGATAGCTGAGGGGACACTGGTTTGTGAGTATATACTCAGGATGATTACTCACTTCGAGGAGGCTGAGGTCTTAGGGGCAACAATCAATGCTGAGAGCCAAATTGACATGGTTCTTGAGACTTTACCAAATTCATATTCTCAGTTTAAGTTAAATTATAACATGAATAAGTTGAATATATCTTTGACTGAGCTGATGAAAGAACTCCAAGCTACTGAGAAAATCTTACAGCCTGAGTTAAAGATTTTGGTTACTCGTTCTGGTTCATCTTCTAGAACTGAGCCTAAGCCCAAAAATTTTAAGAAGAAGAAGGCCAAGAACAATGCAGAGGTCTAGCCAAAAAGATCCAAGCTCGGTGCGTCCAAGGCCAATGACAAGCCTAAGCGCAAGTGCTTCAAGTGTGGTAAGAAAGGACACTTTAAGATGGATTGTTTAGACTTCTTGACCAAGTCCACTCCAGGTATTACTTTATACTTAAAGTCTATATTGTTGGTTGGATCATCATCTACTTGGATTGTTGATTCCAGAGCTACAGACCATGTCTATAACTCCTTATAGGGGTTTAGCAAGATAAAGCGACTTAGTAAAGGAAAGCATGGACTAAGAGTGAACAACAGAGCACATGTGTGGGCTAAAGTACTGGGAGACTTGGAGTATTTATTTGGATGTAATAGGATTTTAGTTTTAAAAGATATTTTATATGTTTCTAGTTTTAAACAGAATTTGATTTCAGTTTCAAGATTGATTAATCAACGATATTCTGTTTCTTTCTACTCTAGTATTTCAATTAGTATAAATAGAAGTGTTATTTGTTCTCGAAATATGTATGGGAATATTTTCTATATTAATTCTATTAATTGTGAAATAAATAATACTCAAATGGACCCTAATAATAAAAAGTGAAAGGCCACATCAAATAACTCTTATTTATGGCACTAGAGATTATGACATATAAATCCTAATTGAATTCAGAGGTTAATCTAAAATGGGCATTTGGACTCATTAAAATTGGAGGAATGGACTCACTATAAATCTTATCTTATGAGTAAAATGACCAAAAGGTCCTTTACTCAAAAGGCAGAAAGAGACAAGAAAATATTATAGTTAGTTCATACTGATGTTTGTGATCCTATGTCTTGATCTGCTAGAAGAGGTTATAAATACTTCATCACATTTACAGATGATCATATGCGTTTAGGTTATGTTTACTTGATGAGGCGCAAGTCCGACTTCTTTGATAAATTTAAGGAGTTTAAGGCTGAGGTGGAACGTCAAACAGGTAAACTAATCAAAAAGTTGAGATAGGATCATGGTGAAGAGTATCTCTTTGGTGAATTCAAGACTACTTGGCACATTAGGGTATAGTATCTCAGCTAACTATACCTAGAACTCCCTAGCAGAATGAAGTAGCTGAGAGAAGAAATAGAACATTAACGGAAATGGTCAGAAGCATGTTAGGTCATACAATTCTTCTTATTTTCTTTTAGGGATATGCTCTGGAAACAGTAGCATATATTCTAAACTTGGTGCCTTCCAAGCCAGTACCTAAGGCACCATATGAGATGTGGATTGGACGAAAGGCCAATATGAATTATCTCAAGGTATAGGGTTTCTAGCTTATGTACTAACTAAAAAAAGTAAGCTAAAACCAATATCAGAATTGTGTCACTTCATAGAGTATCCAAAAGAATAAGGGGTGGGTATTTTTATCATTCCCAAGAGCAAAAGGTACTTATTAGTATCCAAATGAACAAAGTGTGTCCACAAAGGTCAAGTAAGGTAGAATTAAAAGAGAAGTTGATTGACACTTCAACTTCTAGTACCCCAATTGAGGAAACTAACGAGACAACCAGATATTCCTATACAAAATAAACCATGTCATAGTGGGAGAATATCTAGGTTTCCTAAAAGATTAACTGGAGAAGCCTTTGAAGTAGTCTCTGACCATCAGGAATAAGATCTCACTAGATACAATGAGACTATTGCTGATGTTAATGCTGACAAGTGGCAAGTAGCAATGGATGCTGAGATTGAGTCTATATATCTCAATCAAGTCTAGGATCTTGTCACTGCACCTGAAGGAATTAAACCTATAGGGTGCAAGTGGGTATACAAGAGAAAGAGATCTGTGGATGGAAAGGTGAAAACCTTTAAGGTAAGATTAGTTGCAAAATGTTATACTAAAAAAGAAGGGATCGATTATGAGGATACCTTTTCACCTGTTACCATGTTTAAATCTATACACATTCTTTTGGCCATCATATGTCTTTATGACTACAAGATCTGGTAAATGGATGTTAAAACAACCTTTCTTGATGGCTATCTTAGGGAAGGCATCTATATGACCCAACCTGAAGGCTTTGTTACAAAATGCTGAGAGCATATAGTCTGTAAGCTTAAGTAGTCTATTTATAGACTTAAGCAAGCATCATGAGTATGGAACATACGTTTTGATGAGACTGTAAAGTCTTATGGTTTCATACAAAATTTGGATGAACTATGCGTGTATAGGAAGACAGATGGCAACAATGTGTCTTTTATAGTACACTATATAGATGACATTCTACTCATTAGGAATGATATAGAAATATTATCATCTATAAAGGTTTTGCTATCAAGTTAATTTAGCATGAAAGATATGGGATAAGCTAGCTAAATTCTTAGAATAAAACTTCTTAGAGATAGGAAGTAAAGAATATTAAGCTTATCCCAATCTACCTACATTGATAAGATATTAGCCAAGTTTACCAAGGCTCAGTGTAAAGGAACAATCATACCTTTTAGACACGGATTGACCTTATCTTCCAAATAGTATCCTAAGATACTGGAAGAAAATAAAAGGATGAGTATGATTCCTTATACCTCAACAGTAGGAATTCTCATATATGCCAAACTTTGTACAAGGCCAGATATCTGTTTTGCAGTAGGCATGATTAGTAGGTATCAGTCAAACCCAGGAGAAGAACATTGGCAAGCTATAAAGTATATTCTTAAGTACCTTAAGGGAATGAGGGATTATTGTTTACAAGGCCGATGACTTAATTCCTACCAGTTACGTGACTCAGACTTCTAGGCGGATAAAGGTCAAAGAAAATCCACTAGTGGATATATTTTCACTTTGTTTGGAGGGGCTATTTCATGGAAGAATGTTAAGCAATCTTACATTGCTGATTATACCATGGAAGCTGAGTATATGGCAGCTTCAGAAGCTTCTAAAGAAGCAGTTTAGCTCTGGAAGTTTCTCACAAAACTTGGAGTTTTACCTCAAATGGATAGGCCTATTACCATATATTGTAACAATACTGGAGTTGTGTCATAATGTAAGGAGCCAAGAAACCATCGGAAGGGCAAGCGTATTGAGAGGAAGTATCACTTGATCCGGGAGTTCATCCAGAAATGGGGGATAGTGGTTGACCAGGTTTCCTCTACAAACAATCTAGCAGACTCATTTACTAAGCCTTTGACAGAGAAGGTGTTTCAAAGACACTTAGATGTCATAGGTGTAGACATATATCGACTATCATAGTCAATTTAGTGCAAGTGAAGATTATTGGAATGTATGCCCAAAAATGGCATATGTATTTCTGTATTTTAAAAATTAATAAAATTTTCATTAATTAATGGTTGTTTGTTTATATATTACACATTAAAGGTCTAAATGTGTTAGTAAGTAATCTACGTAATTGGATCGTGCTTTCATAGTAAGGTGTAGATTATGGACTACTAAAACATAAGCGAAAAATTACTTTTGATTGATTGATGAAGTTGGGCACTTCATCAAGGTTTAGATCATTACACTATGGTTTCTAAATAGGGAATGGTTTACTTTTAACCAGTCCAATAGTGTAAGCGTATTTGGAGTATATAGAATTGGACCACACAATAATAATTTTTATAAAAGTACTAAATTAAATAAAGATTGGTTTATCGCATCGCAACTACAGCTTAGATGAGTACCCTAAGACTTGAGTATAAGTTGGTGGTCTGCTGAAGCTAGACTTGTACACTTTGATGAATGTTGGGTGAGGTCTTATCGCAAGGTCAATAACCTTGTACTTGGGTGTATGACTCTAGTTAATTAAGACAAACTTATACAATAGAGTTTTATACTTCATTACATGAAGATATCACTTCATTGTGATGGTCCGGGATAATTTAATTATCCAGGACATTGGGAAATATGACAAAGTATGTACACTTTTGGATAGTTCCCTATAATAAGTGAATACATACTGGAAGTTATTGATTATCGAACTAGCTATCAAAGGATGCTAGATGCCATCGAAAAAGGTGTTACTGCATTTTTTCTATCTCAATGACGGGTGTTATGTAAAGGAGTATTTTCATCATTACACCTGTAGGTCAAGGACACTGCACTTGCAATATTATTCTCAAAGTCAATATTTTCATATGGTGATAAATAAAATATTTGAAATGATTAAAATACCGCTATTTGTTAGCAGGGGTATTTTGGTTATTTTAGTAGCCAAGAATAATATGTCTTTTGATCCCCAGAGTAATTCAAATAACCTCAGTAAATTTAATTTACTATATGGGCTTATTAGGTGAATTTATTATTTGACGAATTATTTTAAAAATCCAATTAATTATTTATTTTGGCTAAAATAATTAATTGGCCAATGTAATTAATTGGTTTATTAATTAATTATCATGTATAATTTTATATTGGGCCCAAGTGGATTAATTAATTGATAAATAAGATAATTTAATTAATTGGTTATTAATTAATTATCATTGGTAATTTTATATTAGGCCAAAATAAAATTAATTAATTAATAAAAGAGTTATCTAATTAGTCTTGGACTAATTAAGAAAAACCCTGGCCCATCCAGGGTATTATGACAACTTAAGGATTTTTAGAAATCCAAAGGTAGTTGCCACTGCGCAAGGAAAAAAAGAAATAATGAAAAAAAGGAAAAGAATTAAAAAGTCGGTTGATTTTGGTTTTGTGAAGGAATAGGAGAGCTGGGTTTTTCTTTTAAAAGGCATCGCGTGTGCTTGATCAAGTGTTGATCGAAATCACAAGAAACAGAGCTCTCCGATTTTTCCTTTTCAACGAAATCCAAGTCATCGTTTTCTCGTCGTTGTCCCTTCATTTTTCCTTTACTGTTTTAGCTCTTCTGTTTTTCATCTAATCTTCTTCACCCTAATTCTACTTTCACCAATAGAGGTCCATAGGAGGTTAGAGAATACTCTGAAAGGTTAAGAGTTAGCAAACATGCTATGTGTTTGATGCGAATGAGCTGATGGTTAGCTGGTATTCTCGCGGAACAAGTAGACGTTTTAGTTCAGGAAGCGCCGTCAAACCTAAATCCAATTCCAATTGTTTAAGTAAAACATCCTAGAAGTAAGTATTCTTAAACTTTGGCTCAGAAAAAATTTTAATTTGCTGCCTTCTGCTGCGTATTTAATTTTCCTGCGGTCCTTCACTAGTTACCTAATTGTTCCATGAATTTCGATAGGCTAAAGTAATAGAAACCCAATTGCCAAGTTTTGGAGTTAAATACTCCCAAATTCTGGCATGATTAACTTAAATGGTATCTTAATTTAAAATTTTTGGTTTCTCTAATTATCTTTTCCAAATAGATAATTATCTTTGCTATAAATTCTTGCAACGTTTATTTATGAGAGCTTTAGCTAATCTAGAATTTCCAGCAGCTATTAGGATTTCTTGTACCTTGTGTTTTCGAATTCTAGAATATTAAAATGAAAATTCAGAATTTGTCTTTTGAAATTATTTGATTTTCATTAATAGAAGTTATTTCTCTTCCATGGAGATAAATGTTGAGAAATTTTCCAGCTTCAACCGCCACATGTAATCTAGTTATGTTCAGCTTGAATTTTTGGAGAATTAGCTAGGAAACCTTGCCAGATAAGCAGCATTTTGATTACTTAAAATTTTAACTCTATAAAACTTTTGTTAGAAATAGAGTACCTACGAGCACAGACAGGCAACTCAACTGAATTGAACAAGCACCACCTATACCTGACCAGGGCTCTAACAAATACAATTATCAAATATCAATAATGCCGGCAAGGCCAAACAGCCCAAGCATAAAGTAACTAGATAGAATTCAAAATTAACAGACAAGTCAGTAATGGACCTGAGAGACTTGCTCACAGCTCCACCAGAACATACCCGGCACCGACACTCCTCTGGACAAGCTGCGACACAACGGACAGAAACGTTAGCCAAATCACCAGTTCAATACTGGTTTGCCTTCAAGAAGTTATTCACCCCACTCTGTTGCGATGGGTGATAGGACCTAAATTAGTCATATTTTTTCTAATTATTTGATATTATTTTGTGAAATAACTAGAAATATTCCTTCATATTTGAGATGTTACTCTTGGAAAGGTATTTTGTGTATTATTTCATATTTTAGGAATAAAGTAAAGTAAAATCGTCACAAAGTAGAATATAGGCGGTGCTGGTTCCAAGAAGGACAGCCGGCACCGATTTTCCACTGGAAAAACAGAGAAGTGTAGAACAATTGGAGGAATGAATTGAAATTGAGAAAAGGATAAAAGGGAAATTGAATTTTGGTTAGCAAATAAACAAAGACCAAAGGAAAGAAACGAAAGAATGGATTCAGTCAGCAATTAGCAAAAGAAAAAGCATAAATTTCGGTGGGCCCAAATGCAAAGAAGGAAGTCAACAATTGCGGCTATAAAAGGAAATTGAAATCAACAAGAAATACTTTAGGTGGAATTTGGTGATTTGCGGCTCAATTGAGCCGAAGCAAGGGAAGCGGCTCAATTGAGCCGCTGCGACAACAAAGAAAGAAACAGCAAATTTCGGTGGCTTGGATATGGCTCACGCGAGCCGACACAACGAGAGAAGGATTTTTTGGTGGCTTAAGCAGGCTTCCGCACGGCTCCAATTGGAGTTAATTTAAGTAGATTCCACAATTCCAATTCGGACATCAAAATCTCCAGCACAAGAAGACAAAAGTCCAAATCAATTTCCAATTCTACAAAGTCAACAGGTGGTGGACTATTTGATTTTTTTTCCTTAGTTTTATTTAGACTTTTATTTAGACCTTTTATTATTCTTTTTGATTTTGGATTCTATTTAGGTAATTTCTTCTTCTTTACTTAGGATTCTTTTAGGAACTTCATAAGCTTATAAATAAAGGCCAATTTACCCTAGAAAAGGGGTGCACAATGTAGGGACTTAGATTTATTTTTAAGTGCATCACCAATATTTTCTCGAGATGAAAAGTTCAAGAAGGATTGTACAAGAAGGTCTATGAAGGAAGAAAAAGAAGGCTTGTCTATGAGTATCTATTTCTTTCCTTTGTTTTCTTTTTCTTGAACAATGATATGTTAATTGTTTTATTGTAATTTGACATTGTTGTAAATATTCATAATATTTAGAGTTATTTGATCTTTTGATTAACTGATTGTTATTCTTGGTATTTAATTACTTGGGTTGATTGCGAGATTAATTGATTGTACCGTTAACTTTCTTGAGAATATGGTTGATGGTTTAAATTGATTGGTTTCATATTTGTTGCCTTTTAACTTGCCTGAAAATGGGGTTAATTGCAAGAACAGAGTAATCAAAGGTTAATTGATGTTTGCCAGAATATGGATTCAATTGGTTAATTTCGTAGGTTAAGTTTGCCTGAGAATGGGACTTAATCAGAGAATTATGTTTAATGCATCTTTTGGGTAAGACTGGTTGAGACAGAGTATGTGACACTAAGTTACCTAGAAGATAGGGATTCATGGATTGAGAAAGAAGTGAGTCTATTTTAATTCTTCATGATGCCAAGGGAATAATTAGTTATGATAGAGGTTGGGTACTTTAAGATCATGATTGTCTAATTAATGGTTTGAATTATATAAATCTACATCCTTGACATGTATATATTTTGGTTTTTATTTTCTTTTGTTTTATTTTATTTCGGTTTTATTTTATCGAGTCGATTAAACAATGAAGAAAGGTAATTAATGTCTACTTGTTCATTGAGGATCGACACTCGTTTGAACCCTATGCTCAGTAATGATGAGTACGCTTGCTCATATGTGTGATTTGGGTTGAACGTTTTAATTTAAACTTGATTGGGAATGTGCTTAGCTGTTATATGATTTTTACACCCAAGTCCGAACACATCAATGGGTACAGCGACTCTTCTTGCAGGATAAGACAGACTCAGATCGCTGTTGACATACACCAACTGCGATTACCTCAAAAATCTCCTCAGTTCACCGGTCCCGTTCAGTCAAAATACTATGGATCGTGGTAGGGAGAACAAAATAGGTGATTTTTCTCTCAAGGAAGCAAAACACGAAAAAAAACCTTAACCCTAGTGGCGGCTCTATTCGTTTCTTTTTAATCTCGCCTAAGGAAAAATCAAAACTCAATACGAATTAGGAGACCCTAATTCCAATCAAATTTTATGTTTTCTTTTTCTTTTTAAGTTAGAGTTAATTGGGCCAAATAAAAATAGAGGAATGTGAAAACAGGGGCCAAGCCCAAGCCCGAGCCGGCCGGGCGGCGCACGCGTGTGGCATCGTCCATACCTTGGGCTTTTCTATCAAATCTATAGAAAGCCTTTTAGTATATAAAGGCTTCCACACTCTTCAATTTTTTCCATGTGGGACTCATGTCTAACATGAGTTCCTAAATGGTTAAACATCCAACTTTAACAACATTTAATTATGGATTCTCACCATGAAAATGGCTTCTACCATAATCAAAACAATCTCTAACATGTCAAGAACAACTCCCATTAATTATTTTAGGCTAATTAATCATGAATTAAAAGTTATTAACTCCAAAAGTTGCCATTTTCAACAATCCCCCACAAATCTATAGTTAAAAACTATTTACAATTTACATAATCTACTTTCGATAATGGTACCTTCTGCTTTGAACCACTACCTAAGTTATCCAACTTTTGCCCCCATAGGAACAGATGGACTTGAACCTTGAATCTGAACCTTAAGTGTGACGGTGTCCATTGGTAACAACAGACTATCGGCTATGGAGATAATCTTCAGAGTTGACACGTTATGGCCATGTGTCCTAATCCTGTCTCATGAGTGTATTCAGAGAAAATCCAATTCCCTTTAGTTGTAGCTACACAACACCACTCACATAGTTGGCAATCTCCAATGATGTACTACTAGCATCCTGTCTAAAAAGACTTAATCCCATTCATAATCAAAACTCTTACTAATTGTAGTAAATGCATCACAGGCTTTTAGGAAAAGGACCTAAATACAAAGGTATCAAAATAGGTGTCAGATTCACTCAAACAGCTTGTTTATACCACATTGAACTGCCTTGTGAGATCTCCACTTGGTTAGTTGGGTTGCCACTGTAGGTGAATCATTGCTGGGTTATCAGTCCCATTCTCAACTTGGATTTAAGGAACAAGGATGTTTCCAGTCCTTTAGTTAGGGGGTTTGTTATGTTATGTTTGGATCCAACAAAGTCAACAAACACCACCCTTTCAGACACTAACTCCCTTATAGACTTAAGTCTAACTTGGATGTGTCTCTTAGTCTTTTGATTATACTTGGTACTCTTTATCTTTGCAATTGTGGTTTGACTATCACAATGCACAGATATAGCAATAACGGGCTTGCTGATCATTGGCAAAGTGGACAATAGTCCATACAGCCATTCAGCTTCTATTCCAGTAGTATCCAAGGCACATAACTCAGTCTTAAAAGTTGACCGAGTTATCAAAGTCTGTTTACAAGACTTCCAAGCGACTACTCTGCCACCTAATGTAAATATATATCCAATGCAACCATTGCTACCAGAGTTCTTGGCTATCCAACTTGCATCACTATACCCTTCAAGTACAGTGGGGAATTTCTCATAATGCAGCCCAAGGGACACTATTCCCTTCAAGTACCTTAGTACTCTATCCAAGGCCTCCCAGTGAGTCTGATTTGGACAAATTGCATATCTTGCCAGCATAGATACAGAAAATAAAATATCTGGTCTTGAGCCATTTGCAAAATATTGCAAGCTACCAATAATTTGAGAATATCTTAATTGAGACACAGGAACTCCACTTTCATTCTTGAACAAAGCTACAGAAGGGTCACTTGGAGTTTTAGAAATTCTACAATTTTGATAACCATATTTCTCAAGAACACTTTATACATAGTGAGTTTGAAAAATGGTTATCCCCTCAGTTGAGCGAATCAACTTTAAGCCAAGAATCACATTTGCTACTCCCATATCCTTCATTTCAAACTTACTTTTTAAGAACGATTTAGTCTCATTAATTATCTCAACATTGAACCCAAATAGCAAAATGCCATCCACATACAGACATAGTACAATACATGCATTACCTTTAACCTTACAATAAACACACTTGTCATTCTCATTTATGATGAAGCCAAATGATAAAATAGTTTTATCAAATTTTTCATACCATTGTATAGGTACTTGTTTTAGACCATATAAGGATTTAACAAGTTTACAAACTTTTCGTTCATTTCTTTTGGCTACAAATCCCTCAAGCTGATCCATATATATTTCTTCTTCAAGATCACCATGAAGAAAAGCTATCTTCACATCCATTTGGTGGATGGTGAAACTATATATAGAAGCCAATGCAATTAGCACTCAGATTGTAGTCAAATGAGCAACAGGAGAGTATGTATCAAAATAGTCTATTCCCTTTTTCTGTCTAAACCATTTGGCAACTAATTTAGCTTTATACTTATCTATAGTCCCATTTGATTTAAGTTTCTTCTTAAATATCCATTTGAATTCAATTGTAGTGCACCCAGGAAAAGAGATCTACCAATTCCATGTCCTATTGGAGACAATAGAATCCATCTCACTTTTGACAGCTCCTTTCCAATGCCTTGCTTCTAAGGAAGTCATGGCTGCTTGAAAGGTTAAAGGTTCATTCTCAACATTGTAAGTGACAAAGTCACTTCTAAAGTCCTTAACTACCTTAGCACTCTTACTTCTTCTAGGTTCTTCCAATTCCTCTGTTTGAGTGTTGGAACTATTTGGACCAACCCTCACATCGTTCATTCTTTCCATATGATTAGGAATAGAATCAAATGTTAAGGCTGAATCTAAAGTAGAAATATCTTGAGGCAAACCAGTTTTCATAGGAAACACATCCTCAAAGAATGTAGCATCACGGTATTAAATAATAGTGTTAACATCTATACTAGGTATTTCAGACTTAATTACCAAAAACCTCATGGCATAACTTGTTTCCACATAACCAATAAAGATGGCATCAACAGTCTTTGGTCCTAACTTCTTCCTCTTGTGTTCAGGGATTAGAACTTTTGCAAGACAACTCCACACACGGAAATATTTTAAGTTCGGTTTCCTACCTTTCTAGATTTCAAATGGAGTTACCTTTTTATGTTCGTGAGGGACTCTATTCAGAATATGGCAAGCCGTATTCAAAGCCTTACCCCACATATACATAGGCAATCCAAAATTCAAAAGTAAACTATTGATCATATCTTTAAACGTTTTATTTTTTCGTTCAGCAATCCCATTAGACTGGGGAGAATAAGGGGGTGTCTCCTCATGAATTATGTCATTACTTTGGCAATATTCAACAAATGGATTAGATTCATACTCTCCACCTCTATCAGATCTTAACCTTTTAAGTTTCTTGCCAGTTTGAGTTTCAACTTCATTTTTAAATATAAGAAACTTTTCAAGTGCTTCATCTTTATGTTTAAGTAAATAAACATAGTAATATTTACTGCAATCGTCAATAAAAGTAATAAGTATTTCTTATGATCCTTAGTCAACAAACCATTGAATTTAGAATGATAGGGTTTTCTGGTTGTTTTAGCTTCCACACACACTTGACATTTGTTCTTCTTATCAATTGAATGTTTAGGTATCAAGTCTAAATTCATCATTCTTTTAACAGAATCTAAATTTAAATGTCCAAGTCTACTATGTAAAATATTAATGGATTCAATAATATGCACCATAGGATAAATAGAATTCTCAACAAAAGAAGCTTTATTCAAATCAGAAATAAATAGTTCAACTCTTAATTTAAACAAACACTACTTTATACCATCTGACAAATAACCTTTACTAACAAAAGAATTGTAGTCCATAATCACTACTTTATTACATTTGAAAGTGAATTCATAACCCTCTCTAACTAAACATGACCACTAAGAATATTTCTATGAACTGTTGGAACATGTTGCACCCTATGAAGAGAAAGAATACGCCCTAAAGGAAACTTTAAGTCCACGCGTCCAATCCCCAACACATTAGCTGTAGCTAAGTTCCCTATCTTCACAGTTTTTCCTTTAATAGGCTGGTAAGACACAAAAAGCAATTTATCAACACAGACGTGCACATTTGCTCCAGTATCAACCAACTATTCAAGTGGCTCATAAATAGTAAAGACTTCTGGGTTAACAAAAACATACCTTTCATCATCATTAGAAGTGATGCCAGTCCCAACCTCAATAGTACAAACCTCAGCAAGGTGTGTACTCAAATCAACTTCCACTTGACTAGTATCCTCTACCACCACATTAACTTGGGCTTCAGAATTTGATCCTTGTTTGACTTTGGGCTTTTTAGACGGACAGTCCTTGGCCCAATGTCCAACCTGACCACAATTCCAGCAAGGTTTGTTCGCTTTTGGTTTCTTCTTGGCCTTACCTTTTGTCTTGTTAATATTTTTAGAGTTTGAATTTACCCCCACATTCCTCTGATTATTGCTCTTCTTCCTAGTAATCACCACATGGACATTAGACTCCATAGGTATAATATGACTATTCTTTCTATGTTGCTCCTCAATGGATATTGATTTCATCAGATCGTTTAGAGAAATCTTCTTCGTCTTGTGTTTGAGAGACATATCAAAGTCCTCCCAAGACTTAGGAAATTTCTCTATCACTGACATCACTTGGAACTTCTCAGGAAGTTTCATATCCAATTCATGAAGAGAGTAAATAATCAATTGCAACTCTTGAGTCTATTCAGTCATAGACTTGCCCTCAACCATCTGAAACTTCAGGAATTTGGAGACATAATACCGTTTCAGGCCTTGATCCTCGGTATTATATTTTCTATCCAATTCATCCCACAGCATCTTTGTTATGTATGACTCAGAACAGTAGACATCAAAGAGAGCATTTGTCAATGCTGATAGTATTGCCCCTCTGCTTACATTGTTTCATTCATCCCATGCAGCAGTCTTAGCTACTCTAGGATGCCTATCAGTTGGTATGGGCCTGTCTACTTGCACTGCTGACAATAAGCCCCTCATGGTCAACCAAATTTTCATGCATTGTTGCCAACACTTGAAATTCTACCCTGGACCAAATTTGTCCGGCAGACTATTTAAGTTAACTAAAGGCTTATACGCAGCAAAAGCAGTACCTGACGAACTGGTCATTGCACAGAAATAGATAATTGCAAAATAACTTCTTGAAGACTGTTAAAAACAGGGTACTTACGAGCACAGACAGGCAACTCAACTGAATTGAACAAGCACCGCCTATACCCAATCAGGGCTCTAACAAATGCAATTATCAAATATCAATAATGACGGCAAGGCCAAACAGTCAAAGTATAAAGTAATTAGACAGAATTTAAAATTAACAAACAAGTCAGTAATGGACTGAGAGACTTGCTCGCGGTTCTACCAGAACGTATCCGGCACTGGTACTCATCTGGACAAGCTGCGACACAACAGACAAAAACGCTGACCGAATCACTAGTTCAATACTGGCTTGCCTTCAAGAAATTATTCGCCCCACTCCGGTGTGATGAGTACAGTAACTCTCCTTACAAGATAAGACAGTCTCAGATCGCTATCGATACACACCAATTGTGATCACCTCAAAAATCTCCTCAGTTCACCGGTCCCATTTAGTCAAAATACTATGGATCGTGGTAGGGAGAATGAAATAGGCAATTTTTCTCTCAAGGAAGCAAAACATGAAAAAAACCTTAACCCTAGTAGTGGCGCTGTTCATTTCTTTTTAATCTCGCCTAAGGAAAAATCAAAACCCAATCCAAATTAGGAGACCCTAATTCCAATCAGATTTTATGTTTCTTTTTTTTCAAATTAGAGTTAATTGGGTCAAATAAAAATAGAAGAACGTGAAAACATAGCCAAAGCCCCAACCCGAGCCGAGTGGGGCGCGCGTGTGGCATCCTCCATACCTTAGGCTTTTTTATCAAATCTATAGAAAAACCTTTTAGTATATAAAGGCTTCCACACTCCTTAATTTTTTTCATGTGGGACTTATGTCTAACATGAGTTCCCAAATGTTTAAACACACAACTTTAACAACATTTAATTATGGATTCTCACCATGAAAATGGCTTCTACTATAATCAAAACAATCTCTAACATGTCAAGAACAACTCCCATTAATTATTTTAGGCTAACTAATCATGAGTTAAAAGTTATTAACTCCCAGAGTTGCCATTTTCAACAACTTCCATATCTTTTTCTTGTTCAGTGTTTCAATTTGCTTCTACTCGATTCTTTTGCATGTTTAGCTGATAGCAAGAGAACTTCTCAAGTAGGAAAATATTTTTTCTTTTGTCTCCACCTTAGTGACTGAAAAACAAGTCAATTGAAGATAAACTCTCTATACTCTTAAAACACTAAATTCATGTCTTCCTATTTGATTAGAGGATTAGCTGTCTACGTATCACTTTGTGATTTCGGCCACATTACATTAGCAAACAAAAATAGTGGACACACTTACACAAATACACAGTCAAAAACCTTCGTCAATCACACCACAGTATAGCAAAAAATTCACCACACTCTAGCTGACAAAAAAAAAACTCAATCCATCTTCAGTAGTTTTAGCCGCCACTGTATTAGCTATTTAGGTTCAACTCAAATACTTGAGTCTAGTTGAAAAATTATATCAGCCATAGCATCTATTGCACAACCAGAATTTTCTTGGAGATAAATCTCATCTTTTCTCTACAGCAATTTCAGCCAAAGCCTACACACTCTCACAGCCAAAGGTCTTCTCAAATTTCACCAAATTCCATCGAGCACTAACAACCAACACTCAACGAATCCATAACAAATGCACCAAAAGATGAACACAAAATATTCTTCATTCTCCATTGGCCCTATTACTTGTATTGAGAAAGTAGCAATCTTCAAGACTTCTTGGATTAAACCAAACTCAAGGACAGTACAAAACACACAAACACAGAATCAATCCTATTCAACTTGCCTTACACTGACACATGAGATTTCAGCAACATGATCAACTCTTCCTCCTTTTTTCCAACTTTCCTTTTACTTTCTTTTCCCCTTGGCTAAAATCCAAGGCTGATATTCTCCTCTACTTTTTGCAATCATTTGGATAGTCTAGAGATCTCAAACCTGTGAGTTTTATCTTCTCTTTTCCACGGATTCAACTAGGACATCAAGGGGTCATCAATTGAGAGGTCTACCATCCTAAGAGAGGTATGCGATTCTACCTACACTATAGTTTAGATCAGGAGATTTAGTTAATGTTATATGTAACTTCTATGGAGACCTAATGCATATGTTAGACAAATAGTGATCTTTGAGTATAACTTGATAATAGGGCGATCACATATAATGTTGATTATGTGGTTCATGATTTTATGATTATGACATGTGATAAGGAAACCAATTTTATTGATATAATGGTATAAAACCAAAACAACTTCGAAGAGACATTCTAAATAAATGGAATTTAACATATGAGTAATTAAATTAATCTTTTCCATATAAAGAACTTATATGTACTTTTTTTTTTTTTTTTGCAAATAGATATGGTAGAATACATTTAATTCCTCAACAATTGAATATTTGCAAAGGGATTTTAAATATTTTTTAAAATCTTTAATAATGCTACTTATAATTAGCTTGGTATTTATTATTTAAGTTTGCATTTAATTGTTTAAGAATCTTAATATTAATAGTATTTTTAATAAATATTATGGTGATACTTTTTTGTCTTCTTATATTAATGTTATGAGATCTAAATAGCTAAAACATTATTTAGAAATATATAATGTTAATTTAGTTACTAGTGTTTTTTATCTGTGTATGAAAATTGATGGTTTATAAGATTACTTTACTTATTATTTTGATTCTTTATTTTTTAGAAATAATAATAATGATGATGATGATGATGATGATGGTGGTGGTGGTACACTCCCTCTCATTGTTTCTTATATAAATATTAATGTAAAGAATATTCTTTGTGAGTTATATCATGAATATTCTAAAAAGTATAACTTAGGTTGAGGTAAGAAAAGGTTGAAAGATAAGAGAATTGCAAAGGTTTTGATTCCTTTACACTCTAATAGAATACATAAGTAACTTAATTTTAAAAATTCTTTATTTTTATATATATTTTATCTCGACTATTTTTATTATTTTTATACTTTTTATTTCTAACTAATTTAAAATTTTTAAATAAAAAAAAGAATAAACGGCGGTTGATTGGTTAACCAACTGTAACTGTAACCGTCAATGGCCAATTGATTCAACTAAAAAAATCAATTCTTGAAATTAAGGTTGAGATTGAGCATTTTGACTAACCGTCAAGCGACAATCGAGAATTGACAACCACGTGTGTCCGAACCACGGGCAAGGCCAATTGGAGTTACAATCAATATAGTGCACTAAAATGTGGGTTGGGCTTTCCCAATGCTCTAGGCTGGGTGAGGATAGTTTTCAAAGTTAAATTTTGAAATATTTTGGAGAGGGATTCACTTGTGAACCACAAAGGGAAATTTTGAATGATACTTGGAGAAGTTATCATACTGACGTATCAATCCCAAATTATCACTAGCGCTTGCCCATGATTATCAACCTCCAGAAGAAAGAAAATAGTTAATGCCAAAGAATCTTTGCTCAACTAGGTTTAACATCTTTTACAGTATTATGGGAAGCTTCTAGTTAAAACCAAGGTTCGAATGCATGTCAAGGATATAGGGGTCCAAAAATATTAGGGATGAGTGTTTTGCCGGATGACTCTGCCAATTGCTCATTTTTTATATTGAACATAGACCGTAGAAGACTCACTTTTCTCCAGGAAGCACCCAGTTTTGAGAGGCAGATTTTAACCAGCCTATTGGAAGACTCACCTATCTCCAAGAAGCACCCAATTTTGAGAGATAAATTTTAACCAGCCTATTGGAAGACTCACCTTTCTCCAGGAAAACTCACCTTTTTTCAAGAAGCACCTAGTTTTGAGAGGCAGATTTTAACCAACCTATTAGGAGACTTACCTTTCTCCATAAAACACCCAATTTTGAGAGGTAGATTTTAACCAGTTTATTGGAAGACTCATCTTTCTCCAAAAAGCACCCAATTTTTAGAGGCAAATTTTAACCAGCCTATTAGAAGATTTGTTGGGTTGGCTCCTAATATATGGAGTAAATAGCCATTATTCCATGGCTAAAGTAAACAACCAAAAAGCAACAAAAATAGAAAAAGGTTTTGCTTTCTAGTCAACACAAAAAAGAGACAGAATATACAACAAAAATAGTAGCCGATGAGTGAGAAATAGATAGAGAGTGAGAGAAAACAGTCGGACAAAAAGAGAGAGACAGGAGAGGAAGTTGCAGAAAACAGTCTACTTCTACTGGACAAGCGGATAGTGATTTCTTCTCCAATTTGGCTCAATTTTAGATATATTGTAGAGGAGAGGTAGAACTATATTCTAATGGTGGTGATCAATTTTTTATGGTCAGATTTAGAAATATTGCTGTCGAACATTAACGAATTTTTGGTGCACTTTGTCCCATTATTCTTCTCTATATTTTGATTTTTAATGAAGTTGTAGCTTCATTGTGGCTGTATTTTTAGTTGTACATTGTGGAACTCTATCTTGTATTCTTTCTTGTTAATTAGTGGAGCTTTTTAGCGTGGACTCAAAGGTCTCGTGGTTTTTCCTCTTCATATTGGAGAGGTTTTCCACATAAAAATTTGGTGTGCCTTGTTCTTACGTTTTAGCTATATTTTTTGTCTTCCATTATTGCTACCATTTTCATTTTCCTTGATGCTCCTAATTTTCATTCAAATATGGGGTTGATAAGGAGTAAGGATTTACAAGATGGTTTAAAGTGTGGTTTGATTTGTTGTTAAACTTTAGCTTCTATTTTTGTTCCGCTGCTTGTACATGCCCCTGTCCTTGGTCTGTTTGTCCCCAACAAAGTGGTATCAAAGCACTCCTAATTGGTGCTTAGTGAATTTTGCTTGTTTGAATTATGGAGAATATTGCTAATCGAATGATTAGTTTAAATGGTTCAAACTATCATAGTTGGCAAGGAAAAATGAAAGATCTATTGTTTGTGAAAAGTTTTCATTAGCCTATATGTGCTTCTCAAAAGCCTGAAAATAAATCTGAAGAAGAATGGGACTTCAAGCATCAACAAGTATGTAGTTATATTAGATGTTGGGATGAGGATAATGTTCATAGGCATATTGCAAATGAAACTAATGCCAAGCAATTATGGAA
Organism: Voacanga thouarsii; assembly: GCA_026120185.1. NCBI lineage: Eukaryota > Viridiplantae > Streptophyta > Magnoliopsida > Gentianales > Apocynaceae > Voacanga > Voacanga thouarsii. The sequence continues at coordinate 2,834,346 of JANUWF010001131.1, forward strand.
AAAACTTGAAATTTTGTATGCTTTAAAAACTGGTAACAACAAGTTATTCCTATTAAAACAGATGATAAATTTAAAATACAAAGAAGGAACTCCTGTGATGAACCATGTAAATGACTTTCAGTGTCTTATTGATCAATTGTCAAATGTGGGAATTAAATTTGATGATAAGATTATGGGACTCTGGTTGCTTAGCAGTTTGCCTGATTCTTGGGAGACATTTCGAGTTTCTTACACTAACTCTACTTCTTTTGGTGCTATGTCTTTGGAATATGCTAAAGATAGTATCCTTAATGAAGAGGTTAGAAGGAGAACTTTAGGATGTTCATCTTCTTGATCTGAGGTTCTTGTTACTGAAAATCAAGAAAGGAGTAAAAGAAAGGTTCAGACAAATAGAGACAAGAGCAGAAGTAAGTCTAGGTCCAGGTACAAGGATGTCGAATGTCATCACTGTGGCAAGAAGAGACACATTAAAAGAAACTGTTTCAAATGGTAGAAGGAAAACAAGAAAGGTACAAGTACTTCAGAAGCAAAAGATAATAGTGGAAATTAGATTGCTACTACTACTTCTTCAGGAGACCTTATTCTTGTGTTTAATGAGGATGTGATCAGTTATACCTCTAATGACACTGATTGGGTGGTAGATACAGGTGCTTCACTTCATGTTACAGCTAAGAGAGACTTTTTCCTTACATATACTCCTGGTGACTTTAGAGTTTTAAGGATGGGTAATGATAATATATCTAAATTTATTGGTATAGGTTATGTTTGCTTGAAGACTAGTAATGGCAGTCAATTATTGCTTAGAGATGTTAGACATGCTCCAAATGTTCGACTAAATTTGATTTCAGTTGGCAGACTTAACATTGATGGTTTCTGCAACAACTTCGATGGAGGACAGTGGAAACTCTCCAAGGGTTCTCTTGTTGTGGCTCAAGGCAAAAAGTGTTCTAATCTGTACTTAATTCAGGCTTCGATTTCTGGTGCTAGTGTAATGTGGTGGACAACAAAATCTCACCTGAACTATGGCACAAGCAGCTCAGTCACATCAATGAGAAATGACTTAATTGTTTAATCAAAAACGATGCAATTTCTGGAGTCAATACTGCAAAGTTAGAAAAATGCACTCATTGTTTAGTAGGGAAGCAAAATAGGGTGTCATTCAAGACTAACCCTCCTTCAAGAAAATCTGAGTTGTTGGAGTTGATTCATTCTGATATTTGTGGTCCATTAAAGGTACAGTCATTCAGTGGTACATCTTACTTTGGGATTTTCATTGATGATCATTCAAGAAAGCTCTGGGTGTATACCTTGAGAACTAAAGATCATATCTTGGATAAGTTCAAGCTTCTGTTGAACGAGAGTCTGGAAAGAAGATTAAGTGCATCCGATCAAATAATGGTGGTGAGTACAGTAACCGTTTGATGAGTACTGCAGGAAGCAGGGTATCAGACATAGAAGACTCTTCCTAAGACCCCTCAATTGAATGGTTTGTCAGAAAGGATAAACAAAACTCTAATTGAGAGAGTTAGATGTTTACTTTCAGAAGCCAAGTTACCAAATTCCTTTTGGGGTGAAGCGTTGCATATAGTGGCTCAGGTCATTAATCTATCTCCCACTATAACTCTAGATAGAGAGTGTTCCTGAGAATGTTTGGTCTGGTAAGAAAGCTGTTTATGATCACTTGTGTGTCTTTGGCTACAGGGCTTTTGTTCATATTCCAAAAGATGAAATGTCTAAATTAGATGCAAAGACAAAACAGCGTATCTTTCTTGGATATGGCCAGGATGAGTTTAGATATACACTCTATGATCCAGTTGAGAAGAAGCTAGTTAGAAGCAGAGATGTGGTGTTTTTCAAGGATCAGACCATTGATGACATTGAGAAAGCTCAGAAGATAGAGTCACAAGTTCAGCATGATCTAGTTGATTTGGATTCAGAGACTGGACATCATTTACTTGATACAGCTGAGGATGGTACACAGACAGATGTGCACCAGGATAATCTTAATGCTAATAACCATGATGTTGTTGATTTGAACATCCCAAATGATTATACTACTGATATTCAGATTCCAGCAGTTGCAGATTTGCTAGAGGAACCACAGGATGCTCTACGTAGGAGATCTACCAGAGATAGACAGCCTTCCACTAAGTATTCTCCAAATGAGTGTATACTTTTGACTGACGGGGAAGAACTAGAATGCTAACAGGAAGCCATGGAAAGTGAGCAGAAAGGTCAGTGGTTCAATACAATGAAAGATGAGAAAAAGTCTTTATTTGACAATCATACTTTTGACTTGGTGAAGTTGTCTAAGGGCAAGACGGTTTTGAAGAATAGATGGGTCTATAGATTGAAGTAGGAAGAGAATTCTTCTTACCACAGTACAAAGCTAGATTAGTTGTCAAGGACTTCAGTCAAAGGAAATGTATAGACTTCTTAGAGATATTTTCTCCCGTTGTAAAAATGTCATCTATCAGAGTTGTGCTTGGTTTAGCTACTAGTCTTTACTTGGAGATTGAGCAGATGAATGTAAAAATAGTTTTTCTTCATGGTGATCTTGAAGAAGAAATCTATATGGAACAACCGAGGGATTTCGAGTGAAAGGAAAAGAAGATTATATTTGCAAATTGAAGAAAAGTTTGTATGGATTGAAACAAGCACCAAGACAGTTGTATAAGAAGTTTGAATCTATTATGAGGAAGCAAGGCTACAGGAAGACTACTTCAAACCATTGTGTATTTGTGCAAAAGTTTTCTGATGATGATTTTATTATTCTTTTACTTTATGTTGATGATATACTTATTATTGGCAAAAATGCTTCCAAGATTGACAAGTTAAAGCAAGAGTTGAGTAAATCTTTTGCTATGAAAGACTTAGGACCAGCTAAGTAGATTCTTGGAATGAAGATTTCTCGTGATAGGAATGCCAAAAAACTTTAGTTATCTCTAGAAAGCTACATTTAAAAGGTGCTCCAGAGGTTCAAGATGGATAAGTCCAAAAGTGTGAGTACTCCTCTTGCTAGTCACTTCAAACTAAGTGTAAAACAATGCCCCTCCTCTCAAGAAGAAAAGCAAGATATGCAAAAAGTTCCCTATGCCTCAGCAGTTGGTAGTTTGATGTATGCTATGGTTTGTACGAAGCCTGATATAACTCATGTTGTTGGTATTGTTAGTCGTTTTCTTTCTAATTCGAGAAGAGAACATTGGGATGCTGTGAAGTGGATTTTGAGATTTCTCCGTGGTACTTCTAGTTTGAGACTCTGTTTTGGCAGTGAGAAACCTGTTCTTGATGGCTATACAGATTCAGATATGGCTGGAGATGTTAATTCAAGAAAATCAACTTTTGGTTACTTACTACCTTTACAGGGGGAGCTGTATCATAACAATCTCGATTGCAAAGATGTGTTGCATTATCTACTACAGAAGCTAAATTCATTGCAGTTACAAAAGCTTATAAAGAGTTGCTTTGGATGAAGAGGTTTCTTCAGGAGTTTGGTCACTCTCAAGGGAAGTTTGTGCTGCACTGTGATAGCCAGAGTGCTATTCATCTTGGTAAGAATCCAACTTTTCATTCAAGATCCAAATACATTGATGTGAGGTATAATTGGATACGTGAGAGATTGGATGACAAATTGGTGGAACTTAAAAAGGTTCACACAAATAATAACGGGGTTGATATGATGACAAAAGCATTACCTAAATCGAAGTTTGAGATTTATTGCTCCATTGTCAGGATGGCAAGTTCCTCCACATAGTTGGGAGGGGGGAGATTTGTAAGGTTGGCTCCTAATATATGGAGTAAATAGCCATTATTCAATGGCTAAAGTAAATAACCAAAAAGCAACAAAAATAGAAAAAGGTTTTACTTTCTGGTCAACAGAAAAAAGAAACAGAAGACACAACAAAAATAGCAGTCGGTGAGTGAGAAATAGATAGAGACTGAGAGAAAACAGCCGAACAAAAAGAGAGAGAAAGGAAAAGAAGTTGCAAAATTTCTGTTTTGAGCAGTCTACTTCTACTGGACGATCGGATGGTGATTTCTTCTCCGATTTGGCTCAATTTTGGATATGTTGTAGAGGAAAGGCAAAACTACATTCTAACAGTGGTGATCAAATTTTTACGATCGGATTCAGAAATATTTCCGCCCAGCGACAAATTTCTAGTGCACTTTCTCCAATTGTTCTTCTCTATATTTTGGTCTTTAATGAAGTTGTAACTTCATTGTGGCTGTATTTTCAGTTGCATATTGTGAAACTCTATCTTGTATTCTTCATTGTTGATTAGTAGAGCTTTTTAACGTGGACTCGAAGGTCCCGTGGTTTTTCCTCTTCACATTGGAGAGGTTTTTCACGTAAAAATTTGGTGTGCCTTGTTCTTGCGTTTTGGTTGTGTTTTTTGTCTTCCATTATTACTGCCATTTTCATTTTCCTTGGTGCTCCTAATTTTCATTCAAGTATGGGTTAATAAGGAGTAAGGGTTTACAGGATGGTTTGAAGCGCGGTTTGATTTGTTGTTAAACTTTAGCTTTTGTTTTTGTTCCACTGCTTGTAGGTGCCCCTATCTTTGGTCTGTTTATCCCTAACAAGACTCACCTTTCTCCCGGAAGCACCCCGTTTTGAGAGGCAGATTGTAACCAGCCTATTTGAAGAACCAGTTTTGAAAGGCAGATTTTAACTAGCCTATTGGGAGACTCTTCGACTGCAATAAACTTCCCAATTAGTTGCCCGTTAGAATGGCACTCAAAGGTGATTGTATCAGGAGGGGGATTGCGAATTTGCACCCAAAAGAAAGGGGAGGAAAAATCAACTCTTTAAGAGTATGCCCCCGATAGTCCAGTGTCTCGAATTGAGAATTATAAGACAAGCCTCTCATTCTGGAAGGAGCAAAGAAAAGTATTGCACTCCAACGGTGCAATGCCAACTTCATCACTTAGATTCCAAGAGATATTTTTCAAAACGATTTTGATAGCCTTGAAATTCATACGTTTCTCAGCTAAAAGTTTCATCACAATAGAGCAATCTGTTAGGGGAGATTGTTCCTTGGAGGTAGTTGGTAAAACCAATATCCCTTCATTAAGATCAAGAGTAACAGTGGCCTCTGCCCTCGGAACCACTGAAAAGAAGAGGAAATAAATGACAAGAGAGAAAGGGGGGCAGAGAGTAGACAAGGGCATGTAGGAAAACAAGCCAGTCGAGTGTCAAGTAAATAAATGGGAAAGAAGAAAGAAGATATAACAGAGAGGATTAGGAAAAATGCATAGTTAATTACTTAATCTAGAAGGGAAGTCACAACTGATACACTAGAAGAATTATGGAAAAAGGTAACTAGAGAGAGAGAGAGAGAACTTCCACTCTTCAAGAAAAATGGTTTTAGTTTATAATAACTCTAAATATTAAAGTTTAAATATTTAAGATTTGAATTGCTAAATCTGAAATTTAAAGATAAAGATTAAAAAATAAAATATGAAATAATAATAATTAATTAAATATATGTTTTGAGATTTAAGTAATATTTATTTTATTTAAAATTTATAATAAGATTTAACAAGTTTTAAACAATTTATAACACCGCTTAATTAATTAATTTTGAATATTTAATTAATTTATCAAATAAGTTCTTAATGTTGTTATAAAATATTAAACAAGATTTAAATAAAATAACATTTACATTGAAGTTATTTTAATTCAACATTCTTCCATTTAAGTGAAGTTAAGCTAAAACATGGTGCAAAAGAGTTGCAACAGACATATTTTGTTCTAGTGATAGAAATTTTATCTGAAGTTAAATTTGTTTATCAAATACATTTTATTATGCATCATCCATATTTTACTTTTTTTCGTTTGTTTGACATAATTATATTTTTTTTTATTTGTAAAATTTATCCTACTATATTTTATTGCTTTGCAAGTATTATTTTATTTTATTATGTGAATTTTTACTTCACAATGAGATTCTTTGTAAATTGGGAAGACTTTTTTCTTTATTTTGGCAATTGTCCCTTTAATTTGGTTCGTATGCAATTACTTATCTTATTATATATAAACTATACTTATAAAGAAATTTTTCCCAATTCAAACCAAAGCTCCAATTTAAAATAATTTTAATTTAAATAATTTTTATTTCTCGGAAATAGTCATATATTTATAATACATTATATTTTCTTTCTTCTATTAATACTTGGATCCCATATTTACTCCATATTTAATAATATTTTATTAAATTTTAACAAATTCATCGCAATTCAATCATTAACCAAATACAGTCATAAATTATAATAAAAGATTGGAAGAGAGAATACAGAGCAATATTACAACACAAATAGCTATTTGCTGCTACCATGAAGAGCTAGTGAGATATGCGTTCCTTTTAGTTTACTGCTATTTATTGCCTCAGTATCTCAAGCTAAGAGGTGGGAGACCATCGAACTAACAGATTCAGGACCATGATTATTTACACTTGGAATAATGCTTGCAGGAGATATGAACTTCACAAAATCTCTGAGTTCTGTGTAGCTGGAATGCTCACTGTATGGTACTTCATATCTGCAGAAGATTATATTTAAAAAAAAAAAAATCCTCAGTTCAGACAATAAGTTGCATTTTAAATGAAAGAAGAAATTAAAGAATTAAATTCTCTCTTTACCCAGACCCAAAATTAGCAATAGATTTTAAAAGTTGATGATTCTTCCAATTGAGGCATTGCAAGATGAACACATCAAATGAATTTAGAGTTTTACGGGCTGTTTTGGGGCATTTTTGAAGAACTTTAGAGTTCCAAAATTCTGTTGTCTTTAAAGATAACATTATAAGGTACATTGTAGTACTTTGGAATCTGGACTACAATGAACATCAGAAATTATCACTTTCTTATGATTTAAAGAAAGGAAAAGTACAAGAGGTCCAGAGAAGAAAGCACCAAGATAGTACAAATGACAATTCTTTTCTTTTCTTTCTTCTCTTTTCTCCCTTTTTCCCCAGTTTTTGAAGGATACTTAATGTGGTCCCACTGAGCTATGACCTAATGTGGTCCCAAAATCTCATGAGAGCAGTAAAAGATAACATTGTGAGTGTTATATTTTAAGAGCTCTGGAATGAAGCTTTTAGCTTGTACAAGCGGTAGAATTTTGCCAAAGAAATCCAAGGTCCTTAGTGGCTATCTTGGGCAAGTTAACTAAGCCATATCACAGGTTTTAGTTGAAACACTTACTTTTGAATCTAAACTTCAAAGAAACTTCGAATAATTAGCTCAATTATAATTCACCTTATGATGGTACCCTGCTGCCACCTTCTTCCAGAAGATTTCTTCTTTCCTTTCCCAAAGGTCCAACCAGTTGGAGAAAAAGCAACTATTAGATTGAAGCGACCCTGAAAAAGAGGAGGGGGGTTGGAGGGGAGAGAGAGAAGCCCATACCAGGTCAGCATAAATAAACCAAGAAAGAACAGAAAGGAAAGGCAATTTTGGGGTCTTAATTTGAACACCATTGTTTATCTATATGAAACTGCAGGCTTGCACTCATTTAATGTTGCATTAAGGTGCACAACTTTGCCATTTTGCTTCAGTGAAAGGTTTATACAACAGAGAATGTAAATCCTCATATGATATTTTGGATGAGAGCCATGAGGCATCAGTAATCAGAAACCATCTTAGCAATATATCTGCCTCCCCATGGGAAGAACAAGCAAGTCTAATAATTACCAATGATTAATATCAACTAACAATAACCCCAAAAAAGGGGAAAGAATTGAAGCTAAAGCTAATAGCCTAGCAGGAACAAAAGTAATTGCACTGTAGTTTGAGGGGAAGGTAAACTTATACCCATGGACACAGGCCTGAAAGAATTGCCTTAGGGAGGGATTGGCAGAGGCAATTACTTGCCAAAGAATTGACACAAAATCTAACCAAAATATTACAATGCATGCAAAAACACCAAGGTAGCACAACTTACATCACAGACAATTATTACCTTTTTACAAAGGAGTAGCAGAGGCACAGACCTTGCAGCCATTCATGTTACGGGTTGGTCATTTTCCTATTATTTTCTCTTTCAGGCACTTACCTTTCATGCCTCAGTTTCAGCTTGGGGTACATAACACTTTGCTGCTTTCTAATCTCTAGGAAGTTAGTGATTCTGTCATCAGTTAAAAGCTCCATTTAGACATCATGGGCTGATGTTCCCTTTCAAATCAAAGCATTTACCAAGATAGTGGTACAGTATGTTTCGTTGGAATGAAAAGAAGGAAGAAAAGATGAGGGAATGTAAATCTGGATGTAAATGAGTGATTTACGTCATTTGGTTAAGAAGGAAAGATAGAGGGGTAGTAAATTAGGAGGGGAAGGTCTCCCTCCACGTCAAAAAAACAACCCGTCTAAATTTGAATTGATCGGGACATAAATTAAAATAATACTTGTCATCTATTTAGGAATATATAGCTGTACATATTTAGGAATTATAGCTGTAATTATTTCCTATAATTGTTTCTATATTTGTAATGTATAGTTGGCTTACCTTAAATAAGTCGAGGTATCTTGTATAAATACCTTGAGATATATTGAATAAATATAAGAGTGTTTTTCAGCCAATTATTAATTTGGTATTAGAGATAAAGAAAAGACTTCCGCTGCCTCCTTTTCCCAAACCCTAGCCGTCATTGTCTCTTCCAAAACCAACGCGGCACTGTGGTGACACTGTAGCGGCGAGACACTGTAGCAACACTGTAGCGCGCGGTACTGTAGCGAATCGCACTGGTTATCATCTATCATGGCTACCAAAACTGACAATGAAGCTATCCCCGATAGCAAGAAACTCTCGACAGTGACCATTCATGAAACCTCTTCTCCAATCCATATTAAATTGGATAGTACTAATTATCGTGTTTGATCAAAGATTTTAGAGATGCATATTGCTGGGAGAAAGAAGAAGGGTTATATTACTGGACGAAAGGCTGCACCTGCAGAAGATGATCCGGGTTATGATGAATGGGAAGCTGAAGATGCTCTTGTCAAGTCTTGGCTTATTAATTCCATGACTAATAATCTGATGTCACACTTTGTTCAGTGTGGGACATCTGAAGAAGTTTGGGATGCGGTTAAGAGGAGCTATCTTGATGTGTCTGACCCTTCCCAAGTCTATGAACTGATGAAGAGGTCATTCCAATTGCGCCAGGGTGGTCGACCTCTGCCGGAATATTACAACGAGTTGAATTCAATTTTTGTGGAACTTGATTATCGTAGGCCCAATGTATCGAGAAACAAAGGAAGCGTATTGCAGAGGATCGCATCTATATGTTTCTTGCAGGTCTTGATCACCATTTGGATCAAGTTAGTAGTCGTGTTTTGGCTACTTCTCCTTTACCAAGCTTAGAAGAAACCTACCATTTAGTTCGTCGTGAAGTGCAGAGACAGGTCACTATGGGAATAGAAAATCATTTTGAAGCTTCAGCTCTAACGATTCAAAAGAGCACCTCTCAGTTGACTCTTTCTATTCCTGTGAATTCTGTCGCTTCCAATTCTCGCTTCTGCACTCATTGCAATAGTCTCAAGTATACCATAGAAGTTTGTTAGAAGAAGCATGGATATCCGGAGTGGTATAAACTTAAACAAGCTGAGAAGAAAAATAAGAAATCTGCTCAAATTGCTGTTATTGATACTTCTCCACCTTCTGCTTCTCATGTCTCTCAAGTGTCTGCTCACCAAGATAATTCTAACACTTGGGTTATTGATTCAGGGGCCACTGATCATATGACTAGTAATTCTTCTATCCTTGCCTCTCTAATGTCTTCACCTGTCAAGTTTGTACAGGTTGCTAATGGGACATCTATGCCCATTACAGGAGTAGGGAGTGTCTCAATTTCTCCTACATTCTCCATGTCATCTGTCTTACTTGCATCTGCTCTTTCTAATAGTCTTCTTTCCATTAGTAAGATTACCAAAAGTCTTAATTGCTCTGCAATATTTGATTCCACTCATTGTATCTTTCAGGACAAACGTACAAAGAGGACGATTGGCATTGGTAGGGAAAGAGGCGGTCTTTATTACTTAGAGGGGGCTACACAGTTTCAATCTAAACCTAGCCATGGCCTTCAAGTAGAGAGCAAGTCATTTGATAGAGAGAAGATTCTTTTATGGCATTGTCGTCTAGAACATCCATCTTTTCCTTATTTAGAGCGTTTATTTCCAAAATTGTTTCGCAATGTTGCTATCTCTAGTTTAAGATGTGAACAATGCATTTATGCTAAAAACCATCGTGTTCCTTTCAAACCTAGTTTCAATAAGAGTTCTATTCCTTTTTCGTGTGTTTACACTGATGTATGGGGTCCTTTTTCTACTCCATCTGCTTCTGGCCATAAATACTTTGTCTTTTATTGATGACTGCACTAGAGTGAGCTGGGTATATTTGATGAAATCTAAAAGTGATGGTATACAAGTGATTCCTCAATTTTACAAAATGATTGTAACACAGTTTCATACTCAGGTCCAAGTTTTTCATTTTGATAATGGTTGTGAGTTTGTAAATCAATCTCTTACCCAGTTCTTCCTAGAACATGGCATCCTCCCCCAAACAACTTGTGCCTACACACCACAACAAAATGAGGTAGCAGAGCATAAGAATCGTCATATCCTTGACGTTGCTCGGGCTTTGAGCTTTACTATGCATGTTCCTAAACGTTTTTGGGCTGAGGCTGTCATGACTACTGTCTTTCTTATTAATCGCATGCCCGCTCGTATCCTTAATTTTCAAACCCCTTTACGGATGTTGTCACAATTTCACTCTATCCCTTCTGCTCTAAATATGTGTCCTAAGGTCTTTGGTTGTGTATGCTATGTTCATGTCCACTCTATATATCGGGATAAGCTTGATCCACGTGCTCTCAAATGTGTTTTTCTTGGTTACTCTAATTCTCAAAAAGGCTATAAATGTTTTCATCCTCCTACAGGTAAATATTATGTTTCCATGGATGTTCAGTTTTGTGAACAAGAGTCGTATTTTTCTGGAGATGTCTCTATGATTCCTCTTCAGCGGGAGATTAGTAGTAAGGAAGAGGAACGGTTATGGTTAGAAGAGAAGAAGTTGTAGATGTCGAGTAAGAGGGAGAACTCAGCTATTGTGGAGAATAAAGAATCTTTAGATGATACTTGTTCAGCTGAGGTTAAGTCTGAATTTAAAGAGGGAAAGGATGAAAAACCAGCTAGGTTATTTCAAAAAGGCTATACAAGAAGAAAACAGAATACTACTGTTATGCCTCCCCTTGATTCTAGTGCCCCTCTTGATGATGCTACAATGCCATCGGATGACTCTTCTACTATTAACCCTGAGGTATGTGTTCCTTCTCTTCCCACTTCAACTTCAGAGATAGATTCTACTGCTTTGACTCTACCAGTTATGGATCACGATCATGGTAGAAGATATCCCCTTCGTGAACGTAGAGAACACGATAGGTTGTGTTTTTCCAAGTCATCTTTTAATGTCACTTATCCTATTTACGATTTTATCTCTTATCACCGTTTGTCTAAGGCTCATCTAGCTTTTGCTCTTCGATTGTCTTCCGTGTCTATACCTAGTCATTTTCAGGAAGCCCTTGGAGACCCTAAGTGGAAGATTGCTATGGAAGAGGAGATGAAGGCCCTTCAAAAAAATTCTACTTGGGAGATGGTTGAGTTGCCACGGGAGAAGAGGACAGTAGGATGCAAGTGGGTGTTTATAGTGAAATACAAGTCAGATGAGACAGTTGAAAGGTATAAGGCTAGACTGGTGGACAAGGGTTACACTCAAACCCATTAGATTGACTATCATGAGACTTTTGCTCCTGTGGCTAAGATGAATACCGCTCGAGTCATTCTATCTCTTGCAGTCAATCTAGACTGGCCATTATGCCAATTTGATGTAAAAAATGCTTTTCTCCATGGTGATTTGACCGAGGAGGTGTATATGGATCCTCCTCCAGGATTTACACTAGGGAAAGGTAAGGTGTGTAAGCTGAAAAAGGCATTGTATGGGTTGAAACAATCGCCAAGGGCATGGTTTGGCAAGTTGAGCTACTCGATGAAGGCGTATGGTTTTAAGCAAGCTTTAGCGGATCATGCTTTGTTTTATAAGCGGGAGCATGATGATATTACCTTGCTTATTGTTTATGTTGATATGATTGTTACAGGTAGTAATGCTGGTGAGATAGAGAAACTTCGAAGCTATTTGGCCAAGGAATTTGAGATGAAGGACTTAGGGGTTCTAAAATACTTCTTGGGTGTTGAAGTATCTCGGTCCAAGCAAGGACTTTTCCCCTCTCAACGGAAGTATATTTTAGATCTCTTAGCTGAAACTGGTAATTCTGCCTGTGAACTTGTAAATACTCCTATTGAGATGAATCATGGCCTGGCTATCTATCCTGATCAGGTTCCAACTAACAAGGAGAGATATCAGAGACTAGTGGGGAAGTTGATTTATCTGACTCATACTAGGCCTGATCTATCATATGCAGTTAGTGTTGTCAGTCAATTTATGCACAATCCAAGTGATAGACACATGAATGCAATGAATCGTATTTTGGCTTATCTGAAGTCCTCTGCAGGTAAAGGTATTATGTTCTCCAAACATGGGCACTTGGATATTGTTGGTTACACGGACTCGACTTTCTTGGCTCTAAGTTAGATAGAAAGTCTACTTCAGGCTATGTGTCATTTGTTGGAGGTAATTTGGTGACTTGGAGGAGTAAGAAACAGAATGTAGTGTCATTATCTAGTGCAGAAGCTGAATACAGGGCTCTTCATCATGCAACCACTGAGCTTGCTTGGTTAAAAATTCTCTTGACAGAACTCGGATTTGGTCAAAAAAAACCTATGGTACTGTATTGTGATAACACTGCAGCTATTGAGATCGCTAACAATCCAGTTCAACATGATCGAACTAAGCACATTGAACTTGACAGGAATTATATCAAGGATAGTCTGGATTCTGGTATGATAGAGGTTCCGTACATTAAGAGTGCAGAGCAACTGGTTGACATAATGACTCATGTTGTTACTAGTGGACCATTTTATGCATCATTGTCCAAGTTGGGCATGTGTGATATCTATGCACCAACTTGAGGGGAAGACTTAGCATATATAGCTGCACATATGTAGGAATTATAGCTGTAATTATTTCCTGTAATTGTTTCTATATTTGTAATGTATAGTTGGCTTACCTTAAATAGGTCTAGGTATCTTGTATAAATACCTTGAGATATATGGAATAAACATAAGAGTGTTTTTCAGCCAATTATTAATTCTTCCACTCTAACCAAACAAAACGGAAGTAAATTATATTACTCCCCCTAATGGAAGTAAAAGTTCTCCTCCCCCTTCTCCTTTGTTAACCAAACATAGGGTTAATGGAATCAAGGCCAATGATATGTTGTCAGTGAGACAACCTAGTAAAGCTCTGAGTCCAGATACGTGTTTTATGTGCAAATGCAAGAATGAAACTAATAACCAGCTTTCTCTTCACTGTCACACAAGAAGGAAGATTTGAGAGATTTGCTCACTATGGTGGATGAGAGGTATGTGTCTCCTAATAAGACTGTAAAATACATGCAGATAAAATTTTGTTAGTTATGGCAAGAGTAAGCAAGGGAGAATTCTTTTGCTATGTGATTGTTTTACAATTTTTTGGATGATCTAAGTAGAATGGAGTAACAGGATCTTTAAAGATCAGTATATGCTCATTGAGTTACCCAGGACAGTTATTTATTTTTCTTGAATCACTTTAGGCAATAGAATCAGTGGGAAGCATAAACAAGGTCCTTGCAGCCTCACCGCATATTGATTAGCTATATGCTTCAATCTTTTGAAGCTTGCAAGTGTCCACATAGGCACTACATGAATGTGGCTTTCATGTTCATTTAAAGTTAACCATTGCATATCTTCCTCGGGATATTCCAGGCATTCCAAAAGGCGCAATTTTGCTACATCAACATAGATTTTTTTATGAAGAACACGAGCAACCTCCATATATAACCTTTCTTTTCCTGTCAGTTAAACAAAAGACGTAAAGAAGAATATTACTGAAGTTTGAAGAGAAAATAAGAAGTCAAGTTATTGTATTGATGGACTTCAATTAGGGGTTTGAAAATGATTGAAAAAAATATGAATGCAAGTAACATAACAAAATGTACATACCAATGGTATAGCTACCAATCAAAAATAGAGTTCTGGGATTAAAATCCTCAGCTTGGATGGCCTCAATAACAAACTGAATTACAGCCTCCTGTTTGGGAAAGTCATACTGCATGGATTGTAATAAATTTTGGTTACCCATAGACAATCAGTCAAGGTGAGTGAAACACCAGTCTCAAAAAGAACCTGAGGGAAACACATTAATGTACCACCACTTTTTGAGCAAGAACTGAGATTTGTACGGCAGGAACCATAATATTTGCATTTTCAGTATCCATGTCAATTTCAGAGATTGAAGCTATATTTGATGCTTTCCAAACTCATGCAACGCAGAGCTATTGATGGATTTAAAAGAAGAGTTGAGAAGGGGGGGGGGTGTTATTGGTGAACTATGTTTAAGACATTTTTTCATAATTTATATAATAGTTTATATATATATCCAGGAACAGCTTTAAAAGTAGTTTTGGATGGATCCTACTCCTTCCCCAAGTCCTTCCATCCAAATGAAACATAAAAATTACTACTGAATTCACAATAGTTTCAGCATTTATAAACTGGACTTTAGCTTACAAATAATTAGTAGTAATGCATTTATCCAGTCCTTATGGATATCACCATGTTTAGTGAGTTCATATGAATGCAGCAAATACCATAGGCGAGCTGTTAATTCCTATCTTGATAGCCAAAAAAAGATATAGTAATAATCAAGATACTCAGATTCCTAAAGAAAGCAATTTCCATCACATAAGGGACTTACTTGGGGATCACAATAGGTAGTATCAAGGATGAGTGTGTGGATAGGACAAGCCTGCAAAACAGAAATTTTTGCCATTTTCTCGCAGAAACGGAAATCTCCTGTGTGCAAGGCAGCCTAATTGCATGAAGAGCCATGGCATCAGTCATTTAGAAGAATGATGTGCAAACAAATGACATGTAATAAAAGTATTTTAATAGATTCAATTTAAGCCACACCTTATGATTGGGTGGTTCAAACAAAATTATCACAGCACCTGGACAGTGATTTGCATCAAAGCATGTGACATCAACTCCTGCAATACTAATCTTCTGGTTAAGGGGCAAAACTTGTAATTTGTCCCATGAAATCCCAAGTTTCATATTCACAAGCTTTGCAGTAATTTGAGAGCAATATATCTTCCCATGGCAGAAGGATCTTGTCAAACCTTGATAATCTGCAATTTCACCAAACAAAGGACCAACCGTGAAGGATTTAAGAATCAAGAAAAGCTCACCATGGATCAATAGAATTAAAACATATTTGGAGCTCACCATTTGTAGAGAATTGCCTTTCGAAGTAGTAATATATAAATTAAAACATACATAGTCACTAACATCAATTACACTTACGATCCATATGAAAGTGAGTAAGGAACCAGTGAGAACAATCTCTACTTAAATATTTGAAAGCATCCTGCAAAAGAAGAAAACAGTGATCTTGAATTGTAAAATGACTGAAATGGTCATACTTTTTGAAGTAAGAAAATGAAGAGTATGACGAAATTCAGATAACAATATACCAAAATACAGGGGGAAAAAACTTCAAAAACTTGTAAACAGACTAAATGTACAATGTGAGAGGGGGGGAAAGAAAAAACACTCTTTCGCAATGAATAAAATTGATCGTGCATGGTAAAAGGTTAAATTGCTGCAACATGATTACAAAGTTGAACTATTATTCATTATTGTAACAAAATTAAGAGACAGATTCTCTTGTTAATGAAAAAACACCTACAGCAAAGAGAAATTATCTAGTGGAGAAACCTACCATACCTAATTACTTTACACAAATAAAATTCACATCCTCTCAAAACTGCTATTGCTAGGAACTCCAATTGGAGAGGAGAGATGAAGGCTGAAGAACAGATTGCAGCAACGGATTTGGGTACCAGATAGAAATTATGCCAGCGACCGCATAGGGATATTTAAATCACTAGAATCCTAGAAAACATTGTGCCACTTGTCATGGCTAGATACAGATAATTGCAAGAACATCTTGGTCAAAGATTCTGTGTGAGTCACAGATTAATCAAGCGAACATATGGATGTATGTAATTAACGAGAATCCTTTGTATTTGTATGAGGCACCAAGAATAACTGCTTTAGTTTGAGTCAGTTAAACTGGACCTGGTCATGCTAGAAAGTCATGAAACTGAGTGTTTAAAGGATAAACACATTATATAGCAGCAAAACTTACAGAAATTTGGGAGCATCACATCATACAATAGATATAGCAAGTTTAAGATATGCGTCAGAAGTAAAAGATTGCTTACAACGCGAAAGGGTGTTCCTGGTATACTACACCACAAAGGTGTATCCTTCTGCTTCATGCTTCTTGCATTCTTTTTCTTCTGTATCCTCCTATGTGAAGAACCAGAATGATTTTTCTGTGTGTCCTGTTGTCCTTTGGAAGCAATGCAGTTGCACTTTTTCTCAGCAATAGATCCTGAAAAATAATCGGTTATCAACTTGTGCTTACAAGGTTTGTTGATAGCATCTGCTACAACTTTTGATTCATCCAGTTGATTTTCTATTGCTTTACATCCAGCTTTTATTTCATCAAGAGCATGGATAATCTTTTTCCTCGGACCAAGAGCAGTAACACCAATGCTACAAAGATCCTGCAGAAGGCAAAGAATAGGGACCTTAGTTAAGCTGGTGAAGAAAATATTCTGAATGGAAACATGTGAAGAGAAATCCAAAATCAAAAAGGAAGAAGGAAAAAAGATATGATAGGGTACTTGTTAACTGTCCTACCCAACACAAGTTTATCAGGCATATTCCATGTTTACCAACATTCTGGATTAAATGCAAGGAATTGCAATAATAATAACTTGGACATAGATCAGACCTAAATACTTGAGTATTCAAGTACATCAGCAAGGTTAGTTTCAGGCTTGGATCGCTATAGATCTCTCCAAGCAATTGCAAATTCTTTCTTAAAACCTCACATAACTAACATACATCTTATTATAAGGAAAATATAGTAGCTTTATATATCACAGAATATCACAACAATCAGGTCCTTCTAAGAATAGAGTGCATGCAATTTCAAAAACAGGAAAACAAGTACACAAACAAACAGATAGAGTATGGCAAGAAAATACCATAAAAAAATAATTATTTTTGCTGGATACCAGCTCATAGTATTAATTGTGCACTCAATACATAAAATTTCACAATGCCCTTTCTTTTGCAGTCTGTATTTTTTTCTACCTGTGAGGGTAAGCAGAAATTTCTAAGGCTGCCATGATTTTCATGAATATTTTTACCTTTTTCTGATTTCAAAGAGGTGGGAATTACTTAGGAAGAATGAAAGATACCTCTTCTGTCAACCACTTCAAAGTTTCCCAGTCAATTTCCTCACGTACAAAAATTTCTTCATACTTAGCAAGGCCTAGGTCACGTAGCCACTCTCGAACAGGAGAGATATCAACAACTTTCCCAGGAGATTGACAATGGGAGTGATCAAAAACTTGCGCAGAACACTGATCAGCTGAACCATCTGGGGGAAGAATTACCTGTAAGATACAGTAAAAGTATGATCCAGATAAAACAACTTGGATAACTAACTTCTCTTACAAAGAAAAAAGGTGTGGGCAATAAGCAATCTAGAGATCATCTCCGACCGTTGACTTATTGGGTAAAATTTTAATATGGAATAGATATTAAAAGAAGCTATGGGCTTGTAATGTTTCGTGATTTCTCATCTTTATAGTACATTTTTCTAGTTGCGCTGCTGTGTGCTAAAACTGATGCTACACCAAAGAAATCAACTTTTATGGTCTTTGTCCTATAAATAAGTGCCTCATTGCTGGACAAATTAGCAGAACTTTCTCATAGGATCAAGACTATGAGAAGATCAATGATATAAGACTTATATAGGGGAGGTTAAGCAAGAAGAAATAAACAACATTGGAGCTTAAAAAGAACTGTTAACTTCAGCTTAAAAAGAACTGTTAACTTCATATTTTCTAGAGGGTTAATTACAGCTATAGAAATATTCAGGATGGCTAGAATATCTCGGCTGATATTTATTGCATCTTTTATATATTATACTTAAAACTCTGGAAACGATCAAATCACAATGCAGAATTCTTTGCCAACATAAATGCTTCTCATTACAATTAATCAAGGCTTAGACAACCTCTATCTTGAAGAATTGTTAATAAACTACTAAATTACAATAACTGGCAACAATTTAGCATGTATTTCCAACAAGAAATGTAGCTTCAAAGTGGTATATTTAATAGCAGCGCTTTGACATAGACAAGCAAAAAAGATAATAATATAACATTCATAAAAAAAATGCGCCAATCAACATTCAGAAAAATGCATTTTATCAACTGTCAGAATTTTTTTAGTTTCTTAAACTTGAAGAAATAATAAATAAAACCACATCACCAATCAGAAATTTAGGGGAAAAGAAAAAGAGCATACGGGTATAACAAATCAGAACAAGTAAAAGAAAATTAAACTTGAGGAAGTTTAGCTGCATACATCATTTGAAGTCTCCTCTTTGTCAAGGCACTCATTTAGGTGAACTTGCCTTAAGTCTTCGTGCAACTCTGAAATATCCTTTCCACAAAGTGGACAATAAACCAGACCAACTTCCTTCTCATTCTCTGACTCCCCCTCCTCCTGCTTCTCGAAAGTAATATGCCCCTCTCCAAACTCAAGATCGCCTCTACAATCTTGAATTGTTTCATTACCTTGGACTTTTTCCTCAGCGCCACACAATTTAAGCAACACATCCAGCTGCGGGCACCCTTCAGATTCTTCATCGTTGTCATTATCTCCAAATTCTATCCAACATGATTCCGTGCGACCAAATCCCTCACTGTCAACTTGCTGCAATCCCATCTTTTCTTTCTCCTCATAAGTACTAGTATTGAATCTCCCGTTAGCCTCACAATCTACAGATAACTCCAAGGCATCCAACCCGCCACCAAACAAATCTAACTCAAATTCCCCATTATTCTTGCACTCTTCTTCAACTGGGGCAGGACCCGGCCAATTCAGGGACACATTGTTTTCCTTTCCGGAACTGACAAATCTTTGCTGCTTCTTGAGCTTTTTGAGCGGGCGCCGACTAGCATTATTCGAAGGCCCAAGAGGGTGCTCTGTCAAGGTGGTTTTGGAGCCAAGCAGAGAGGGAGAGGGATCTTGAAAATCATCATCAGCATCGAGTTGAGAGAGTATAGAGATGTTTTGAATTTGTGAAGATGAGATTTTTTTCTTTTTGAGTTTGGAAGTTTGGGTGCCGGCCATGGACGAACTTACTGTGGTGGTGGTACCGTCAACCGTGGTGCTGGAGGAGGAATGGGGCGGGATTGTTTGAATTTGTAAGAGATTCGGATGAAAATGGAGGGAGAAGGGGGAAACTTCTATGGGCCGATATGGAATCTGGGCGTCAAAGCCCATACTAAGGATTATGAGCTCAGTCCAGCACTTTTTGGGTTTTTTTGCCCAACTTTTTCCAAGTTTCAACTCAAGTTAATCAATCTTTTTTTCACTGCTATCTCTATTTCATAATATAAGTCAATTTAGATTTATACACAAGAATTAAATATCTTAAATTCTAGACAATTTTAAAACTAAACTTCCAAAAATACCCTTAATCAAGTCTTTGTCTTTTTTGGTGATTAGAAATAGTTGAGTTATAGTTAGTGGAAAGAGAAAGATTGTAGGGAGGGATAGAATAGAAAAAAAAAGTAATGAATTCTTATAAAATTTTGTAAAACGATCTATATTGTGAAAAACTTTTTAAGTCTAAAACGACTTATATTGTGAAACGGGAGTAGTATTATTTATAGTACTCCTTCCATCTTAAAAATTATGTCAACTAGGTAGGTATCCGTGCACTACACGGAATTCCTGTAATTATTGATTTTAGAATATTTCTTTTGTGTTTTTCTTTTTTTAGTGGGTGTGTAGTCTAGTAAATATACTATATGTCTATTATTGAGTATTTTTTGTTGGGTCACTTTTGTGTTTTTTTTTTCTTTTTTTGAGGGTCGTAATTCATAGTTCCTATTGTTGTTCCCTTTGTGGTAGTGTTATTATAAGTACATATTTTGGACTGCTTTGTTCTAAAGTTAGGTCATGACTTTTGTTTAGTGGTATGTGTGTTTTTTAACGTTTTTTGGTGGGGGTTTTGTTTTTTGTTTTTGGCTTTTTTCTGAATTCACTTGATTAGTGCAGATGGATTCAACCCATTGTTTAAGCTTGAGATAATGGCGGGAATTTAACAATCATTGGTGTTCCCTGGTATAGGTAAATGAAGAGTTTTTTTTAGTTTGGGATGGGGTCTTTATTATTTCGAGTGGTGAACTTGTAAGCATTTCTTTTATCTGTTTGTGGGTTGTGTAATTTTTGTATAATTTTCTCTTGTTTTCTTGTTCTGATTGTGTTCATTTTTGAGTCATCACATTCGTCTTCTGGCGCTAGTGATACTGCAAGCTGTTTTTCTCGTCTTCCTTTAGACTTGCTAAGGAGAATTATTGCCTTAGTGGGGATGTATTTCTATGGAGATCTTTTCTCTTTGAAGTTGACATAACTATTTTTTGATTCAGTGGTTTTATCCTGTTTATTTTTTCTATTATTTTATTTACTCTGTTTTTTGTAGTGCCTCACTGCTATTGATTCGGTTTTATTGGGTTTTTGTTTTTATTGTTTGTTTGTTTTTGTCTAGGTGTAAGTTTCTTTATCATATGGCTATTGATGGAGAGGAATACTTCTTGTCGTTAATTTCTTTGCATCGATTCCCTCATCTGTTGGATCATCGTCCCGATGCATAGAAAAAGCTTCTTTCAACATTGCGTCGAGCTCGGAAATCCTGGAGCACAATATAGGGCTGGAGTAGTGATTTTTTTTTTTTTTTTCGTTTGTCAGTGCCATTGATCAATCCCATATTTATATTCACTTTTATTGTTTGGATCCTTTTTTTTTTCCCCTAAAAACTTACTTTTGATGGGGGTGTATTGATTTGGTGAAGACTTATTTGTAATGTTCTATAGATGCTGGTTATGAGAGTGCCTCATATGCTATGGGGATGTTTTTTCTATTGTCAAATACCCGTGAAAGGGAGGTTACAATGGGAATATTTGATCAATTTTTGAAGCAAGGGTTGGCTGAAGAATTTATGATTGATTATCACTGGGGAATTGTTTTTACTGTTGGCCTAAGACGGGAGACAAATAATTTGGAGAAGAATACTACTCATTGCTGTATATGATATCATTCTTATGATTTTGTGGAGGATGGAGTTGAGCCTAGGAATGTTTGTTTGGGGCGTTTTTGTGATTTTGAAATAGATTCATTTAGGTTTATATTTTCATTATTAAGGAATTAGAGGTGATGTTTAGTTGAGATCTATGTCACAATGAAATGCAGAATTTTATTACTGTAAATTGTATTATTGTGATTGAATGTTTTATTTGTTAAATGTATCATAATTTTCTAGGTGTTTAAGAAATTGCATTTTCGAAGGCCACTGATTTATCTATGCTCTCTACATGGATCCAAAGACAGATATACATTGTTTCTTAGCATAATTATTGATACATTTAATACTTAGAATTTCCTTTGGTCATGAAGAGGCATTGGTTTTTAACTAAGACGCATGGTACGTTTTTATTTGAATTTGAGTCTAACAGTTGGTTAAATAATAATAATAATAATAATAATAATAATAATAATAATAATAATAATAATAATAATAATAATAATAATAATAATAATAATAATAAAGACTTTTTACTTGAAAAAACAAAGGGGGTAGAAGAACACATCACAACTTCTTGAAAATGGGAGAGATAATGGGGAAAAATTGAGGGAAAGGATTCGAAGCAGTTGTATCCAACATTGTATGCCCCATTCTCTCCTCATATATAGAACTATTATATCCTACATTAATGTTCTTTTTTTCTTTTACTTTTTTAACAAAGTAAAAATGTGACAATTTCATATAAATAGAAAAGAGAGTGGAAGAAAGGATGGGAGAGAGACTGGAGTAAAAAATCCGTACTGTTATATGAATAAATGATTATAGAAAACTTAAAGCTCATCCCTCCTCTATGTACTCGTAAACAAAATAGAAATAAAAACAAAAATAATGCTTAAATAGGCTCATTCCTTCTTTATGCACTGGTAATTTAATAGGCTTGATCTTCAAGTCAAAACTTCTTATATGGTATAAAATTTTTCATGCATATGATTTACTAAAACCAGATCTATGTTAGTATTTCCCCATGATGGCATCCACTTCTTTTTCCCTTAAAGGCCTCTTGGATATGAGAACCATACAAACAGCTTTGAATCTCCAATTATAACTTAATACTTTTATGGCTGTTTCATACACGTGTTATGAGGGCACCCGATAAGGAAAAATACTTACATAAAATAGATCCAGTCTTTATGAACTATGAGCTTTGCGCCCCCCTATCTTGACAGAAAACTAACCTGTCTTCTCTGGTTGAAGTTGCACATACAATATGGCCACCTAGCAATAGCTGCCATAACGTTAGAACTATGGCAGATGCATCTACATTCATTGGTCCAAAAAGAACTTGAATAAGTAGTTCCAAACATAGATTCTAGTTGCAAAATAGTTAACCTATAAAAACTATGCATGATTTTTCATATCCAATCTCTCCACATCAGGTCAGTATCTGTTTTAATATACTCTGATAGACATCTTCTTCTTTATCCCTCTCTTTTGTTAGATGGCTTGCAACAGCAAAGACTCCAATTACCTTCATGTGGCCCCTGTCTGAAGTAATTTAAGACCAAATGTCCCAAAGATCAGCAACAACTTCTGAGCAGTGAAGCATGATCACCATAAAACCACCCATCTACTATCCAGGTTGATCTTCAATTTCTCATTCTAGGTTGACCCAACACCAAAGAAGAGACCACCTAATAACGCTTTCCAGACTAACAAAGAACGGGGGGGCGTTACAGAAACTTTAAACCACAAACTCTCAATAAGGTCCTTTCTGCCTGAAAAAATTCAAGAAAGCAGAAGAACCAACGAATTCTTGACAGAACAGTACTGGCAAGATACATGTAATAGAAAATAGAATTCTTCTAAACCATGCATTTGACAAATAGGTATATGAACCTTGCTCAGTAGAGACAACCCCAGGATCATAAAACAATATGATAGAGACGCATATCATGTTATTTTGAACCTTCCACACCTTTCCCCTTCCAAGAAGAAAACTTTGATTTTTAAGAAACAGCCTACACCTAATCCCAATCACCCAAATTAAAATTTATATTCATATTGATACCAAGCAAAGAGCAAATGAAGACAAAACCTAACTACATCATTATCATTAGGCATAATGTCAAAAAATCATAAGGTACAAACTAAATTTTCATTTTTTTTGTTCTTCTACTAGCTAATCCCTCCAAAATAAAAATAAAAAAAACAAAAGGCGAAAGAAAAAAGAAATATTTATCAGGAATTATTCAACTATTAATTCAAAAGACAAAGTCATATGACACTTTCTTCTTCACATCCTACATAACTTGCCTGTTATTGAAGAATTCCTCTCAATAAAATCTTTTATATTTCTGATGATTTCTTCTTCATCCGTCAGAGGAGTTGAATCAAAAAATGCATTGGTTTCTGCATATGGCATCTTTTCTCCAAAGCCAAAACATGATCAGCCACTGAAATTCCTGGTCTACTATCTATTAACGTTTGCAAAATTTCAAGATATAGAATTCTTGAACTGTATTTTAGGGTATTTCAAACTAAAGTATGGTCCATATTAAACTGCTGTGAAACTCAAATTTAAGCAATAACTTATTACATAAAATCATATCATTACCTTCATTCCTTCTTCAACTGTAACAAAGGTTTCAAATCTTAGGGAAGATTCAATAGAGATCAGACCATCGGGACCTATTTATCTATAGCATCAGCAATAATGTTGCCAACGTATTCATCATTTCCATCAGATATTGAAGCAACAACTGGAGGAACGAAAAGAGAAGTATGTAAAGCACTACATTTCAATGCAGACTTATCAATAAGAACAAAATACCTCTAACATCATTACTGCCTTTTACAGGATAACTTTTCTTTTTCAGAATTTTAACCAACTTTTTAACCAACATAGTATTAGCCCCTAAAAGAAGCAGCCAGCAACCTAGAGTTGATCATTTCTCGAGTTAAAATAATTGCAGTTGTTGTTCCATCACCAGCTAAATCACTCATCTTGGTTGCTACCTTCAGTGAAATTAGAAAATGTAAATTGCTTGAGAGTTCCTATGAATTAGCTTAAGAAGAGGTTTGAAATATTTTAATTAATTAACAATGAAGTGCATGCTGCACCAAATGCCTGGACTTTATGCACACGCATGCAAGAGAGAGAGAGAGTAATATGCAATCCATCTGGATGGCTCAAATACCTCCTGTATGAAAATTGCTCCAGCATTTTCAACTGCATCAGAAAGCTCTATAGCACGGGCAATAGTTACACCGTCGTTTTTTATTTTAACGGCATCAGCTTCAGCAAGAACAACATTGCGCTCTGTTAAATCAACAAAACAGTTTTCTATAATTTAACAATGAAAAACATAAATCAAAGTAGTAAAAATTACTAAATCATTCAAACTATACCATTGTATTAAAAATTACGTTTAGTTAGTTTCAGGAAAAGGGTTAAGAATTCTGGTCTCCATTAATCCTTTACAAGAAGATGCATATAGACGCAGAATATATTTAGTATTCATTGCTGGTCAATATCATATTAGCAACCCAGATATCAACTTTGAAAATGGAACTCATTCAGTCTTATAAGTGAATTCATGTACAAACAAAAAATACTTGTTCTCCATTTAGATTGAGTGAGCTATTCCAACTCTACAGGTAACAAAGATTTAATTCTAAAATAGTGCAAGCAAAGAAAAATAGCCTTTGTAAAACCTAAACTTGGTTTGAAATACCAAACATCAATTTCATACTTCTCATTTTCAAAATGCACTATGTATATCATCACCAGAATCCAAATACTGAGCTTGAACAACAGAAATCTCCGATAACATTTTATTTCCCATAACAGCACACTAAGAAAATATAACCAACCAATAAAAAGAAAAAGAAAATAGGAACCCTTTATACCTCTGGGTCCTATGGTAACAGAAACAGCATCAGCAAGCATATTGATTCCATTCAGTAGGCCCTCTCTGCACTCTCTGCCATAATATATTTTCTTTGGCCCTGCTCCAACTAACACCAGTCTATAATTCTTCTTCATCTTAAAATCAATTTTTGTCTTAGAATCACCGCCTTCATTTCTTCTCCAAAACCCACATGTCTGATTCTTTTCTCCAACTCCCTACACAAATCCTAGCAATCAAAACCACAATACTCATGTCAGAAACCATCTTTAAAACCAAGCCAGGTTAGAAGTCATGAAAGAATTCCATGACACTGTTTCCCCAATTCATTAAACCATCACAAAGAGAGAGCTATCTAAGGAGAAAGAAAACTCACATTTCATCTAAACAGAAGAAGAGTTTGAACAACTTCCCAGTGGCCATAACGACAAACTTGCGTCAATGCCATCTAAAACAAAAAGCAGTCAGATTAAGCACAAATCCATCGATCGAATTTACTAAAGTCCCATCCCAAGTTATGTTATATAACAACTTTCACTTTTACAAACCTAAATGTCGTATCATGATACCATCTAATTGCCGATGGAATAAATTGGGAAAAAATGTAATAAAGACAAATCAAAATATGGTACCTGTGTATTCCTTTGGGTATTTGGAGTTTCAGCTTTGAGATTAAAAGATGCTGATGGGTCATGCGGAAGGGTTGCCAAAATTGCATTCATCAAGAGATTTTTTGCTTGCTAATCCTGCGTCTGAATTTGATGGGCAGGAATCACCTAACCAAAAAATCAACATAGAATCAGAACGAAATAGACATAGAATTAGAACGAATCCATAGCGCATACCCAATTGTCCAACTTGAGCCCTAAAGATTTAACCTTTGGCAAATAAGTTAAAAAAATGAAATGGAGTCGGGGAAAAAGAAAATAAGGGCAGAAGAGGAAACAATATAGTTCGTATAATTGTACACTCATTTTTCCTTCTCTTTTGAGAAGAATGAATGATGGGAGAGCTTGATCATCGGGGAAAAAGAAAGGTAAAATACAAAACACAAAAACATTCCAACCCATATTTCATAGGGGAAAAAGAAAGGTAAAATATAGACCGAGTCTTCGCCGAGCAGAAAATCTAGCCGATCCAATCATTATCGCAACTTCGCTGGCGGCAGAGTAAAGGTAGCGGCAGCAGCTGGGGGACATATATTCAAGCTTCAAAAATAGCTTGGATAAAAATTTTCCTATAGATCCATCAAACAGTACATAAAAATCTAATATTTCTACTAAAAAATTATCAGATCAAAGACAAAACAATGAAAAACAAAAGGTAATCTAATCATCCGATCAATCTAATCTAAGAGCGCTACAAATTAAACACCAAAGACAAATTGACTTGGATGAACCGAAAGACAGATTGACTTGAGATGAAGATGATGTTTGAATCCGAGGATCGGTGAATTGAAGGAGATGATATTCCAGTTTACCGCTGTGATCTCAATGGGAATTTTACACCTCAGTGCTTGCATCTTTAATGGCTTCAGTGCTTGACTATTCGAATTCCAACCAATAGCTAAAGGTTGATGCTAAGCTTATTGCTAACAAACAATAGCTCAGCAAAACTGTTATGGGTCACTAAAGGCCTTGAGTATTGCTTTTTATAAGCATTTATGTACAGACTCTTCAAATTCATAAATCTCTGGCATACGATGATACGAATAGCCTTATGTCGAAAACTATCAGCTAATGGTAGCCGAAACAACTACTCAGTGGGAACACGGTTGGCATCTGCGTGACAAGCAATCAACCAATGAAACTGCTGAAAATTGACAAAAGAAGCATTCACGCGCTTATGGCTCAACTTTAATATACTTTAATATAAATTTAGAATATGATATGAAAGTTAAAAAAATTATTAAAATTTGTATAATTATAATAAAAATAATTATTATACCTCTAGATAAAAAAATATTTCTTTCGTTTTAAAATACTTATTCACGAAACCTTTTACACAGAGTGTTAAAAATAATACAATAATTTAGATAAAATTCATATTCTACTCATATGAAAAACACTATAGTTATTGATTAGTAAAAATTCTCAAGAAGTAAAAAGAAAAAAGAGTTTTGGAAAATTATGTGTTGACTTGGAATAAATAGGGGTACAATACGAAAAAACTAATCATTAGTTCTAGAAATATGTACACGAACAGTATTTTAAAATAAAACAAAAAAGTTTCGTGAATAAGTATTTTGAAATGGAGGGAGTATTCATTAATTATTCTCTTATATACATTCATTAATGATTTATTGAGAATGTACATATTCTTGATTGAAGAACGAGTAAATTAAAAATATAAAAAATAAATTTATTCTTAATTTGTGAGATTGATAAGTATTTTGTTACAATAAAAATAACAAATTTTTACATAATTTTTAGGACAAATGGAGTATATATTTAGATTGAAGTATTTAGATAAAGATTTGATTGAGATGAATTTATTAAAATTTAATAAAATATTATTAAATGTGGAGATAAATGTAGGCTCAATCATTAATGCAAGAAAGAAAATATAATGTGTTGTTATTACATGATAATTCTGGAAACGAAAACTATTAAATTTATATTATTTTACATTGAAATTTTAGTTTGAATTAGAAAAAATTTCTTTCCAAGTACAACCTTACTTTTATCATAATAAAAAGAGAATTGTGATTTAAAATATGAATTATTTTTTTAAAATTCGACAAGGAGATAGGGATAGGACCAAACTTATCGCAAGTAAATTGAATTCATGAAACATGAACACGTAATAGACCTTGTCACAACTCATTCTAGTTTTTTTTTTTTTTTTTTTCTTCATAGCATGGATTGTCACACAATTAAAAAATCATGAATAACTAAAATTGAAAAACAGGTCTAAACATATATAACATGAACTTTAAAAGTCTTTACAGTTTACAATGGTTACTGGGTGCATACAGAGACTACAATTCTTGGTGCATCAAGGAGACAAATATAAGAGCAACTTCAAAACTGACTTAGAAGTTGCTATCGGAGGAAATGGAACTATCAAATGGGGAGTACAAAATGCTTAGTGATCTACTGGAAAGATTGGTGTTGGCCTCAGAGGTGTTTCTTGGGAGCATATATTGATCTCCTGATTGCATCTAAGCCTACTTCAAGGTTTAATCTTGCCTGTGCCTTGTGAACTTAAACTCTTTATGCCCGTTGGAATGCCAGTACTGTTTCCAGACCTAAAACATACGCCAGAAAAGAATTTAAATCAATGAAAATGGTAGAAAACTTGTTATGCATTAGAGCGATGATAATTAAGGACAAGACTGCTAAAGAAAAATCCAATACATGAGTAGTTTAGACTTACATATTGATTGTATTGATGCTTAATTATCTTCACGATTCCAATCCGGGCAATTGACAAGAATCCTCATTTCCTTATTTCCATTGTTCATTTGTTCTTCCAGAATTTGCTGAGTAGAGTTAGCAGCTAATTGGCTGCACCATCTTACCTCTAGCATTTGAAGAGTTGATATTTCTCCAAAACTCAAAGGGATCTCTTCAAGCTGCCTACAACTTTGCAAGACTAATCTCTCAAGGTTGGGAAAGTGATAAGTGGACGCATTCCAATGGGCAATGTTTAAAGTTACTTCAAGAATCTTAGTTTAGGGAATTCCTCTTCTGTCATGTCCCATGTTTCGCCATCACATGCTTTAGAAAGTAATTTGAGAACCTGGAGGTTTGGTAGTTCTGCAATGACAAAGATTTCACTCCATGGCAGGCAAAACTTCGATAGAGTCAACTTTTTGAGATTCATAGGGAGCTGGAACTTAAAACCAGATTGCACTCTACCAGTTGAAAGAGCATTCAATGATTCTAGTTGACTTAGAAAGTCCAATGCCAAAATGGGGACCAAATCTTCAGAGTCCAAGGATTCAAAGCATAGGCATTTCAGTTTCCGAACGTTAGGAAACTTTCTTATCAATTTGCCCATAGAATGACCGAAAGATAGAAGTGGAGTGGAAAGGGAGTACAAGTTATTCAGAACAGATGAATTTTCAAGGTCATTTGTTGGGGAACTCAGAACAGCACGTCGATCTATATGCAAATGCCTCAACTTCGTCATCTTCCAAAGAGAACTTGGCAGTAAAATTTCTCCTCCTAATCCTCTCAGAAGAAAAGTTTCTAAGTTACATAGTCTGACTATTGATGACTGGATCGTGTTCATTACTCCACGAACTGCCAAATATCTCAACTGAACTAGCAATTCTAGTTCGCTTGGCAAGAGCCCACCAAGGTTGATGCTCATCAAATCCAGCACTTTAAGGAGTTTAAGCTTTGAAAAATGAACGAGACATCGTACCTGGTGCCAACTGACGACCATCAGTAGCAAAGAACTGAAGAGAGCGTAGGCACGGAATGAATAGCCTTGATTCACTAAATTTCTTTCGTTCAGAGTAAATCCACAATCTTCGGGGCTCATCTAGACAAGACTGTTCATCATAACGATTTAGCAGTTGCAGGACATTGGCATCTTTTGATTTTTTTTTACGCAGTACTCATGTTTCAAATCATGAATCCGATATGCTTTAATCCCATCACCTTTGGATCTGATTTTGGAAACATATACTACACTTCTATTTACGAGATCCATCAAGTACTCCTCTACTATATCCTCCAAGCTCTTTTGGAGGGGGTTTGGCACAAACCCTTCTGCAATCCATGGTCGCAATAATCTCCTGATAGGAATTTCTTGATCTTGTAGGAATGAACCAAAATAAAGAAGACAAGGTTTCAGATAATCGGGTAAATGTTGGTAACTCAATTCCAGTAAATCCATGGCCTGGTTTGTGCCTTTCCGAATGTTTGAACTTAGACTCTCTGCAAATTCTTCCCAGCTATTTTGTTCCGTAGTTGCAAGAATTCCAGCTACAATAATGATGGCAAGAGGTAATCCCTTGCAATTTTTGGCAATTCGCATCCCAATTTCACAGAGTGCTGGAGGGCAACTTTTCTTGGGAAATAGCTGAAGAAAAGCAGCATAACTGGAAGAAACTGACAAATGAAGGAAAAATGCTTTCTCTTTCTATATTAAAGAAGAATGAATCAATACATCAGTTTTTATATATACATCCAGATCTAAAAATGCTATAAAACTAAAACTAATGAAATTTGGAATACATCTAACAATAATTAATAGCTGTTAATCAAGACAAGGCAACAAATAACAACTTCTAAGCTTCTGAAATGTTTTGCCACCAAAAATGCTTCAGCCGGATCAAAATAGAATTTTGATTATCTGGCATGTGAGCTGGCTTCAACATCTGACTTGGAATATGACTTGGCAACAGCTGCAACTGCTGACTTGGCAACAACCTTAAACTTCTTCTGCTGAATTTTAACATCCCTCTCAAGTTGGATG
This sequence comes from Voacanga thouarsii, assembly GCA_026120185.1. Lineage (NCBI taxonomy): Eukaryota > Viridiplantae > Streptophyta > Magnoliopsida > Gentianales > Apocynaceae > Voacanga > Voacanga thouarsii. The sequence continues at coordinate 2,865,077 of JANUWF010001131.1, forward strand.
CAGAAAGAACCCCCAAATGAGACAATAAGAGAGAAAAATGACTAGGAGCCAATGCCTTTGTAAAGATGTCAGCTAATTATTGAGTAGAGGAAACTGGTAATGGATTAATGTAGCCAGCTTGGTACTGATCTCGAACAAAATGACAGTCCAGCTCTATATGCTTAGTTCGTTCATGAAACACAAGATTTTCAACCAAGTATATGGCACTTCTGTTGTCACAGAACAAAGGAACAGGCAAGACACAAATAAAACCAAGTTCATGAAATAAATGTATAAGCCACTGCAATTCACAAATAGATTGAGTTAAAGCTCTATACTCTGCCTCAACAAAACTTCTAGCAACTACTGATTACTTCTTGAATTTCCATGACACAAGTGCAGAACCAAAATAGATGTAATAACCAGTGATGGACCTTCGAGAATCAGGATGTCCAGCCTAATCTGAATTAGCATACACTTGTAGAGCAAAAGAATTATCAACTGGAAAATGTAATCCAAAGTCAATAGTACATTTTAGATTTCTAAGAAGCCTATAGACAGCTTGCATATGCAAGACTGTTGGAGCTGTGAGAAACTGACTATATTGCTGAACTACAAAAGCAATATCTGGCCGGCTATAAGTCAAATATAACAACTTCCCAACTAGACTTCTATATAGAGAAACATCAGGAAAAAGTTCTGAATCTCCAGCAGTTAATCTGAGCTTATTATCTAAAAAGGTAGACACTGGTTTGCAACTAATATAGCCCTGTGTTTGAAGCATATCCTAGACATATTTTTGTTGAGATAATACAATACCAACCAGATCTCTATGAATTTCAAAACCAAGAAAATAGTGAAGATCCCCCAAAACTTTGATTTGATATTGATGATGCAACTGATTTTTTACTTCAGTAATTGCATCAAAATGAGGACTCAAAATAAGAATATCATCAACATACACCAAAACAACAATAAACAAAGCATTGGTCCTCTTAAAAAATAGACTATAGTCACTCTTTGATTGATTAAATCCAAGTGATATTAAGTAAGCAGTAAGTTTTGTATTCCATTGTCTACTAGCCTGTTTAAGACCATAAAAAGACTTGTCAAGTTTGCAAACCAAAGAGCTATCTGCAATAACAAATCCTAGAGGTAGATCCATATAGACTTCTTCAAACAAGTCACCATGCAAGAAAGCATTATTCACATCTAATTGATGAATATACCAGTTAGATTTTGCAGCAAGAGCCAACATTAAACTGATAGTTGTAATCTTCACAACTGGTGAAAATGTGTCCAAAAAATCAACTCCCTCTTGTTGTGTGTAGCCTTTGGCAACAAGTCTTACCTTATACCTATCAACAGATCTATCAGCCTTATACTTGATTCAATACACCCATTTACAACCAACAGTCTACTTTCCAAGAGGTAAAGGAACTAAATGCCATGTTTTATTTTCCTCTAAAGCTGTAATTTCATATCTTATTGTTGTACACCATTCTTTGAATTTCACAACCTCAAAGTAATGTTTAGGTTCAAAATGCTTGTTAGCATTGCACAGAAAGGCTGAATATGCAATAGAAGAAGGAAGAAAGTGTGGTGTGGTGATTCTATGTACTTTAGAACAAATATAATCAGAAAGATGAGCAGGTGTAATGGTATTCCTAGTGATAGGGGCTAAATTAGTCATATTTTTTCTAATTATTTGAGGCTCTTTTGTGATATATTTTGTTCAAAAACTAGTCATATTCCTTCACATTTGAGATTTTACCCTTAGAAAGGTATTTTGTTCATTATTACAGATTTTTGGGGTAAAACGAAGCAAAAACGTCGCAAAACAAAAGAGAGGCGGCGCCAGACAGGGCATAGGAACAAGCGCCGGCCATGCACTGTTGACACATACTTTGAGGCAACGAAAAATTGTCAAAATAGAGTGGAACATAGTGGAACCGGCGCCGGCTATATTCTGAAATACATTGTGCAGAATTCGAAAAAAAATCGGTGAACGAGTAGAGAATCAGAACACAACCGGCGCCGGCTCCGAGAGCCAAGGCGGCGCCGGCTGTGCTCTAAGGAAAAGGCGAGATTGTGATTTTTCTACGCGATTTTTGATAATCTATGGAGTTTTAGTATCTTTCAACTTCTACTCGCCAAGAACATTACACTAACAAGTTTAGGCACTTCCCAAGCCTATAAATAGATGAAAAACACAAGGAAAAATGGGAGAATTCATTGATTATCATAGAAAATCACTCAATCAAAGGAGGAATTCTTCAATTTAAGGAGGGTTATGCAAGAATGTCTTCAAAGGAAGAAGAATGAGGCTTGACTATAAGTGCTTTCTTTTACTTTATTTTTTTTTTCTTGACAATGATGTATTAATTGTTTTATTGTAATTTGACGTTGTTTTAGATAGTTATGATTTTGAGAGTTATTTTATCTTTTGATTAATTGGTTGTTATTCTTGGTATTTAATTACTTGTGCTTATTACGAGATTAATTGGTTGTTTCTTTTCATTAACTTGCTTGGACAAAGGGGTTAATGGTGGTCTTAATTCATTAGCTTCATATTTATTGGCTCTTAACTTGCTTGGACAAAGGGGTTAAGAGTAGAGACAAAGTAGTTAAAGGCTAATTGATGTTTGTCAGGATATGGATTTATTAGTTAATTTCATGTGTAATTTGCCAAAAATGAAATTTTAATCAAGGACTGTGGTCAATGCATCTTTTAGGGTAAGACTAGTTGAGACAAGAATGTGATGCTAAGTTATCTAGAAGATAGGATTCATGAATTGGAAAAGAAGTGAGTCTACTTTAATTCTTCATGATGCCAAGAGAATAATTGATTGTGATAAAGATTTGGTACTTTAAAATTATGTTTGTCTAAACAAGGGCTTGAGTTTCATAATTCTCCATCCTTGACATGTATATATTTTTATTTTTAATTTTACTTTTATTTTATTTTCCTTTCTATTTCTTTTTCACTTTATAGAGTCGGTTAAACAATGAAAGAAGGGTGATTAATGTATACTTGATCCTTGAGGATCGACACTCGTTTGAATCCTATGCTATGTTAATGATGAGTACGCTTGCTCATATGTATAATTTAGGGTTAACGTTTCAATTTAAACTTGATTGGGGATGAGCTTATTTTTTATATGATTTTTATACCAAAATCTATACACATCACCTAGTAGACCTTCTAAGAGGAATTTCAGATGTAGAAGTACAAGGCAAATGCGAGTCTTGTTGAGTAGAAGTGTGAGGCAAATGAATTGATGTAGCATAAGGTAAAGGCAAAACAGGTTTACCCAAAGTTGAATTAGATGAAGCATGTTGATGCACAAAGAGAAAGTAATATTCTGTGAAATGCACATTTCTAGGCAGAAAAATCTCTCTGGAAAAGAGATCTAATAAAAGAAAACCTTTTGTGGTGGAGGAATAACAAAAAAAAACACAAGGTTTGCTTCTAGAATCAAATTTACTTTTGTGTGGCAATTGAACACAAGCATAGGCCAAACTACCAAAGACCTTAAGAATGCTATAATCTGGAGTTTTGTGATATAGTTTTTCAAATGGAGTTTGTTGATTTAACACAAAAGTATGAGTAACATTGATAAGATATACATCATGTTAAACACAATAACCCCAGTATGCAAGAGGTATTTGAGATTGAAACCTAAGGGCTCTAGCAATATTAAGAATATGTTGATATTTTCTTTCCACAATTCCATTTTGTTCAGGGGTATAAGGGCATGATGTTTGATGAAAATGCCTTTTGAATGATAAAAATCAGCAAGCTGAAATTCAAGATCATTGTCAGATCTTAAGGTCTTAACCTTTTTATGAAATTGAGTATCAACATAAGCAATAAAATGTTGAATCAAAGGTCTAACTTCAGATTTTTGTTTCAACAAAAACGCCTAAGTAAATCTACTAAAATCATCAACTATAGTCAAAAAATATTTGTGACCATAAATAGTACTGATATTAAAAGGCCCCCAAATATCCATATGAATCAAATCAAAGATAAATTCAACAACTCCTTGATGTAAGGAAAATGGATATTTGTGTTATTTTGCTAAAGGACAGATTGGACAGAAAGTATCAATAGTGGGTAAAACAATAGAAGGATCAATCCTTTTAACTTCAGTCAACTGCTTTGTAGACAAATGACCTAGTCTAAAATGCCATAGCAATGTTTTATTATAAAATTCACCATGAATTCACAAGAGATATAGGCTGGTGTGGATCAAGATGAAAAAGGCCTCTAGATAGGCTAGCTGATCCAATCATCCGACCATGATGTGGATCCTGAATAAAACAACAATTATTTTTAAAAGTTATGACACAATTTAATTGCTGAAGAAGTTTACTAATAGATATTAGATTGAAAGAAAACTTAGGAATGAATAGGACTTGATCTAAAACCATAGAAGAACTTAATTGCACTGTGCCTATATGTGAAACATGAACTATATCTCTAGTTGACAATTTTATGGACACATTTTGTGCAGGATGATAATTAGTAAAAGAGTCTAAGTAGGAGCAAATATGGTTTGTGGCTCCTGAATCTAGAATCTAAACTGAAGAGTATATACCTGTGTCTTGAGCTGGACAGGATGAATTTGAGAAATTTGGTTGAAGAGTTGCTTGGTTGATTGAATGTACATGATCAGAAATAGCATTGTTTTTGGAAGAGGGAGCAAGTTGTGACTGAATCACAATTTCAACAATTGCTGATATTGTTCTTGAGTTACATACTATGAGGTATGAGATTCCATTGAATTGGTCGAGCAACTTGATACTGAGTTTACTCCACTAGAGACATTCTGAAAAATATTGCTGTCAACAGTAGCATTAGCTTGTGGCATAAAACCCTGATTCCCCATAGTCCTATTTTTGTTTCTGTAACTTGCTAGAAATCTATACTGTTAGAATTCGTGGACTCCTAAACACGAAAAACATCCACGAATCCCTTCCGAGGATCCTTGCAAAATGATTAAGAAGACCGTAGGTTTGTAGAATTACCTCTGTTTGGTGTAATCGATATCCTTCGATTCTGATTCTGTCACTGTACATGCAACCCGAATGATCACCAGACGCTGCAGTATGCGAAAGTCCTCTATCGGATACACACCGCGAACTCACTTGTTACCCGGGGAGTGCTAGCGCCTAGGGTTTGAGAGGTTTTTTTCTGATCAATGGAGGCACGAATATTCTCAACAAAAATTGGCACACCCAAGAAAACGGCTAGGATTTTCTTAAAAACTCACTCCGAACCTCTTAAAGTCCAACCCCAATAATATCTTATCGTATTTTAATTTAAATTCAAATTAAATTAAAATTGATATGATAAGATTCAGCCATTATCTCGGTAATTTAACTAATTAATTTACCGAGACAGATTCTTATAATCTGGACATCATCCAGATACATCGAATGTGGATATAATTCCAAATTCATTGCATCTGGTAAATTTTCTATGTTTGATTAACTTAGACATATTTCCAGATTCATCAAATTTGGTCACCAGAAAAATAACTTAACAAGTTCACTTATTGTGTGACTCTATAGGTTCATTTAACACTGGCAGTGTGCCTAAATCATATTTAAATGGCCCACAAGTTATAAGCGGTTTCTAGCAAAATATTATAACTGTCCAGGTTAAATGAATATCGGTGATTTCTTTGAACCAAATAATAATTTTTACATTTAGTCCTTTTGTCACACGATATCCAGATTAAGCATAAGGCACGAAGCATGTCATCCTTATTAAGTTTAATCAATTATTTCTTGATTTCATAGTAGACTGTTCAAACAAATGATATCAATATCTCAGATTGATATATTTGAGCACGACCATGCATTTTAACAGTCTAACTTATCAAGGGGCCCATGGATATCTCTCCCATAATTGAGAGGGACAAATTCCTTCAATATCAATCATATTCCTCTCATTAATTTATTCTATATCCAATAATAGTCTAATTTATTATATGGTTAAAGACAACTTTAGACAACGTCAAAATACAAAATTTATCAAGTAGGAAATTATGATGAATTTAGGTCGAAGGACTTTTAATATTATTATGGCTAGAAAGTATTTATGACATGTTCAATTAAATACTCTCACAGTGGGTCATGTCCAATACAATGTTCTCTAATATTTATTTATATTTTGACTTGATATCACAAATATCTATGACCAGTAAAACATAGTCATCTAGTCACAAACATACTAATCTTAATTTATTATTGTTTCAATAATAATAAATGATCAGGAACAGATTTAGAATAGTCATTGTATTCATTGTTGGGTTTTACTATCAAGTCACGTACTTGATGACCACAAAACAAAACACACTATTCATAGAAAGGAAAGCCTCATATTATTATATAAAACATAACGACGATAGTATAAGTACAAATTGACTATAGGGCATATCCCCAACACATACTTCTTATAGAAGGCATAGAAAACGGAAAACAAATGGCACGCAGCGGAAGCGAAGATCAAAAAATGAAAAAAAAACAAGAATAGGGGATTCTCGAACAGGGCCGACGCCGGCTTCGGCAGACCTAGCCGGCGCCGATTATGCTTTGTTCAAACTCCGAGGTTAAAAAAAATTTACCTCTTTTCCTCGTTCTAAAAGTTGGCTGGACTGGAACGTGTACTACCGGGGTAGGTATGCTGGTGGAAGCCTCTGGTGCGATTCCTGCAACTCTCCTAATCCGTCTTTGCATGTAGGTGAATGCCAATCGCTCGATCTTTCAGTATATGGCCTGCTTAAACCCGTTTGGTGAACAACTACAGACTAAGGAACCCTTTTTTCTGGAGAGAGAGAGAGAGACGTCTGGCTTTTTTCACAGAAAAGAAGCCGTCTCGGAGAGTGTATGTTCTTACTACAACGTTGTTTCCAATCCTCCTATTTAACCTAAATAAAACCCTAGGTTAAACTGGATTGGTCCATTGGACTCTTAGTTTAACATTTTGGGCTTAATTAATTATTCTAATTAGAACCAAATTAATGGCCCAATTAATAATTAATTTTTCAACCCAAATAAACTAGTCCAATTAATAAGCCTATATTAGTTTAGTCCTAGGTTAATCTTTAATTATTCAATTTGGGCCAAAGCCCTGAATAATTAATTAACTCACTAAACTAACTTTATTAGTTCTCTCTCCATAGATCTTTATTTTATTCTAGTCCAATAATTAAATCAGGCTACTTAAATAAAATAAATTCCATTTAATTTAAGATCAATTCCTTAGCTCGTATTTAATTAGAACTCACGGTCTATATTGGAGACCAAAAAACACACTGCCTTGACTACTAAAATGATCAAAATACCCTTGTCATTTAAATAATTGTATTTTGAATTTTAAATATTTCCTAATATCACCATAAGGAAATATTGATCCCAAGAACAGTGTTGCGTTAGCAAAATCTCTGACCTACAAGTGTAATGACTAAAATACCCTTCTATACATCGCCGTACATTTGGAGAGGAAGAAGTGTACTAATACCTCTCTAAATAATATTTACCATCATTAGGCCTCTAGTCCAATGATCCACGACTTCCTGGATTGTTTCCGCTTTCCAAGGGAGCTACCCTAAAGCAAACATCTAAGTTATGTTTCCCAGGGCCTTAGATATTTAGATTATTTAGACAACCACAAGGGGCGATATAGTATAGAAACTATCTTGTACAAGTCTGTCTTAACTAACTAGTCACACATATCCAATATGCAAATATATTGACCCTACGATAGAACCTCAACTATAGCATATCAAAGTATGTGCTTCCAGCTTCGTCAGACCACCAACTCATACTCAAGTCGTAGAGTACTAGTCCACGTTGTAGCGGTAGTAGCCTAGGTTTTTACCACATAGTACTTTTAGAAACCACTACTACAGGTCATGTTCTACGTATTCGAAATACACTTATGTCATGAAGTGAGTGGACTACTTACTGGCTAAAGGTAAGCCATTCCCCATTTAGAATTCACAACATAATAACCTAGACATGATGAGATTCCCATTCTCATCAATCGATTAAGAACGAATGTTTATGTGTTAAGTAACCCATGATCCATACCTTATTGTGAAACACCTCCATTCACATGGACCACTTACTTAAACACAGTGAGTCTTTTTCAAACGTAATTGTGCACAAATAAAATTGTAAATTCACAAACAATTTCTGAAAATAAATTTTTTTATTAAAACATTCGATTTTTTAAATCAAAAACATTGTCTAAGAGGGCATACATCCCAACAATCTCCCACTTGCACTCTAAAACGAAGTAAGTCCGTAGGTGCCCACTTCTATGGCGTCTAAGTATCTCTTGAAGACTCTCTCAACCAAAGGCTTGGTGAATGAATCTGCTAGATTGTTCTTGGAGGCAATCTGTTCCACCACGACTTCCCATCTCTGGATGAAATCTCGGATCAGGTGATACTTCCTCTCAATGTGCTTCCCCTTCTTGTGGTTCCGAGGTTCTTTGGATTGTGATACTACTCCAGTGTTGTCGCAATTCATCACAATCGGTCTATCCATGTATGGCATGACTCCAAGTTCTGAAAGGAACTTCCGGAGCCAGACTGCTTTCTTGGATGCCTCCGAAGCTGCCCACATACTCAGCTTCCATGGTTGAGTCAGCAATGTAAGATTGCTTGATACTCCTCCATGAAATAGCTCCTCCAGATAAGGTGAAGATATATCCACTAGTGGATTTTCTCTCATCCTTATGAGTCTGTGTATCCTGTAGGAACCAAGTCATTAGCCCTGTAAACCAGCATATAATCTCTCATTCCCTTAAGGTACTTGAGTATATGCTTTACAGCTTGCCAATGAACCTCCCCAGAGTTTGACTGATATCTGCTAACTAAGCCTACGGCAAAGAAGATATCTGGCTTAATACAAGCATGGCGTACATGAGACTTCCCACAGCCGAAGCGTAGGGAATCCTACTCATTCTATCATTTTCTTCTTAAGACTTAGGACAGTCCCTTGAAGAAAGTGACAACCCATGTCTGCAAGGGATTAGAGCTCCCTTGCATGAGTCCATGTTATACTTAGTCAGCATTTTGTCAATGTATACTGCTTGGAATAATCCTAACATTCTCTACTTCCTATTTCTAAGAAGTCTTATCCCGAGAATGTAACTGACTTCTCCCAAGTCCTTCATACTAAATTGACTAGATAGCCAAACTTTTGTAGATGACAATGACCCTACATCATTTTCAATGAGTAGAATATCATTCAAATACAAGATAAGAAAAGTCATATTAATACTTTCAAATTTCCTGTGCACGCATAGTTCATCCTCGTTTTGAACAAAATCATAAGATTTTACAGTCTCATAAAAACAAATGTTCCATGCCCTTGATGCTTGCTTAAGCTCATAAATGGACTTCTTAAGCTTGCAAAACATATGCTCTTGGCCTTTAGTAATAAAGCCTTCCGATTGGGATATATAGACGTCTTCACTAAAATGGCCATTTAAAAATGCCGTCTTGACATCCATTTGCTATATCTTGTAGTCATAATGACATACGATGGCAAGGAGGATACGGATGGACTTAAACATGACTACCGGGGAAAAGGTTTCCTCATAGTCGATTCCCTCTTTCTGAGTGTACCCTTTTGCCACAAGCTTAGCTTTGAAGGATTCCACTTTCCCATCTATTCCCCTCTTTCTCTTGTATACCTACTTACAACCTATGGGTTTTATCCCTTCAGGTGAAGCTACAAGATCCCAAACCTGATTGAGATACATAGACTCAATCTCGGCTTTCATTACTTCATGCCACAGATTTGCATCAGCATTAACAATAGCCTCCTTGTATCTAGTGGGGTCATGTTCCTAATGGTCGGAAACCAATTCGAAAGCTTCTCCAGTCCACTGGAACCCAAGACACTCTCCCACTACGACGAGGCTCCATTTGTACAGGCTCTTGAGGCTATGCCTCTTCTTGTTCCACAATCGGATCAGAAGAAGTTGCTTCCGAAGATAACTTCTCCTCCAATTCCAACGTAGTTGAACCTTTCCTGGAAGTACTTTGATCATCCTCTAAGTATCTAGCATTGATACTAACCAATACCTTCTGTTCTTTAGGATGATAAAAGTAACCACTATTTGTCCCTTTTGGATACCTAACAAAATAGCATAATTCTGATATTGGTTCCAACTTGTCTCCCTTGACCAGTACATAAGCTAGATAACCTCATATCTTGAGATGATTCAGACTTGGCTTACGCCCAGTCCACATCTCATAGGAAGTCCTAGGTACTGACTTGGAAGGCACCAAGTTCAGAATATATGTTGTTGTTTCCAGGGCATATCCCCAAAAAAACACTGAAAGAGTAGCATGAGATATCATACTTCGGACCATTTCCATCAATGTCTTGTTCCTTCTGTCAGCTACTCCGTTCTGCTGGGGTGTCCCCGGCGCAGAGAGCTGGGATACTATCCCATGATGTACCATGTAGTCCTTGAATTCACCAATGAGGTACTCTTCACCACGATCCGATCATAAGGTCTTGATCAATTTACCTGTCCGACGCTCCACTTCAATCTTAAACTCTTTGAACTTGTCAAAAGAGTCAAACTTGCATCTCATCAGGTAAATGTAACCAAACCTTGTACAATCATCCATGAAAGTGATGAAGTACTCAAAACCTCCTCTAGCTGGTGTAGACAGGGGACCACACATCAGTGTGAACAAGACTCAATACCTCATTGGCATTATCCGCCTTAGGGGCAAATGACCTTTTGGTCATTTTTCCCATCAGGCAGAACTCACACTAAGGCCAATTTTTCAATCTCAACGAGCCCAATGGCCCATCATGGATCAACCTCTGAATCCTGGTTGAATTGATATGACCCAACCTTAGATAAGAGTCATTGACATTGACATTGGTCTTTCTCTTCTTTGTTAAAGGTTCAGATCGAGCGTTATTTAATTGATTGTTAATAGGGTTTAAGAAAAATAGATTCCCATACATGTGTCCAGTACATAAAATTTTTTCATCTCTACTGATAGAAATACCAGAATGGAAAGATACAGAATATCCTTGATTTATTAGTTTCGCAACCAAAATTAAATTCTGTCGAAATCCAAGTACATATAAAATATCTTTCAAAACTACTATTCTATTACAATCAAATACAAGACCCAGTTCTCCCACTGCAAGGGCCCAAACTTGTGCTCCATTTCCCACACGTAATCCATGTTCACCCTTCTGGAGTCTTCTAATCTTTCTAAACCTGCAAGGAGTTACAGATGTGATCAGTGGCTCCTGAATCAACAATCCAAGTGGAAGTTGATCCAACCATTGATATAAACTCTAGATAGAAAACATTACCTGTGGGGTTTTTCTTGGCTTGAAGATCTGGACACTCCTTTTTCCAGTATCCCTTCAGTCTACACTTAAAGCACTTACTCTTGGGTTTGTCTTTGGGTTAGGTCTTGAGTTGGACCGCTACGTTACCATTCTTCTTCTTGAACTTTCTGGGCTTAGGCCCAGTTTTAGATGATGAAGCCTTGGCAATCATAGTCTTTGATTACAGCTTCATGACCTTCTCCGCCATCTGAGCTCCTTCATCAACTCAGTCAAACCCATGTTCAACTTGTTCATGTTATAGTTCAACTTGAACTAAGTAAAGGAACTCGGTAGAGATTCGAGAACCATATCTACTTGGCTCTCGGGGTCAATGACAACCCCTAAGATTTCTACCTCCTCGAAAGTAGCAATCATCTTGAGCATATGCTCTCTGACTGATGCTCCATCAGCCATCTTAGTGTTAATGATGGTTCGAAGAGCCTCCTGCCTTACGGCCGGCTCTTTTCCGCGAACATCATGGCTAATGATTGAGTTATGTCATACGTAGTGGTCATGTGCTCATGTTTGGATTGGAGCACATTAGACATAGAGGCCAATATGTAACAACGAGCCACCTAATTGGCCTTCTTCCATACCTTCTCAGCCTCACGCTCCTTAGCGTGGAACCCTCCCCGATAACAGTACAGGTTTCGTAAAGAACATACTTATACTCTTCTGCTGTGAGTATTATGTCCAAGTTCTTTTTTCAGTCCACATAGTTTGGTCCCGTTAGCTTATTCTCTTAGAGAATAACAGCCAATGGACTAAAAGAACCTCCCACCATTTCTGAAAAATCAGAAAAATAAAAGAAAAAAAGATTCAGTTTGTGAAAACAAAACAAATATGTGCTTTTTATCCTTATTATCAAAACTGATAATAGTCAATTTGGCTCTTAGGAAAACTGACATAGCTTCTTGGGAAGATTAACAACGACCACAAATTAATTTTCCTTCTAGATAATGATCTAGAAGATAACTCCATCGAGGGGATGACCGTTTCTTCTCATTTCCTATGGACATACCTCACACTATGACTTGCAACGAGGGGCTGGCCGATCATAGTACGTACCCTGGGTTATTAATTACATCATTCTATTAGATCTAGATCCTTGTGGTATTCCCATTTTATACAGGTTCACTCCCAGGGTGACGCGAGGAGACCCACGATCTCTAATAAGGGTCGTGATGGAAGCCGTGAAGCCGTTGGAACCCCTCTCTCACTTAGTCTTTTAAAATAAAGATTTTTTGAAAAATATCCTTTTGAAAATTTCCATTAAATTTTCCATTAACTCAAAAATAAAATGTTTAAGTCCATAAAAATCTCTATGTCAAGGCTTATATCCTTTGAGAGTTTTTCCCATGGACTAATTTTATTTAAGTTAAAAATTTTATGATTTCAAAAATTTTCCAATTAAAAATTTCTAGAGACTTTGGTCTCAAGTTTATTTGACAAAATAATTTTTTTTGTGCCAAACTAAAACAAAATGGCTTTCTATTTTAACCTTACAAAAATATCTAAATCCAATATATTTTCTATGTCAAGGATTAAATCCTTTGAGAAAATATCTAAGGATTAATTTTTGTTTAAATTAAAATTACCATTTAATTTGTAGAAAAAATATTTTCCTTGTCAAAAATATTCCCAAAGACTTTAGTATTTGAGAAAACGTGCACATAGGTACCAAAAATAAATAGCATGCTAGAAAACAGTAGACGTTTTCATACTCTTCTATTTTTAAACCTAAGTGCCCAGATAATAGAATTAAACACATTAATTAATTAATTAATTGGCTTGTTTAATCCTAAAATCCCTTACTAATATTTTTTTATGCAAAAATATTTATTGAATATTAACTATTGTAAAATATTAACTTTTCCTGGTATGGACCCCAAAACAAAAAGAAAACGCAAGAAAAATTACAAGAAAAAATAAAAATTTTCTCCTTGGTCCACTGCACCGGCCACACTGGATCATGCACCTATCGCACTGTGGTCCACTGCACCCGTTGCATAGAACCAGGACCTACAAGAAACCAGTGCGCGGACCGGCCTTCCAGACCCTAGCCAGCGTCGGTTGCAGTCTGATCGGCTCTTCCTGTAGTTTTTTTTTTTTCTCTGCGAATTTTTCCTATTTTTCTGCACAACTTCTGGTTTCGATGGCTCTCCGATTTCAAATCAAATACAATGAAATAAACCAAAATCAACAATCACCTATACCCATAAACATTGGGCTTACACGATTTGCTAAGAAAAATAGTAAATTACAAATTTCCTATACCTCTACCCGTGAGGTTTAACAAAGAATCTATCCATACCACAAATAGCGAAGGATCACAATTTTAATCACACATATATGTCCAGTTTTATTCATCTAGATGCATGCTCCTTATATTTTCACAAAACCTTCATGCTCTGATACCAATTGAAGGCATAGAAAACAAAAAAAAACAAGGCACGCAGCGGAAGCGAAGATAAAAAACTGGAAAAAAAACAAGAACAAGGGATTCCCGAATAGGGCCAGCGCCGGCTCCGGTAGCCCTAGCCGTCGCCGATTAGGCTCTGTTCAGACTCCGAGGTTAAAAAAAATTACCTCTTTTCCTCATTCTAAGAGTTGGTTGGACTGGAACATGTACTACTGGGGTAGGTATACTGGTGGAAGCCTCTGGTGCGATTCCTACAAGTCTCCTACTCCATCTTTGCATGTAGGTGAACGTCAATCTCTCGATCTTCCAGTATATGACCTACCTAAATCTGCTTGGTGAACAACTACAAACTAAGGAACCTTTTTTCAGGAGAGAGAGAGAGACGTCTGGCTTTTTTCACAGAGAAGAAGTCGTCTCAGAGAGTGTATGTTCTTACTACAACGTTGTTTCCAATCCTCCTGTATAATCTAAATAAAACCCTAGGTTAAACTAAATTGGGCCATTGGACTCTTAGTTTAACCTTTTGGGCTTAATTAATTATTCTAATTAGAACCAACCTATTGGCCCAATTAATAATTAATTTTTCAATCCAAATAAACTAGTCCAATTAATAAGCCTATATTAGTTTAGTCTCAGGTTAATCTTTAATTATTTAAATTGGGCCAAAATCCTAAATAATTAATTAACCTACTAAACTAACTTTATTAATTCTCTCTCCATAGACCTTTGTTTTATTCTAACCCAATAATTAAATCAGACTACTTAAATAAAATAAATTTCATTTAATTTAAGATCAATTTCTTAGCTCGTATTTAATTAGAACTCACGGTCTATATTGGAGACAAAAAAACACGCCGCATTGGCTACTAAAATGACCAAAATACCCTTACCATATAAATAATTGTATTTTGTATTTTAAATATTTTCTAATATCACCATAAGGAAATATTGACCCCAAAGACAGTGCTGCATTAGCAAAGTCTCCGACCTACAGGTGTAATGACTAAAATATCCTTCTATACATCGCCGTACATTTAGAGAGGAAAAAGTGTACTAACACCTCTCTAAATGACATCTACCATCCTTAGGCCTCTAGTCTAATGATCCACGACTTCCTGGATTATTTTCACTTTCCAAATGAGTTACCCTAAGCAAACATCCAAGTCATGTTTCCCAGGGCCCTAGATATTTAGATCATTCAGACAATCACAAGGGGCGATATAGTATAGAAACTATCTTGTACAAGTCTGTCTTAACTAACTAGTCACACATATCCAATATGCAAATATATTTACCCTACGATAGAACCTCAACTATAGCATATCAAAGTATGTGCTTCCAACTTCGTCAAACCACCAACTCATACTCAAGTCGTAGAGTATTAGTCCACGCTGTAGCGGTAATAGTCTAGGTTTCTACCATATAGTACTTTTAGAAACCACTACTACAGGTCCATTCTACGTATTCGAAATATACTTATGTCATGAAGTGAGTGAACTACTCACTGGCTAAAGGTAAGCCATTCCCCATTTAGAATTCACAACATAATAACCTAGACATGATGAGATTCTCATTCTCATCAATCGGTTAAAAACGAATGTTTATGTGTTAAGTAACCCGTGATCCATACCTTACTGTGAAAGACCTCCATTTTCATGGACCACTTACTTAAACACAGTGAGTCTTTTCCAAACGTAATTGTGCACAAATAAAATTATAAATTCACAAATAATTTCTGAAAATAAATTCTTTTATTAAAACATTCATTTTTTTTACATCAGAAACATAGTCTAAGAGGGCATACATCCCAACACTTGTAACATATGTCTATTGTGTGTCCCTGCATTCCACAAAATGTACATTACAACATTCTGTTCATATTATTCCCTTTTCTGAAACCTTAATATCCAGCATTCTGTACACTTTTCCCATTAGCATTTCCAACTACATTTAATATGGACTCATGTTTGGGAACATGTCCAATCTATGTAGATGAATCTACCACAATATTTCTTGTAGAAAAAACTTGAGGACTTGCAAAAACTGAACTATCACAATGTGTAGAATGATAATTAAGAAATCGTTCATGATTAGAAACCATAGAAAATGCCTGATTTACAGTTGGAAATGGCTTTATCAGTGAGATTTGAGACTTTATCCCAATAAACCCTTCATTTAATCCTTTTATAAATCAGATAACAAAATCAACATCATTATTTATCTTGACCTTAGGCAATGCTGGACATTGACACTTAGGATCACAGTGACAAATGGGAAGAGGCCTTAAGTTTAACAATTCTTCCCACAGAGTTTTTAAATTTGTGTAATACTCATTGACAGTTAATGGTCCCTGTTTCAAGTTATAAATGTCTTCTTGAAAGTCTGAAATTCTAAAAGAATCCCCTTAAGAAAATCGTTCACAAAGATCAGCTCAGACATCATAAACATTATCCATATGAAATTGAATTCAGAATCCATGACAGAACCATGTTATTACATTGTTCCCAAGCTGCATACAAGTTATGAGTTTGAATTGGTGCTTTGATACTACCATTAACAAAACTTAATTTGTTCTTAGAAATTAAAGCCATCTGCATAGCTCTACACCACTGATGATAATTCCTCTCATTCAAATATGGTTGGACCAAAATCAAAGATGGATTTTCATTCGGATGCATATAAAATGGACTCGATACAGCAAATTCCTGATTAGCCATAATTGCTTAACCAAATTATACAAACTCCAAAGCTTCAATGACTAGAAAACACAAAATCAAATTGATTGAAAACTCAAACACCAATTCACCCAGAAAGCATGTAAACAATCGGATACTTTGATTTGATGATTACCTCATAAAAACAACTGAAATGATAAGAAGGAAATAAGATTCAGAATCCACCTTTCATCTTCAACAGAGTATGAGCAACGCAAGAATTACGCTCTGATACCATAAAGAAAAGCAGCATAAATGGAAGAAACTAACAAATGAAGGAAAAATGCTTTCTCTTTCTATATTGAAGAAGAATGAATCAATACATCAGTTTTGATATGTACATCCGGATCTAAAAGTGCTATAAAACTAAAACTAATGAAATCTGGAATACATCTAACAATAATTAATAGTTGTTAATCAAGACAAGGCAACAAATAACAGCTTCTAAGCTTCTGAAATGTTTTGCCACCAAAAATGCTTCAGCCGGGATCAAAATAGAATTTTGATGACTGCCTTCAACATCTGACTTGGAATGTGACTTGGCAACAGCTACAACTGCTGACTTGGCAACAGCCTTAAACTTCTTCTACTAAATTTTAACAATAGCTTCTCCTATAATAGCTCCCAGCTCTCGCTATTAGTTAGTAAGCAAAGAGGATGAGGTTTGCTATTAGGTTTAGCTAGGAAAGCCACACTAGAATGTCGACTCGTAAATAGAACTCTACTTCCATTTTCATCATTTGGGAATATCATCCTCAAGTCATTCCACGCTTCCATGTCCTATACTCCAAAATAATTTAGTACCTTTTTCCCTTCAATCCTTTATAAAGCCTTTCAGCCAAATCATCCTCATTCACATTATTCAATTGTTCCATTCGCACGCCAACAACATCCTTCAAAATGTCAGGCAACAACTTTTGCTTTTGGTACCCTTGAGAAACACAACACCATGCACAGACATAAAAGTGATACATAATGGAAGGATCATTATAAACTTTCTTAGCTAGAGTGGTCTTACCTTGTCCTGCCATGACAACAACTGAGACAATGTCTAACTTCATCATTCCTCTTTTAAATATGCTAATTATGGTCTCTGCCTTATCATTGAATCCGACCACAACTTCATCCATTGTTGGATTAATACTTCTTGACGGCATCTTTAGGGCTTCGTTTTTTGTCCTCTTTTTTTTTTCATGAATCTCCAACACCTTAGTCTTAATAAGCTTGATATCTTTTGTGATGGAATCGAAAAGAATTTGACTAAAGTTGAGATGATGATCTCCTACTAGTAAGGAGTCCACAACAAATTCAGCTTTGCGCGAAACATCCACAATATGATCCCATATGACTTTGAGGTCCTCATCCTCACTCCGCTGCTCCATAGTATCCCCAAGGAAAGATCTTAAAATCACCAGATATTCCTTGACTACTTCAATTCTATCCTTTGCAAAATCAATTGAATCAGCCTGTTGTCTACCAATTCCTTGAGATTTTCTAAGAGAAGATCAATGAACCCCAGTTCATTTGTCCGAGGAAAGTTATATACAACTTTTTCAAGGCATTTATTTGCAACCTCTACCTTGACAAGAGAAGCCCTTTCTGTGAAATTGGATAGTGCAAGGTCCATTTCCTTGGTTAAGCCACCCCTGGTTTTATTACGAAAAAGTGCACAGATTGTGATTCCTGCCTCAATGGCAATTTCTACAACACAATAGCTTATTTCTTCTTACAAATTCTCAAACTTTTTCAACTGGTCTCTAAGAAAAATTCTGCAAAATTTCAGCTCCTCGCTAAGGATTTCCAAGAAGGAAAGTGAATTGGAATCAAATCTTTGTAGCTCTTCTAGGAGTGAATCTGTGAAGTCCCCAATATATTATTGTCTATCCTACAATTCTTTGATGCGCTAGATGTATTTGAAGCTCTTAAAACATGGATATAAATCTCTCGGACTTTTGGCACAGAAGGCTTAAACTTTTGTAGCAGTTGAAAAACTTCAAGCTTTATTTCAGGGAAAAGCTCTTCCTTTTCTTTGTAAATCCACCACATGCTAGAAAACCTTGCAGCATTATTCGCTATAACTTGAGTATGAACCAAAAGATCCTTCAATTCCTCTTCCTCAACACAAACAACACAACAAAGCAAATGACATTTCTCAAGAATCGGAGCTTACATTCTAAGGCGCGAATTATATCTTCCCCAACGACGATATAATCCTAGCCCCAGTTGATAAGATCCTTCAAATTCTCTAACATGGAATCAAGGAAGTCCAAGAGTTCGTCTCTGGTGCTCTGGTCAGATTCAATTAAGTTCTTCTGTAATTCTTGTTGAATCTCTGGCTTGAAATGATCAATTATTTCTTGAAAACTTGAGGCCAAGCAATGCATTCTGCTAGACCCGGCCTCTCTTCTTTGAAGATAAAGTACAAAAACTTCCAGTGCTTTTCCGGGAACGCTGGTGTCAAAGCTATTCAGCAAAGACATTAAGCTCCCATTCTCTTCTAGGTTCAACTTCTCAATGTAAAACACAAATGTTCGTTTCAGAAATCTCAGCTTAATCTTCAGGTTCTCGAAGCCATAGCCTATGTCCTGCTCCAGTCGCTCCAAATCATTGAAAGCACCAACAAGGTAGTCAACTCTTGTTCTTCCAATCCCAAAAACTTGTTCCAGAAAAGGAAAAAATAAATTTTGTGGATCCCATTGCAGAGACCAAAGATACTCACCAAGTGGATCCATTTGCATAAACGAAATGTACTCATCGATTAGATCCATTATCTCCCTCTTGCTTCCAAATTTCTTAGCAATAAATGGAAGAGAGTTAACGCTATAAAGGAATTCCTTATTCTTCAAAAGAAGTCATGTTTTGCTCTTTGTTTCTTTTTTCAAAGGAGAAAAGCTAAAACATACGTGAGAATTGGGAGCCTTGGGTTGGGAGTCGGGGCCACGCAATTCCTGTACGAAAATTGCGCAAAGATTTAGTGGACACGATTTATTAATAGCAAATCTTGCAGTTGGGAAGAAGCTACGGTGCACCTAAAAAAATTAGGACAAAACGACGTCGTTTTGCCATATCTTTGCCTTTGGCTCTATGGCTACTAAAGCCAAGCCAATTCTGTCCTCACTGTTGACGTTTGATGTGATGATATTTGCAAAGCCTTTCTCAATTGTTGAGGAATAATTTCTTTACGCCATTGCCAACCCGAAAAGCACTACTACTACAAACCACTGCCCTTTACCTCATTTACCACTGGCCTTCAACTTCTTTATCACCGAAATTCTAACCACCATCAGAATCCAACCTGAAAAGCACCACTTTTACCTCCTTTACCACCGAATTTTCAACCACCACTGGATCCCAACCGAAAAAGTGTTAGTGTCGTACCCTAGAGGCAATCACTTGTACATTGTATATGACACATTTTATTTTAATTAGAGACATTATTTATCTTACAATTTCTTTTGTTTATTTTTAAGTAATATAACTATTCGATAAAGTCCGTAGTACAACATTATGTTATGAAAATCATGATAGAGATTATGATATGAGATTCCTACTACACTGTATAGTATTAATACTTAAATAATCCCTAGTCATAGTATTAATGAGACAGGACATCATTAATGTGTGAAGACTAGCATATGTTAGACTTCCTAATTTGATTAGGCGGTGGTTCTCATATCCGTGAGTATTGAGATACTCAAAGTTAACACATGGATACTTGTTAATGGAACAAGTTTATTGGATGACCTAGCTATAAGATAATCACATGGATAACTATTTAGTGCCAGTAATATAACATCAATATAGCAAACGTGCAAGTATCATTAGACTTGAGATCTCCAAGGTACTTTGTTTGTTGAGCATTGTACTTTGATTCCAATCTCTGGAGCTCGATTGAGGGCCGCCATGGGATGGATAATAGGTACATTGTGAGGTAAATAAAAGTAGTTGAGAGGATCAATAAAGGATTCACCACTCCTAATAGTAGGGGCGAATATCTCACGGCCACTTGTAGGAATTACTACTCGAGAAGTCCTTGGCCAAGGTGATTGTGTATTGAAAATAGTTCCAATTGATACATATCTAGAGTAGTGGGTTCTTGGTACAAGTATTATTGTATTCGGGCCATAATTAATTCTGGATGGAGTTGACACTAATTTTGTACTCCAAACCGAATGAGATATTGTATGGTGAAATAAGTTAATTGCACTGTAATTTGTTATTGAATGATTCATGTCAAGCCACTTGACTTCCTGGACTCTTGGGTGGTCATGATGTGTTGCTAGATACCGCTCATGATTTGGGAATATGGTTTATTAATTGATGAATTAATAAACCAATCATGATTAGAATTAATAGGATTAATTCTAATTAATTACGGATTATTAATCTCAAAGACGTTTGGATTAATTCATGTTCACTACCAATTGACTGGGAAACCTAATAGATCACATACAATAAAGAATTATATACTCAAGATATTATTTAATAACATAGTGGGGTTAATTGCGAGAAAGAAAAGTTATTGTGGCCAAATTATAATTAGTTATAATTATGGTCCAAATTGTAATTGTGAGAACTTGATATTTCCAATTACAATTAGGGAATTCTAATAAGATTAGAATTCTCAATTTTAGTTAGGTTTTTTGATTTATATGTATGATATACTCAAAACCCTAGTAGAGGTTGGATTCACGGAAACCCTAGGCAATAAACGACTTCCTCTCTTCTCTCTTTATCACGTTGTTTTTTTGAAAAACAAGTAACCCTAGCCGCCACTTAGATTTTTTGCTAACACAAAAAACTTCGTGCTTAATATATTCCTCTGTGTGGATTACTGTTAGAGATAATCACACACTGTGATTATAGTGGTTGGACGTTTAACTCTCGTGGAGTTTAATCAAGAGGATTGCTGGATTGCGCCTGGACTTGAAGAAGAAAATTTTGTTCTTCGAACGATCAAAGAAAGGTAAAAAGCTGTTACCTTTGTTATCTTTATGTCTTATTTTTCACACATATGTGGATCTTGGGACGGTATCTCGTTTTATTTTTCGCTGCGCCATATATGATATGCGTAAGAGATCCCCAACAAAAAGCACCACTTCTGCAAACCACCGGTCTTCACCTCCTTTACTACCAAAATTCCAACCGCCATTGGAATCTAACCGTGACTTTCCAAAAGAAAGAAAAAACTCCACATTTTGTCTAGGCAAAAAAATCGAGACTGGTTCCCTCCTTCACTACTGACAACTGCAACCCTTTTTTGGTCTAAAAACCGTCGCCCTTCACCTCCTTTACATCCTTCTAAACTGCCAGCCATTCCAGAAGAAAAGAAAATTTTTTTCTAGATTGAACATTTGGAAGCTATGAAGAAGTACTTGTATATCCAATTTATAGGGACCCGGTGAGTTTTTCTATAAATTCCTATTATGTAAAGTACTCTTGCACTTAATTTTGCAAATGTTTGGCAATAGCATTGCTATAGCTTTAGTTTATATTAAGTTGCAACTCAAGAAAGATCATTTACTTATCTTGTCCATCTTCACTTCAATGTTTTTCCTATACACTTTTCTTTAAAATTCTTATGATGCCAAATATTCTACTCATTTGATGAGTGTATCGTAAATGTAATATGTTGAGCATTTGAACCTAACGTAGTTTGTTAGTGCTGTTGAGATTCCTGATATCTATAGTAAAAGACATCCTAGAATTTGTGGTAGAATCATCGGTATAAGACAAATGCTGAAGCATTTATTAAATAGCTAATTTGCTGCTAAAATTTTTTACACTAGTGGCTGATTGCTAGTAGTATAGGCTGGACAACTGGAACTTACCATGGCTACCTTTGTCATTCGAATAATTAGTTTGAGATAAGATAATCATTAGGCATCTAGAGGTTAAACTGTGTGCGAAGATAGTAACAAGCCAAGAATCACAAAAAGCATAATTAGTAAGGAAATAATTGGTGGTATGCCTCTAATGTTCCAACTATTTATCATTTTCAATAGTACAAACATAAATAATTAATTGGGGCATACTGAATAACAAAAGCAATTAAGGCATATTGAATAACAAAATCCCACTGATCATTTCTATGCCTGACCATGCCATTCTCCTTCTCCCCAAAGACGATTCATTTTGGTAGTCATAGCAGGAGGGAAATCATAGAACCTGACAAAATGCAACAGCCTTTAGAAACACTAAATAGAAAAATAAACAAATAAAATTTTTTTCTACTTGAGAAAAAAAAGAATAGTCTAAAAGTCATTTTCTTGTTTCAGATCAGTTTATAACTTTAATATGGAAAGCTACAAGTTCAAGAGTTCTATGACATTTTGACTACTGCAATTCAATCCTATAAATATAATAACGATAAAATCAACATGTAAAATAAAAAGATTTCAGACACTGCAACGCATGAAGAAAAAAAAATGTATAGCTACCTAGTAGAACTTTCTAATTTAAATTTGAAAAAATTATACCAAACCATTTAACACTTACAATATCATGACAAAGAAGGATGACTTTCCATCCAGACAGACCTTGGCAACTATTTCGACAAACACAATCCTAATTTTTTCTTGTAGTTCTCTGATTGTTGTAGACCTTGGATCTTCTCCTTCTTCAATTCCCCCCTAACATAATCAAGTAGGTATATTGATCAGATAAGATTATTGAAACAACATAATCTCTCTAATTCAATATATCTATTGTAGGTGAAAAACAAATAAAATTATACAATAACAAAGTTTCATTATTAACTAAATAGTCCAGGAAGTATCCAGATATTAAAGTGAACATCATGAGCATAATATAAAGCCGATCATGAAGTCTTGCCCACCCTCACATAAATTAAATGTGTGCTTATGCAAAGGAGATAATGAAAGTCATCATTCAACCTAAGAGAGAGATAACAAGTGCAAAGCAGGAAAAGCTTTAGATTGTATTACCTGCGGCATATGCCTAGCTCCAGGAACATTCAATCTGGAGGCCACAAACACTTGCACATCAATCATTAGAGTTAACACGTTGTAAATGCTTTCCTCAACTACAACTGTCATAATCTAAGAATAAAACTATAATATCCCTCCTCTTTGGGATATATGCATGAGAACAGTTGGTTAAAAGTCTGATTAAAATGTCTTTTACAAGTAATAATCGACACTCAATTGAGTTCCTTGACTAATACAAATTTTCTTTGGGAAAAACTTTCCCCTTTTGTTTTCATAGCTCAAATTCTCCCCCTTCTTTTCTTTTTTGTTCCTTACACCGCTGGGCATATTGAGAAGATAGCTTATAAAATGAATAAAAAGTTATTTTGGTGGCAGCTCAAATGGGTGATAGTGATAGTGGCAGGACAAAAAAATTGATTGCCCCTTTAGAAAAACATCTAGAGATCTTGGCAGTGAGATAATAGTCAAGTAGGAAGAAATAATTGTTGAGTAGTTATCAGTGTAATGATCCTATATCTTGTATGCACTATTTGTGGATTACTAGATTTTAAAACTGTATTATTCATGACAATTTTCTTTTACTCTTATTTGCTACTAGTATTGTGAATGATAGTTTGCTTATAATTATTGAGGATTTACTTAGAGTACATTATAATTTTTAAGAGAAATAAAATTTGGATTGTACTTGAAATATTCATAGGCAATTGGTTTATTTGATTATTGTTTAAAAAAAATTACTTGATATTTTTATTGCAATACCATTCATTTTTTTTCCTTCTACATGGCAAAGAAAAGAATATGGAACGACCTGAAGTTGCTTAGGTCTGCCAACCACTGAAGGTCTCTCTTGCTGCCAAGATGTTCTAGACCCAATTCTTCTACAGAAACTGATTTGTTGGATTGTACTAGATGTAGTTATGGGGTGTTTGTTGGATTATACTGGATGTTGTTATAGGATATTTGTTCGATACATACTGATGAAGACATTTTGGTTATGTGACGAATTTGTGGATTGTTATTGTTGGGTTATTTGTATTGACGTTCAGAAATCTAGGACTACTATTAGGACTTATAACTGTGTATGTTATTGTTGGATGTTCGACGGATATAGATTGAGTATGAATGGTTGTTTTTGTGGCATGCTGTGTAGTAACTCGTGCAGATTGTCCATATGCTTGGAGATTGTGTTCATGTGATTGTATAAGCTATTCATGTGTTTGTGTCGGATGTTCATTTGTTTGTGTGGCTTGTTTGCCTGTTGACCACATGCTTGGGGTTTGTGTTCATTTGGTTGTGTAAGGTGTTCATACATTTGTATAGTGTGTTCATGTGTTTATATGTTTATGTATTTGTGTCGAATGTTCATGTGTTTATGTGGCTTGCTCATATAAGCACTAGTGTAGGTTGGCCATACGCTTGGAAACTGTGTTCATGTGGTTGTGTAAGTTATTCCTATATCTGTGTCAGGTGTTCAAGTATTTGTGCGGCTTGTTCATGTAGTAGCTTTTGCAAGTTTACCAAATACAGTCTATGTTCAAGTATCGACAGTTCATATGCTTGTGTGGCTTGTTTACTAGTTGACCATATGCTTGGCGCTTGTGTTCGTGTGGTTGTGTAAGGTGTTCATGCGGTTGTGTAAGGTGTTCATGCATTTGTGTTGAGTGTTCATGTGTTTATATGGCTTGTTTATATAGTAACTAGTCATATGCTTGGGATTGTGTTCATGTGGTTATGTAAGGTGTTTGTGTGTTTGTATCAGGTGTTTATGTGTTTGTTTATGTATTGGTGTAGCTTGTTCATATAAGCACTAATGCAAGTTGGCCTGACTTTTAGGAAAAAACATGTTTGTAAGATCGTCATTTATGTGTGTTTGTGAATGGCCGACATTTACTTGTGAGAAAAAATAATTTTTTTAGGCAAAAAAATAATTTGAGGCCCTGCCTTTTTGTGCAGTTAGACTTCGGCGATCGGCGTCATTGACCCCTTGCCATAGTTAATTTGCTTATATGGTTGATTGTTGTCTTTTTTATTTTTCATGGCAAAATTTTGGTTTTTACTCTTTAAGCTCCTATAATATAATTGAAAATTATGCAAGGCCAAAGATAAGTAATGTTGTTCATATGAAGTTTATCATTATGCAAGCTTAATCAACCAAATCTTAGAACAAACCATTGCATCTACGGAAAAGAAATGAATATTCAAATATCAAGAGCTGCTACTTAATATCCAAGAAAAGAAAGACTATTCAAATGAGCTAGCTTCTTAAATATTAGACTCAAAATATGCATATCAGCATATGTAGCATAGAATCACCATGCATAGTATGTCCACAAAAATTTATTGTTGAAGAAATAAGTGTGTAATAAAATTAAGTTTGCATATCAGCATACGTAGCAATAGAATTAATATTTGTCCTTTGGAATGGCCTTTTCAACACTCATCCCATTGAGCTCTTTTTCAATTAATTTTCTATAAATAGCCGACTCTCGAGGGCCATAAACTGTAGGATCTAGTTTGTTTAGAATAAGGAGCTCCTATAAACAAATAGGATCTAATTGAATAACTCTTAAGGAGAAACAAGCTTCACAAAAGGTCTGTAACAAAGGAAAGTGACAATTAACACATTAGTAAGCACTATAACTCCGAATAACAATGCAATGAACCCCACACACAACTACATTTACACATTGTAAATGAACCCGTTAACAAAATAAAAAAGTAGATGGACATATTGTTAAATTGAAATCAGGAAGGTTCACTTCATAACAGCAAACAAAATAATATGAATTGGAGGAATTGTTTTATCAAACAAAAAATTAATTTGCTACCAAAAATAAATGAATCCATAAAGTTAGAAGTTACAAATTTATTATATTACAAAAAATTAATATGCACTGGAATCACAAGAGTGTTAACATTGTATATATAACATGCAGATTGCCACTGAATTGGTGAACAGAGCTGAGCAAATACTACTGTCATGTTGTGCAAAGTCTTGGTAAGAACGCTTAATTTATGTACGAGAACGCTTAATTTCTATTTCACGTTTATTGATCCTTCTAGGCCCTATTTTGTAACATTTAAACCTCCTAGATGTTAATACACCAATAATGTTTTTGTTCCCATACGCTCTACGTATACCGAAATCCATCCTTGTACCATAATAATTATAGAAGGTGTATGCACCTTCCTCATAATCAAATGGCTATCTGAGTACAAGTACCAAGTAAACATTTGCATTTGTTCTATCCTCCATTAAAAGGAACCTACAGACTTCAAAAAAAAAAAAAAAAAAGGAAAGGAACAAATAAATTAAAATACCTCAGTAATATTGCAAATAAATTTTGTAATATGAACCTACATTGTTCAATAATTCTAACCAAGCAGTGCTCTATAAACACACACACACACACACACACACGAGAAAAATTCACATAATGCCAATAGACACACAAACACATATATAAAGTTCATGTATTAGACAAATTAGAGAGGCTATTTCTATTTTCAATTATATTTTAAGAGCTTGAAGATTAAAACCCAAATTTTGGCCAAAAAAAAAAAATAATAAATCCTCTTACTATGGATATCTGATATCTCATAACTATCCCTTGAAGAGAATTTTGTAAGAAATGAACTGCTATCTGATATCCAAAAGAACAAAAGCCATTTTTTTTTTCTATGAAACACTTTTTTCTTACAGGTAAACACCGGAGACACAAAGACATAAACAAGTTACACAAACACATGAACAGACTATAAAAATATATAAATAGCATACACAATCATATGAATAGAAGCCTCAAGCATATGGGTTATGATCAACCTACACTAATTACTACATGACACACAAACAGATGAACATGTGATACAAATATATTAACACTATACATAATTTCATGAACACATAGGTTACTATCAACTTGTACTAGCAACTACATGAATAGGCCATACAAAAACATGAACAACCGATACAAATATATTAACACAATATACAACCGCATTAACGTGTGTGCTATTGAAATAAAAATATGACGATAAAATATCTTTGTTATTCTGTATATAGCATGTATTAATATTGGAAGCATTTCCTTCAAAACAACATATATATTGCCCCTAGAAGGTAACGAGAATGACAGAAATTTTAAACAAAAAATCTTACCTGCAACTTTTCAAGAAAAGCTTCAATTTTTTATTACTGTGGATGTTTCGTCCTCCTTCTGACCCATTGTGCTGCAACAATAATATACTCTTCAAACTTTCCACGAGTTCACTACTGCTTCTAGCATTGTGAAAAAAAAGCTCCTCTTTTGTTTTTGAAGAACTAATGAGAAAGGAGAGGGTGGAATCATATGAATTTCTATCTCACTTTTGTTTTTGTTTTCGTGAATTTGGACAGGTATTTGAAATTTTAGCAGATTAAACAATTGAAAAAGGTACAAGTTATTGAAATACGTCTCAAAACTGGCTTAGAGCCGAGCTGTTTACTAGGTAAAAATGACGTTGCTTTTACCTTCTTTTTGTACTTACGGCGTGGATTCTTAATTGTTGTAGGATTTGAATAGCAATCGACCGTGTTCGTTAAATCCCTGCACAATTCCTGTACAAGAATTGCACGCCCCGAGTCCCTTGGGTTGTGGGGATTCGATTCTCAAAGTCAGTAGCGGTAGCGGCTACGGCTCTTTGACCGAAATATGTGAGCAGTTTCTGAAAAAGTACGGAAAAATGCAGGAAGCTGGGGACAAACGGGGGATTTTGTAAGGATTTGAATATTTTTTAGTTAATATAAACAATTTCGCTTTTGTAATTATGTGTAGTTTCACATCTTCTTTTTAGCATAGCACGCATGTTATTAAGGTTAAGAATCAAATTCATTTTGAAGGATTTAAAATTAGCAGTAATAATATATTAGTTCATGGAGTCAACAGTTTGTATGGGGAAGTTTTTATTGGAAGAATATATATATATATATATATATATATAAATAAAAGAGTATAATATAGGCATAAAAGGATAATTGTCCAATTTAGAGTTCCAAATTACTCCACAATGTATATATAAAAATATATAAAGTTATAATTAAAATTTATAAAATTTCGTACAAACGTTATAAAAAATTATAAGAAATCAACAAAATTTTCATATAAATTGAGATGGATCTGAAAATACTTCACTATCTCAAATATTCATAACAGTTGAATTTTTTTAACTTTGTAATCCATCAAAAAGTTCAGTAATTTAATCATACTAAATTACGGGATCCAATATCCCACGGAAGGGAGGGAAAAGGACAATAAAGTATGACATACTTGAATTTAAAAAAAAAAATCATTTCCATGACAAATGACAATTAAAGAAGAAGGAAAACATAATAGATTTTAGAAAGGATTTAGTCCAATCATGCAATAATTAAGACTTGGACGAGTACTCTACTACTAAAAATAATAAATTTATCTATTTCTTTTATTAACTTACCAATTTTGTCCTTTAGTAGAACCACACGTGAAATCTCATGTATTTTGCTCTGGTGAGTTGGTGTAGGGTAAGTAGACACCAAGATTCATCCTAATTTAAAATTATTTTAATTTAAACATTATAGTTAAAATAATTTTTATTTTTTAAAAATATTATATACTCACAACACGTATTCTCCCTCTTGATTCCACTTGGACCCATCTTAATTCTAAATATTTAATAATCTTTTATTACATTTAAACAAACTCATATCAATCCAAGTACAATTCAAATATATCATGAGAAATTAGAAATATATGTAGAATACATTGTGAGTAGGAAAAAAATGTAAACAAAATATATGTAGAATTAAAAAATTAGAAATATTTTATGGCAAGTAAAATAAATTTGAGACTATTTTATACAAATTACCATTTTTATTTATTTGTTGTGACGATAGTGCCTCGGAGACAAATAAAGTAAATATATACTTTGCAGAATAATTAGACTCAAGATACATTATGTAAAGTATATAATATAGATATAAAAAAGCAAAGCTTGAAATTAACTCCAAAATATGAATCTATATTGATAATTAGCCGTTTTCTGAAATAAGCAAAACAAAACTAAACTTTAAAAAAAAAAAATTAAACCTAGAGAAAAGATGAAATCTAAATTGTTGTTGTTTTGTCATGAATTTCATTAAAGGAGAGGAAAATGTGGATAATGAAAGGGAAATTTCTTTAATTGAAAGTAAAAATCCACATATTGTTTTGTTAACTAGGGAAAATGTTAAGGAAATAAAAACTAGAAAACTTGCTCCCAGTTCTAACTTTTGACCTCTGCTTTATCTATTTATAATATGCCATACTTTTTATGAAAAAATATTTATACAAATTCAAGTCTTTAGAAATAATCATATTAACATTTATACCTCATATTATATATATATATATATATATATATATATATATATATAATCGTATATTTTAGAAAAGTATAAATTTTTTATATGTATAATGTTATAAATAACATGACTATATTAATATCGATTATTAAAATATAAATATAAATCAATAAAATTTTTAACCATACCTTATAAATACATGACGGAAAATTCCCTTACCAACATAAAATGTAAGTTATATTATATATGTCTAAGGATAAATTATTTGATCTTCTCTCTCCTAACACTCTTTTATACTTATATATAGTGACTGTTGGCGTGAGAAGCTCCTGGGAGTTAGGGAACTACATCCCTTCATCAAAGGTCAATGAAAATCAATTAGAATCAAAATAGATTGTAATAGATTTGTATTCCAAAACAGAATATTTTGTACTAGTATAAGAACCATCCAATATGTACAGAAATGTATTGAAAATAAAGGAGAAGTGGTATTATTCTTCTTAGTGGAAACATGGTATCAGAGCATGGTTCCCATTCCCCATCATTCTCCTTTCAACCGTGAACTAGAGATACCCACCACCAAATCATCACCCAACCTCCCTTATGGCTGACACAAGCTCACACTCAACTGAGACTTTGGAACTCTCTTCTTCCACTGTTTTATCAGATCTCACTACAAAAATGGTTGAAATCCTTTCCAGGAATTCCAGTACAACCCTGACAATGGACATAGCTGCTACTCCAATTGGGATTAAATTGGATGGGACCAATTATGGGTTGTGGTCGCAGGTAGTGGAGATGTACATCTCTGGTAAGGACAAGTTAGGACATATCAATAGTGATCTGTCTCAACCTGCAACAACAGATCCTACTTTTTGGAAATGGCGTACTGATGATGCAATAGTAAAAGGATGGCTCATTAACTCCTTAGATCCTTCACTGATTGAGAACTTCATCCGATTTTCTACGGCAAAGATGGTGTGGGATGCCATAGCAACAACATATTTTGATGGGAGTGATGCCTCTCAACTATATGACCTTCGACGTAGGGTCTCATGTCTCAAACAAGCAGGTGGGTCATTGGAAAAATTATATAACACTCTACAGGGATTCTGGAGGGAAATTGACTTCCGAAGGCCAAATCCAATGCAATGTCCCGCTGATATCCAACGTTATAATAGTATATCACAGGAGGATCGAGTATATGTATTTTTGGATGGTTTGGATGATAGCCTAGACAATATTCGGAGGGATATTCTACAGATGCAGCCATTCCCAACTGTGGAGCTGGCATATGCCCATGTTCGGCGAGAAGCTGTGCGACAAGCAGTAATGATGGGAACTACCTTGGAGGAACCATTAGGTGCAGTGTTAGCCTC
The DNA here is from genome assembly GCA_026120185.1 of Voacanga thouarsii. Taxonomy (NCBI): domain Eukaryota; kingdom Viridiplantae; phylum Streptophyta; class Magnoliopsida; order Gentianales; family Apocynaceae; genus Voacanga; species Voacanga thouarsii. The sequence goes on from JANUWF010001131.1 coordinate 2,896,279, forward strand.
CAGAAGTTTGAGGATTGGAAATCCTTCAACAACCCCTCCTTCTAATAGGAAATCTATTCCCAAGTCCAAGAATACATCGCATGACCTGCACTGTTCTCATTGTGGAGGATCTAAGCATACTCGGGAGACTTGTTTCAAGGTCCATGGTTACCCTAAATGGTGGCATGAATTATAGGCACGAACGAAGCAGAATGCTAGAAGGAATAATGACACAAGTAAGAATGAACAAGGGCTTATAGGTCAAGGTTCAATTGCGATCGGGGATATGCCTCTTTCCTTAATTCTCGCTCAGGCACATAATGTCCGCACAACTGCAAACCTTAATGCAACCTCAGGTATGAATCTACCGAAATATGATATTGAGAATACTCATGGCCAATGGATTCTCGACTCGGGAGCCTCTGATCGCATGACCTATGATAAAAGAGATTTCTTGTACCAATCCACACCTAGATGGACAAGCATTATGAATGCTAATGGAAAGTGTTCCTCGGTAACAGGGGCTGGTACTGTGATGGTGACATCTGGCCTATCTCTATCTAATACTCTCCTTGTTCCGTCTCTTTCTCATAAACTAGTGTCTGTGAGTCAACTTACCAAAGCTTTAAACTGTGTTGTAATCATTTATTCTGATGTTTTCCTTCTTCAGGATGTTCTCACTAAGGAGATTATTGAGCGTGGTATTGAGAAGGGGGGACTTTACTTCTTGAAGGACATCCACATGGGTAAAGCATGTCACGCTGCTTAACAGAATAAACCCCACAGGGAGTAAATTTGGTTATGGAATTATCGGTTAGGGCATCCATCTTTTAGCTACTTGAAGTATGTGTTACCTTATCTCTTTTCTGACATAAAGGTTTCTCGGTTTAAGTGTGAAACTTGTATTTTGGCTAAGAGTCATCGAGCTACTTATCCTTTGAGTTCTAATAAAAGTACCATTCCATTTTCCTTGATCCATACTGATGTGTGGGGAACATCCCCCAAATCTAATGAGCATGGCTATCGATGGTTTGTGATTTTTGTTGATGATTGTACACTCACGACATGGTTTTATTTGTTGAAACATAAGGCTGAAATCTTTGCTACCTTCCAGTCTTTTCATCAACTAATCTGCACACAATATTCAGCTACACCACGAGTTCTTTGTTCAGATAATGGTGGTGAATATGTGAACACTCGGTTCAGTGACTTTTTTCACCAGCATGGAATGATCCATGAGACCTCCTGTTCACAAACTCCCCAACAGAATGGAATTGCTGAACGAAAAAATTGGCATATTCTAGAAACTGCTAGAGCTCTTCTTATTGGGGCTCGTATGCCTCCTCACTATTGGACAGATGTGGTTGTGCATGCTATTTATGTCATCAACCGAATGCCTTCCACAGTTCTTGCCATGCAAACTCCTCTTCAGGTGTTATCTCACTTTGTCCCCTTACCCTCCATCTCGATGATGCCACCTCATATTTTTGGGTGTGTTGCATTTGTGCACCTTCACCAGGACCAGCGTACAAAACTTGATCCTCATGCTGTCAAGTGTGTCTTCTTAGGCTATGGCCTGCGTCAAAAGGGATATCGGTGCTATGACCCTGTTCATAAGCGGACATATGTGACTATGGATGCTACATTACTTGAATCTATCATGTTCTTTTATGCAAAGATCTCTCGTTCCCATCTTCAGGGGGAGAGTTCTGGTGAAGAGGTGAACTGGATGGGATACGAGTGGCTAGGAGCTAATGATCTGAATGTATATCCTTTGATAGACTCAGAGAACGATGTTAATACCACAAGAAATGAATAGACAACTTCCTCACATGAGCCAGAGACAGCTTCCTCACATGATGATCCTGTTGTTTCCCGTCCTTCTCCAATTACCACTGATCCATCTCCTGAGAACGTCACTAAGGTAAGTCCTCCGATCACTCTTATTAATCCCCAACACTCCAGTGTCATAGATGCTATTGCTCCTGCCACTGCCTATAAATTACCTCACAGGCACAACTGCGAGATGCCTCCAAATCGGTACTCTCCTGAGGTGGAAGAACGACGATCTAAGTATCCTATTGCTAACTATATGTCCACTGGAATGCTACCTGAACCATTGAAACACTTTGTAAATGATCTCTCATCCCATCAAATTCCTATGAATGCGGAAGAGGCATTGCAGGACCCTAAGTGGACTCAAGCTATGAAGGAAGAGATGGAAGCCTTATTGAAAAATAAGACGTGGGTTCTTGTCACACTAACGGAAAGGAAAAAGACAGTAGGGTGTAAATGGGTGTTTTTAGTCAAATACAAAGTAGATGGATCTGTTGAAAAATACAAAGCCAGGGTGGTGGCTAAAGGATACACACAAACATATGGAGTGGACTATCAAGAAACCTTCTCTCCCGTGGCTAAATTGAACACAATTAGAGTGGTATTGTCTCTTGCAGCAAATCTTGACTGGCCATTACATCAGTTTGATGTAAAGAATGCTTTCTTCCATGGTGATCTTGAAGAAGAAATTTACATGAATATCCCACCTGGATATATGGCAAACTCTGATAAGAAGGTCGTCTGCAAATTACAAAGAACCTTGTATGGGTTGAAACAGTCGCCTCGAGCTTGGTTTGGAAGATTGAGTGTAGCAATGAAGAATTATGGCTTTAGACAAAGCAACTCAGACCATACGTTATTCTTGAAACATCAAGGAGGCAAGATAACAGCTTTAATAGTCAATGTTGATAACATGATTATTACAGGGGATGATTTAGATAAGATAGCAAGACTTCAATTACAGCTGGCCTCAGAATTTGAGATGAAGAATTTGGGAGGACTCAAGTACTTCTTAGGAATTGAAGTTGCTCGATCCAAACAAGGGATATTTCTGTCTCAGCGGAAGTATGTGCTAGACTTGTTAACTGAAGTCGGGTTATTGGACTGTAAACTGGCTGATGTACCTATAATTCAAATCACCGACGTGGGGAGTACCCGAACCAAGTGCCAACAGACAAAGGTAGATATCAGAGGCTAGTTGGTAAGCTGATCTACTTATCCCATACATGGCCTGACATTTCCTATGCAATCAGTGTAGTTAGCCAGTTTATGCACTGTCCCAGTGAGGATCACATGAATGTTGTAGTCCAGATTCTGCAATACTTAAAGTCCTCACCTGGGAAAGGAATCTTGTTGTCCAAGAATGGTCATTTAAATATTGAAGGCTATACAGATGCTGATTGGGCTGGAAACATTTTAGATAGGAAGTCAACCTCAGGCTATTTCACACTTGTTGGTGGGAATCTTGTTACATGGAGAAGTAAAGCAAAAGGTGGTGGCCTTATCAAGTGCAGAAGCAGAATTTAGAGGAATGGCAAAAGGGTTTTGTGAGCTCCTTTGGCTCAAAAACATGTTATGTGAGATTGGTTTCCCTCCTAGGGGTGAGATGAATTTGTTTTGTGACAACAAAGCAGCCACTGATATTTCTCATAATCCAGTTCAACATGATCGAACTAAACATGTGGAGGTTGATCGACATTTCATCAAGCAGAATCTTGAAAGAAAGATCATTCGATTTCCTTTTGTGAAGTCAAAAGACCAACTAGCAGATATCCTAACTAAAGCTATGTGTAGCAGAAGTTTTCATAACTCACTGAGCAAGTTGGGCATGATAGATATCTACGCACCAACTTGAGGGGGAGTGTTGGCGTGAGAAGCTCCTGGGAATTAGGGAACTACATCCCTTCATCAAAGGTCAATGGAAATCAATTAGAATCAAAATAGATTGTAATAGATTTGTATTCCAAAATAGAATATTTTGTACTAATATAAGAACCATCCGATATGTACAGAAATGTATTGAAAATAAAGGAGAAATGGTATTATTCTTCTTAGTGGAAACAGTAACTCTTTTATACTTATATATAGTGACAAGGTAACATGCAAGACTAATTCAAAATGGCGAGAGATAGTTAGAGTGGAGAGAAGGATCAAAAAACCTTTATCATAGGTTATTAAACAAATGACTCTTTTAACTTTTTTTGTAACATGCGTAACTCATATAATGTATTTTGTATATTCCATAAAGTAATGAAAGTAATAATCTTTCAATATAAATATTATCTTAATATTTTATTTCAATAATTTATATGAATTATTATATTAATATAGCACTTATATAAGCATTTTTCTTATTCCCATACCTTGGCTGAAGAAGGCTGACTTGAAAAAAAATAAAAATAAAAAGTCTGTCTTTTATACAATGTTGATGAATGTTCACAAAAGTTATTGGCATTGCTGATCCCCATGAAATCATCAAGTGCCCATTATTTATTATAGAATTACGATTAGCTGCCGTAGTGAATGCATTACCACCTATTATCAGTTGTTTAAATTTCGTCCATTTTCAATTTTGCCCACCCTCAACAATTAAGCATTTGTAATTATACCTTTTTTTTTTGTTGAAAAACTCATAATTTTATACTCTAAAGGTTTATTTTAATTCCAAGTAAAACTTCTCATGCTACTTTTCCAACAGTCAAATGTAGGTTCACCCTTTGTATAAAGTTTCAGTGAAAATATCTAAATATATGAGAGTTTAAATGGAAACTTAAAATATTTTATTATTTTTAAAAATAAATAAATAAAAGTATAAATAGCTAATTTTGGTTATATTTTACTTTTATTATTTTGTAATTTGAATCATTTGAATTATTTTTTCAAGCAACAAACATTTTAATTTGGTTGGCAATATTGCCAGAACAATTTTCCTTAGCTAGAGAAAATTTTATTAAAATAACTTTTTTAGTTACTACTAATAATTAATGTCTTTGTAAATCTCAATCTCTTACTTTACTTCTCCCTCTTAATTACACGTGTTCTCTTTACATTTATTTACTACTCTATTCCTTTCTAGTTTTTCTCATCATAAAATTTCAATTATTTTCTCTCTTCTTCTCTCTTCCAATAGGGTAGTATTTTCTTCTTTTCTTTTCCTTTCTCCTACTTTCTTCCCAGCAAACCATGTGCAGTCTCTTCAAGGCTTTGGCTACATTATATACTTTAATATGAAGAACAATTGATTTTTTAATGGTATTTTTGAATTGATTAAATTGGATAATTCTTTGTTGGATAACATAATAAGGAAAATTTTCTTTCTTGATAATATTATTGATTTTTTCCCCTTCTTTATAAAGGAATTGGAACTACAGTTCTTAGGATGATCTTGCTATTAATTTCAATATATATTTTTAAGAATAATAAGATAGTTAATAATAGAAATTGAAACAAGAGTACATAAAACTTAGGAGAGAGAAAATGGGGAATTAAATTATGGTGGTAGAGAGTGTGAATAATTGATGAGTAGTGTAATCAGGGAAAAGAAGGAAGAGATTGGGATGATTTTTATAGATATTTCCCTCACCCTTTTAATTTACCGTCTAGATCTCTATAATATTTTCAATTAAATTATTGACTAATACTCCACCCATATTTGACCTTTAGAAAAGTATAGAGAGATATTATGAGTGAAATTAAAATTAATTTGTAGAGGATAAAATTAAGAAGTTTTCAGAAGAGATATGATTGAGAAAAAAAAAAAAAAAAACTTAACTTTTGAAGGGAAAATTTGAGAAAAAAAATGAAAATAAGTTATTAATTTAAGGATGACAATTGTGTTAGAAAACGGGTATTGATGAGTATATACAGGCAATTCAATTGAATTGAATAAGCACCGCCTATACTTGACTAGTGCTCTAACAAATGCAATTATCAAATATCAATAAAGCCGGTATGGCCAAACAGTCCAAGTGTAAAGAAACCAGATAGAATTCAAAACAGGAAAGATAAATCAGTAATGGACTTGAGAGAGAGACTTGTGCGTGGGACAAGAGCACACACGGGCATTGTTCTGCCAGAAAGGACTTGGAGCCGTCCCCACTAGACGTACCCGACGCCGGCTCTCCTCTGAACAAGTTGCGACGCGACTAAAAGAAACACTGACAGAATCACTAGCTGAATATTAGTTTGCCTTCAAGAAGTTCGCGCCACTCCGGTGCAATAGATATAATGACTCTCCTTGCAGGATAAGACGGTTTCAAATCGCCGTCAACGCACACCAACTGCGATCACCTCGAAAATTTCCTCAGTTTCCCGATCCCGTCAAGTCAAAAAAAACTATGGGTTGTGCTAGGGAGAACAGAAGTGGTGATTTTTCTCTCAAGGAAGCAAAACTGAAAACAACCCTCTCTATGCGGCGGCTCTATTCTTTTTTCCTTTTACTATCGCCTAAGGAAAAAAACCTAAAACCAATCCGAATTAGGAGACCTAACTCTGATCAGTTTTAATCTTTCATTTTCTTATCCAAGTTAGAGTTAATTGGGTCAAATAAAAAGAGAGAAATGTGAAAGCATGGGCCAAGCTCGGGTGAGCGGCGTGCGTGTGGCAGCCCCACTACCTTAGGCTTTTCTATCAAGTCTATAGAAAAATTTTTTAGTATATAAAGACTTCCACACTCCTCAACTTTTTCCATTTGAGACTTATGTATAACATGAATTCTCAAATGGTTAAATACCCAACTTTAAAGACATTTAATTATAAATTCTCACCATAAAAATGTTTTTTACCATAATCAAAACAATTTCTAATATATCAAGAATAGCTCCAATTAATTATTTGAAGCTAACTAATTATAAATCAAAATTTATTAATTCTCAAAATTGTCATTTTCAATAAATTGCACCTAGATGGTTGACTCGAAATCCATCCTTGCAACAGGGAAAATATGAGATCCCTAGCATTGGCCCCATCGGTCCTCACCTCACCTATCCTCAAGTGGAAAAGTGGGGACTCAGTGAGTCCAAAGGAAAAATCTCTAATTAAACTTAAAACCTTAAATATAATGTTTTAATTAGGGTGAAAAGTAAATATCTTGAGGAGAAGAGGTAAATATAAAAGTAAATAAGAAAAAATATATGTTTGGTAATAATTAAATGTAGAAGGGAAGCAAGGTAGTTCCTTTTCTATATCAATAAAATTTTCCCTCCAATTTTAGAAGGATTGGAAATAAGTGAGGCAAATATATCATTTCTTCATATTTTATCGAAAGTTAAAATAGTAAATATAATGGATATGATAATAAATTTAATACAATGAGTTATAGTTCATTACTTTTCTTCTATCCCAACCAAATAAAATACAAGATAAAAAATTCAAGTAGCATATGAATTATATGAAATTTCAAGTTTTACAATTAAATTAAAAAAACATTTAGAAATATCACTCATACTATTAAGATGTTTCGATCTTATACCTAAATTAAAAAACGTCCAAAAGAAATACTCATACTATTAAAATGTTACATTCTTGCACTTCTGTAAAATTTAACCATTTAATCACCTTTTCCACAATCACATGATTGTCACATGATATCAATATTTTCTTTTCCCATATTTTGAAATGATTTTAAAAATATATACTCAAATAACCTTGATTAAATTTGATATTGGTTAGATAACTCAAATATTATTAAAATAAAAAAAAAAATTGGTCTTTGACTGATTAAATTTAAAATAGGTAAAATGGACTATAAGTAAAAAAAAATTAAAAAATTTAGCTTTTAAACGAATTGAATTTGGTTTGGTTTATTCAGTTTTATTCATGATTGGATTCGACTTGGTTTTAAAAATTATTTTATCATGACGTTCGGAAACATGAAGATAAGAGTCGACTTCAAATTTAGTTGATTCTAATTTTCAAAAAAAAAAAAAAATGGACACGATCGAGTTTAGATAAATTTGTTTGGTTCTAATTAAAATAAATAAATAAACGAGCTCGAGTTTTGGGGGAAAGCAAATTGCCCAAAAATTATAGTCATGTAATCATAAAAAAAAGTGGTTAAACGGTCAAATTTAATAGAAGTGTAAGACCGAGACATTTAAATAGTATGAATGCTACTTCTGGACATTTTACATTTTTTAATTTAAGCGCAAGACTGAGATATTTTAGTAGTATGAGTGCTACTACTACTTCTTAACAATTTTTAAGTTTAAGTGCAAGATCGGAATATTTTAATAGTATGAGTGCTATTTCTGGACATTTTTTAATTTAAGTGTAAGACCAGAACATTTTAATAGCATGAGTACTACTTCTAAATATTTTTTAATTTAAATGCAAAACTTGAAATTTCAAATAGTTCATATACTATTTGAATTTTTTATCCTAAAATATAAGTAAATACAATTTACTTTTCTTCCCCTTTCTCTTCCTCTTTATGAACTAAACAAAAGGTAAAAAAATGGAGGAAAAACTCTATACTAAAAAAATTTCAACAAACTCACAATTTGAGTATCTAAAAAACTTGCAATAAAATAATAAAATTTTAAACCAAGTAACAAAGACAATATATCAAACTACAACATAAGTAGTAATTTAAAATATAACAAGTTATAAAACTCGAGTATAATTTTAAAATATTAAATCTTCTAATATAATTTCATTCACTAAAAATTTAAAAAGACTTACAAAAAAATCAAACATAAAGATTATTTAATTTTATACAATCGAACATTTCTCATATTTTACAATAAAAATACAATATAAAATGCTTTAATATCTATTCAAATTATTTTCTAAAAATTATTATCTCTCTTGCAAACTAAATGTAATAATCTATTTTTAGAAAATTTTAAAATCATTTAACTATTTTTAATATTTTAAATTATGAGTATAGCAATTAATTCTTTTTATAAATGTGTAAGAGTGTGTATCTAAGACCGTAAGTATAAATATTGTAAAAAAAAAAAAAATTGAATGACGAGCCCCCGCAGACAACCATTTGAGAAAATTTGATTTGAACTGAGAAGAAATTTTAATTTAAATAAAGCTTACCAAGAAATGAAATTATAATATTTTATGAATAGATGACAATTCTTAAAAATTAAAAATAACTTAAATTAAACTTCTTTTCCAATGAGTTGAGAAATTTTTATCATAAAATTACTATCCAAATTCACCCTAATCCAGCACCCATCTTGGTCGGATCTCCGACTTCAGTAAGAAAATTGTCACGCCTAGTTATTACATCTTCTTTTTGTTTAAGTCATAAGCTTGTTTAGATAAACAATTGTAAAGATGCTTTTCAAAACCGTCTCGACTCTCAATGCCGTGCTAAATTGGAAATCCCATGTTAAACTCCTCTTTCCTTGAGGAAAGTGCAATGAAAGAAAAAAAAAACTTAACGTCAACAAAAGAGGAAAGACTATGCATCTAAACCAATACAACAACAGGCATCTAGTTTTTACCCATTCCAACCTATTTCTTAGCTGATATAGCAGCTGCAAATTTAACATCATTACAGTCACAAACACATTGTTGTCATCCAGAAGTGAAAATCTCAGAGGTGTATTTACATTTTCGAAAGCCATTCAAGAAGGCAAATGGGTAGCATCGTGTCATATGGTATTACTGAGTTGAATCTATAGACATGCAAGCAGTGAAGATTTACAGCTTCATGTACTACAACGGAGATTAAGTTAATGGATCAATCTAGTTTTTAGATCTCACCAGCAGTGGACAGCTTCTAACTTCCAAAGCACAGGCCATTCAACGAGATGTTCTTACGCTCTAATCAACAACTCATACACATTACTGTTATTATCTCCCAGCACACGCTTCAACATTTCAAAGCTTTTACGACTCCCCAGAAAATCAACCCGCTTGAATGCCAAATCATGCTCTGCAGCTTCTTTGCTGGAATAAATCGATCGCAGCCGGTCAGCATACCTTGAATCTGTGTGAATGGCGACTTCTATTTCTGCAGCTGACATATTTTCCTACAGAAGGTATAAACAAGAATTAGAGCAGTAACCTCTATAAACAATCCATTTTTTTTTTAGCATCACCGAGCAAACAACAAAGCCATAGAGAAAAAAGAACTAAACACGTTCCCAAGAACAGCCAGAGATACATAAAGGAAGTACCTGGTAAAATGCGTATATGTAATCTAACACTTGTAGACAGGTAAAGCCTTTATCGCTGAAAAATGTCCTTGAACAGGGGCCCATCTCTGAAAACCGATCAACTGGGAATAATATGGTAAGGAAATGACTCTTCAATATTAACTCAGACTTCTCACTGCAATTACGGGGACAAGAAATAGTATCAAAGATACAAGCGCAATCCCAATGCAAAAAAAGAAGCATAGCAAATGTATAGAATTTCGGTCTAACAACTGAATCTTCTAGGTTTACAACAGAAAGTCAGCTCTGTAAGAAAATGCTTTCAAGTTTTCATGATCCTCATTACTCGCTGAAACAGAAAATTAGTAGTTCATTGACCTTTCTGCAAGTGGTCGCGATAAGTTTACAAATGAAGCCTCTGATTCCTTCCCATCTGCCCTTGCATCAAAGAACATGGATGTGTTTTGCTCATTAGCATCTCCAATGCTGGAAGATTCAGTGTAGATAGTAGCTGAAGATGTTGGCTCACATATTGACCAGCAAACAGAATCCAGAAGGCTGTTCGGTGTTATTGGACGAATTGGGGTTTGGCATGTCTGCAATCATAATGCATATTAACAACTTCATACAAATCAAGTGCTCAAACTATTATGATGACAATAGAATTTCATGAAAATGGGCAGCATATATGAAAGCAAACTAACTTGCTGAACCAGACATCAAAACACATATGTCATTCAAAATCAGCTGAAAAGCAGAGGGGAATAATCTGCTTTCTCTTAATTAACAACTAAAAAGAAGCAATGACCAAGGAAGCAACAGGCAATAAGCCAATGGAAAATCTTATGGAGGATAGTCCCCCATAATTAATCCAATGGTCCAGTGGGAGCAAATAATCCAGGATTTAGGTGGAGTGCTACACAAAGAGCTTTGTGAATATCATACGTTTCTAAGGGGTAAAGCAATATCCATTAAACAACCCTGCAACCCCAATTTCCCAGAAGGAGAGATGAGGCCATGTTTTATCCTGTTCAGAAACAACAAATAACAAGCAAACTATGCAATTTAACTTGACAAGAGTTGAAAGGCTACATCAAGCACACAGTGCAAGCTTCTATGATGCCTTCAGCAGAAGCATCATGTCAGAAATTGTAATAGGAGCACATCAATACTTGCAAAACAAAATAGAAAATTTAAAGACATGAAACAGCTAAGCCACCCAAATCAGATGAGAAATCAATAACTTCTACAGTAACCTGCATGCGGCGATTACGTCGCTTCCTGACCCATTCTTTAGCCAAATTTGCAATCTTCTGTCTTTCTTCATGGCTTGCTTTAACTATAGAACTTGGTGCAACTTGAAGACCAATCACTCCATTAATTTCCTGAAAACGTAGAAAATACGTAAAAATGATTTCCTTAAGCATGTGACGGATTAGTTACACTTTGTTAAATAATTAAAAATTGTACAATGGAGGAAGAGAAGCAATGTTAGCTAAAAGCATACTGTTACTAGATGAGGCCTCTGTTGGTTTAAGTTGAAAGTAATCAAAACAGAATACAAAAGAAATTGCTTTAAGTTTTATTACAGAAAGAAATAAATCTTATTGAAAAAAGAAGCTAGTGAAACTAATGCACATCAAACTCAATGCAAACTAATTCAATTATATTTCTGCCACCAGATAACACTTCTCTCTCCACTTTACAGTTTCCTTTGATGTGACATAGCATGTCCTTAATTACAGCAGAAACCTTCCACTTATACAAGCAATCCTGCAGCTATACCTCTTTATGTTATAAAAGGAGTCAAAATGTTATTGCTCCAGGGCTCCTCAATCACAATAAAATGCCTTTGAGGTACTAATTCCCAGCATAAAACTAAGTGTAACATTTGATGATTAAATTTAAAACTAAGAGCAAAATTGACACTACTTTTACCCTGGACTAGAGTCAGCCTTGCAGAAAACAGCCATCCACAACCTTTTATCATGTATATTCTGTTTTGAGAATGCTAAGTTAAAGCATCAATTCACTTTATTGCCACCACGATGTTTTTCAAAAGATATGCAACTTTTAAAGCATCAATTCACTACAAAAGAAAGCTCAAAAATAGAAAGAGCTCTCTCTTTTTTCTTCGCATTTTCTCCTATCTGAACTGTTAAAAATAACTGTGGTGCACTGTTGTTTTTTTTCCCCCTTGTCCCCTAAAGAACTAACTTACAATTGAGTCTAATGCTGAGCAAATTATTTAAAGACAAGAATTTCCTGACCAGAATATCGATAAGTATTAGAGTTGATTGAATGAGGGAACATCAATCTCAGTGACTTCACCTTGATGAAGGTCAAAGCTTCTGTTTATTAAATAAGTAAGAACTAGCTTGTCTCCATTTATCATCCAAAGTAGTAGAACAAATATGGTTGATGTCCCACATCATAAAAGGATAAAGCATCCCAGAATAACAAACAAAACAAAAAAATTTCTACGTTTAGAAATGGGTAGAGCACGGAGCATCAAACCACCATAAAGAAAAATATAAGGTGGTGTCACTGGGGAAGCGTAAACTTAAGGGAGAAACCACTATGGCATATAGAATTTATACCTTGCTAGAAGTACCAGTTTCAATACAATCAAGTGTTGTTGTGGTTTGCCTGGCCAAATCAGCAGATATGTGAACAAGCCTCTGCAGGCATTTTTCCTTCAGAGTCTTCAGAACCCAAAGTGGCTGAGGCACAAAACATGGTTGTTACATAGATTGAAAATGATATCAGAATAAATTAGCTATTTAGAAGCATGGAATTGCTATGCTAGATAGTAATAACTAAAGATTCCTGGATTATGGATAGAGTTTGCACTCATTGCATGAATCCGTATTATCAGACATCAAGAATAAATATCTGACAGCTGGTTTCTCTAAAATACTGGAGTACACATCCAATGTTGATACATCTAGGTGTGTATACACATCCAATGTTGATACATCTAGGTGTGTATAGTAAAGTTTAACTTACTGTAACAAGATTACTTGAATGACCAAGATATTTTCTAACCGAAGGTCCCTCACAAACTACATGACTGGCACTGCAACCAATGTACCATTGGTCCACCAAGTTAGCACCTGCTGCTGACACAGCCTCAACAACCTAAAAAGCAGAGTCACACATCCACATTACCCAAAGGTTCCACTGTTACAAAATGAGCATGAAAATATCTTCATTATAATCGAAACAAGTGCAGGAAAATAATGTGCATCAACTCATGATTGTCAATATAAATACTTGAGATGTACATCAACTCATGATCGTCGATATAAATACTTGAGATACATTAAAAAAAAAAAGAAAAGAAAAGAATGCCGATAAACCATATGTCACATCCACCAACAAATGTGAACACTGCTTTACAAATGAGTGCACCTTACTTTGCAGCTCAGCAGACACGTCTTTGTCAATGTAAAAGGAATAACCAGATAATGGTGAACTCATGTTTCTTCTTTTAGACTCTCGTTCAGAAAAAGGCAGCTGTTGTCCTTCAACCGTGTCAGATTTATTAGAGTACTCAAATGAACCATATGGAAGACAAGATTTCTCGATACCAGCATTCTGAGCTAGTTGGTTCAAACCATCTGCTAGCACACCAATTTCTCCAACAACTTTAACACTATAAAGCGATTCACTCAACCTTACTGGAAGAATCAACAGCAACAATATCAGCTATTATAGAAGAAGAATACTAGTTCCCCCTCCCTTAATTATCAAGGAAATATGTGCGTACATATATCAAACTATTCATCATACCCAAAAAAAAAAAAAAAAAAAGGTGCTCTACAAGAAGACTGAAATAAGAGGTCATATATATATATATAGAGAGAGAGAGAGAGAAACAGAAAAATATCTTACGGTTTCTTCTAACACTATCCACAAACCATCCCAATGTGACAACAAAAAGACCATTTTTTGATCCGTGTTTCAGAGCATGCTCAAACTTGCGCCCACAAAAGCTGTTGGAAAGTTAAGACACAATAAGAAAGGTTTGCTCCATTACCAACTTACCTATAGTTTGTAAAATTCAGTATCTCTCAGCAAGATGGAGGTCTCTTGCCAGTAAATATTTCACCATTTCCAGATATATTCCCTTGTCAATATATATAATTAACTAAGTAAAAGTGATGGCAATACACAACAAGATAAAGCCTTCTAAACTATTAGACCAAAAAAGGTATACCTCTGCACAACCCAAGGGATAAATTAAGGGTATACTTGGATTGAAACACTTTTCAAAAAAAAAAAAAAATCTGGTTAAGACCTAATACAAATGAATTTTATTTATAAAATATTAACAGTTTTTATAAAATTCAAAATCATATTTAAAACTTAATGTAATCCCAATCCAAGTACACCCTAAAGCAAGAGGAGAGAGAGAATTGAGCAAAAAGGATATTTGAACCACCAAATGGGTGCATTGAGGGTGCAAATGTGGACTGTATTCACCACCTAATCTCTCAGTTGCATCCATCACTTGTTTCCGAGCCTCTGCCAATCACATTGCAAAGCAACACATGAATCACATGAAAAAAGATTGATTAAATCATGACCAATTATGCAAAATATTACAAGATGAGATGGAAGCGACCACATAAAGCAAAACAAAAACAAACTGATTTCCCTCAAGGTTGGAAACTCTATCTCTGAACATGTAGTTCTATGATTAAGTAACACACAATTCTATTATTATGTACCAACATACATGATTGAAGGAACCAAAACAACAGCAATGATAATAGAAAACAACAACAGGAGAAATGAAGGGGAGAAAAGAATATGATGGTTTTCAATTAAATCCAGTTTTTCCAAGGCCATTTTATATGAATAGACAGCAGTCAACGGTATTCTTCACTTCTCATCCCCTTAAAATTGAACAATGAAATGAAAATGAAAGGAAAACCTGATAGTATTGAACTACTGGGTTTTTCATCCAGAAGTCTGAGCATATTCCGCTACAGACATCCTTTTCATATTTCAGCAATATGATGTATAACAAGAAGGCAATTAAGATGTTCATTCATTGAGTTCAAGAATTGGATGGCTGATATTCTACATATAGAAGTGCATGATGAAGCAATCAGAAAATCCATCTTTTCCATTGTCAGATTGAAGTTCGTAGATCCTATTCCCTGTTTCCTAACATTTATTGAGTTCTGAGGGGATGATCTCAGTTTTCTAATATATTATTTCTTCACATCTAGACTAACCTATAGATTGTCCACCACAACAAACAAACAAATATATACGGCAATGGTACAACAAACAATTAAAAGCTCCCCAGAACTAGACTTTTGTGGACGAAGCAATAACTGGGAAGAAGAAGAAAATAGAAAATTTGCTAAATTACACATTATCTTTACATGAAGGGCAAACGCAAAGAAATGGGCCAATAACAAGAAAAACAGTGAATGAAAGCGTAAAAAATGAATCAATTTAATACTGCAAATTGGCAATACCTTTAGAGAGTCCAGTGACGCAAATAACAAGACCAGAAAAGGGCCCCCTAGACCGTTTTTCGACAGCCGATTCTGAAGCTGCAGAAGCAGTTGATGCCGGAGACATAGTCTCCAATGCATAAGATTGAAGCCCATGTCCCCTAAATGATGGAATTGAAGGAGAAATCTCTGCAAAGAGCCTTGAACATCCTTTGCTGCTTATTACCTCAACTTTTCCCCCTCCCACCATTTAATTATTCATATATTACTTGGATAAAAGAAGACAAAAAGAAGATATACACAATTTGAATGTAAACTACTCTAAACACCCCAAGAAAACCCTATTTCCATAAAACTCTCTGTTTTAGCTACATGAATTCTGTCTCCCTGTTCAGTGCAGGAAAATGCTAATAGGAAAAGATGACAATTTCCCTCTCTCTGTGAGAAGAAAGAAGGGGACGCTAAAGGAAAGGAATGAAGGGAAATTTTTTGGGAGGGAAAAAAGGAAAAAGGAAAAAAATTAGAATATACAGAGGGAAAAGACAAAGGAACCAAAAAGTGAGTCAAATTAAACAGAAAATTTTTGAAGAATCCAGCTCCTTTTTTTCCTTCTGATAGAATGATGAAAAAGAGTTGAGGTAAAAAAGAACAAATACAAAAGAGAAGTGGGGAAATCACCCTTTTCTTGAATGCAAAACTAGTGGGAATTGGAGGAAGTGTGTGAGCGTATGGATATGAATCTAAGAAGAGACTTTTGAAAGACCCTGCAGCTTTTGCTTTATGGGGGTGGAGAGTGAGTGAATGGAAGTGGCGTGCAAATATGGGAAGAGGGAATTCAAAGGGGGAATCATATATCACATTTCATGCTTTTCATGATTCAATCAACTAATAAAGATGAGCTTTCTTACTATGTGTTTGGGTGTGAGTGTTTGCAGAGGGGCAGTCACCCTCTGACACAACTTTCCGGAGGTCGTGGCCAGGGGCAGTTTGCATATGCGAGGATGATGAAGATGTTCAAACGCCTGAGAACGATTGCAGCAATTTAGTAATAATAGTAATAATAATAATAATAATAATAATAATAATGTTATGAATATCTTAAAATTATTAGAAATTCCATTAATTAGTGGAGGCTTCACTAATTATGGATTTATGTGAATAATTAGAGAAGATTTTTATAGATGTCCACCATTTAGTGGAGACACCACTAATTAAGATTCGTGGAAGATGATGTATGCCATGATGTAATCCACTAATTAGACCTCTATAAATAGAGCTATTCTCTAAGCTTGTAAGATACCATTATTTTGTGAAAGAAAGATTAGAGAAAATTGTGAGAGAAAAGAAAGAGAGAAATTCTTGTGCAAAGAATAGTTAGAGTTTTATTAGTGTGTAGTGTGTAGATTTTATTCTAACACTACCTAAATTTTATAACACGTTATCAGTACGAGTCTCTACAGTTATCAAAGCCAAAAGACAGGTACGCATTTATTGATCTCTATGGCTAACCTCGCTAAACTCGAATTTGTAGCCCTTGATATTTCTGGAAAAAATTATATATCATACAGAAATGCATCTAAATGCTGAAGGCCTTAGTGAAACTATTCAAGCAAATAATAGTGCATCTGCATAATACAAGGCTAAAGTTTTGATTTTTATTCGTCTTCATCTCGATGAAAATTTGAAAATGGAATATCTTACCGAAAAAGATCCATATGTCCTGTGGGTAAATTTAAAAGAAATATTTGACCACCTGAAGATGGTCGTACTACCCACTGCACGGTATGAATGGTTGCACCTGAGGCTATAAGATTTTAAAAACCGTGAATGAATATAGCTCTGCGATATATAAAATTACATCTCAGTTAAAATTATGCGGAGAAAAAGTTATTGATGAAGATATATTGGAGAAGACATTCTCCACCTTTCATGCCTCAAATATTGTCTTACAGCAACAATATCGAGAAAAAGGGTATACACAGATTTAATTACTACCCTCCTCATTGCAAAGAAAAATAATGAGTTATTATTGAGAAATCATGAAGCCAGACCAACTGGCTCAACAGTACTCCCAGAAGTGAATGCTGTTGGCCCTAGTAGAAGCCAGCGTTATAGTCATAGTTGTGGCAGTGGCCGTGGTTATGGTCATGGACACACTCGATATTTCCCTTATCACAGAGAAATACTGGCCACTTGAAGGGGAACAAAAAAGATAATAAGAGAAAAAAATATTTCTATTAATAATAAGTATCACATCTTTTATTCATATCACTAGTGTTCATATGAACTTGATGATACATACTTATAGTTGCTCTTTTATAATTGAGCTGACACATTTAAAATGAATGTTTGTAATTGTTCTTTTTCAATATTTACATTAGAGGAAGACAAACAATTAGTAATTATGGACTTCAGCTCCTCTATTTCGGCATCCTCCTCATTTTCTTTCCCTTTTGAGCCAACATTTAGACTAGCAGCAGAATTAGCCGTGAAGTTACTGTGAAATGAGTCTTGGGATTTTATGATCCCCTTAAGTTTATTATACTTAAGTTTCTCATTATGTTTGGCCTTGAAGCATGCTTGTCTCCATTTCTGTGTTTGATCCTCCAACTGCGTATCAGGATTTTCTTCCACCAACTGCTTTTTACATTCCAGTATTTCAATGGCTTCTTTCAACTTCTTCTTAGCCATATGTCCTCCTTCTTCTTTATTTTGCATCTCCTGTAAATCGAAGTGATATCATCGGTTATTTACTTATAAATCTTTCATAGTTTCATACTTGGAAAGTATAAGTGTGTGTGAGAGAGAACCTGAACATTTTGGATTAGGGTCTCCAAACTTATCAACTTCCTGTGAGACTATCGACGAATTCCTAACTCCCTACATCTTTTCTTAAGACGGGTTATGCCAATATTCAGATCTTTGGCCGCGCTCTTGATTGGTAGGTAAAAGTACTGCGAAATGATTTCTCTTGATAGTGTTTGGGAGTTATTGCCTTTCTTCTCTCTCTGTCTCTTAATCCTCTTATTCTCTATAGGAATTTCGTCTGAAATAATATCTTGAACTTCGATATTATGCATTTCATGAGTACTTACTCCGACTTCGTTGCCAAGACCACTCATTATTTCTCCTAGAAAAAGAAAATAATATCAGTAAAGGTAATACCATTCAAAATCCATATTTAAATGTATAATAACCTGAAATCATATTCTAGCTTTGTTCAAAATCCATTAGAGAGTAGAAAAGATCATGTACAAGCATATCCTCATTCAAAGGAATAGCATCAAGAGGAACAGCATAAAAAACAGTCTCTTGCATGAGCGAATCAAATTGGTCCAAAGCAGTATGTTCACTGATTTACATAAAAAAAAAAAACAAACCAAAAGAGAATTTAATTTCATTATCTAGCACAAAAAAAAAAAAAAACGGAAGCCCTCAAAGATATCTCACCTGAAATTAGGAGGAACCGGTTGGTTTGGAAAGGAAAACATATCAAAATCTTCTGCATTAGAATTAAGAGGAAGCGGTTGGCTTGGACAGGCAAATACATCAAAATCTGCTACAGAAACCAAGTCAAAATTTGACCATATCTCAAATGAATTACGAGCTTCCATATTTGCTTTGTAATTTTTGTTTTTGATGTTTACTAATGACTGATGACTGAAATATATATCGATACATATATATATATATATATATATATATATATATATATATATCGTATGAGGAAGAAGAAGAGGTAGATGGTAGGAGGAGAAGAAAAGACAAGAGAGGAAGAGGAACAGTTAGTACCGGGAAGAGTAAAATAAACAAAAAAAATGAGATATTTTTCTTGGCATTTCCTGCTTGTCATCATTTTCTTATATTTCTTTTCTTATTCTCTTGTGTAATCATTATTCTCTTGTTATCATTTTCTTATATTTCTTTTTCTTTTCTCTTATTTTCTTGTAAAATCATTATTCCCTAAATTAGGGGGAGAACAGAAACAGTACAAGAAAGATCGTGATTGGACAACATCATTAAATTATCTTGATCCGCATACAAGCGCGTGTGAACTTGAAGTTCAAAAAATAATTCATTTGTAAAGCATTGCAAATCAAATGTCAGACGTTTTTGTTGACTCTAGAAGAGTAACAAAATCGCATATGCCAGCTATAAATGCTCCTATTCTAATTGAAGTTTTAGCAGAACAAAAGATTTTATATATAGTTGTTGAGCCAAAAGCATGTTAGAAGCATGGCCGACCTCTTGGTTCTAAAGATAAAAATTCTCGAAAGAAGAGAGGATTAATGATCCAGATGATCATATTGAAGAAAAGAATGATAAAGACCAAGAGAAAACTTATGACAAAGAACCAGACATAGATGAAAGTAACACCGAAATTTCTATCCATTATACCACTTCCGGTAGAAGTTGGAATCGGATAGAAACAATTATTGATCATATGTTTGCATATAATATCTCTTGATGTTATACAGGATAATGATGATCCTAAACCAATATCAGTTGATGAATGTCGGCATAGAAAAGATTGGCTGCAATAGAAAGATGCGATTCAATCGGAGTTAAATGCACTGACACAACGTGAAGTCTTCGGACTTGCAGTCCGAACACCAGAAGGTGTAAAACCTGTTGGCTACAAATGGATATTTGTACGAAAGCGCAATAAAAAGAATGAAATCATATGATATAAAGTACGGTTAGTAGCCCAAGGTTTTTCACAAAGACCAGGTATTGATTATGATGAAACTTATTCTCATGTTGTTGATACTATTACACTCCGATATCTTATCAGTTTGGCAATACATGAAAAGATAGATATACGCCTATTAGATGTTGTCACTGCTTACTTGTATGAAAATTTAGAAAATGATGTTTACATGAAAATCCCCAAAGGATTTCATATGCCAGAAGTATATACACATTATCCTCGTGAAAATTACTCCATCAAATTGCAGAAATCATTATATGGCCTAAAGCCATCTGGGCGCATGTGGTTCAATCATCTTAGTGAATATTGATTGAAAGCGAGATTTAAAATGACCAGGTATGTCCATGCGTTTTTATTAAGAAATCTGATTCTAAATTTGTGATATTAGCTATATATGTTGATGATTTTAATCTTATTGGAACTCTTGAAGAGCTCCAAGAAATAATTGATTATTCGACATCAAGGATGGTCGTAAAATTACACTTTGCCTTGATTTACAAATTGAACATTTGACAAGTAGAACATTTATTCAACATATACAACAAAAGTTCTAAAAAGATTTGACATGGATAAAGCACATCCATTGAGTATTCCAGTGATCGTCCGGTCCTTTCCAACCTCAAGAAGATGTTGAAGAACTTCTTGGTCCTGAAGTACCATATTTCAGTGCAATTGGTGCATTGATATATCTTACTAACAATACACGACTTGATATTGCCTTTGCTGTCAATTTATTAGCAAGATTTAGTTCTTTCCCAACATGACAGCATTGGAATGGAATTAAACAAGTCATTCGATATCTCCAAACAGCTACTTCTTCAAATCATACTGAAATTATAGCCATTCATGAAGCAAGTCGAGAATGTATATGGTTAAGATCCATGATTTATTATATCCGAGAAAGTTATAGATTATCATATATCAGAGATATTCCAACTCATCTTTATAAAGAGAATGCAGCTTGCATAAGCTTAATTACGAGGAGGATATATTAAAGGAGATCGGACACAACATAGGTCACCAAACTCCAGAAGAAAGGTGAAATTGATGTGCTACAAATTCGGTCATGTGACAACCTCGTAGATATTTTCACGAAGACTTTACCGACTGCAACATTTGAGAAGTTGAGATATAAAATCGGTATGCGTCGGTTTAAAGATTTAAATGAATCATCTCATCAGGTGGAGTAATAAATAGATATATAGAATAATGTACTATTTTTCCTTCACTAGATTTTTTTTCTCACTGGGTTTTTATCTAGTAAGGTTTTAACGAGACATATTCTTTATGTAATGGATGGACATCCAAGGGGGAGTGTTATGAATATCTTAAAATTATTGGAAACTCCATTAATTAGTAGAGGCTCCACTAATTATAGATTTATGTGAATAATTAGAGAAGATTTTTATGGATGTCCACCATTTAGTGGAGACACCACTAATTAAGATTAGTGGAAGATGATGTATGCCATAATGTAATCCACTAATTAGAGCTCTATAAATAGAGCTATTCTCTAAACTTGTAAGACACCATTATTTTGTGAAAGAAAGATTAGTGAAAGAAAAATTAGAGAAAATTGTGAGAGAAAAGAAAGAGAGAAATTCTTATGCAAAGAATAGTTAGAGTTTTATTAGTGTGTAGCGTGTAGATTTTATTCTAACACTACCTAAATTTTATAACAAATAATAATAATAATAATAATAATAATAATAATAATAATAATAATAATAATAATAATAATAATAATAATAATAATAATAATAATAATAATAATAATAATAATAATAATAATAATGATGATGAAAAAAGGATTGTAGCAATTGCTAACA
This sequence comes from Voacanga thouarsii, assembly GCA_026120185.1. Lineage (NCBI taxonomy): Eukaryota > Viridiplantae > Streptophyta > Magnoliopsida > Gentianales > Apocynaceae > Voacanga > Voacanga thouarsii. The sequence goes on from JANUWF010001131.1 coordinate 2,918,228, forward strand.
CTTTATTCTTAGTGATCTGGAGGTTAGAAGGTGGTTGCATAGTCAATTAGAAGTAATCATTTTTATGTTTTTTAGAAGTCTAGAGGAAATTATAACTTAAAAATTGTTGTGAATATGTTATGAATTAGTGGAGAATCTACTAATTTCATTAGTGGATATGGATATCCATCACATTACTAATACATATTAGTGGAAGATGATTCATTCCACTAATAGAGCTCTTCTCCAAACTTGAGAAATATATCATTTTATAAGAGAATTGCTAGAGAAAATTGTGAGAGAAAAGAAAGAGATAAATTTGAAAAAATTCTTGTGCAAATAATAATCAGAGATTTATTATGTGTAGATTTTATTTTGACATTGTCAAAATTTTATAACACGTTATCAGTATGAGTCTCTACCGTTACAAAAGCCAGAAGACTAAAGTAGCACGAGTCTATGTCGTTACAAAAGTCAGAAGACTAAAAGTACGCATTTATTGATCCCTATAACTAACCTTACTAAACTCGAATTTGTAACCTTTGATATTTTTAGAAAAAATTATATGTCATGGGTTCTCGATATAGAAATGCATCTAAATGCTGAAGGGCTTAGTAAAACTATTAAAGAAAACAATAGTGCATCTACACAATAAAAAATCAAAGCTTTGATTTTTATCCATTGTCATCTCGACGAAAATTTGAAAATGAAATATCTTACCGAAAAAAATTTATATGTCATGTGGGTAAATTAAAAAAAAAAAAGATTTGACCACCTGAAGATGGTCATACTACCAATTGTACGGTATGAATGGTTGCACCTGAGATTGCAAGATTTTAAAATCGTAAATGAATATAACTCTTCCATGTATAAAATTATATCTCAGTTAAAATTACGCGGAGAAAAAGTTACTGATGAAGATATGTTGGAGAAGATATTTTTCACATTTCATGCTTTGAATATTGTGCTGCAGCAATAATATCGAGAAAAAAAGTATACAAAATTTACTGATTTAATTACTATCCTCCTCATTGTAGAGAAAAATAATGGGTTATTATTGAAAAATCATGAAGCCAGACCAACTGGCTCAACAGCACTCCCAGAAGTAAATGCTGTTGGCTCTAATAGAAGCCATAATCGTAGTCATAGTCGTGGTCGTGGTTATGGTTGTGGACACGCTCGATATTTCTCTTATCACTGTAATAATCAAGTTGTGAGAAATACTAGCCATCTGAAGTGAAGAAAAAAAGATAATAAGGGAAAAGAAAAAGAAATGCAAGAAAATTATGAAGATAAGTATTATAAATGTGGCATGAAAGGTCATTGGTCATATAACTGTCGTACGGCTAAACATTTAGTGGAATTATATTAAGTTTTACTGAAAAAGAAAAATAAAAATGTTGAAGCAAAATTTTCTCAACATCCAGTAAATGATACTGGCGATGATGATATTGATTCAAAAGATCTTAATATCAATATTACCCATATAGATACATTTGATTTTTTCGAATACCCAAACAGTAAGATAGATCATTTAATTGGTGATGATAGTGTCCAGAAGAATTAATGCATCACCCTAATATTTTTGAATTTTCATTATATTCTAATAGTATTTATATTTGCATATACATATTTTTGTTCAAATGGCTGTTGTTAATGATGTTGTATGTATTATTAATAGTGAAACTACACACACCATACTAAAAAATGAGAAATATTTTTCTTATCTCAAAATAAAAGAAATAAATATTTATATTATAAACGGTAGTACAAATGTGATTAAAGGTTATGAAAGAATTAGTATATTGTTGCCTGAAGGAACAACAATTAATATTGATAAGGCACTATTTTTCTCAAAATTCAAAAGAAATTTATTGTGTTTTAAAAATATCCGCAGAAATGGGTATCATGTTGAAACAAATGAAGAAAATAGTATTGAGCATCTTTATATTACTCAAATTAATTTGGGTAAGAAATCTGTATTAGAAAAACTACTCTATTTTTCTATTAGCCTATATTTTGCAAAAATATGTATAATTGAAATTCGTCATCTAGTAAACCAGAAGTTTACTGACCCTACTACTTTTAACATTTGAAATGACCGGTTGAGTCATCCGATATCTATTATGATGAGAAGAATAATTAAGAATACACATGATCATCCATTAAAAAATAAAAAGATATTGATATCAGAAAAATTCTCATATGCTGCATGTTCTTAAGGAAAATTAATTATTAGACCATAACCAGTAAAAGTAGGAGTTGAAAGTCCTACATTTCTTGAACGGATGCACGGAGACATTTGTGGACCTATTCATCCTTCATGTGAACCGTTCAGATATTTTATGATCTTAATTGATACATCATCCCAATGGTCACATGTGTGTTTATTTTTTACTCGCAACCTGGCGTTTGCGTGATTATTTGCTAAAATAATTAAATTACGAGCACAATTTTTTGACCATCAAATTAAAAATATCCGTTTGGATAATGTTGGTGAATTTTCATCATATGCTTTTGATGCATATTGCATGTCAATTGAGATTAATATTGAACATCCTGTAACTCGTGTTCATATACAAAATGGTCTTCCTGAATCTTTTATTAAAAGATTACAATTAATTATTAGACCATTATTAATAAAAATAAATCTCCCAACATCTGTTTGGGGACATACTATTTTACATGCTGCAGCACTTGTATGTATAAGGCCAACTAGTTATCATAAATTCTCTCATTTGCAATTAACTTTTGGTTTAGAACCAAATATTACTCATTTAATAATTTTTGGGTGTGTTATATATGTTCCAATTGTATCAAACTAACGTACAAAGATGGGTCCTCAAAGAAGAAAGGGGATATACGTTGAATATGATTCTCTCTCTATTATCAGGTATGTTGAACAGGAGATGTATTCATAGTAAGATTTGCTAATTGTCATTTTGATGAATCATTATTTCCTAAATTAGGGGAGAACATAAACAGTATGAAAAAGATCTTGTTTTGACAACATTGTTAAATTATCTTGATCCGCGCACAAGCGCGTGTGAATTTGAAATTCAAAAGATAATTCATTTGCAAAACATTACAAATCAAATGCTAGATACTTTTGTTGACTCCAGAAGAGTAACAAATCAATATATTTCAGTTATAAATGCTCCTATTCGAATTGAAATCCCAACAGAATAAAAGATTATCTCTATAGTTGCTGAGTCAAAAGCACGCCAGAAGCATGGCCGACCTCTTAATTCTAAAAATAAAAATCATCAAAAGAAAAGAGGATTAAATGATCCAGATGATCATATTGAAGAAAAGAATGATAAAGATCAAGAGAGAACTGATGACAAAGAACCAAAAGTTGATGAAAGTAACATTGAAATTTCTATCAATTATACTGCTTTCGGTAGAAGTTGGAATTGAATAGAAACAATTATTGATAATGTGTTTGCATATAATATATCTATTGATGTTACATAGGATAATGATGATCCTGAATCAATATTAGTTGATGAATGTCGGCATAGAAAATATTGGCTACAATAGAAAGATACGATTCAATCGGAGTTAAATATATTTACAAAACGTGAAGTCTTCGGACCTGCAGTCCTAACACCGGAATGTGTAAAACCTATTGGCTACAAATGGATATTTGTGCAAAATCGCAATGAAAATAATAAAATCGTATGAAATAAAGCACGGTTAGTAGCCCAAGATTTTTCACAAAGACCAGATATTGATTATGATAAAACTTATTCTCTTATTATTGATGCTATTACACTCCGATATCTTATCAGTTTGACAGTATATGAAAAGATAGATATGCGCCTATTAGATGTTGGCACTGCTTACTTGTATGAAAATTTAGAAAATTATGTTTACATGAAAATTCTCGAAGGATTTCGCATGCCCGAAGTATATAAAAATTATCCTTGTGAAAAATACTTCATCAAATTGAAGAAATTATTATATGACCTGAAGTAATTTGGACGCATGTGGTTCAACCATCTTAACGAATATTTATTGAAAGGGGGATTTAAAAATGACCAGGTATGTTCATATGTTTTTATTAAGAAATCTGGTTCTAAATTTATAATATTAGTCATATGTTGATGTTAATGAAGATCAATACTATATTTAATGAATGTGCTGTAATATAACTTACAAACATATTCTTCTTTTTATTATTCATTTTTATAACAAAAAAACAATCAACAATACCCATATGCTCTGATATTTTTCAAGGTCACATCAACCTGGTGTTACAAGTTTTGCACCTCTCTTAGGCTGAAGTTTTGAAGGTCTTTTACCAAATTCTTTGTCATAGTTTTTGATACTTCATCAATTAAATTCCAGTGCAGCTTGCCAAAGACATCCTTTCCATTGTGCATCGCTAAGTAATTAAATACAATGTCGATCTAACATAAAAAAAAGTTTTGTTTGATTTACGTTAGCTAGGCTACCCAAGGCCGTTTCAAAGGATTTTTTATTATCTGGAAAGGAGCATGTTAGAAGGTCTGTTCAACTAATTGTCTGCAAACCCAGAAAACGAGACTAGTGGCTTTAATCTCATGTTTGCCACTACAAAAGAAGCATAGAGCATCATCCAATTAACAAATCAGATTTTCAAACCATAGTACAAAAGTTAGTAGGGTCTCAATGGGTTTGCAATTGCAACTTGATTGGCAAATAGCACCAGCCAAACAAAGATGTAAATTCAAACTCCCAAACTGATTGGCAAATAGCGCAAACCAAACAAAGATGTCAATTCAAACTCCCATGCAGCAAAAGTTTGGCAGCCATCTAGAATATCCTTTGGTATAGTTTCTCACATGATCGAAAAGTACTATATCATAAGTAGAAATCAAAGGTACAGAAATCCTTTGCAGTAGTTTCTCAACCAGAACAAAATTTTCAACAAAGTTCTAGAATAACCAAAATGCAATAGGGCAACACCATCACGTTTAATAGTACTAAAGACAATTGCGTTGCAAGAGACCTATGCCATATCCATTGACCTAAGTAGTTGCTGGTAAAAATGCTCTTCCTGGTTGACGATTTGCTAATGGTCCATGGCATCCCAAGAGCTGCAAAGTCAAAAGAGAAACTAGTAAGTTTTCCTAGGTATGATATCAAAGTCAAAAGAGAAACACCTGTTTGGCAGAAAAGCTAAAGCAAAGGTCACAAAAATAATTTCTTCCTGTGGCGACAAACTAATTGACTGCTCTAATTGCGAAATCTCTACCTATGTCAAGTCCTACACTGAAACCATCTCCAAAACTAGAACATCTGAAGCTAGAGCATAATCATCCACTAGTTGAAAAATCTCCACCTCTACCAATTCCTCCAATACCAACACCCAAATCATCTCTAGAGCCAAGGCAAAAACTAGTAGAAAAATTCTAGGCTAGTAATAGTAGATAACAACAAAAAATTTTGTACTCCATCAAACACAATACTATATATTCAATAATTTGTACAATAGCTCCAAGCACATGTCACTAGGCACAACAAAGAATGCTTTTGAATCAACCTAATTTTTTATTAGATGAAGAAGAGCATCCACCATTATACCTCTAGGAACACCAATATTTTGTAGTTTGGCATATACCTCTTCTTCGGTGTAAACTTGAGGAAGAGTTTTTTCAACAAGAGCAAATTGCTTTTCTACAATCTTCTCAGCAATAATATTTACCTCCTTCATAGCTTCAGCTACTCTATTTAATCCACCATTGATCTCCTCAACTTATTTTTCAATTAAATCCACCATTGCAGCCTTTCTTTTCCCTCCTCCCTTTGGTGTATCAACATTAATTTGGTTATTTTCAGGCACACCAATAGTTTCAAAAGGCGAGAAAGGAGAATCAACATTTATGAAGGGTTCATCCAAATTAATTGGATTATCATCCCTAGTCTATTGACGTAGTCTTTCCTTAACACTTATAGCTCATTTCCTATTTGCACGTCTTTGGTGAAAAGTATTTCCATTTTGTCATAATGGGAAATTGGAGTATACCTCTGATACGTTAAATTTGGGTATATAAAAATCATATAATTTTTTATCCATTCCCAATCAAGTTTAAATTAAAACATTAATTTCAAATTACATATATGAGCAAGTGCACTCATTATTAAGCATAATATAGGGCATTAACGAGTATCGATCCTCAAGGAACAAGTATGCATTAATTAATTTTCATTCAATGTTTAACCTGCCAATTAGATTAATAAAGAGTTAAAATAAAAATAAAAATAAAGACAAAATATATACACAACTCTTGGAGAGAAAAATATGGAATTAAATAATTATTCTTGAAAATATGATATGAACTATCTAACACTTATCACAATCAATCGTTGTCTTGGAATTATGAAGGAATAGAGATATAATCCACTTCTTTCCCAATCCATGGAATCACTATTTCCTGATTAAATTAGCAAATTTCCTAATCAAACCAACATAACTAAAGAAATGTATTAAACTCTTTACTTATGAATATCCATATACTCTAGACAATATAAATATAAAATTAGTCAATAACCTTATAATCTAAGCGAAATTAACTAACCTTTGATTATTTAAGTTCAATTTTTAACATTCTTTCCCAATCCAATTAAGATAACAATTATATAGAATTAACTAAATTGAACTCAATCTAACTTCATGTCCCAAGTCCATTAGACATAAATTCAACTTAATCAATCAATCAAATAAAAGTAAGTAATCAAATTCCAAGAACAACAATCTATTGATAAAAAATTAACTAAGTTATAATATCATGAATCCCAAAATAACATTCAATTATAATTAAAATATTAATCTTATCATTGTTCAATGAAAAAGAAAATAGAGGTTTTAGAAAGAATTATAGACAAGCCCTTTTATTCATCTTTTAAGAATCTTCTTGAATTAATGCTCATTCGAATAATGAATTCCTCTTTAATGAATGAATATAGCTTTAGTTCCTTGGATTCACCCCTTAATCTTCAGTTGTTTTTGGTTAAATAAGCCTCTTGGTTGCTAAAATTTGTCTTTCAAAAGCCTTGGACCAAGTACAAGTTGGAAGCAAGCTAACCTCTTTAGCAATTTCTAATTTGACTTGAAAAAGGACTGTAAACCGCCATAATAGAGCAGGGCCGGCGCTTTGTCTAGATCGGCACCAATCCAATACTGGAACTTCACTGGTTTTAGCTTTGTTTCCTTTGTTTTTTTAGAACCGAGCCATGGCCGGTTCAACCACTTAGAGCAGGCCTCGGGTCAAGTCTGACAATTTACAATTTTAATCTAAATCATCTAATTCCTGTACGAATTTACCAAAAATAATTTCTACAAGTAAAATGTTAAATAGAAAGGGAAATGACTAGTTATTAAACAAAGAGTACCACAAAACATCCTTAAATAACTAGAAAAATATAGACAAAATTAGGCTCTATCACATTCCCCCACACTTAAGCTTTACTTGTCCTCATTCGAACAAGAGTTAATCACTAAGCAACTAGCTTATGAACAAGACAAAGCAATTCATTATTCTCATTCTTAATCAAATTCATCCATAATAAATCAATAATCTTCTTCGAATATTAAACACAAACTTGTCATTCATTCAACCATTTCAAAACTTTGCAAACTCATATATTAAATCAAATAATCCTAAAGCCATCAAAGTTAAGTTAAACAAGCTTATATTCAGTACAAGAAAATTATTCTATAGCTTAAGCAAAAATATAGATAACACAAATCATATAAGTCAAGCTATTTAGCCAACTCAAACATCATGAACTCAAATTTGCACAACCTCAAGTAGTAAAGTAAGAAAACACTCTACTTTTTTCCTTCCAATGACTTAAGAAATTGATAGTCTCAATTGAATGGATTTCTCTTTACACACCGTATTACCCCCGTTATAGTCATTATTCTCTTTTTAACACTTTTCTTTCTTTTCTTACCTTATTACCTTCGCAATAGCCTCAAAAGAATGCACTGAACAATACTTGCTACTTCTCTCCATATTAACTCCCTTTTCAGCAAAATGACTACAAAATTCAAAATAAGAGCATTTTTTATAACTTAATTTTTTTTAGCTCACAAAACAATGATTTTTCTCACTCATTGTTTTTTTATTTCCTCACATTCCTTATCCACAACTCAAAGTCAAACAAATTATAAATTTATAAACCAAGAATTAATCAATAACTTTTCTCATATTCATCATATCATCCACATTTAAACTCAAAGAATAAAATAACCTCAAATACTTAATATAACCAAGGGTAACTTAATTCTCAAGACTTAGCAGAATCCAACTTAATACACAATTTTACTTTTTAACAAAAAATTCAACCATAATGAATGACAAAATGATAATAGGAAAATCATAACTCCATCATAGACAAATTCAAAAAAAATTAGCACAAAAAATTATCTTCAGCAAAAAAATTTATATTCAAAATCAACTCAAGAATAAAGTTTTTTACTTGAATCCCTCTTGCACACTTAAGTTGGATATTGTCCCTAGTGACCTAGAATATCACAAGAAAATATATCTACGGGACTAGAAAAAAATAGGGGGAAGAAAGACAAGACAAAAAAATACTTTCCATAGCCATGTATTGTTGAGAACAGCGTTGAATTCATCCCTAAAGAGCATTGTTTTCTTAACAACGTTTGAGGCATCCTAAAACAAAAGAAACACAACAAAAAGCATAAAACTAGAAAAAAGTGAAAATAAAAGAAATAGCTAAAAAAAAAAACCTAGCTATCTAAGAAAAGTCATTAAAATCAAAAGGAAAAATAAACAAAAGAAATACTAAAAGAAGAAATAAAAGTAGAAAATCATGAGGTATCCTCCTCAGAATCATCATCATCAGTAGCAGCATCAGCATTAGTAGCTCCATTAGTGGATACACCTCCTCCTGGTATAAGAAACTGCTAAATCTAAGTAGTCAATCTCTGCTTGTGAGCATCCTGCCTCCTTTGCATCTCAGCTATAGAATCATGAAGTTGAAGAAGAATAGTCATCTGGGTCTCCATCCCAATCCAAAGCTTCTCCAATTGGGTACACATCTTAGCCTCAAACCCGGCACTAGGTTGTGATCTTTAATTACTAGCATGTGCTCAAGGCTATGGAGGCTGCTTCTCCTTCTCATCATCAGTAGGGGATACCTCATCTATCCCAGGATGTTGGACCTCAAAGGGTTGCATCCATCTCCTCTCTTTCTCGTGAGATCTATAGCCACATTGGACCAATGTATGCTCAGTCGTTATGTCTCGATCCGTGGTGGTCTTAATCAGCTCCTTATCACAGCTCACTCTAGAGTCTAATGATAGGCTCCCATCCCAATCATCTGAACATAGTGGAAAGTTGAGGGGTATTGTTTAGGGATGGTTTGAAAGTTTTTTCTACAATGATTTTATTGTTCAAATAGGATTGGTACCAAATTTGGCATGTAGGCTTAAAGAATTAGGTAGGCTGTGTAGGAAAGGGTTTGAAAGATGGGGTAGAAGAAGATGAAGCCTTGACCCTCTTAGCTCATGGAACCATACCCTGTGGTCTAGACGTTATCACTCACAAAAGAGAAGATAAGGCAATAGATGAAAGAATGATCACAACCCCACATACAATAACCACCCTCTCAACCAAGCTTACAAATCTACAATTCTCAACCCAAACACCACCTCACAATTCCAACACAAATTCCCTCAACAATACCTGCACAAAAGATCATAATATCCTAAGCCAAATAGAATATCAATATAATTGTTCAATGAACCAACTAATTCATAATAAAGAGCATGATCACGATAAAAACATAATGATATAATCAAGGTAATCCCACAACAAACATCTTTCAAACATAAAGCAGTCTTCGTTGCATAATTATAATAAGAACATGATAGGCATGCTCAATTAACCACCAAAAAGAGTAAAGCAAGAATTTTTATCAACACAATATAATGACAATGATAAACCCATGCTAGTATAGTAACAATGAATTCAACAAGTTCATGAAATCAAATCAAACAAGAAGAAATTGCAATTTTTGCCCAAAAATAGCCCAAAAATACCAATACATTCATATGGAAATTTGAATCGTAAAAAGTCTAGAAAAATCATACCACAATATTCTATGATGTATAGGCAAACATCCAATGTCAAGAGATTGAAGAAATCATGCACCAATGGGATGGGTTGAAATCTTGAAATTTCAAGAAAAAAAATGAGATTTTTCTTATTTTTAATCAAAATCTTTAAGAGAGAATGTAACACCCCACTACCTAGGCCCGATAGGGCCGGGGATGTCGCTCCGTCCAAAAGATAAGGGGTCTTTATAATTAGGTCACACAATCAAAATAATATAATAAAAATAATACTTTAAACTTAAAATTTATTACAATCCATGAATGAATCCAAGACTTCCAAAATCAAATCCATAATAAAATTATCCACTCTCAACTCTCTCCAAAGCATTACACAAATTAAATATTAGAAAAATCTTCCAAGGCAGGCAATATCTAGCTACTCATCCCCACAGTAGGATCGAACTGAAATCATGGTAAAAAGGGTGATGAGATAAAAATCTCAGTAAGTCCGTGTGTGCTTTGAGTATCCAGTGAAAACAGTTTGTGAATACAAAGTATAAATCTTTATAAGAGAAATACTGGCAAGCAATAAACATTACTCAAAATCAAGAGTGGTGTTTTGACTTTTCCAACCATAAATAATCAATAAAATCAACCACTCAAAAGAAATGATCATGGGTTACCACATGTTGGGCCCCATAACCGATCAGAATACCGACACTTTGTGCAGATTGACAAAAGGTAGGTGATCGCCTACCGGGCAAGATATTCCTTATTCTCTATACCCAAACAATAATCGGTTGTCCATTCCGGCAACACATAGTCACTTGACTGAAAAAAAAATTGCTAGCTCGGATTGGCACGACCTACTGGACTGATATCCTATCCGGGGAGGACTTACCCCTCAGAGGTAGCCACCTACTGAGAGACTCGCCCTAATCCTTCAAAGACTAGTCCTAATAGTCTACCCTTATTGAGTACTCAACGTAACGTATCTCACTTGGGAAAGTGAACAAAACACAGTTTCACATGAAAATGACAATTAAGGATTTCCAAAGTTTTTGTTAAAATTAGTTTTAGAAAGAATTTTGAGTTTGAGTAAATCTGCTTATTGATTTTCAAATAATTTGTTTGACTGAAATAAGAAAGGAGTCAATCCTCAATTGCCTTTACAGAAATGAGTGTCCATACACTCTACATTTGGCTTGCCATAATAAACATTTTACATCAATCAGGTTTAATGCAGGAGCTTACCTGATCCTTAGCTTGAGATAAAATAAAGGTCTTCAACAGCTAACCTAACCCCCGCCTGGGGTAAATACAAGCCATAGTTAATCTCAAGCTAAAATTCACTTTCACAAATAAAGCTAGCTCAACTCACTACTACCATGATTCTAGTGTCCCAAGCTTTAATGCCAAATAATAAATAAAAAGGGTTTATAAGTTAAGTCTAATTTGATATTTAAAATAATTATTGCTTTGGGAAATAGTTACTAATAAGTTGAAGGTTTAAGTCTTGCTAAGAATAATTTAGAGTTTATTTGATGAAGAGTCCTAGGTAGTATTAGGTAAAATAATGATTTATTAATAATTAATTGTTTGAAAATAATTGATAACTAAAATTAGTTGAAAATAAATTTTAATGGGTCTTGGTTGAAAGACACTAAATAAATTTTAATAGGTTTTGATTAAAAGATAATAATTGAAAGATAATAAATTTTAATGATATTTATGAATATAAGACTTACAAAATTAATATTTTACTTATTATGATTATTTATATAAAAGGCTTTATTGGATATTATTATTATATATAATATCTATCTATTTTATTTCTTGAAATAAAAGTTATCATTTATTTGACTAAAATATCCTTATTATATATAATAATCCAAGTCTACCTTACTAGCAACAATTATAATATTAAATATTTTATTGATCAAATAAAATTAGCTTAGGGACAACTAGATCATGATCATATTTCTATTGCTAACCACAATCATAAACATATACTCTGTTTCAATTCATCAACTTATCCAAATCATGAATAAAAGTATAGATCTAAATTTACCAAGGCATGATCCAACTTCTACTAGCATAAACATAATCATGGCTTTAACAATCATACATGAATATAAATCCTATTCACCATAGGTGATATAATCTCTAACATACTTGATCACAAATACTACTTATGACATGGAGACTTGCATTAAACCCTAAAAACACCATACAAGCAACCAAGATAACCAACTCATGCAAAAACCCCATCTCCATCATATACACACATTTATTCATGCTTCAATCTCAATTCATCACGGCAATACATGCTCAAATCCTATTCATAATCTATCTCCTACCAATATCATCCTAGAGACATGAATCTAGAATTAAAAAGGAGGGTTGAAAAGGCTTACTTGATTGATGAGTACCTTGAAGGAGTTTCGAATGGATCTCAACTTCTAGATGACTAGATCCGTCCAAGAAAGATGAAGAAAGCATGGTCATTGGTGAAGAATTCATTCGGCCAAGAGGGAGAGGGTATTCGGCCAAGAGAGAGAGAGAGAGAGAGAGAGAGAGAGAGAGAGAGAGAGAGTGTGAGAGAGAAAAGAGAAGAAGAGCGTCCATTAGCATGCTTATACACATATATATTCATTAGAGATTAGAGATTAGAGAAGATGAAGTTGATTACACAAACTTACCTTGAAGGTGTTCTTGAGCCTTCACAAAAATACTGATTTTTTATCCAAAGGAGAGAGTTGGATTTTGGAGTTTGATGTTAAAAATGGTATGGATGGACTCACGGCAGTGAGTAGATGAAATCTGGAATTTTTTTGAAGGAGATTGAAGTGGTTTGGAGAGGTATTAGGCGAGAGAAGTGAGTAGGTGTTCTTGGTGTTCTATGTGTGCTTGAAGGTTGAAGAGAATGGAAGGATTTTAGATTTGAAGCTGCCGAAATTCTGTATGTTTGCAGTGGCCGAATTGCTTGTGTAGTTTAGGTAGACGATTTTTCTGGTTTGAAAGGAAAAGGAAAGGCTAGTTGTTGAAATCCTAAAAGAATATTTTTGGGAATCAAATTGGGAAACAAAACATAGCAAGAATATCTTTGATCAATGAAGAGCTTTTTAGAAGCTGCTATGGCCGACTGATGTTCAGTGATTTTGCCGGATGAAAGCTAGTTGAAGAAGGTTAATGGTGGCCAAAAGGAGGGAGTATAATGGTGAAGGAAGGGTCTAGTTGTTTAAAGGACATTTTATGGAAGTTTACTAAATTAGGTTTGCTGGAATTTTGGTCTCCAATCAAGGCATGATTGGAGTAATTTGTTGGAGATATTTTTTGGCAGCCATGACTGGTTTTCGTGCAGAAGGTTGGGGAAGACAATGGGGTTCAGTTCATGGCTGTTCAAGAGAGGTTTGTGTAGAAAGATGGTGAAGTTTTGGCCAAGGCTGAAGAAGGAAACAAAGCTGGAAAGAATCCTGTACAGGTTTTGCTATTTGCTGGAATTTTTCTGGGTAGCTTTTGCTGCCATTTTTCAGTCAGCTTGTAGAAGAGTTTAAGGGGTGTTCAGAGGTCTTTCAAGGCTGGTTTCCAACCTTCTTTATGGAGGAAAAATGTGGCTAAGGTGTTGGGAGAAAATTGGAAGAAAACAGCTTGCTTTAAGCTCATATATGCTGCGATTTTGTCCAGAAAATTTTCTGGTTTTGCACAGCATTTGTGCAATCTGAATTTGGCCAGAAAATTTTAGATTTCAAGCTGGTCAAGAGGGCCATTTTCTGGCAGCATTTTGAAGGGAATGATGGTTGAAAATTTTGACACCTTGAAGGTATAAGACGCTGGAAAAATTTCAGATCACTATATGAAGGAAAATGAATATAGCTAGAGTGGAGTTTTGAAGGTTCACTAGGGGATTAATTCTCTTGGAACCTTTCCCATCTCTTCCACATTTTCGGTTCATAAGATGTCTTTCACTTAGACATTTTGTGCCTTCAAAGCCACAGCACTTTACTGAAATTTCTGGAATGAAATTAGCTTGAATAAATTGAATAACTTAAGAAATTGAGAAGTACGGAAAACTAAGGATCAAGAAGGGTATGAATTCCCTTAGGAATTTTTGTAGGGTACAAGAGTAGGATTAGGGTACTCCTATCATGTCTTCCCTAGGACATCACCTTTACCCTTCTCTAGAGCACTTAAGGACGAAAATCTAACATTCCCTAATAAAAATAAAATTTAATCATGCTAAAACTCCAATGATGGAATTTGAACTCAAGACCTCAAAAATTAATTCCAAAGCTCTGACTACTAAACCACAGTAACTCTTGTTCTTATTTTCTCTCTAAAATATTTTTTTCCTATTTAACCCTCAAACTATCTCCCTATTTTCACCTCAAGCAAAAATTATCATTTTGCCCTTCTTACTCAATAAACACAATTAAGCCCTCGAGACAATCAAACACAAATCCAAAGCATATAAAATTATATAAAAATATATTTAAACATGCAATAAAATATGATATGTATCCCCACCCCCTTACTCTAAGGTTGGTTTCGACTGGGGTTTCACAGAGAATCAAGGATTTTGTGTTTAGAAGGTGTTTTAGAAGTATTTAGAACAATTTGGCGATGTTTGGAAGTAGAAACCGAAGATAGGTTGAGAGAAAAATAGAGAGAAGTGAAAAAAATTCTGAAGAAAAGGCTGAAATCGATCATTTTGTATCTGTTGTCCGACGTGACCTGGTGCCGGGTCTGAGCACCTGGACTGGCACCGGGTCGGGTCTGTTTTCTAGTAGTTAAAAAGCCAGAGCTGGGCCTACGCAAGGTCAAACTTTCTAATCCAGCACCTGGTCAACTCTGTTCAAGAAAATTTTTATTTTTTTGTTTTTCTTTTATATAAAGATAGAAATAAAAAAAAAACATCTTATTTTGAAAAGCATAAATGCATGAACATATAAGGTAAGAAGATGAATAACGAAAAAAAAAAATTATCCAATACTGAAAGTAATAAAGTAAGTAAAGTTCAACATTTTCCACGATCTTGGTCTTATAGATTTTCTCCATGTTTCCAGGTAGAGATCCATCTTGACGATCCCCAAGAAGTTTAGCCAGTTGACCAATTTGATTCTCCAGGTTGTGCATTGAAGCCTCCAAATTCCTGGTCATTGCATCCACTCCTTGGAAAGTGTTTCAGTAGAGCTTGCCATGCGGTTAACCAACTCTTCTAATGATGGCTTTAGTGGTGGTGAATTGTAGGGCAAATGAGGTGGAGTCCTTTGGATTCCAGTGAAGTTCGAGAGGTTTTGCCTTGGTTGGTTTTGATTGGTCCAAGAAAAGTTAAGGTGATTTCTCCAATTAGAATTATAGGTAGCACTGTATGGATTGTTACCTTGTCTCCCATTCCCCATAAAAGCAGCTTACTTTAAGGACTCTAGAGATGATCCCATGTTTGGGCACTCATGATTGGGGTATCCTTCTCTACAAAATCACACTTACCATTCATTACCTGTGAAGGACCTACCATTTGTTCTATTTTTTGAGCTAGTGCCTCAACTTTTACTTCTAAGCCATAACATCCACTTTATGAACTCACTAAATATGAGTCTTAGACCTTGAATTGCCCAATGAGTAATTGTTCATAGCAATATCCCCAATCAACTTATATAACTTTTTAGGGGTCTTAGAGTTTATTGTTCCTCCCGCAGATGCATCAATCAATTACTTTGAAGACAAATTCAATCCACTTGTAAAAATCTGTATTTGCATACCTAGTTCAAACCCCTGATGTGGATACTTTCCAAGTATTGCTTTCCACATTTCCCAACACTCATATAGGCTTTCAGACTCCAATTGTTGGAAAGCAAAGATGTCCGTCCTAAGCTTAGCCGTCTTAGTTGGGGAAAAATATTTGGCTAGGAATTTTTCAGCTAAACCATTTCAAATAGTGATTGACCCTATGGGTAAGGATTTTAACCAAGATTTGACTCTATTCCTAAGAGGGAAAGGAAAGAGTCTCAATTTAATAGCATCTTCCGACACACTATTCATTTTGAAAGTATCACAAATTTCTAAAAAACTAGCAAGACGAGAGTTAGGGTCTTCATCAGGTAACCTATCAAATTGGACCATGTTTTGAATTATTTGAATTAAGTTAGGTTTTATTTCAAAATTGTTGGCTTCTATCCTCAATCTAGTTATACTAGAGTCCGTACCTAAAATCACAGGCATAGCAAAATCTCCCATAATCCTTCTATTATTTCCACCATTACCACCATTATTATTTCGGTTAACTTCCATCTCTCATGTGAAACTAAATTGGTCAATCTGACTTTTATATGCTCGTCGAATCCTTGTTAGTGTTCTTTCAATTTCTGGATCAAAGTCCATGAGGTCTCCTACGATTTTTCGGGTCATAAACTAAGAAGTCTTCCTATAGAAAAACTAAGATTATAAGAATTTGGATTTACATATATGCAAACAAACAGTTATCATATTACACAATAATCAATATATACAAATTCATACATTATACAACAATTTATGGCACCTATTTGAACAAAGAACATATATACATATTTACATATAAATATATAAACATGGTTAAATCAATGAATTTTAAAATTTCATGATATTATTCTCCAGTAACGACGCCAAAAACTTGATGCATTAAATTTGGATATATAAAAATCATGCAATTTTGTATCCATTTCCAATCAAGTTTAAATTAAAACATTAATCTCAAATTATACATATGAGCAAGTACACTCATCATTAAGTATAATAAAGGATATTAACGAGTATCGATTATCAAGGAACAAGTACATACTAATTACTTGTCATTAAATATTTAACCTACTAATTAACTTGTTATGGAGTCAAAATAAAAATAAAGAAAAAATATATATACAGCTCTTGGAGAGAAATACATGAAATTAAATAATTATTCTTCAAAACTTGATATGAACTATTTAAACTTATCACAATAAATTATTGTTTTGGCATCATGAAGGAATAAAGATAGAATCCACTTCTTTCCTAATCCATTGAATCACTATTTCCTGATTAAATTAGTAGATTTTTCAATCAAACTAACATAACCAACGAAATGCATTAAACTCATTCCTCATGAATATCCCTATACTCTAGGCAATATAAATATTAAATTAGTCAATAACCCTATACTCTAGGCAAAATTAAGTAACATTTGATTATTTAGGTTTAATTCTCAACCCTCTTTCCGAATCCAGTTAAGATAACAATTATATAGAATTAACTAAATTGAGCTCAATCTAACTTCCTTTCCTAAGTTCATTAGACATAAATTCAACTTCATCAATCTATCAAATAAAAGCAAGTAATCAAATATCAAGAACAACAATCAATTGATCAAAGATTAACTAAATTATAATATCATGAATCCCAAAATAATGTTTAATTATAATTAAAACATTAATCTCATCATTGTTCAAAGAAAAAAAAAATAAAGGTTTTAGAAAGAACTCATAAACAAGCCATCCTCTTCCTCATTTGAGAACTTTCTTGAATCAATACTCCTTCGAGTGATGAATTCCCCTTTAATGAATGAATATAGCTTTCGCTCCTTGGGTTCACCCCTTAATCTTCACTTATTTTTGGTTAAATAGGCCTCTTGGTTGTTAAAATTCGTCCTTCAAAAGTCCTAGGCCAAGTACAAGTTGGAAACAAGTTAATCTCTTTGGCAATTTCTAATTTGACTTGAAAAGGGATTGTAAACCACCACAACAAAGCAGGGCCGGCTCCGGGTCACTTTGTCTGGACCAACGCCGATCCAGCACTGGAACTTCACCGGTTTGAGCTCTATTTTCTCTGTTTTTCCAGAAACAAGCCTCGACTGGTTCAACTACTTTGAGTAGGTGCCGAGTCAAGTTTGGAAATCTACAATTTCATTCTAAATCATCCAATTCTGATACACAATCACTAAAAACACTTTTTACAAGCAAAATATCAAATAGGAAAGAAAATGACTAGTTATTAAACCAAAAGTATTGATGAGGGCTCATCACATATATCTTTTTGAGTACTTTTGTACTTTAATTGTAGTAAATCATTGTTTAATTCACTACTCACCACACCATTTTTATCTTGTTTTGTAGGAAAAAGAAAAATAAGAATTGGAGATGAAAATGAAGAAAAAGAGGAAAATAAAGAACAATTGAAGAATCACACAAAAATAAGAATAAAAGTCGCCTAGAGCAAAAGAAAATATGCCAGGAGAAGAAGTTGGCGGCCTAGGGAACTTTTAATTCCCTAGGCCACCTAGTACTATGAAATGAACAAAAAGTTTAGAAAGTTGGTGGCCAAGGGAAGAAGAAATTCCCTAGGTTGCCTAACATTGTAGTTGTGTATATATGTGTAGAACATGGCGGCCTAGGAAAGCTTAGCTTCCCTTAGCTGCCTAGTGTAATGTTGTGTGTGCGTTGTGTTTAGTAAGTGGCGGCCTAGGGAACATTAACTTCCCTTGGCCGCCTAGTATCTTGTATATATGTGTGTGTGTGTGTGTGTGTGTGTGTGTGTGTGTGTGTGTGTGTGTGTGTGTGTGTGTGTGTGCGTGTGCGTGTGTGTGTTGTGTTGAAGTTGGTAGCCTAGGGAGCTTTGACTTCCCTAGGCCGCCTATTTTATTTTGTACATATGTATATGTATTTTGTATTGTTTAGGTGGCGACCTAGTGTAGTATAAGTGTGTGTATGTAATTTTAGGTGGTGGCCTAGGGAAAATATGTTTTTTGTGTTCTTTAGGTGGTGGCCTAAGGAGGTTTTGGGTACCCTAGGCCACTTCATTTCATGGGCACGCTAGGTAGAAACTTAGCAGCCCAGGGAAGTGGAGCTTTTGGAAAATCTAGTGGCCCAGGGAGTCCCTACTCCTTGGGCCGCCTAATTGCCCTAGAACGTGCAATTTCGTGCATTTTAGCGAGTTTTCTTGGTTTTCCTTGCTTTTCTCTATAAATACTCCATTATAAACCCTAAATCATTATCCTTGGTTGGATAGCAATCAAGAGATCCTCTAGGAAACCATTTTTCACCAGAATAAGAGAGGGAACTTGAAGATTTGAGAAGGAAGAAGAGAGGTTACAAAGAGGATCTCAAGGAAGTGGAAGAACACGGCTTGTCTATTGGTTGTATTTTCCCCTCTCTTATAGATTTTACTCTATCAATATTATGCTAAATTTTGGATTTTAATTGTAATAAAGGGTTGTACCCTATTTTGTGAAGATTTAAAGGGGAAGCAAAACATAGCAAAGCAACGAAGAACAAGAAAAAAAAAAAAAAAACGTAGTAGTAGTTCCAGACCGGAGCCGGTGCCGGTTTCGGTAGCCTCAACTGGCGCCAGTCCCGGCTTGAGCAGTCTCCGAGAATAAATTTTTTTTTTTTACCTCTTCTTGTTCTCAAAGTTGGCTAGACCAGAATATGTGGAACTAGGGTAGGTGCGTTGGTAGAAACCTCTGGTGCGATTCTTACAAGCCTCCTACTACGTCTGTGCATGTATATGAACGCTAAGTACCCTCTCAATCTTCTAGTATATGACTTGTCTTATCCATGTTTGGTGAAAAACTTACAAGACTAAGGGATTTTTTTTAGAGAGAAAAGAGCCGTCTATTTTTCTTTCTCTTCGAGAAGAAGAAGAAAATAACGTACATCTTTATTTTCCTTTTTAACCTAAATAAAACCCTAGGTTAAACTAGATTTTTAATTTGGCCCATTAGACTCTTAGTTTAGCCTTTTGGACCAAATTAGTTATTCTAATTAGAACTAAATAAATGGCCCAATAAATAATTAACTTTCCAACCCAAATAAACCAGTTCAATTAACGAGCCTATATTAGTTTAGTCCCAGGTCAATATTTAATTATTCAAATTGGGCCAAAGCCCTGAATAATTAATTAATCCACCAAACTAGCTTAATTAATTCTCCCTCTCTATAGACCTTTATTTTATTCTAACTCAATTATTAAATCAGGTTACTTAAATAAAATAAATTTCATTTAATTTAAGACAAATTCCTTAGCCTGTATATAATTAGGACTTACGGTCTATACTGGGGACTAAGAGACACACTGCCTTGGCTACTAAAATGACCAAAATACCCTTGCCATATAAATAGTCGTATTTTGTATTTTAAATATTTCCTAATATCACCATAAGAAAATATTGACCTTAACGACAATGCTGCGTTAGCAAAGTCTCCGACCTATAGGTGAAATGACTAAAATACCCCTCCATATATCGCCGTGCATTAGAGAGGAAGAAATGTACTAACACCTCTCTAAATGACATTTACCATCTTTAGACTTCTAGTTCAATGATCTACGACTTCCTGGATTGTTTCCGCTTTACAAGGGAGTTACCTTAAAGCAAACATCCAAGTCATGTTTTCCCAGGGCCTTGGAAATTTAGATCATTCAAACAACCACAAGGGGCGATATAGTATAGAAACTATCTTGTACAAGTCTGTCTTAACTAACTAGTCACGCATACCCAACATGCAAGTATATTGGTCCTACGATAGAACCTTAACTAAAGCATATCAAAGTACATGCTTTTAGCTTCGTCAGACCACCAACTCATACTCTGGTTGTAGAGTATTAGTCCACGCTATAGCAGTAGTAGTCTAGGTTTCTACCATATAGTACTTTAAGAAACTACTACTGCAGGTCCTGTTCTACGCATTCGAAATACACTCATGTCATGAAGTGAGTGGACTAATCACTGGCTAAAGGTTAGCCATTCCCCATTTAGAATTCATAACACAATAACCTAGACATGATGAGATTCCCATTCTCATCAATCGGTTAAGAACAAACGTTTATGTGTTAAGTAACCTGTGATCCATACCTTACTGTGAAAGATCACCATTCACATAGACCACTTACTTAAACACATGAGTCTTTTTCAAATGTAATTGTGCATAAATAGAATGTAAATTCACAAACGATTTCCAAGAATTAATTTTTTTATTAAAATATTCAAAGTTTATATCAGAAACCTAGTCTAAGAGGGTATATTTCCCAACATTTTGTACCTTAGGTTGACATATTTTCCTTAGATCTATGATTTTATCTTTATGGCATTTTGTTATTTGTATTCATTGTGTTATTTTGATTGAATGAGTTTTGATTGATGTATTTTAATTGATTGTTCTTACTTAATGTTTTCGAGAGATGGAGTTGAGGATATGATACCCACTTAGCTAATTTAATATTTGCCATCTTCAATTAACTCGAGAGGGATGTTGTGGATTAGGGCTAATAACTAATAAGTTTATGAAATTGCCTAAAGATAGGGATTTTGTGGCTTCTGGATCGTTTGGGATTGTGAGTCATGTTTAATACCTCCTTAGGCTTGATTGATTAGGTAGAGGTACCAATTAATCGAATTTAGGGATTAGGGATCTTATAACTCGAGAGAGAGTGAGATTGACATTTGACTCACTTCAGTGGCTAGAGTTAGGATTTATGGGTCTATGGGGTACTTATTTTTTAGGTTTTCAACGGGGGAATTCTCTTTGTTGCATGGCTTTTCTCTCTTTCTAATTCCTTGATAAACTTGTGACTCTTCCTAGAGTGAGAACATGATAGGTTTCCTAGTATAGTGTATTTACTTTATTTCTATATTCATTTTAGCTAGACAATGAGATGAGAGCAACGTAGTGGTAATTGCTAAGTTCCAGTGAATTCAATATTTGCTATTCCGTATGCTATACGATGGGTATACTTGTCCTATTGTTTGATTTTGGTGATTGGAATTTTAATTTAAAACTTGATTTTTGTGGATTATTTATACTATTTCCAATACACGCAAAACTACCCATCAAGTACCACAAAATATCCTCAAATAACTAGAAAAATATAGACAAGATTAGGCCCTATCAACCTCCATTTTCCAATTCCAGGTTTAGCCTATAAAAAGAAATGGAAAATTAGGAATTATAAGTTAACAATAAAATCAAGATAAATAAAAAAATAATTAAGGAAAACTTCACCTCTATTTTTTCCTTCCATACTTGTGGCTTAGCTTCAAACATTCTTGATTCTTGACTCCAACCAAAGGCACTCAATCCATGAAAGAGATCATAGCGAACTCCAAAATTAGCTTTTAGTATCCTCAAATGATTTTTAACATGATCTTTATCTATAGGAACCCAATTTTTTTACTACAATACTTCACTATATTGGCATTTGCTTGGGTTATTCATGTTCCATCAACTCTATTTCCCTTTTCTTGCTGAAGTATAAATGCATCAAGGAGGATCTCATCCATCTCATCCTTCCAAGTCATTTTGGTACATTTAGAACTTTCCCCCTCAACTTTTTTGTTTTTTTAGCCTCCCCATCAACTCCTGGAATATTAATTTCAGTGCATAGAGTGGTATATTTAACATTATAATATATGAACAAAGTAATTACACTAGATCAGTTTGTACTGTTTGTCAAGCAATTTTCAATAGACTATTTCTAGCCAAAAAAAAAAAAAAAAAAAAAACCAATGAGCAAAGTTAATTCAATTTTTGAAAGATAAACAATACATCTTCATCTTACAATCATCCACCACTTTCATTCTAATAAACATTACAAAATAGAGAAGAAGCAAGTTTAATACATTTAACAAGATAAGAAAATGAATTGAGGACATTTTAACTCTCAACTACATAATTTGCCCACATTTTATTTTTAATATCATTCCTTATCTTCAGTCCTCGGTCATAATCTGCATCATGAGTAGTTTTATTATTGTACTCCATATCAGGCACTTGTTCTTCTAATTCACGTTCCATTTTAGCTAAGATTTGATAATCAAGGTCAACTCCTAACAAATGGTTGTGAAGTATACAACATGCCAGAATGATATTTGTGAGAGTGTCAACATTATATGTAGCATCTTTTCATCCACTAATGATTGAAATGCTTCTTAAGTACTCCAAATATTCTTTCAATAATATTGCGAAGGGAGGCATGACGCAAGTTAAACAACTCCTCAGCATTTTTTGAAGCATGGGCGGAGTATTCTTTTAAGTGGTAGCGCTCCCTTCTAAATGCTGTAATAAGTCCACTCCTTAGCAAAAAACCTACATGTACTAAATAATATTTTCCTATAATATTATTAAACAAAAAAGTTAGATCATGAGATGGAACTATACTATAATTTTATATTCTAAAAAAAATATAAAACAAATTTTACCTCCAGGTATTTTATGGCTATGTTCCCTACTTAAAGCATTTTTTATTATGTGTGAATCAGATGTAATCCCCTTTCACCCGGTAGCACATAAGTAAATTTCTTATCAAAATCACAAGCTGCTAAAACAAAATTTCATATCAAAATCACAAGTTGCTAAAACATTCTGTGTTGGCCATTCTTTTCTTCCATGATATCGGGTGTATTATATTTAGACACTTTTACATGAATATGTGTCCAATCAATTGCACCTACACAATTCTAAATATACAAGATGTTATATTAAGTTTATATAATAGGTATAGAATTTGAAGTAGTAAAGTATTCTTTTTTACCTCAAAATATAGACAAAATCTTCCATTATTCTGGATTTGAGATGGAACTTCTCTTCCTACCAGTTGTCTAGAAACACACATTCTCTAAAGAAATGACAACCCTCAAGACATTATGAAAATGATGACTTATGGTCTTAGATGATCTACGTAAGAGAAATTGAATACTTCTATTCTTTGTATGATGGCCTAACAACCACAAAAATTTAGCCACTTGTTCTTCAATAAATGAATTTCTATTATCATGTAGTCGGCTTGTACCACGAAGTATCTCACATAATCTTAGAAATGCATGTGGGCTCATTCTTATTACATCCTTTGCATAGTTATTAGTACTTAATTGGTGTAACAACTCAGTGTGGAATTTTGTTCTTTTTATATTTGCTGAATCAAATTTTGGTTCTCGTTCTATAGAAATTAAAGTGGTTGTTGCTCCTAATAAATAAATTGTATGGATTATTGATGTGTAAATTTTGGGTATATAAAAATCATCAAATTTAAATTCATCCATTGGTTAAGTTTTAATTAAAATATTAATCCCAAAATACATATACGAGCAAGTATACTTATCGCAAGCATAGCATAGAGAATTAACGAGTTTCGATCCTCAAAGGAACAAGTACACACTACTCACTTTTCATTCATTGTTTAACCGACCAAATAAAGTGATAAGATAATAAAAAAAATAAAAGAAATATATACAACTCAAGGATGTAGGAATATAAAATTTAGACAATTATCTTAAAACACATGATAATGTTATTTAGTAATTATCTCAAGTAATCATTATCTTGGCATCATAAAGGAATATAAAGTAAAATTCAATCGTTTCCCAAGTCATGAATCTATTTATGTAGACTCCACTTCTTTCCCAATCTATGGAATCACTGTCTTTTGATTAAATTAGCAGATTTTCCAATTAAACCAACATACCCAAAACATACATTAAATTTAATTCCTCATAAACGTGAAATTAGCTAATGACCTTTTACTTAAGGTGAAATCAACTAATCTTTGATCATTTTAGCCCTTTAATCTTAACTTCATTTCCCAAGTCCATTAAGATTTGACAAATACGAAATCAATGCAATGAATTCCTAACATCGTTTCCCAAGTTAATTAGAAGAAACCGCATTAATAAACAATAATAACAAGTAATCAAATATCAAAGATGATAGAAAATTAATCAAATAATTAAATTAATACAAAATCATCAATCTCAAAATAATGTCAAATTACAATGAAAATATTGAATATATCATTATTTAAGAACAAGAAAACAAAGGTAAAAGAAAGCACTCATAGACAAGCCTCTTTTTCGTTTGAAGACTCTCTTAAATAGCCTTCCATGAATGGTGAATCTCTTATTTTTTGAGTGATTGGAATTTTCGCTCTTAGATTCACTTCTTTTCTCTTGTGTTTTCCTTGTTTTTATAAGCTTCTTTGATGGTAAAATTCATTGCTTAAGAAGTCTTGACCAAGTAGGATTTCGAAAATATCAAAATTCTTTGGAAAATACCAAATTTGTGCACAGGATTTTCGACTCTCCAGAGCGGACCTGGCACCGGGTCTAGTTGACCCACTTGGCACTAGGTGTGTTTTGTTTTTCCTCCTGAATTTGTTCTATTTTCACTGTTTGGCCAGAGTGGACCTGGTGCCTAGTCCCCTTGCCAAGCCTAGCGCCAGGTGTGTTCTAGAATTTTTCACTTTTTGCTCGAAACCAATTAAAATTTGCACAAATTTGTTAAAAACACTTTCTACAAGTAAAATGTCAAATATGAAGGAATATGCCTAGTTATTACATCAAAAGTATCTCAATTTAATCTCAAATAACTAGAAAAATAGTGATGATTTTAGCCCCTATTACTTACCCCCACACTTGAACTTTTGCTTATCCTCAAGCAAAACACTTTAAGCCAAGAAAATCATCCAGAAAACACAAGATCTTTCTCTTCCAAAAATTTGAAACATAACAAGGATTCTAACTTCCCTTCAAACTTTAGATAAAACTCTTACCATTCATCAACCTTTTAAAAATAATTAAACTTTGAAATTTTGATAAGACATTATAAAACTCTTGAAATCAGATTAATCACGTTTGTACCTTAGTCTAAGAAAATTATCTTACCCTTCAAGTAAAAAACATAGATAAAATGAATAACACAAGTTAAGCTATCTACCAACTCAAGCATTATAAATAAAAAAATTGCAAACTCAAGTCATGATGTAAGAAAAGTACTCTAAAACTTTTCTTTCCTCTATTTTTTCAATGACTTAGGAAATTAATAACTTTAAGTGTATGGATTACTCTTTACACACCGTATTGGCCTCCTTTTAATCATCATTTATAATTTTTTCAACCTCTTTCCGCTCTTTTGCTTTTGGAAATTCATAGTCTCAAGAAAGTGGATTTCTTTTCACTATCCGTATTGGTCTCCATAATCAATAATAATTTCTCACATTCAAAAAGGAAACAACAATTAACTCCTTTTTCTCAAATTTTCAACTCACAAAAATTTTCCACAATTTTCTACAATCTTTCTACTCAGAGATCTTTTATCTCCTCACATTCCTTATCACAACTCAAAGCTAAGCAAATTTTAAACCCATAATACAAGAGTTAGCCAACAAACTTTTCTCACATTTATCATATTTTCCATATTCAAACTAGACGAGTCAAATAATACTCAAACACCAATGCATAAACAAGATTAATTCAAATTCTCAAGTCTGAAAAAATATCATATCTAATAAACTAATTTTATAAAAACCTACTAAATGAATGACAAAAATTCATATCCAAGTAAAAAAAAAAGAATTACAACCCTGTTCAACAATGAAAACCACAAAATATTTTGAAAAATTTCACACAAAAATTCCAGCCAAAATGTGTATATTGAAAATTGATACAAAAAAACACCAAAATAATTAATAAAAACTTGGACGAAAAATTTCATCAAACCACTCCTTTACACTTAAATAGGACAATGTCCTCATTGGCAAAAAATAACCACAAGAAAACATCTTCAAATGGACAAAAAATGATAAAGGAGAAGAGGGTGAAGTAATATTCCCCAAGTGCAATAATTATCCAATAGATATCAAAGCTAGAAATAGAGAAAAGAGCTAGTCTATGAAGACTTTATTCCTATCTGCAAAGAGAACACAAATAAAAGAAAATAATGACAAAATAAAGATACATCTAAATAAAATAAAACAAACTAAAGAAAAATAAAAATCCTAACAAAGTAAGTAAAGACACGATTCACTTCCCCGCACTTAAATTGAAAAATATTTTCTTTATTTGCGAGAGGAAAAATAAAACACTTAACATAACCAAGTACAAAACAAAGATACAAACTCTTTCCACTCATCATGCTTCCTCATCAAACCTTTGAAAAAGAAATTAAAGTTCAAAGTAGAAGATAAGCATGATGAATGTAGAAAGAATGGTGGTTTTTGAAAAATAGAGGGTTCATGGAAAATAGCAGTTGCAATGAATGTACATGCATGACCCCCCTTCCATAACACTTTTTTAGACATACAAATCAAGTTTCCAGTACAAAGATGTAAGTTATGTCTAAACAGTGTGTAAACATGAGAATCATCACTTATCCCTTAAAAGATTTGTCACAATTGAAATTCTCCTTTGAACCTAGTACTGTAGATTTTAAAGATGGGATCGATACATCATGGAAAGATTCAACTCCTCGAGGCATGTTAAATTTCAACATAATCATTTGGACTATTATTCTCCAAGAATGGAGAGAAACCTAAGAAATCATGTGATAAAAAGAGATTAGAATTATTAGCACATAGAGGAGAATCGAATACCTTCCTTTCTACATTGGGCAATTGTGGCTCATATCCTCTCTCTTTTCCTTGAGAATTCTCTTATTCAAGTGTATGGCCCTTTATGGCATCTTCAACCAACTTGGCTAGTTGTATTCTTTGATGGCTCATACGTTGGGATGCTTCTTCATGCCACTTAACAGATAAATTTGTATTGGCGAAAAAAGAATGTATTGAGGGTTTAAGTGACATCTCACAAAAAGCGTTAATCCGAGCTTGCAATCATGCTAATATATTATCATTGTAGATCATTTGATATTGTGCCCATGAATAATTGTTCATGATGATATTTTGAATCTCGTGCTCAAAGAAAAACAAAAATCAAATCGAAAATAAAAATAAAAACAAAAAAATAATAGAAAATAAAGAAAAAAAATACACAAATTAGAAATATTCACAAACTATCTAAACACAAAAGTTAGTGATATTTACAAATACAACAAAGACTAAATCAACAAGATTCGAGTATTTCCGATAGCTTATTTTTTAGTGTAGAAAATACTATCAACAAAGTCCACAATCAATCAAGTTTTAATTAAAATGCTAATCACTAAAACTACACATACAGGTAAGTATACCTATCATATAATATAGGGAATAGCAAGTATCAAATCCACGAGAACTTAGGCTCCTATCTTACTTTACCAAAATCTTTATTGTTTAGCCAATAAAATAAGAAGAGAATAAAAAGAAAAATAAATAAAGATAAAAATAGATATATAACTCAAGGATGCAATTTCATGTAACTGGACAATTATCTTGAAAACATAATATTGAATCACTTAGCATTCATGACACAAAATAGTAATGATTTTAGCACTTATCAACGACATAGCAAAGAACTTGAACCGCTGCCAATCGATGTCATTCCCAATCATTTAAAAACTTAAAAACATCAAATTTGTCATTATCAACATCCGAAGTCTCATCAAATCCGTCCCAAGTCAATGACATATCCATCTATTACATAAGGTAAAGTAACATGAGAAAAAGTAACAATAAATTGACTAGATAAAAATTTTCAATAATATTTAGCCCCTATCAACGACATAGCAAAGAACTTGAACCGCTACCAATCGACATCATTCCTAATCATTCAAAAACTTAAAAACATCAAATTTGTCATTATCAACATTCGAAGTCTCATCAAATCCATCCCAAGTCAATAACATACCCATCTATTACATAAGGCAAACTAACATGAGAACAAGTAACAATAAATTGACTAGATAAAAATTCTCAATAATATTTAAAGCTTTCAATTTCCACACAAGATCATCACACCAACTGCTCATATTGTTGGTCGTAATAGATACATATCCTTGCAAATGCAATAAAACACTGCCAACCTTTAAGTTTGGAAGTTTTCCTAACTTGTGTAAGAGTTCACACACTAATGCTTCTAAGCATAAAGAAACTACAACTCTTTAGTGTATTCTAGTGGGACAAGCTAATTCATAATACACTATAGGATATATTTAGGAACTTCAAACTTCAGTGGTGCTAGCATGAGATTCACCCTCTTTGTTGATGGACTTGTGGGAATATTCTCAAAATAAATAGAGAAAGGAAGAAGAAATGAAAATCTCCAAAACCAGAAGTTTTAGGCAATTACTAAATGTAAAAGAGGAAAGCTCCTCATGATTTCATAGCTAAATAGCTGCATTTTGATTGACAAATCTATCTTAATTAACAGTTTATAGAACACATGTAATTAGCCAACATATAAAGAAAGAACACCTACAGAATCAACTGTAAGAATATGTATGAGAATACTTCCCAAACAATTACCAATCGACCTCAAATTCCCCCACAAAATAAGAATTCTAAAGCAGTAGCCATTATTATTAGTAACTGCAAAAGTTGTTGACGAAGAAGATTTAGTTCAGAAATGCAGTTGAAACTTGAAACAACAGCTACTAGTTCTAGCCATGAGCAAAGAAAATCGATTAGGAGGATACTTACTGTTGCAAGTGTAAAAGGGTAATCCCTTGTTCCTTTCATGAGCACTGCTAGGAGATGTCTTAGCAGCAGCAAAATAGTGAACTACCATTTCCTACCATAATAATTGTAATAAAGACCAAGACACAAGGAAATCATAAGCTACAAAACCCAGCATTTTGAAATCAGTTGATTAATCTAAAATAGGTACGATATGTATTTGGATTGAAATACTCAAATTTCAAGTTTATTTGAATCATCCTAATCATCCAAGCAAATAATGCATGATCTTTTAACAATCTTAGCAATGTACTTCTTTACATTTGAGCAAAGAAAATTATTTATGTACTAGCTAGATTCAACAAACTTAATTCGACAATTCGAAGCAGAAAATTAGTTATGTAAAAATCACAAGCTCAAACCTTTTTTGGTTAATAAGCAAAGTACAGATTACTAAACTAGGAAAAGTAATCTTTTCTAAAGACCCACAAAAGTAGAAGATCTGCAAAGCTGATCAAGATCCATAAAAACAAAGAAATTTCTTTCAATAAATGAAGAAAATAGAGTAAAGTTCCATAAAAATCACTGAAAATAGAGTAAAACGAAGAAAAATGTATAGATTTGTGCATACCCTAGATCTGCAAGTTATTTCTACAAATTTGTATAAAAAAGATAGAACCTATAGAGACAAACCTTGTGCTTAGAGAATTAAGTATACAGCCTGCAACGGGAGTCAAAGAGAGAAAGTGATACAAATCTTGTGTGGCTTTTCTTGGTGATGTAGGTGTTTTAGTTGGCTATGTATTCAACTCAACTCAAAGGGACCAAAACAGAGATTCTTCTAGAGATAAAAAGGAGAAAGTGAAATAACAACCTACCCTCTATTAAGCCCTTGAAGAACTAAGCTTCAAAGACTTTCAAGAAAAGTAGAAAGTTCTACTATAATCTCACCCCAATATCCTTGAAGCAACAAAGGCAAACAAGAATAAATAGAATAGAGAAAATAGGCACCCAAATATTAGAATTCAAACAAACCTTAGAAGAACAAAACAACTAAGACCCATTCAAAGAAAACAACATTGGATTATCCAAAAGATTTATTGACTCATTCATAAGGAGGACTAACCCTTATGCATGGTCTTGAACAAGATGAACAAGGAGGCTAGAGGCTCTCAAGATTCTCCCTCAAATTTGAATTAAAGTGTGTGAATTGTGTTGTCAAATTACTAAAGGTACTATTTATACTATCCTAACCCTAGCTAAGTAATCTCTGAGGTTCTATTATAGTTTAGGGTCATAATAAGTCTTTATAAGCAATTAAAATTGAAGAAAATCGGAGAAAACATTAAAAATGCGGGGTAGCCAAGGGGAAGCCGGTGCCAGCTAGGTCCCTTGAAGCTGGCGCTAGTTGTGCACTGCCTTCGGGCCGGTTCAAATTGCTATTGAGGTGTTGCCGGGCAGATTGGAGCCAGTGCCGATTTGGCTTCTTGGGGCAGCGCCGGACGTCCTCTGGAGGCCTCCTTTTTGGTCGAGTTTCGTCCATCTTTGTTGCCGACTTGAGTTCTTGCATGGTCACGCCTCCCCCTCCTTGATCTTGACCTCCATGATGAAGCAGAGTCTCATCATCTCCCCCTCCTTGAAAAGGATTTGTCTCCGAATCATTACCATATCATCTACATAGAATGCTTTCACCATTGCCGTCTTATTAGCTTCATCAAGGTTCTCTCGTTCACCTATAGGCAAGGAAAACAATTCTAAAGGAGTTAGAGGGTTAAAACCATACTCAATTTCAAAAGGAAAATAAGAAGTGGTAGGGTGAAAAGTCCTATTGTAAATAAACTGAAGGTGTGGCAAGCATGCCCCCCAATTGTTCAAGTTTTTCTTGATTATGGCCTGTAAGACTTGGGTTAGTGTTTGGTTGACCACCTCTTTTGGAAAAACAACTTCAAATTCTTGAGGAATAGCTATAATTTTATTAGGCAAAGACAATGAAAAATCATTAGTAGAAACATAAGAACCTTTGCATAAAAGAAGAATAACCGATTCTTTAGCTTTTATAACCTCTATGACCTTACTTTCTTTTGTAAAGAAATTCACTCTTCTTTTGCCTCATCTCTCTTGTCCTTACTCACTCCTATCCTTGATTGTCAAAGGTGTTTGTTTGCCCATCCTCTCTCTAAACTCTTTTTCTTTCATCTCTTGTTCTTTCTTCTCAACTTCTTGTTTTTGTTTGATATCTTGTGCTCCCTTCTTCTTCTCTCCCTCCTTCATGATTTTTTTATCTTTGTTCACCTCACTAGGGGCCATGGGGGTGAGGGTAAACTTAGTTCTTTCCTTGAGTAGGGAATAAGTATTCTTCCTCCCATAATATTTTACATGCCTTTCGTATTGTTAAGGTCTCCCTAGGAGCAAGTAATCCGCTTGCATAGGTATCACATCACATAGCACATCATCCTTATACTTCCCCATCTCAAAAGACACCAAAACTTGTTTGTTCACTCTCAATTCCCCACCATTATTCAGCTATTGCAATTTGTAGGGCTTGGGGTGTTTTATCCACTTCATGTCTAATTCTTCAACTAAGTTTGCATTAATCACGTTAGTGCAACTCCTACTATCTACAATGACATTACAAGGGGTCTTGTTGATTAGACACCTAATGTAGAAAATGTTCTCTCTTTGTTGGTGATCTTGATCCTCAATGGCTTGTGAATTCAATGACCTTCTTGTGACTCCCACCAAAGAGTATTCTTGACCAACAACTTTCCCTTCATCACTTTCATTATCTCCATTTCCCTTTTGGTCTCATTGGTACCTTTCTCCTTATTCTTCCTCGTCGGTAGAAACCTCACCATAGGGATTAGTATACATCATTCTCTTATTTGGACACTCATGGGGAGTATGTCCATATCCAAGGCACTTAAAACACTTGATATCCCTATTCCTTTGTGGCCTCTCCATGGCCTTTTCCTCATCCTTGTTCCAACCGTCCCTAGGTTTGTAGATGTAACACCCCCTACTACGTACCCTAAAAAGGGCGGGGATGTCGCCCCATCCCAAGGACAAGGGGTCTTTAAAACAAGGTACATAATATAAAGGCAAACCCAATAAATCAAACTTAGATAAATAAAGGAAAACTCTTATTATATCAG
Organism: Voacanga thouarsii; assembly: GCA_026120185.1. Taxonomy (NCBI): domain Eukaryota; kingdom Viridiplantae; phylum Streptophyta; class Magnoliopsida; order Gentianales; family Apocynaceae; genus Voacanga; species Voacanga thouarsii. The sequence continues at coordinate 2,950,763 of JANUWF010001131.1, forward strand.
GCTTAAAACTAGAGCAAAACTAAATAAAAGCTATCATCTGATCCAAAATCATAAAACAACAATTGTCTCTCAAAACATAATGGAAAATAACAACAGATTCAAATATTTCACATCCTGCTTGCTCAGTATAATTAAGCTCCTGAAAACATGATAAAAAATAGTGTGAGATTAACATATTAGTAAGTCTCGTGTGTGCACATAGTACTTTGAATAGTTCGTGTATGTATAGTGAAAATATATGCAGAAATATTTGGCAAGTTATAAATAATTTTCCTTTTACAAGGAGTGGAGTTTTCTCATTGTCACGCTTTAAACAGAATAATCATCCACTCGAATAAAGCAGTCATGGTGCCACACTTTGAGCCCCATGATAAAGAAACGGCCAAGGCACCACACTTTGTGCACTTTGCCAGGATCAGATTACCACACTTTGGGCGTTCTGATGAAAGGTGAGTGTACAGCCCATCGGTTGAAATACTCCTCCATCTCTACACCCAACAAAACCATCCAGGTGTCCATGCCGAAAAAATAAATAAAACCTTACCAGGTACAAATGCTAGCTCGGACCGGTCTGACCAACTAATACTGTCGCCTTTTCAAGCGGAGCTTATCTTTTAGAGGTGGCCGTCTACCAGAAGACTCACTCACGCCCTCCAAGACTAATATTGTTAGCCTACTCTTATTGAGTACTCAACGAACAAATCCGTTAATTCCAAATTCACAATAATAAGTCCATACTTTGGCTTTGTAAAGCGTGGGTTTCTTGGGAAAGAGTTTTCCAAAATATTTAAGAAAAAGAACGGTTCTTGATAAGAGCATTGGTTTAACAAAACTATTTAGAGCATAAACATCCACGTTTACAACCCAAAGAATCATAGTTCAATAATAGCTTTACAAAGCTTTACAACATCCGACTTGCTACCACAAGCATTTAACAAAAAGAGTTTATGCAAGGACTTACTTGATATGCCTTAGATAACCAAGATAAAATCACAGCTCGCTTCCTTCAAATACTCTCGTGATCTAGAATCACATAATATCCTAATCAGGGTCTCAATTGACTCAAGCATGCATTAAACTCATTTATTCCCATAACAAATCATGATCCATTATCTAGCTTCAAATACATCACTTAATCCTTAAAGTACATACACTATGACCATATATCCATCAAAGACATGAATAATATATCAAAAAGGTCTTGACTTGACCATCACAATTCACATCCTTCATTATCACAATAAAACATAACATTGCTATCCAACGAATATGCTTGACACAATACTCATCTCAAAATATTCATTCATCCCAGCAAAACCCATTCATCATGTTAATATACTCCCATAGACATCATCAATCATATTAAACCTTAATTTCGACATCAAGGGTAAGAATCCCCTTACCTCACAACCACCGGATTAACAAGGTCTCGATGCTCCTATGGTGATCGTCTCGAGTTCTTTTGAGAAGGAGAGAAAGCTATCTTCTTTACTTCCTCTTGATCGAAAATTGAGAAAGAAAATGAATTCAGCCTTTATGTGGTGTGATTCAAGGGAAGAGAAGAACCAATGGAGGAAAGGAATCAAGAGGTTAAGTGGTCTTTTGCTTACCTTAGGGAGTGCTCGGTTTCTTGGCCTAGGATTGCTCTTGAGTTTTCGAAAATTGCAGAGGAGATTCGCTTGAATTTTTCATGTAGTTAGGTTGGAATAGGCAGCTGCTGTGGTTTAGGGTTAGAAGAGTTTGATTTAGGGTTAGAAGGTGATGCTAAGAAGGACTCCTAATGGCTCCAGGTTTCTTTGGCAGCAATGGCGAAAACTGCACCTTGCTGCACTTTTATTGCTGCCGAAATTGAGAGGAGTTGAGAGCAAAAAAACAGTTTGAAGTTGCTCTCCTAAGCTGGCCAAAAACTGCACTAGGAAAGGTTGTGTGTGTTCAGGTTTTTGGCCAAAACATGGAAGAGTTTGTGTGGACTTCGACAACAAAATTCCGTGCAAAAGACGAGTGCGTTGCTGTGCGAAATCTGTGAGCAAAAGAGAGGATTTCCTGGACTGTTTTGGCTACTATTATGTCCGCAATTCAGAGAGGGAATAATGAGTGCTTTAGGCGTTGTACTTGGCCAATTCAATAAGGAGTTTTAGTAGGGTTTGAAGTGCAGAATTTCGTGCATTGCACTAAGCAAAGCTGGCCGAAATTCTTGTGCACAAGCTGGCCGAAATTCTGGGAATTTTAGTGGATAAAAATATGATTTTGTGTAGCTAAAGTAATCTGATTTGGTGAGAGGTGTTCTAGGTGATTTGAACTAGGTTTAGAAGATTTTGATTGCCCTTAGGATTGCAGAATTTTCATGCAGCTTGTGCATGCACAAGGCTGACCGAAAATTGCAAGATAAGAGGAACAAAAATCTAGTTTGTTTAGGATTAGGACAAAGCCTGATTTGCAAGAGGATTTATGATAAGATTTCCTAGTATTGGAAGAGTTTAAGTTGAGCTAGAACTCTTTCAAAGGTGGTAGCACTAAGTTGGAAAAATTTCCAGATTTTCAGTTGAGGTTCCATGGTCAAAATCACCAAGATATTGAACTAGAAAAATAACAATTTAATTCCAGCTATCAATTATAAAATCTGTTAAATTAAAATCAAGCTGAAATTTTTATACCCTAGTTAGAATTTTTGAAAATAAAAAAGGATAAAAGATGAAAATAAAACCAATCTTTATCCTTATAAAAAAATCCTTGAATTTAGGAGATAATTATGAAGACTTATCTCCTAAGAAGATGGCACTGCAATTTAAAAAGGAGAGCTGGGATTTTCGGCCAAGCATGAGGAAATCTAGGAAAAAGAATCCAAAAAGAAAAGTTAAGATTCGCAAGAGGTAAGATTCGAACTCGGGTCACCAAAGGATAATCACCAAACCTAACATTCCAAATCAACTCCGATGATAATATTTTTCTAAGAAATTCTTTTCACCCTAATTCTCATCCCTTTATCTCCTTTACCAAATCTCACCTAAAATAAATTTTCAATTAATGCAACAACATAATTATTTTCCCATCAACTAAATCAAATGCAAGAGCAACCTTGAAAATCACATGCACCCATGCAAAAATAATTTTAAGATAACACGTGAAATGCGAAATGCTATGCAATGCATGACTTTTTCCCCATAGGCCAAATGTGGTTTTGGACAGGTTATTACAGTAGAAGTCTCTTTGGAATGGCTTAGGGGCTTAATCCTTCTTAATTGGCACCTGGCTGGTAATGTAGGTGTTTGGAAATAGTGGTCTAGTAAATGCATTCCTCTCTAATTGCCTCTCAATCTTCATAACGGCATGTACCATATCCTTCAATCGATCATAGGGATGCAATTCTACCAAACTGGTAATTTCCCTATTTAATCCTCCTAAGAACCTTGCTCTTGTTGCTCTAGAATCCTTATTGATTTGAGCTCTCATCAATATTACTTCCATTTCTTTATGGTAATCTTCTATATTCTTGTTCCCTTGCTTGAGTGATTGGAGCCTTTGGTAAAGATCATTGTAGTAATGGTGTGGTATAAACCTTGCCCTCATCATATCTTTCAACAAATTTTAACTAGCCACGGTTTCTACTCCCATTTGTCTTCTTTGAGCACTAACTTGCTCCCACTATACCAAGGCAGACTTCGAAAATCCTAAAATAGCCAACCTCACTTTTTACCTCTCACTATAGGTACGACTTTCTAGGAATATCTCCATCTTGCTTTCCCACTCGAAATATGCTTCGGGGTCACTCTTGCCATAGAATGTGGGTACCTTCAATTTAATGTGGTTCAACTCACTCTCCTCATCATTTCCTTCTCTCCTACCTCCTCTATTGCCCCATCCTTTATGGTGTTCCCCAAAGGCTTTAACTTGTTCCCCCTCATACTATTCATCAACTCTCTCAAACTCTCTTTCTAACCCCCTTAAGTTGTTCCCACCATTTCTTCCTTGGCCTCTACTTCGTCCTCCTCTCATACCATGTCTTTCCCCTCTTATAGGAGCTTGTTGGAATACCCCAATAGAGTGCTCATCATACTCTTCCCCTTGTTGGGCATTTAAAAAAGGAGTATGGGTATCACCATCCCTCATCCGTGGGCTAGGTACTTCAAATCGTTCTTGGCCTCTCCTTTGTGCAACGGTAGAAGATTATCCAAGATGATTTATCAACTCCATTGTCATGTTTTGGAACTCGCTTTGCATAGTCCTTATCATAGCTTGCAAGTCTTCATGCAAACCCCCAGCATCAATTTGTTCTTCTTGAGATCTACTAGGGCCACTTGGGTTAGGCCTAGAGATCTTTTGTTCATATGGAATATTTACTTACTTATACCTGCAAAACAAAAGAGATTTGGAAGAAAATAATTCCTCACTTCGCTTCCTTGCGTGTTGGCTCTCAAGGATTGGTCACTCTATGCTCGTGTTTGCTCTTTTAGGCTCTTTTAGTAATAGGTCACCCTCTTGCCTTTTCTCAATACTCAAGACTTCTTGTTTAATCCCAATTCTCCCCAATAGCTAAAGATTTAGTCCAACTTAGTGAATCACACAAATCAAAAGAATTTTTCAATTAGGGGGTCTTAGGAAAATTTCAACAAACACTTATTGGACACCTCAAGCAAACAAGTTTTAAGTCAAGAATTTCAAGAATAGTGGACTCAATCAACACAAGAATAAGCACTAAACGTACAAAAAACACTTCTAAGCAAGAAACAAACAAGAATTATCAAGAACAAAGAAACAAGAACAACTAGAACTAGGATGATGAAGAACAAGACGATCACAAGTGTGTACTAGAAAAATTGAGTTTAATGAACATGGAATTCAACAATAGTATGATACACTAAGTCCTAATATCTTAAGGAATGAAAATTAAGAATCAAATATTCCAACTATAGCAAAAAAATATTCTTATGGAACATTTATCAAACATCTTGGATGCAAACCCATCACTTAAGAACAACCAATATTTTCACCCATATTCAAGCTAATTTTCACCACAAACACAAGAAAAATTTGTTCCCAAGGATTATATTAACATCAAGGAGCAATTTCCCAAGAGAAAAATCAAGAAATAGCAAAAATTTCATGACCTTTTTGGAGCATGTTTTTGAGTTACGAGATTTTCTCTGTTTTCTTTTTCTTCAACTTTGTAGGGCTCATTTTCTTGCTTTCAAGCTTTGATTGGAATCAAGCTTTTCCTTGCTCTGATACCAAACTCTTTTATATGAATCTTGTATGGCTTTTCTTGGTGATGTGGGTGTTTTGGTTAGCTATGTGTTCAGCTCAATTCAAAGGGACCAAAACAGAGATTCTTCTAGAGACAAAAAGGAGAAAGTGAAATAACAATCCACCCTTTATTAAACCCTTGAAGAACTAAGCTTCAAAGACCCTCAAGAAAAGTAGAAAGTTCTACTATAATCTCACCCCAATATCCTTGAAGTAACAAAGGCAAACAAGAACAAATAGAATAGAGAAAATAGGCACCCAAATATTGGAATTCAAACAAATTTTAGAAGAATAAAGCAACTAAGACCCATTCAAAGAAAACAATATTGAATTATCCAAAAGATTTATAGACTCATTCATAAGGAGGACTAATCCTTAAGCATGGTCTTGAACAAGATGAACAAGGAGGCTATGGCCTCTCAAGATTCTCTTTCAAATTTGAATTGAAGTGTGTGAATTGTGTTGCTAAATCACTAAAGGTGTTATTTATACTATCCTAACCCTAGCTAAGTAATCCTTGATGTTCTATTACAGTTTAGGGTTATAATAAGTCTTTACAAGCAATAAAAATTGAAGAAAATCGGTGAAAATATTAAAAATGCGGGACAGTCGTCGACTGCCCAGGGGGAAGCCGGCTTCGGCTAGGTCCCTTGAAGCTGGCACCGGTTGTGCACTGCCTTCGAGCCGGTTCAAGTTGCTATTGAGGTGTTGTCGTGCAGATTGGAGCCGGCGCCGGTTTGGCTTCTTGGAGTGGCGCTGGCCGTCCTCTGGAGGCCTCCTTTTTGGTCGAGTTTCGTCCATCTTTATTGTCGGCTTGAGTTCTTGTATGGTCATGCCTCCCCCTCTTTGATTTTGACCTCCATGATAAAGCAGAGTTTTATCAGAAAAAGAAAGAGAAAATATGGAGGAGAGATTGGGGAAGAAGACATGGGGAGAAATAGAAGACTTTGAGGCGTTTGGTAAGGCAGAAAGACAATTTTGTCAATTAACAAGAAGTATTTGCACCATCCGTCCAAAATTCGGTTGGTAAAAAATCTGACGTGGAGAGGGAACTCTTCTCTCTCCTTATTTACTTCCATCCCTTCTTCTCACCCAACCAAACAATATAAATTTTTTGTTTACCTCATAATTTACATTCCACACTCTTTTACTTCCTCTTTTCTCTCCAACCAAACAAGGGCTAAGTCCCAAGTTCCATTTTCATGGGCCCATATCACCCTCGCAATCAAGATTGATGATCCACTTAATTAAATGCCAAATAACAAGTCGGACTCCAAACCAAATCCATGCTAAGCAGCTCACTATTGTGACTTAAGGCCTTTTTCGATGAGAGATGGCCATCCACGGGCTTTGGTAAATATGAGAGATGAGATATGTCAATAGTATCGTGTGGCATAGTTCAATCTAGCCATATGTTAAATAACTGAAGATGTATTTATATAATAATTGTTTTGAGTTGAGTTTAATTGAATACAATAAAAAAATTATTAAATATATAAGATTAAGGTGGAGACTCAAGTGGACAAAGCAGAAAGAATATAATGAAAAACTGAAATATTGTGAAAAGTTTCAAATTTCATAGTGAGATGTTCAAAACTCAAGAAATATTGTGTTTTGAAAAAGACATTAAACTTTTATTTTAAACTTATTTATTGTTTTGACAAAATGTTTATTACTAAATAAATTCAATGTTTTACTCAAATAATATTTTATTAAAAATATTTATGAGATAATGAATAATATAGTTCAATGTCTCACAACATTCATGAATGAGATGGTTCAATATTTTTGATGGGGTACAATCCATTGGGCTCAAGTTTCTAGCCTATTTGGTTGGAAAACAAAAGGCCCACAAAAACATTTAAAAAAAAGGAAACAAAAAGTTAATTAGATTTTTTGTGGCTTTTGGTAACGTGGAGAGATAGTGAAAAGCACAAAAAACATTGGCCGCAAGAAGAAGCTATTATTGTCTTCTTCAAGCTTTTGATCCTTGTTTAGACAGAGATTCGAAGTGCAATTGAGATGAAATTTGGCTTTGCATGATCCTCTCAATAAGATCTACACATCTAATGGTTTAACTTTCGATTTTGGTAACATCCTTCTAAACTCAATTCTTATTTGGTTGTAGTTTTGGGAAAAGATATTGGTATATTATAAGTGTGCCTCTAGTTTTATCTAGAGAAGACTTTGTATTGCCCATTATTATTGATAGTGGAAGTTTTTACTGGACTACGTCCCGTAGTTTTTCCCATCTCAGGTTTTTCATGTTAAAAAATCTTGGTGTCTCATGTTATTTACTTTGCTACTTTCTTTTACCTGCTGTAGTGATTATATTTGGTATATTTAGTTTCTTCCTATTTTTAATTGGCACTTGGGAAATAGTTTTGATATTGAAATAATTTGTGTTTTATGTGGAGCTTGGTTTTTTGCTTTCTTTCAATTTATTTCTTAACAAAGTGATACCAGAGTCTGGTTGATTAGTTGGCTAATTTGTGCTAATTAAAAAAAAAAATGGGTGATGGGCAATTTTGAGCAGATAGGAAATAGTATGAACAATAATAATAAAAAAAATCAAGTTTTAAATTTAAAATGCAAAGCGCTAAAACCACACATATGGACAAGTATACCCATCACACAGTTTAGGGAATAGCAAATATCGAATCCACATGAACTTAACAATTACTACTACTTTGCTCTAATCTCATTATCTAGCCAAAATGAATATATGAATTACAAGTGATTACACTACACTAGGAAACCTATTATGTTCTCGCTCAAAGAAGAATCACAAGTTTATCAAGGGATTAAAAAGAGAGAAAGACCATGTAACAAAGAGAATTTCCCCATTGAACACCTCAAAGATAGATACCCCTTAGATCCATAAATCCTAACTCTTAGAACCGGAGTGAGACAAATATCAATCTCACTTTCTCTCGAGTTATGAGATCCTTAATCCCTCAATTAATTGGTATCTCTACCTAATCAACCAAATCCAATGAGGTATTAAACACTACTCACAATCCCAAACAATCCAGAAGCCACAAAATCCTTATCTCTAGACAATTTCATGAACCCATTGGTTATTAACCCTAATCCACAATCTCCCTCTCAGGTTTATTGAAAATGACAAACATTAAATTAGTTAGGTAGGTATTCCATCCTTAACCCCATCTCTCGAAATCATTAAGGAAGAACATTTAATTGAAGAGATTCAACTAAAACCCATTCAACCAAAATAACACAATGAATACAAATAACCAAATGCCATAGAGATAAAATCATAGATTCAAGAAAAATACATCAATTTAAGGTACAAAGTAAAGGGTTGTACCTTTATTACCTTTATTACCTTAAATTGACCCTATTTTGTACCTTTATTACCAATAAACCAAAATACATCTATGAATATATGAATCATAGATCCAATAAAGGGTTGTACCTTTATTACAACTATAAACCAAACTATAGTATGATATTGACAAAGTAAAATCTACGAGAGAGGGAAAAATACAACCCATAGACAAGCTATGTTCTTCCACTTCCTTGAGATCCTTTTTGTAACCCCTCTTCTTCCTCCTCAAATCTTTAAATTCCTTCTACTTCTTCTTGTGAAAAATAGCTTTATAAAGGATCTCTTGGTTACTAGCCAGCCAAGAATGATTATTTAGGGTTTATAATAGGAAATTTATAGTGAATACTAAAAAGTGAAGAAAACTCGGAAAATGTGCTGAAATGCGCAAATTTTCGCAATTGGGTAGCCTAAGAAAGTGGAACTACCCTAGGCAGCTAAGTTTTCTAGAGACTAGGCGGCTAACTCCCTAGGCCGCCACCTAAAAAATACACTACACACATATATATTCAACTTGGCGGCCAAAGGAAGTTAAGCTTCCCGGGCCGCCACTTAGAACTATATATATAGTACAGCACTAACTAGGCCTAGGGAATTTGGAACTTGGAACTTCCCTAGGCCACCATTTACTTGATGTTATATAGACAACATAATCTAGGCAACCTAGGGAATTTAAGGTTTCCTAGGCTGCCACTCTCCTGGGACATAATTTTCCTTTGTTGCATATAGACGGCTAAGGGAAGTGATTGGCTGCCATATTTTCCTTCTTTGGTCGCCTTGTTCTTACTCTAGACTCGCATAAATCTTATGCAATTCTTCAGTGGTTCTTTGTTTTGCTCCATTTTCTTCCTTTTCATCTTTATCATCTTGAATTGGCATTTCCTTCATTTCCTACAAAAAGAAGATGAAAAGGATCTAGTGAGTGGTGATTTATACAAGAGTTTATTACAATTAAAGCATAAAAACACTCAAGAATATGTATAATGAGCC